>CM069134.1:102456616-103656616 GCA_035221665.1 Okamejei kenojei | reverse complement strand
CTGCCTCTTACACAGTAATGTGGCCGATTGCCCAGGTTAGTCAAAGTCCAGGACAAATCCAACCCAGTGGATTAGATTTAAACTCTGTTGCAGGCTGGCACAGTGTTGTATCCAGTTGACCAGGGTTGAACCATCTCATCAGCAAAGCAATGGAAGTTGTCATTGAGAATGCCATAAAGTGATATCCAGTTAGGCCTGCTCATTGATATCCAGTTTGGATTTTTGCTGGGGTATTCAGTTCCAGACCTCATCATAGACTCGGTCCAAGCATGGAGCAAGGAGCTAAAATTGTGAGGAGAGGCGAGGCGAGGTGAGGCAAGAGTGACAACACTTGACATCAAGGCGCCATTTCACTCTCAATGGAATTAGGAAGCCCCTGGTAAAACTGAAGTGAATGATGTTATGGTGAAAACGCACCCCTATAGTGGGAGTCATACCTCACACAAAGGAGACAGTTGTGGATGTTGGAGGCTATTTGTCCCAGGGGAGTTCCTCAGGACACAGTCCTACGTCCAATTATCTTCAGTTGCTTCATCAATGACCTTCTGTCATAGGACAGAAGTAGGAATGTTTGCTGATGATTGCACAATGTTCAATTCCATTCCCAATTTACAATTTACAATTTTACTGAAGGCAATTAACCTACAAACCTGTATATCTTTGGAATATGGGAGGAAACTGGAATACCTGGAGAAAACTCATGCAGGTCACGTGGAGAACATGCAAACTCCGTACCAACAGCACCCTTGGTCAAGATTGAACCTAGGTCCCTGGTGCTGTAAGGAAGCAACTCTACCGCTGCACCACTATGTAGCCTATACTTCCAATCAATTCTAGAATATATTCTCCAAGGTTATTACTTTTTGATAATAACTGTCCACCGCATTTTTATCAGTGTGAGTATCTGATAGTATCTGTTTCCATTTTCCTTTATACTTGGGTTGTTGCCTGGATAACACTGGGCATTCTGTTGATACTTAATGTCAGATCCTGTCTCCAGATATTCAAAGAACATCAGTGGCACAGATGAGCCTATTTGGCCATTGTATCTGCACTAGTCAAAAGATAAAGCTCCAATCTCATCTCACCATCCAACATTGATCTGCAGTCCTGTAGGTCATGACCTGTCAAATGTACATCCAAATAACTTTTATATAAAACACACGAGATTTATAAATACACAGATGTTTTCTGCCTTAACCACTCTTTCAGCTCAATGAGTTTCAGACCATCATCATTCTCTGGGTTAAAAAAAAAAATGCTCATTGGACTTCTAATTCTTCTGCCAAATCCCTTGCTCTGTCGAAACTTCCTCTAACCTTATACTTCTCAGTTGAGTCTTTCCTCAGCCTCTACTGTTCCAAAGTAACAACCACAGACAATCTCATCTTTCCTCACAGCCACAATTTTCCAGGCCTGGCGAATATCTTTATGAATCTCTTCTGTACTTTTTCCAGCAATCCACATGTTTACTGCAATGTATTGACCAGAACTTACATGACACTCAATCCATAGTCTAACTAGCACTGCATTCAAGTAAAGCCTTGGAGAATATGGACAGTCGATGTTTCAGGTCGGAACCCTTCTTCATGCTATCCAAGTTGTCCAAGCTGCTCTCTGACCCCTTTGAGTTACCCCAGCGTACTCTATCTTTGGTATAAACTAGCACCTATAGTTCCTTGTTATTACTTAAAAAATAACTTTCATGATCTTATGTCTCAGCTTTGGCTGATAAAGGAATGCATCCTGTTTGCCGTTTTAATCATCTCGTTGAGCAGTTTTGCACTGTAATTGATTTGTGTCTATCCAAGATCCTTCCGTTTTTCACCACCACTCAATATCCTCCCACTTATAGCTATCCTTTGCTGATTGCACTTTGAAAGTGCATTACCTCACAATTCTCTAAATTAAATTCCATTTGCTGTTTTACGTACCTAATTGACCAGATCATCTGCATCTTGCTAAGTCTAAAACTTTCCTCCAGATGGCTAATGCTTGTATCAACTGGAAACGTTGTTATCATGTTGTTTACACTTATGTCTAAATGATTTTTATATATAACAAGCAAAAGGTGAAGAATTAAGCTCAGTGAAACTCCACCAGTAACAGGCTTCTCTTTAAATAAACACATGCCAACCATTTATACACTGTTAGTTGTTGCTGAGCTAGCATTGAAGCCATTATGTCACTTTTGGTTGAATCCTTTTTCTGCTTTCCACTTTATTGACCTGCCTGTCTTTTGGGAGTTTGTCAAAAGCCTTGTTAAGATTCACCTGGACTACATCAAATAGACTGCTCATCGATCGTGCCCGTTACCTCCCCAAAGAATTTGATTACGTTCGTCAGATAAAATCCTTTCTTATCCAGGCGTATTTATTTCTGTTGTCCAATCTTAAATAAACCAGGACTCTTGATAGCCCCTGGTAATAATCCAGGATATCTTGTAGAAACGCAGAACTGCAGATGTTGGTTTACAAAAAAAATGACACAAGTGCTGGAGACAAGCCTGAATGAGTAACAGTGAGGGGGCATAAGTGCAGCAGGTCAGGCAGCATCTCTGGAGAACATGAATTGTTGACATTTCAGGTCAGGAACTTTCTTAAGATTCAGACAGACAGGATATATTTTTACTTCCTCCTATCTTAATGGCATATCAAATAATCTAGAACATGCACAATGTGTAGTAGGAACTGTAGATGCTGGTTTACACTAAAGATAAACACAAAATGCTGGAGTAACTCACCGGGACAGGCAGCATCTCTGGAGAGAAGGAATGGGTGACATTTCGGGTAGAGACCCTTCTTTAGACTGATCATGCTTAATGGTCCATAGTGCATTCCGATATTTAATGGTCCATTATGTCTTTCAAACATTGAAGTGAAATGCAGATACTTAGGCCTATTCTGTAAATTAAAGTGATCTTGACCCTGTCATAAACCTTTAAATTCTCCAATTGCCCTGTGCCTTACCAACAGTGACTAATTAAGCATGTTGGCAGAAATAGATATGAATAATTAACACCCAAGATGTTTCTGCAGTTCACTTGGCACAACAAGGATACCTCAAAATCTAGTTCAATCAATTAGTACAAATTGTGAAGATTGACTACAAAACCAATTCTGACAAACAGGCTACAGAGGAATAAAAGCCAGGCACATACTAAGGACAAGATTTTGAGTCGGGAAGTTATTTTGTAGAATTCTCTTGTGCGGTTGTAGTATTTAAAGCAAAGAGTATTCCTTCAGGCGACATCTTGCTTCATAATTTGATTGTGTTATCTCAAGTTTAATGGTATAACGAGTATTACAATTTTAATCCTAAACTAATATGCGGTGAGAAGATGTAGACTACATGCACATTAGTATAAAATATGACCTGAACTGAACGTCTTCCATGCCCTTTGCAAATCCTTAAATTTGTCTTTTTTTTGCCTTACATAGATGCGAGTATGCACTTTCCTGTAAACAAACTAATGCACACGGAGATTGACGATATCTAATCACTGCTGGCATTAGTGATGCAGGGACGTGATTGAAATGATGACTCCATCCGCCAATGTTTTATGTGTATTCAACTTCCACATCTGCACACGGCAAAATGAAAGTTGGAGGCATGCAGTGCGTCGAATGCTACCCATCCTGATACTGGACTCACTGTTGGTCCAGCAATCCCTCTGGCTCCGACTGGAACCAGATACACTTCGCTTCTGACCCCTCAGCTTTACATGAGCTAAAACTGGAATACAGGCAGCGACCACCTTCTTTTCAATACGGTCACTGATCTATAATAAAAAAAGTGAGTTCAAATTTTTTGTTGACTTATCTTTATTTCATATCTTATGATTTTAAAATTAATTAACTGTAGTTTAATGTATTTGAACTAAAGTCATTATTTTTAATGGTTGAATTAAAAATAAAGTTAAATAATTCAATTTAAATTTTAAATATCTCTGTATATTCGGCATATTAAAAAACAGTGGAAATGCCTTTGACAGCAGTGGGCTCCAGGGGAGGGTGATGGAGTGGATTACATTGGATTGTGCAGTTGGCCCAGCAGGTAGTTATCATTGTTGATTAATGTAGAGCAGGAGGTCGGATTGAGAATGATCCAGCCCAGTATAAACTAAGTGCAAACAACTGCAGATCCTGGAAATCTGAGACAGAAACGTGAAAGTTGGAAACACACAGCAGTTCAGGCCATGCAAATGGAGAGAAGCATTGCAGTTGACGTTTTGGGTGCAGACACTTAATCAAACTGATTTTCTTGGTCCTCCCTGCAGTTGTTGTTTTAACTGCTGGGTATGCCAAAATCTTATGCTTCTTAATTGCCAACATGCTGTAATTCAGCTGCTGCTTGGCAGTTTTTTTTTCTAGCTCTGGCTTCATAGGGTTTGATATTTCAGGTCTTAAGGTAATTTCAAACTGGCACAAGTGGATATACTTGGATAGTTAATTATGAACTATCATCTAAAGTGCCAATTCCAAAAGAAAATGCATGTTGGTAAATATTGCACCTTTTTCATGTTGCCAACAAATTCTCCAGCGAATGAAAGGTGCCTTTACTTAAAGTATGATGTTCATGAAATAATTCTCCCCTTGCTGAGAACAAATGATGACCTGCTTTTACAGAGACTACATTTCTAATCAGAGCCTTTCCAACACATTGCCAGAACACAGTACTGATATGCATGTATTTTTGTTTGTCATAAAGTGAATTATCAATTTACTTATTTTGTTCTTCATGTGTACAGTTGTTGCAGTTGAAGCTTAAAACCACCTGCATAGTCTTATGTTCAACCTGTGAAAAAACCCTCATACAACCCCATCATTCCCCACCACCCATCACTTCCCCTTCCCTGGACACGCTAAACCTTCATCAAAATTGAACCATTGAGCCCTTATTCTTCAGAGAAAATTCACCTCAATAAACAAAATAGCATCAAAAAACACTGCAACCTGATGTAGAATGAAAACAGTCTTGGGCATTTGTTTCTGAGAAAAACTATTTGATATCTGGGAATAACTGCAGGGCAGATCTGAAAGCAATACCTGAATTAGTATTAGAAACAGAAGCACTGTTTGACAGTTGTTGCAGACACAGACAATTTGACTCATCACTTTTAGGCCTATTCAAAACAATTGTGTTTAACACACAGAAGCTATGTTTTACAGCAGCTGGATTTTAAAAATACTCTACATTGCATTTTTTATACATCAAATTCTATGTCCCAAGGAGGTATGTAGTTATCAGCAGGTGGGAGCCAATTAATATTAAAAAAAGATGTATTTTTAAGCCTATGAATATTCAGTCTATCACCTGAATGCTTCAAGTACAGCAAAAGCCATCCAAGTCTTTGTTGTGTTTCACCTGTTTTTAGTCCTCGCCCCCTCACTGTTACTCATTCAGGCTTGTCTCAGTAACACGTGGCCTGGCTCACAGTGACTCCTCCCATTGTTCGGTGCACATCACTGGGCCAGCCCAGAGCTGTAACTCGATCCGTAGCCACTAGATGGAGATAATAAGTGTTGGTGCTCGTGACTCTGTTCTGAGATGTAGCTGGGGAAGGTCTGTGCTCGAGGAACCTTTGTCAAATTTAATTCATTCCCTATTGGAGAGAAAAAAAAAAGAAATATTTTCACAGTTATCGCTTTTATGGCAATTTCATTCCCGTATAATTTGCTTATCAACTTCAGCACAAACAGAGCAATTTCTATTCTTGCTATATTTACAGGCTCATTTGATTTGACCGCCCTCCTCTTATGATTTGGGGGTTTAAGAAATGCTGTTGTTTTGGGCCGAGAACCTGTGTCAGGGCCCTGCGTCCGTTATAAATCTCTCAATGCTCTGAACCAGATTCAAGAGCCTACTTTCAATGGATTTCATATTTATTTTGTTCTGTCCCATGTTGAATCTGTCTCAGCATTTTCCTTTTCACCTGATGCTACCTCACCATAAAAGTTGATTCTGTCCAAGAATTGAACATCTTCAATCTCATGGAAGTCTCTTCATATGCAACTATGCAAGGAAAGGACAAGGAAAAGGAAAAGGAAAAGCTTGTGATCGGATAACCTTTTCTTTCTCAGCTGCTACTTTTCTTTGTCACTGCCTTTTCTGGGTTTCATATGCTTTATTAATATCCATGTTTATTATTTCTCCGACATTTCTTCTCCCTACCTTTCTACCTGCAGTGGAAATACATGACACTGTTCTTCCCATTTTCTTTACGTGGGACCGTAATGGGTTTAGAAATGACTCGTGTTTATTCCCACATTTTAGCGTACTGGGGTTAAGTTTATTCCACAGCCCAAATCGAAGGAGAGGTGAAAGGAATGGCTGCCTGGTGGCGTGGGTTGGAAAGAAACAATGAGGGTGGCTCTGGCTTGCCAAAGGATGCTTGCTGTTCATGAAGGGAAAGGAAATCAAGTGTTACCTCTGCTTGTTACAATTTGCCAGAAACTCAAACAACAAATGTATTTCTTTTTGCTGCCAAACAAGGAAAGGCTGAGTGTGGAGCAGTAGGATGATATGTCAAGTTGCCAGAAGAAATCCAGTAGGATGCGGAGGTTGCACATGCTACATTGCAGGCACAGACCCTTCAGCGCAAGAGCCCACAGCATTTTATAGAGCAGCAGGACTTGTCGACCCAGGCCAGTGCTTATGCTTTGAGCATCATCAATCATAAATATAGATTATGTTCATCAATTACAAACAGAGATCAATAATGCTGCCATTTACAGTTCATTCCTAATCACCCTTGCAGTTAAGAGTCAACCTAATTGATAGCGGCAAATAGAGTAAAAATGGCAGATTTAGTTTCTCGAAGAACATTATTGAACCAATTTTTTTTTTTAAAACAACAATTTGATAGCTCTCTGTTCACCGTTATTTTAAATAGAATTTTGTTCCCTGATTTATTTAATTATTTGATTTTCCTCCAGCTGCTAACAAAATTTTCAAACTATTGTAGGACCATTAGCACCAGAAACAAAAGTGATTTTCATTTAACGGTACACTGGTTCACACCTGTGAAATGAGGCAACGGAACATGGATTGGCTGGCATCTCGCCAGATCACTGATGCACAAGGATCCTTCCTACCCATGCTGGTAACCTGCTCCGTAAATTGTCCAGGTGTGAACTAAGGACTGGTATTTGAAAATCACTGCCATTTGTGCTGCCAACTGCTTGGATCTGCAATAGTCCTGTAATTTTTCTGGAGGGTATTCTTATTTGGAATGATACTACATATGGTGCGACACAGTGGCACAGCGGTAGAGATACTGCCTTAAACGCCAGAGATCCAGCTACAATCCTAGGGTGCTGTCTGTATGGAGTTTGTTGGCTCTCCCTCTAAATGCACAGGTTTCCTCCGGGTGCTCTGGTTCCCCCCAAATTCCAAAGACATACAAGTTTCATAAGATCATAGTGATAGGAGTAAAATTAGGCCATTCGGCCCATCAAGTCTACTCCGCCATTCAATCATGGCTGATCTAGCTCCTAACCCCATTCTCCTGCCTTCTTCCCTTAACCTCTGACACCTGTACTAATTAGGAATCTATTTATCTCTGCTTTAAATATATCCACAGACTTTGCCTCCACAGCCTTCTGTGGCAAAGAATTTCACAGATTCACCACCCTCCGGCTAAAGAAATTCCTCCTCATCTTTTGCCTAAAAGAACATCCTTTAATTGTGACGCTATGGCATAAGTCCTAGACTCTCCCACTAGTGGAAACATCCTCACCACATCCACTCTATCCAAGCCTTTCACTATTCTATATACGTTTCAATGAGGTCCCCTCTCATTCTTCTAAATTCCAGCGAATATAGGCCCAGTGCCGTCAAATGCTCATTATATCTTAACGTACGCATCCCTGGGATCATTCTTGAAAACCTCATCTGGACCCTCTCCAGAACTAGCACATCCTTCCTCAGATATAGAAACATAGAAACATAGAAATTAGGTGCAGGAGTAGGCCATTCAGCCCTTCGAGCCTGCACCGCCATTCAATATGATCATGGCTGATCATCCAACTCAGTATCCCGTACCTGCCTTCTCTCCATACCCTCTGATCCCCTTAGCCACAAGGGCCACATCCAACTCACTCTTAAATATAGCCAATGAACTGGCCTCAACTACCCTCTGTGGCAGAGAGTTCCAGAGACTCACCACTCTCTGTGTGAAAAAAGTCTTTCTCATCTCGGTCTTAAAGGATTTCCCCCTTATCCTTAAGCTGTGACCCCTTGTCCTGGACTTCCCCAACATCGGGAACAATCTTCCTGCATCTAGCCTGTCCAACCCCTTAAGAATTTTGTAAGTTTCTATAAGATCCCCTCTCAATCTCCTAAATTCCAGAGAGTATAAACCGAGTCTATCCAGTCCTTTCTTCATAAGACAGTCCTGACATCCCAGGAATCAGTCTGGTGAACCTTCTCTGCACTCCCTCTATGGCAATAATGTCCTTCCTCAGATTTGGAGACCAAAACTGTACGCAATACTCCAGGTGTGGTCTCACCAAGACCCTGTACAACTGAAGTAGAACCTCCCTGCTCCTGTACTCAATCCTTTTGCTATGAAAGCTAACATACCATTCGCTTTTTTCACTGCCTGCTGCACCTGCATGCCTACTTTCAATGACTGGTGTACCATGACACCCAGGTCTTGCTGCATCTCCCCTTTTCCTAATCGGCCACCATTTAAATAATAGTCTGCTTTCCTGTTTTTGCCACCAAAGTGGATAACCTCACATTTATCCACATTATACTGCATCTGCCAAACATCTGCCCACTCACCCAGCCTATCCAAGTCACCTTGCAGTCTCCTAGCATCCTCCTCACAGCGAACACTGCCCCCCAGCTTAGTGTCATCCGCAAACTTGGAGATATTGCCTTCAATTCCCTCATCCAGATCATTAATATATATTGTAAATAGCTGGGGTCCCAGCACTGAGCCCTGCGGTACCCCACTAGTTACTGCCTGCCATTGTGAAAAGGACCCGTTTACTCCTACTCTTTGCTTCCTGTTTGCCAGCCAGTTCTCTATCCACATCAATATGGTGCCCAAAATTTCTCAAAATATTAGGTAAAGTTAATTAGGTAATAAAGGTATTAGGTAAAGTTTGTAGGTTAATTGGCTTCTGTAAATTATTCCTAGTGCGAATTAGTGTGCAGGTTGTTCAGTGCAGACTTGGTGAGCTGACGAGCCTGTTTCAGCGCCGTATCTTTAAACAAAATTAAACTACGAGAGAAAGATTGTATTTGCATTAATACTGCATTTTATTAAGAACCTTGTGTCATTTCAAAGCTGTCAGTTTAAGATATTCACCGGAATTTCACCGTAAACGGACTTACTCGCATTCCTACATATTGAATAAGTAGATATTTCATAAACACAACATATGGCATGGTGACTGCTTAAAGGATTAAAATGTAATTCAGAGATCTAAATGGAAGAGGCTCTGGTAGTAATGGATTACACTAATGGAACAGTGAAGGGAATTGATGCTTAAAATAATTCACCTAAAGAATCACCGTGCACTTGATTGATCCTGGAACCATTTGAAAAGTTATTTCAAAGGAGCACTCTGGGCTGCAGAGGCTGTAAAATGTCTCTGGTTATTAATTTGAGGCTTATGTGAAATTGGTGTTTTTTGATATTCCGAAGACTATTATTTCTGCAGCACAGGGCAGGAAATGTTCGACCTCCATTGTGGACCATTTGCATTACGCGATACGTTGTTCAGATATTCAAATATGGGTGGCACAGTGACATTGCTAATAGAGCTGCTGCCTTACAATTCCAGCAACGTGGGTTCAATCCTATTGCAACCTCTGTGGACAACCATATCAGACACGCTGATTGCTCCTGGCTGCTCATTTCACCCTTTCTGCATCCTTACCAGCTTGTTTTCTGTCGCAGAAGGTTTGCAAATAATGTGATTGCCCCGCATTGAATGAGGAGCATGAATGGGGGAATATGTCTGGGAAAGAATGCTTTATTCAATCAGCAATTTAGTGGGACAAAATTGAAAACTTGAAAAATATAAGAATTCAGTTCAATGTCTCAATTCTACTTAGAATCATAACTTGAGATGCAAATCTGCAGCTTCCAAATGGGAAATGCTGGCAATTTTCTCAATGTGCAGTTCAGGAACGGCCTAACTTACATATTTTCTGTAAATGCAGGGTGGCACTGGTTAGCACAGTGGCACAATGGTAGAGCTGCTGCATCACAGTGCCAGAGACCCGGGTTTGATCCTGACTACAGGTGCTATCTGTATGGAGTTTGTACATTCTCCCAATGACCATGTGGGTTTTCTCTAGGTGCTCTGGTTTCTTCCCGTATTCCAAAGATGTGCAGGTTTTAGGTTAATTGGCTTCAGTAAATTGTTCCTCGTGTGTAGGATGCGAAAGTGGGATAACATTGAACCAGTGCATTGGTGATTGATGGTTGGTGTGGACACGGTGGGCCGAAGGGCCTGTTTCCATGCTGTGTCTTTAAACTAAACTAAGACTGAATCCCATGAGAAACATTTGCTGGTCAGGGTGTCAGCATGGATGGGGATGATCCTTGCACATCAGTGATCTGGTAAAATGCCAGTAAATCTATGTTCCACTGCCACAATCCACAGGTGTGAATCAGTGAATCAGTATGTGAAAATAATATCTGTTTCTGGTGGCTATGCATGACATTCCACACTGCACACTGGAAACTGGATCACATGCAATTTTTATATTTGAGCATTAGAATGGGTAACGTGGCAATACAGCAGTTAGATAGATACAAAATGCTGGAGTAACTCAGCAGGTCACGCAGCATCTCTAGAGAAAAGGAATAGGTGACTTTTCGGGTTGAGACCTTTCTTCAGACTGAGAGTCAGGGGAGAGGGAATCTAGAGGTATGAAAAGGTACAGCACAAATCATAGCACGCACCGTTGACTAAGGAAAGGTAGAGGGTGACACTGGTTAAGGGCCTGTCCCACTTGGACGACATAATCCACGAGTTTAGAAGATCCTAGACGAGTTGAAAATAATGTCAAGGTCGTATTGACTCGCCGAAGTAAAAGACCTCCTACGACCTCCTATGACTATGTCTACGACCTCCTCCGACTATGTCTACGACCTCCTACGACTATGTCTATGACATCCTACGACCCCCCTCGACCTCAGTCTTCCACACCTAAGACCAACTACGACTAGCTACGAGAGGAAAATGATCACATGAAAAATTATGTCATGTTTGCATTTTTTTCTCGGGCCAGTTACCGACCTATGATTACCTACGACTATCTACGACTACCTACGGCTACCATCACGACCTACCTCTGACCTACCTACGAGTAAAAAGTATACATTTTTTCCATGCCGACCTTTTTTTTTAATCGTGGACATTTTTTATCAGGCTGGAAAAAACGCCGCCACCTACCTGAGGCCACGAGTACACGGAAACCAGCATGAGGAAGAGTTACAAAGACTTCCTACGACCTCCTACAATCTCGTGGCGACCATGTTGCGAGTATGAGTCAAGGACAAACTCGGCAGAGGTCGCCAGTTAGTGAGACAGGGGCTTTAGCTGTGGAAGAGGTGATAATAAAGGGATACGAACAGTAAAACTAGCCTCCCCTTCCCACCTCTCCCTCAGCCCCGGGCCCTGGCATTCCCTCTATCTCTATCTCTCCCCACCCTAGTCGCACCAGCTTCTCATTTTCACACCACATCAATGGCTTGTTCCCTTTATCACCGATACGTTTTTGCATATCTTTCACTCATTGTTCCTTATCTCTCCACATCACCGTCTATATCTCTCGTTTCCCTGATCCCTGACCAGTCTGAAGAAGGGTCTCGGCCCGAAACGTCGCCTATCTCCTTCGCTCCTTAGATGCTGCTGCACCCGCTGAGTTTCTCCAGCTTTTTGTGTACCCTCGATTCTCCAGCATCTGCAGTTCCTTCTTTAAAACTTTGTCTACTCCACTGCGATATCTCCTCAAGGTATGCCTACTTTGAAGAAGTTCTCCTCCTCCCTACGGAGACAGTTTCACAACCTCCTCTCTAACTGCTCCCCCTCTGTGATACCCCCTTCCCTCCAACTCTACGACCACATCCTCACCCAGACTCGATACCACAGACACATCTGCTTCCTCGGGGGCTTGCCTGCGCCTCCATCTCATACCCCGTGGATTCCAGCTCCAATTCCCTGCGTCCCAGTTCGGATCCCAGCCGGACTATCGGTACCGACGGGCCATCTGCCGCCACACTGTACAATTCTCCAACCGGGCACTAAGATCCACCCTGGTTGCAATGCGCTGACACCAGCAGGGACCTCGCATTGACGCTCCCGAAACTTCGGGCCTTCTCTCACCCAGACCTGCAACGGACCCCAACTACACTACATCCTCCGGAAGATCCACCACTTCAATCAACAATTCCTGTCCCACCTTACCTCCACCAAGGACCTGAAATTAGCCCGCCTCCAGGCCGTTCCAGCCATTGACAATCCCCGACTCGACCGCCCGCAGGCCCGGGCCCCAACTCTGGCCCGAGCCGCCGGCCTGAGTCCCCCGAATACGCCATCTTGTCCACGAGGAGCGCCTCCAGGACTCACCAGACGCTGTCTTCACCGACCTCCACGCCGATGCTGCCGCCGACCTCCACCTGCCTACTGATGATGCCCAGCCCCGCTGCCTGCCTGGTAACTCTGTTTATCTCCCCTCCCCGATTCCACCGCCCTTCACCAGCGCAACGCGACTGCCGAACCTCGCCGTCCCCCGGGACCACCTAACTCCATCGCCGCACCGGGCCATCCAGCATCGCCAGTGCACTGGGCCCACCGCGAAGACAACAGCCGCACCCGCCTCACCTTGCATCGCCGCCGGACCGGGGCTACCCCGAACACGGCCGCCCGCACCGCACCCCACTCATCTCGCCGCCTCACCGGTCGGACCGACCACCCGCCCACCGGGACCTCCAACGCATCGCCCGCCGGACCCCGACTCCACTGCGCCCGCGGACTCCTACCTTCGGGTCCGCCGACCCACGACTCCTCCACCGCCCCTCCAGCAGCCCGCAGCCGTCGCCTCACCTGCAGACTGGACTCTGCAGTGGGCCTGAAGCCTCCACGTTGCTAACGCCCCCCACCACTCTGTCTTTAAACGGCACTGGGTCCTAGTGCCTGTCTCCCCAGCCCCCAGTAACCTTAGTGGCTATTCCACTAGGTCTTCCCCATCCCCCCCTACCATGTAACCCCTGCTCTTCCCCACCCACACCACAGCCCCCATACCCCCCCACCGCCTGACCACCCTCCACCCCCCCACCACACCACGCTTCGTCCTCAGTCCACTCACCTGCCTTCCTCCGGCCACAACCCCCATCCTTGCCGCGTGTTCACCATCCCCCCGGACCTCCCCCTCTCCGACATCGAACGGTCTGTCCTCAGCAGAGGTCTCACCTTTGTCCCCCTCCGTCCCAACCTCAATGAGTTCGCGCCCACCACGACTTGGAGCTCTTCTACCGTCGCCTCCGCCTCACAGCGTTCTTCCACGGGAAGAAGCCCTCGCCCCCCCACTGATGATCCCTTTTCCTGTCTCCCACGCACCGCCTCCACTTGGAACCCCCTCGTAGCCTTCCGGCTGTAGAACTATTTATCCAGAACTGCGTCGGGACATCAACCGCCCGACTTCTCCACCCCCCTGTCTCACTCCAATCTCTCCAGCCCCGAACGTACTGCCATCGACTCAATCCGTAAACCACCGGACTGGGTTATCAAACCCGCCGACAAGGGAGGTGCCGTGGTAGTCTGGCGCGTTGATCTCTACAAAGCGGAGGCCCGCGCGCCAACTCTCGGACACCTCCTCCTACTTACCCCTGGACCATGACCCCACTGACGAACACCAGGCCCACGCCATCTCGCCCCTAGCCACCATAACCGACTTCATCAGCTCGGGCTCCCTACCCCACCGAGCCTCCGACCTCATCGTTTCCCAGCCCCGCACGGCCCGATTTTACCTTCTCCCCAAAATTCACAAACCCGACTGCCCTGGCAGACCCATTGTCTCTGCCTGTTCGTGCCCCACCGAACACATTTCCACATACCTTGACGCCATCCTATCCCCCTTTGTTAAATCCCTCCCCACCTATGTTCAAGACACCTCAGACACTCTCCGTCGGCTCCGTGCATTCCATTCTCCAGGCCCCCATCCTCTCATCTTTACCATGGACGTCCAGTCACTCTACACCTCCATCCCCCACCAGGACGGTCTCAAAGCCCTCCGTTCTTCCTCGACCAGAGGAGCAACCCATACCCGTCCACTGACACCCTCCTCCGCCTAGCAGAGTTGGTCCTCACCCTCAATAACTTCTCTTTTGATTCCTCCCATTTCCTCCAAACACAAGGCGTAGCTATGGGGAACACGCATGGCCCCAGCTACGCTTGCCTCTTTGTTGGGTACGTCGAACAATCCTTGTTCTCGGCGTACCAGGGCCCATCCCCGACCTCTACCTCCGTTACATCGACGACTGCTTTGGTGTCACCTCCTGCACCACACACAAACTGACTGACTTCATTCATTTCACCACCAACTTCCATCCGGCACTCAAATACACTTGGACCATTTCCGACACTTCCCTACCATTCCTTGACCTCACCATCTCTATTGCAGGTGAACGCTACCTGACCGACATCCACTACAAACCTACTGACTCCCACAGCTACCTGGTACTACTCTTCCTCCCACCCTGCTTCCTGTAAGGACTCCATCCCCTATTCCCAATTCCTCCGTCTACGCCGCATCTGCTCCCAGGATGAGGTGTTCCACACCAGGTCATCACAAATGGCCTCATTCTTCAGAGAACGGGGATTCCCCTCCCCACTATTGATGAGGCTCGCACCAGGGTCTCCTCCATACCCCGCAACACTGCCCTCGCTCCCCATTCCCCCACTCGCAAACAGGGCAGAGGACCCCCTGGTCCTCACCTTTCACCCCACCAGCCGGCAAATACAACATATAGTCCTCCGCCAGTTTCGCCACCTCCAACGTGACCCTCCACCCGCCACATCTTCCCATCTCCCCCCCTGTCTGCCTTCCGCAAAGACCGCTCCCTCCGCAACTCCCTTGTCCATTCTTCCCTCCCCTCCCACTCTACCCCTTCCCCGGGCACTTTCCCTTGCAACCGCAAGAAATGCAACACTTGTCCCTTCACCTCCCCCCTCCACTCCTTTCAGGGACCAAGCAGTCCTTCCAGGTCTGACAGAGGTTCACCTGCACCTCCTCCAACCTCATCTACTGCATCCGCTGCTCCAGATGCCAGATGATCTATATCGGTGAGACCAAGCGGAGGCTTGGCGATCGCTTCGCCGAAAACACCTCTGCTCGGTCCGCAATAACCAACCCGACCTCCCGGTGGCTCAGCACTTCAAAATCCCCTCCCATTCCACATCCGACCTCTCGGTCCTGGGCACTCCTCCACGGCCAGAGTGAGCAACACCGCAAGCTGGAGGAACAGCACCTCATATTCCGCTTGGGAGTCTGCATCCTTTGGGATTGAATATTGAATTTTCTCAATTCTGTTAACCCTTGCTGTCTCCTCCCCTTCCCACCTCTCCCTCAGCCCTCGGGCCCTGGCATTCCCTCTATCTCTATCTCTCCCCACCCTAGTCGCACCAGCTTCTCATTTTCACACCACACAAACAGCTTACAATGGCTTGTTCCCTTTATCACCGATACTTTTTTGCATATCTTTCACTCATTGTTCCTTATTCTCTCCACATCACCGTCTATATCTCTCGTTTCCCTGATCCCTGACCAGTCTGAAGAAGGGTCTCGGCCCGCAACGTCGCCTATCTCCTTCGCTCCTTAGATGCTGCTGCACCGCTGAGTTTCTCCAGATTTTTGTGTACCCCCAGTAAAACTAGCATGATGACTAAGGTGGAGGAGGGATGGAGAGGGGTTGCATGGGTTATTTGAATTAGAGAAAGTAACATCATTGCAGCAGTTAACACTGCTGTCTGACAGCTCCAGACTTTATTTAAGCTGATTGTTGGCATTTGTACATTCTCTCTGTGACCTTGTGCTTTTCCCCAGAGTTGCTCTGAATTACTCCCACATGCTAAAAATGTTTAAATTAGCTAACGTAAATCACCTTTATGTTAGTGGATAGCGGAATAATTAAGGCAAGAAGGGCCAGCGGTGGAGGGCATTTGATATAACAGGAAAAGGTGACCAGGACAGACAAGTGTTTGGTGGTTGACATGGATTTAGTTAGCAACAAAACTTGTTTCTGTGTTGTATGACTCTATGATTGAACCTAAATATTCTAGGTTTATGCCCAGATACCAGCTGTTTCAATGACACACACTTGAAAGGTGTTGATACAATTCTGCCATTGCTTTCTTTGTGCATGTACTAACCGAAAATCGAAAATAAACCAGGGCTGTCCAGCATTATGATTATCATGGCTTATGTAGTGCGATGAAGTTAACATAATTTGCAAAGAAACATTTGGAATTTGTATGCTGGTGGTGGCAACAGTTTGCTTCCCCACTAACGTGATAGGAGAACAGGATGGAAAAAGGCTCATTTTCATCTGTGTCACTGACCAGGAAACAAAGAGTAGGGATTAACAGATCCCTTTCAGAATGGCAGGCAGTGACTAGTGGGGTACCGCAAGGATCGGTGCTGGGACCGCAGATATTTACAATATACATCAATGATTTGGATGAAGGGATTCAAAGTAACATTAGCTAATTTGCAGATGACACAAAGCTGGGTGGCAGTGTGAACTGTGAGGAGGATGCTATGAGAATGCAGGGTGACTTGGACAGGTTGGGGGAGTGGGCAGATGCATGGCAGATGAAGTTTAATGTGGATAAATGTGAGGTTATCCACTTTGGTAGCAAAAACAGAAAGGCAGATTACTATCTAAATGGAGTCAAGTTGGGAAAAGGGGAAGTACAATGGGATCCCCAGTTTTGGTCCCCTAATTTGAGGAAGGATATTCTTGCTATTGAGGGAGTGCAGCATAGGTTTACAAGGTTAAGTCCCGGGATGGCTGGGACTGTCATATGCTGAGAGAATGGAGCAGCTGGGCTTGTACACTATGGAATTTAGAAGGATGAGAGGGGATCTCATTGAAACTTATAAGATTGTTAAGGGTTTGGACACGCTAGAGGCAGGAAACATGTTCCAGATGTTGGGGGAGTCCAGAACCAGGGGCCACAGTTTAATAATAAGGAGGAAGCCATTTAGAATGGAGACGAGGAAACACTTTTTTTCACAGTGAGTGGTGAGCCTGTGGAATTCTTTGCCTCAGATTGCGGTGGAGGCAGGTTCTCTGGATGCTTTCAAGAGAGAGCTAGATAAGGCTCTTAAAAATAGCTGAGTCAGGGGATATGGGGAGAAGGCAGGAACGGGGTACTGATTGGGGATGATCAGCCATGATCACATTGAATGGTGATGCTGGCTCGAAGAGCCGAATGGCCTACTCCTGCACCGATTGTCTATTGTTTATCACTGCCACTGCACATCTTCAAAACATCACATTTAATCACTTTCCCTTCCTTTCTGTAGTCATGATGTTGGACAGTTACAATTTGCTAAAGGAACCATCTGTAAGACTGCAACTTGAAGTGAAAACTCATTACACACATGGTTTCACAGCTAAAGCTGCAGTAACAAGAACAGCTGAACCTCCGAGTTGCCAGGAGAGACTTGTGTACTGCAGGCCATATCCTACAGAAGAGCACATCCGCAAATATGGGATAAAGGGGGCATTCTTTTTATTTTTTGTAATGCGTCCATTTCCACCAATGTCACAACTTTAGGTTTATCTCTAATTCTCTATACTTGTCCCTGCCATGTTTACCTTCTTTTAGGGTTGGGGATTGAACCCATTACTTCTTTAACAAAAAGACAGGCGACTAGACTAGAAAGATTAAAATATATTATTTTTGCACAAAGTCTCCCTCCATTTTAAGATTCCTTCTTCCATCTATTAGCAAACAGTCAGAACATATTTCCCAGGATGCAAATGTCAAGGACCAGAGAGCATAGCTTTAAGATGAAAAATGCACATTTTAAAGGCGATATACTGGGCAATTTTTTTTTTACACAAGGGGTGGTGGTTGTTTGGAATGTGCTGTCGGGTGTTGGTGCTGGAGGCACATATCATAGTGGTGTTTAAGAGGCTGTTAGATAGGCACATGGATATGCAGGGATTGGATGGGGTATGGATAGAGTATCAAGTATCAAGTCTATATGGATTTCAGTAAGGCCTTTGACAAGGTTCCCCATGGAAGGTTGGTTCAGAAGGTTCAATCTTTGGGTGTTAATGGCGGAGTAGCAAGATGGATTCAACAGTGGCTGAATGGGAGATGTCAGAGAGTAATGGTGGATGGCTGTTTGTCAGGTTGGAAGCCGGTGACCAGTGGGGTGCCTCAGGGATCTGTGTTGGGTCCACTGTTGTTTGTCATGTACATCAATGATCTGGATGATGGGGTGGAAAATTGGATAAGTAAGTATGCAGATGATACTAAGATAGGTGGTATTGTGGATAATGAAGTAGATTCTCAAAGTCTACAGAGAGATTTGGGCCATTTGGAAAAGTGGGCTGAAAGATGGCAGATGGAGTTTAATGCTGATAAGTGTGAAGTGCTACATCTTGGCAGGACAAATCAAAATAGGACGTACATGGTAAATGGTAGGGAATTGAGGAATGCTGTGGAACAGAGGGATCTAGGAATAACTGTGCATAGTTCCCTGAAGGTGGAATCGCATGTAGATAGGGTGGTAAAGAAAGCCTTTGGTGTGCTGGCCTTTATAAATCAGAGCATTGAATATAGGAGTAGGGAAGTAATGTTAAAATTGTACAAGGCATTGGTAAGACCAATTCTGGAGTATGGTGTACAATTTTGGTCGCCTAGTTATTAGGAACGATGTCAACAAAATTAGAGAGAGTACAGAGGAGATTTACTAGAATGTTGCCAGGGTTCCAGCAACTATGTTACAGAGAAAGGTTGAACAGGTTAGGTCTTTATTCTTTGGAGCGCAGAAGGTTAGGGGGGACTTGATTGAGGTCTTTAAAATGATGAAAGGGATAGACAGAGTTGACGTGGATAAGCTTTTCCCATTGAGGGTAGAGAAGATTCAAACAAGAGGGCATGACATGAGAATTAAGGGACAGAAGTTTAGGGGTAACGTGAGGGGGAACTTCTTTACTCAGAGGGTGGTGGCTGTGTGGAATGAGCTTCCAGCAGAGGTGGTGGAGGCAGGATCGATTTTAACATTTAAAAGTAAAGTGGATAGGTATATGGACGTGAAGGGAATGGAGGGGTATGGTCTGAGTGCAGGTAGATGGGACTAGGGGAAAACAAATGGTCGGCACGGACTGGAAGGGCCGAGAGGGCCTGTCTCCGTGCTGTAATTGTTATATGGTTATATGGTTATAAGTATCCTTTATTGTCATTCAGACTATTCAGTCTGAATGAAATTTCGTGCCTTGCAGTCATAACATAGAATAAAATAACAAAACACACAATAAACACAGATTTAACATCCACCACAGTGAGTCCACCAGGCCTTACTCATTGTGATGGAAGGCAAAAGTCTTAAAGTCCTTGTCTCTTCCCTCCTTGTTCTCCCTCTGCGTTGAGGCGATCCAAGCTTCCGATGTTGTGACCCCGTCGGGTGATGGTAAGTCCCACGGCTGAATCCGAGCTCTGCAAAGGGGCCGGTTCAAACTACGCGGCCCAGGGCAGTCGAAGCTGCTGTAGCTGCCACCCTCCAGTCCAGCGGACGCAGCAGTTGTTGCGGGAGCTCCAGAGAACAGGTCACCAACCTGTGAACTGCGAGCTCCCAACATTATCATCCACTGGGCCTGCGGCCGAGTCCACTGGGCCCACGGCGGAGCCTCCGAGGCTCCGAAGTCGGGTCGCCACCGCAACGCCACCACAGCCCCGAAGTCGGGTCTCCGCCGCCGCAACGCCGCCACAGCCCCGAAGTCGGCCAGCCTCGCGTTGGTAAGTCCTGGATGATTCTGCCTCCGGAGCCTCGAGGTCGGTCCCAGATGGAGGCCGCCCTTGGGCATCAGCGCAGACGGAGACGGAGACGGGGGATACGGCAAGAAAAGGTCGCATCCCCCCGAAGGAAGAGACTAAAACAGTTGCTCCCACCCCACCCCCCCCACACACACATACACGACTAAAATAAAACTGAAAGAAACTGTGACAACGGGACGAGAAAACATTAAAAAAAAAGTAAAAACAAACAGACTGCAGGCGAGCCGCAGCTGCTAGGGCAGCGCCACCACTTCTGGATCATGAGTAGAGCCAGGATGTTGCCATGAATGCCATGTGCCTTTTCATGCCTTTTTTTGATGATTTCACCAGGATAATGCCTTTTTCACGATCGAATGCCAAAATCAGCCTTATTTTGCTGTTTTGCTAAAAGGTGGTGCTATTTTCTCTAGTTGTACTGTTATTACAATGATGTTTTCTATGTTAACACGTTAATATTAATGTTATTATTAACGTGTTAATATAGTATAACTTAAAAATAAACTTCCACCATTGGCGCGAAACCTGGGGCACCACCGTCGGTCGTTCATTCGTTCGTGCCACTGCCCGCTGATTCAGTTTTCTCCAAGATCTATTTAAGAAAGAACTGCAGATGCTGGAAAAATTGAAGGTAGACAAAAAATGCTGGAGAAACGCAGCACGTGAAGCAGCTTCTTGGAGAAAAGCAATAGTCGATGTTTCGGGTCGAGACCCTTCTTCAGACTGAGGTGGAAGGGGGGGAGTGGGAAAAAGAAAGGAAGAGGTGGAGATAGTAGGACTAGAAGGAGAATTGGGAAGGGGAGGGGAAGGAGGGAGAAGACAAAGGCTGTCTAAAATCAGATAAGTCAATGTTGTTACCACTGGGTGTAGACTACCCAAGCAAAATTCCCAAGCTTGTCTTCTCACTACATTTACTGGCGGCTCCAGTCGCAAATCTGAGTTTGAGTGATTTGTGCAAGGCATTCATTGATGCTGGAATTCCACTGTGGAAATTTGAAAACAAATCTCTGATTTTTGTTAGAGAAATACACAGAGGAACATATACCAAGCGTGTCATCATTATGGAAAAAAATATGTTGACAGCATTTTCAACATTGTTGTACAGAAAATGTGAGATGACGTTGCATGCAACAAAATATGGATCCCAATAGGCGAGACAACAGAAGCTGTGGGGGGATATGTTATAGGCAACGTTTCAGGCCGAAACCCTTCTTCAGACCCGAAGACCCAAACGTTGCCTATTTCCTTTGCTCCAAAGATGCTGCTGCACCCGTTGAGTTTCTCCCAACACTTTTGTCTACCTTCGATTTTCCAGCATCTGCAGTTCCTTCTTAAACATCGGTATACTGGAGGCAGGTCAACCATAAAAAGAGTATTTCTTGACATCAGAAGTATTGGGGAAGTCAAACAGCTCAACTATTGTTCAGTTGTTTACATCTTCACTTGCTGAACTTTGGCCAGAAGGTATAAAACACAAGAGTGTACTTCTGCTTGTGACTTAAAGTTTTATTCCCCAAAATGTTGCATTTGACATGCTTAGCTTAAGGACTTCATAGAATTGCCAAGCACAGATGTAGCTTGTTTCCAAATGTCGATTACCTAGTTTCGAATGTCAAGAAAATCTTCCTCAAAGTGCCATCACGTGTGCAGTTGTTCAAGGGAATGGCACCCGAGATTCCGCTACCTCCTCAGCCTGTTTTGACTAGGTGGGGTACATGACTCTCTGCTCTAATTTACTATGCTGCAAATTTTGAAAAAATAAAATAAATCGTCAACTGTTTTGAAGAAGAAGAATCTGCTGCAGACAGGATCGTCAGTGAAATCATGCAGAAAAAGTCCCTCCATCGCGATCTTGTGTTTATTGCTTCCAATTTTGCAAACTTCCCACAAGCTATCACTTCCCTTGAGAAACGTGGCAAAACATTAGTGAATAACTTGCAGGTTTTCAACAAAGTAACTGACGATATTCGTAAACATCTTGACGATGTTTAGTAAAGACATACAAGGAAAATGTGAGAGAGTGATTTTAGCTAACAAAGATCTTGAAGAAATACAAAACATAGCTAAAGTTCTCAAAGGTAATGGTAATGCACAAGATATTGATATGAATATAGAGTCTGTAGCTTGTTTTGGGTATGCATCAGTGACCTCAGCTGAGGTAGAAAGAAGTTTTTCACAACTGAAGCATATTCTGTCTGACAGACGACATATTTTAACACCAGATAATTTGAAAAAAATGCTAGTAATTATGTGCAACCAGGCAACTTTGGTCATTTAATGTAGTATACCTTTGTATCATTATTTTTAACCATATTTTGGTGGTGGAAAAAAATGCCCTTTTAATACCTTTTTTTTGTCAATACATGCCTTTTTCGTGCCTTTTTTGTAATTTTATTATGTCTTTTTGCCTGCCTATTTCAGGTTTTTAGTACCTAAACCCACGTGGTCATGGGGAGAACGTACAAACTCCATACAGACACCATCCATTGTCAGGATAAAACCCGGGTCTCTGGCGCTGTTAGGCAGTAACTCGATCACTGCATCACCATGGATCTAAGCAGTAAATCTATCAGGTTTAGTTCCACTTCAAGATCAAAGACAGTGGCAAATGATTAGTGGAATGGAATTATCCTCCTTTTTTTCCCATTCCTCCCTTATGCAACAGAGGCTGACTAACATATAGTGTCCACAATCCCTCACAGTTTCTTGGTCCTTAGTACGGACTCTCTAAGACACTGCAGCAATGCTCAGTGTGAGAACTGAATAGGGAATGCTGTAGGTACAAATCTGAATAAGCTAACCCATATTGCAGGGGATCATGAAGGGGTTGGAAAATAACTGTGCCATTGGGGATGGGGATCGTCTTTAATGCCACTGATAGACACAAAATGCTGGAGTAACTCAGCGAGACAGGCAGCATCTTTGGAGAGAAGGAACGGGTGACGTTTCGGGTCGAGACCCTTCTTGCCACCATGGACTTCAAGTATGTCATTCACTGGGATAACTTGATAGTTGAATCTTTCGTTTTTAACTCTACAACATTTAATTTGTCCTTGAGCATTAATGCAGAGAAACAAATACTTCTGGGATAAAAAACATTGCAACAGAATGGGTGGAAAATAAGAACATCCACTACCATTCAACAGTTTTAAAACCCCCATATTGTTCTGACGGAGCACACACATGCTGGCAGCATTCTATTCAACGTTGAAACGGTGCTGAAATTGTTATCAGAATTGCACAGAGAAGGGCATGATTGAAGATACCAAAATAATCATGAAAACTGCTTTGTTCACCTCACTGGAAAACATTTTTACCTGCCCCACCCATCCTTACTTGCCTGTATTGACCGAAATTTGCACCATGCAGAGAAAAGTAGGTGAAACTCTATCATCATTCAATGGCGATGCACATTGCCCGATTAACACAACTCCTGACTCACTCCTTTCCAATGTTATAACCCAATCAACATTATTGATATAGATGAACAGGTTACAATATCATTGTACGCCTCCTTGTTATCCAGAAATGTTTTTTCCTCGTGTTAAAGACTGTTGTTAATTCTGATGCCATTTTCATTGAATCCTCATTTATATTTTAAAGATTAAAAATAGAGCATTTCTCTGGTATCAGCAAAATCCACTCGGTAAAAAAAAAGGAAAAACATGTTTCCCAATGCGTTTTGCTGCAAGTAGTTGGCTCTAATTTGCAATTTTTAATCAAACTGTGGATGATATGCAAATCCAATTTTCGTATTGAAATATTGTCAATTGTCAGTCTGTAAATAATAAGCAGTTTTCACTGCCTGCAGCAAAAAATGCTGATAGAGAGAGATGTCACAACCCTTGAGAGAAAGTGCAAGGCAATGCATAAATATCCCTAGAAAACTATTAGCACCAATTTCCATGATTTTAAGACCTTTATACCTTCTGGCACTGGTCCCTGAAATACAGGTTTATTGTCACATTGCAGTTTCAACTGTCTGAAAGAAATCAAGGACATTTTACACGTTCCTTTCAGGGACAGAAAAATATAGGAAATAGGAATGGTAGAAGACTATTCAGCTTAGTTTTTGTTTAGTTTAGTTTTTAGTTTACTTTATTCTTGTCACAAGTACCAAGGTACAGTGAAACACTTTTTTGTTGTGTACTATCCAGTCAGTGAAAAGACTATACATAATTACAATCAAGCAATCCACAGTGTACAGATATACAGCAGGGTAAAGGGTACAAAGTTTAGTGCAAGATAAAGTGCAGTAAAGTTCCATTAAAGATAGTTTGGAGGTCTCCAATGAGGTAGACGGGAGGTCAGGACTGCTCTCTAGTTGGTGTGAAGATGGTTCAGTTGCCTGATAACAGCTGAGAAGAAACTACCTGAATCTGGAGGTGTGTGTTTTCAATCTTATGTACCTCTTGCCTAATGAGAGTGGGAGAAGAGGGAATGACTGGGGTGAGAATTGTCCTTGATTATGCTGGAGGCCTTGCCGAGGCAGCGTGAGGTATAGATGGATCAATGGAAGGAATGTTGGTTTGAGTGGTGGATTGGGCTGTCCACAACTCTCTGCATTCTCTTGCGGTTTTAGTATGGAGCTGTTCCCAAACCACGCTGTTACACATTCTGGTAAAATACTTTGTACAGGATATCTGTAGAAGCTGGTGAGTGCTGTTGGTGACACACCAAACTTCCTAAGCCTACTCAGGAAGCAGAGGTAATGGTGTGCTTTCTTAGCTATTACTTTGATGTGGCTGGTCCAGGACAAATTGCTGGTGATTGTAGCTATCAACCATCTCTACTTCGGCACAGACTCATCAACCAAAGCCTATTTTATCCTATTCTCAGTAATTTCTTGACTTGTCGCCCTGAAAACTGTTGAAGTGGGAACTTCAATCCTTGAAGTTCAATCCTGATTACGAATGCTTGTCTGTATGGTGTGTATGATCTGCCAGTGACCTGCGTGGGTTTTCTCCTAGATCTTCGGTTTCCTCCCACAAAGATGTACAGGTTTGTAGGTTAATTTATTGGTATAAATGTAAATTTTGCCTAGTGTGTGAAGGGTAGTGTTAATGTGCGGGGATCGCTGGTCGGCCTGGACTCGGTGGACCGAAGGAGCTGTTTCTGCGCTGTATCTCTAAACTAAACTAAACTTTGGAGAAGGGAGTAGTCTCATACTCGCTCCCCATTACATACCACCACCCCAAAATCAGATACCGCTGTGAAACTTCAGTGAAAATTAGAAATTTCCAAAGCAATCATTCAGGAGGAAGTAGGAATTTGAAAAATGTTTTCACTGTTATAAAAACATTTCTGGGCCAGCTTTTTCAATTCATCATTTGTCCAAAATACCTCTGCCAAATATTGGCTGTTATTTTAACCAAAACATTGTATGGATGCAGGATATTCAGGAAACCCTCTGCTAGTTCATTAGCCATCCCACGAAATATAATAATTGTTCATCATATATTGAACAATAGCTTTCTATGCCAGAAATGAATTGCTAATATTCGAGGGAGGCACAGTGGCACGGCGATAGAGTTGCTATCTTACAGAGTCAGTGATCTGGGTACGATTACGGGTGCTGTCTGAGCAGAGTTTGTACGTTCTCTGTGAGCATGTAGGTTTTCTACATATGCTCCGTTTTCCTCCCACACTCTAAAGACATACAGGTTTGTTGGGAAATTGGCATCAAAGAAAATTGATAATTGTTCCTAGTGTGTTGGATAGTGTTAGTGTACAGGGTGATCTGGTTAGTGTGCACTGAGTGGGCCAAAGGCCTGTTTCCACGCTATATCACTAAAGTCCAAAAAGTCTAAAGTAAATTGTGTAACTCGTATGGCTAGAATGGAAAACTATTCAAGGAGCTATTGTTATGCTTTTTGGTTTTCTTCTTTAGCCGACTGGCATCAGTTAGGAAATATATAAGGAGAAGTATAAGCCATCTTTTAAAACAAGGCAAGTTACGTGACCAGTTCATATCTCGTGAACTAAGAATGTACTAATTTGTGCATTTATAAAGCATTAAGTATAAATGCTTAAATATAAAAGTTAAGTATTTACATTAAACATTACTCAAGGAATTGATAAAATAGATTACTGGATTTATAGACAATAGGTGCAAGAGTAGGCCATTCGATCCTTCGAGCCAGCACTGCCATTCAATGTGATCATGGCTGATCATCTCCAATCTGTACCGCGTTCCTGCCTTCTCCCTATATCCCCTGACTCCGCTATCTTTAAGAGCCCTATCTAGCTCTCTCTTGAATGTATCCAGAGAACCCGCCCCACCACCGTCTGAGGCAGAGAATTCCACAGACACACAACTCTCTGTGAGAAAAAGTGTTTCCTTGTCTCCGTTCTAAATGGCTTACCCCTTATTCAAACTGTGGCCCCTGGTTCTGGATTTCCCCAACATCAGGAACATGTGTCCAAACCCTTAATAATCTTATATGTTTCAATAAGATCCCCCTTATCCTTCTAAACTCCAGAGTATACAAGCCCAATCGCTCCATTCTCTCAGCATATGACAGTCCTGCCATCTCGGGAACTAATCTTGTAAACCTACACTGCACTCCCTCAATAGCAAGAATGTCCTTCCTCAAATTAGGGGACCAAAACTGCATAAAACATACAAGGATGCGTTCAGGTAAAATGCTACCATGGTTGAGGCATCCCTTCATGGACCCAAAATGAACCCATCAACATGGGTGATTCATCCACAGTGATACTGGGGATTACCCAAACCTGGCTAGTTTGGGTAATGATACTGTGTAGGAAGGAACTGCAGATGCTGGTTTAAACCGAAGATAGACACAAAATGCTGGAGTAACTCAGCAGGACAGGCGGCATCTCTGGAGAGAAGGAATGGGTGACATTTCGGGTCGATACGTCTGAAAGGTTTCAAGAAGGTTCTCAACCCAAAACATCACCCATTCCTTCTGTCCAGAGATGCTGCCTGTCCCGCTGAATTACTGCAGCTTTTTGTGTCTATCTTGGGTAATGGTACTGACTGATTGAAAGATACAGCAGGAAACATGCCCGTTCGGCCAATGAGTCCACACTGACCATCGATCATCCATTCACATTAGTTCTATGTTATCCTACTTTTGCATCCAATCCCTATGTGGTTGGGGCAATTGAAAGAGGCCAATCTGACTTACCGACCCACGTGTCTTTGGGATGTGGGAAGAAACCGGAACACCCAGCAGAAACGCACGTGGTCGCAAACTCCACAAACACTGCACCCGAGTTCAGGATCATACCTGCATCTCTGGTGCCGTGAGGCAGCAGATCTACCAGCTGCACCATTGTGCCACCCTCTAACCTTGTCTCGAATTATAAGATTGATGTTGTGATGGCTTGGGTTTGAGGATTTATTTTACCGGCTAAGACTGATGGAGCTGGAGAAAAGAGCTTCCCAATGACTTGGGTGGAGAATCTGCAGAAACCGGGTGAAGGTAGCAGAATGGCTATTTCCGCTGCAGAAGAAGAAGACTGTGACAAAAGTTCCTGACAGCTACTTTGCGTGTGATGCTGTGAACCACAATGCTCACTGCGGAAAACTGCAACACATTGTAGAATGCTTTTCTGAAAAAAGAACAGGAAGATGTTCTGGCCAGTGCTCCTCCTCCAGCCCAAGCCTCTGCACTCATGTACAAAGCTGAGGGAGGCAAGTGAGAAATAGAAAACAAAGGTCTACATTTGCATTGTGCCTCACCAGGGACAAACTGACACCAACTGAACAGAATACTCAGACCCAGATATGGCTTTAAAATGAATCACAAAATGAGCTCAACAAAAATGCATTATTTACCAACACTGTGCAGCTACATATTCTATGTAGTTTACCAAACAGTTGCTCATTTGTCTTTATTTGTCACACACCCCTGTTGGTTTTACATTCATCGCAGCAGAAGTCATCCCTCCATCTAATCAGGGCACCATAAAATGCAGGCACAGCATAAATATTTAATCGGGCTATAAAATCAGGCTTCTTTGACACGGCCTGCTGCGACACACTAGATAAAGGTGACCAATTGTTTCCTCAGCTCTTGCTCTTTGTGACGTGACCCGTCTTCAGATGCGCCCTCTGCATTACTCTTGGTCATCCTACTTCACATGTTTTGAAAGATAAAACAAGGACATATTTCTCCCTACGTAGCTCCTAATTTATGCCAGTCAGCTAAAGAAGAAAACCAAAAATAGATAACAGCTCCTTGAATAGTTTTCTATTCCAGCCATACGAGTTAAACAAATATTAGCAATTAATTTCCAGCATGGAAAGCAATTAATTTTCTTCCAACTATACCATATCAGAATTTAATAAGGCAGGCAGAGATACAAGCATACAAGTCCTTATGTTCAGACACACACTCTGACTAACAAATAATTATAAATACATGCACCATATCCAAGTAAACACATAAAGCATAATCACCAATTAAACAAAAGTTGTGTGATCACAGGGACTTCAATGAGAAGGTAACTATTTTGTTCTATAGGTGTTTAAATGATCAATGACCTGGGATGATGTTTGAAGTGAAATATTGATATGCTACAACCCTCTTTTTTCTTTAGGCCACTGGCAACAATGTCTGTGCTTTGGGAATAATATCACTACAATATATAGAGTGAATTCACAAAGTCTTTCACTCAGGGCAAGGGACTCAAGAACCAGAGGACATAGGTTTACGGAGAGAGGATCACGATTGAATAGGAACCTGAGGGGTAACTGTTTT
Source organism: Okamejei kenojei (assembly GCA_035221665.1). NCBI lineage: Eukaryota > Metazoa > Chordata > Chondrichthyes > Rajiformes > Rajidae > Okamejei > Okamejei kenojei. The sequence continues at coordinate 103,627,842 of CM069134.1, read as the reverse complement.
ATTCAGAGAGTGTTGAGTATAAGGAGCGGGCTGCTGGAGGAGGTTGTAGAGGCAGGTAGTATAAAAGCATTGAAAAAAGGGACATGGATAGGGACATGGATAGGAATGGTTTAGAGCGAAATGGTCCAAATGCAGGCAAATGGGACGAACACATTTTGGTTGGAGTGGACGAGTTGGGCCAAAGGGCCTGTTTCAGTACTGTATGACTATGACTCTCTGACCAAGTCTTGCTTTCACTGCCTTTATTTGACCACAATCTTTGTATTGAGGGGGACTACTGAGAACATTATCACTGCCTTGGTTTAACCCACAAAGATAATTAATTTTGACCATTGTGAGTACTGTCCTTAGCTTGATTGGAAGACCTGGAGAATTATCTTTGGCTTGGTTTGAGCGTAAGAATCATTGACATTACCTGGATGGAGCCACTGGGAATAACACCCTTGCCTTCTGGACTCTATATGCAGCTGCACACTTTTCTTAAGTTTGTCCCAGCTAACCCCTTGTGCCTGAATCGTTTAGACAGAATTCTTGCAGAATATGTGTGCTTCCACAGGTGCCCACTTTATGCATGTAGGGCCAATACACCTGGCCCTGTTTCTGGCCAATGTTTTCCAGTATTAACTTCAATAGAACCTTTCCCAGTATTGCTTCAATTACATGTTTCAGAAGGTAAACTGATTACTACGGAGTGGTTTATCCAATTGATAGTTATGTTCCTGTTATTATTAAAATCCTTGGTTTAAATATTATACTCGCATGCATTTATCATGATATGCTATAATGTGTTGAATTAAAATGAATGATGTTAACTAGATTCACATTGAAAACCCCTGGCTTTGATACTGCTGTATTTTACCAGGAGTTGAAAGTGCGTTTCAAGATACCCAAGCAAGGAATACATCAGGAGTACCACACAATACAAGGAGTACCACACAATAACAGATCCCTCAGCCACAATGTTTGTGTTGAACGTGATGCCAAGTAAATCTAATCCCTTCTCTCTGCACCAAATCCATACATTCCATCCCTTTGTAAAAGCCTCTTAAACGCCTCTATCGTATCTGCTTCCAACCCCATCCTTGGCAGTGTGTTCCAGCCACCTACCACTCTCTATGGAAATTCTTGCCCCGAACATCTCCCTTAAACCTCTCACCTATAACTTACCTATAGAATCTGATATTTCCACCCTGGGAACAACGTTCTGACTGTTTACATCTCTCATCATTCTATGAACATTTGTCAGGTGTTTCCTCAACCTCCGACACTGCAGAGAAAATAATCATAACTAATAGCCCCTAATCCAGCCAGCATCCAGGCATTACTCTACTGCACCTTCTCTAAAGTGTCCACATCTTTCTGTAATGTACCGACCAGTAGTACATACAGCACTCTAAATGCAACCTCACAAAAGTTTTATAAAGCTGCAATATGACTTCCTGAATCTTACATTCAATGCCCTGACCGATAAAGGCAAGCACACCATAAAACTTCTTTATCCTACCATATCTTTCCCTTTGTTCCATTTATTTTACTTGACTGAGCTATATCTATGTATGGGGTATCTGATCTGTTTGTACAGTGTGCAAATGATGCTTTTTACTGTACCTTGGCACGTGGCAATAACAAACCTAAATCTAAACTTGTGTTGCTGCTCTCAGGAAGCTATGGATTTGGGGCCCATGGTCGCTCCATACTTCCCCTTACATTTGACCTCCTCGGGTGGAAATGTCAGATACTATAGGGCATAGCATTAAGTTGAGAGATGGAAAGGTGATATGCGGGGCAATATTTTACATAAAGTGTGGTTAGTGGCTGGACGCTCCCAGGGATGGTGCTGGAAGCAGATACCATAGAGATGTTTAAGAGGCTTTTACAAAAGGATGGAAAGATATGGATTGTGGCAGAAGGGATTAGTTTAACTTGGCATCATGTTCAGCACAGACATTGGTGGCTGAGAGACCAGTTATTGTGTGGTACTGCCTTGTGTTCCAAGCATGGGAGTCTTGAAACACACTTCTAACTCCAGGTAAAATAGAGCAGTATATAAAAACCAGATGTTTTCAATGTGAATCTAGTTAATGTCATCCTGCCACTGCTCCAGGATTGTATAGGCCAGCAAGGTTTGCGTGCCAGATCAGTAAATTAGCTCAAGGCGGCAGTATGCAAGTGGTAATTGCAAGGGGAAAATGTGGGCTGCTTTTAGGTTATTTGATCTGATATCACTGAATGAGATCATTTTCTAAACACTATCGTTGCATTTAATTTAAGGTGTTCAGCGAACCACTTGCACCACATGGCCTTCCTGTTTAAATGGAAATTTAACAGAAATGCTTTGTTAACAAGCAAAGCGACTAATGATTTTGTTTCTCTCTTTCACAGTTCTGATAATGGGCATCTTTCCACTGATGCAATCTAATCTACTGACTTTTTCCAGATTTTAAGTTTTTATGTAAAAAAATCTATTGAATTTACAAAAAACATGCTTACACTTTTAATGATTAACCCCAATTAAAAAAATGCACAAAATGTTATATATACTGTATATTTTATGTTTTTGTTTGTTTTCTGAGTCCATATGCCACTGTTGCCACAACTGCTGCTATTATTAATAGTGCACTGCTATTGTCCATTCATTTGTTTTCTTGTTTTATTAATTATATACTGAACATTTTGTTGTTTTTATTGGAATTTACATATTTATGTTTACATATCTGTTGTGCTGATGCACATAAGAATTTCATTGTTTTGTTTTGGGACATCTATATATATATATATATAACTAAAACTCACATATAGTTTGTTTGCAGGTTTGTGTTGTACTTCTATTTGCGCAAAAACAGTACAGAATAGTGCTACATTTTGTTGGCCCACCTTACTCAACATTGTCCTGTGGTGTAAATGAAACAAGTATTGTTTAGATTGATGGTATATTTTAAAAGTTATTAACATTTAAAACTTAAAACTCTCATCTTGTTTGTTTGCAGGTTTATGTTGTACTTCTATTTGCACAAAAATGGTACACGATAGCACGACATTTTGGGCCCACCTTATTCGCCATTGTCGTGTTGTGTAAATGAAACAAATTTTGTTCAGATTGATGGTATAATTTAAAAGTTATTAACGTTTGAAACTTAAATTAACAAAACAGCGCCCCCACCCTGGGGAGGTGAGGAGGGAGAGTGGGGGGACTGACGGAGAGGAGGGGATGGGGAGGGAGAGTGTGGGAAAGTGGGTGAGGTGAAGTGGGAGTGTGGGGGAGGAGGAGGAATAGAGGGAGAGGAGGGGGGAGTGGGGGATGTAGGGAATGGGAGTAAGAGAGAGAGGAGGGCAGTGGGGGAAGTGCGGAGGGATAGTGAAGGGGTTATGGGAGGTGAGGAGTGGGGAGGTGGGGGATAGGGGGATAGGAGAGGGGTGGGGAGGGGAGAGAAGTTATGGAGTGAGGGAGGGACGGAGTGACTGAGGGTAGGGGAAAGGAGAAGGCGGGAGAGGTGAGGGAGGGATTGGGGGAGGGAAGGAGAGGGGAAGAGGAGGGAGAGTGAAGAGGAGGGTGAGGGGGTGCTGGGGGATGAGGGAACTGAGCTGCGCCTTTGCAGTTGGGGGCTATGGGTGAGTGGTGGAATATTGCATTGGGGGAACGGGTTGCGTTGGGGGACCAGGCCTCCTATGTGACAGAGACCCAATGGGTCCCACTTAGTCTAGTAAGACAATAAAACACTCTTGACCCTTACGGCTACAAGTTTTTCATTCTATCTCTACCTCACAATGTTTGTGCATAGTACAATAAATTCAACTTGACTTAGTTTAGTTTAGTTTAGTTTTGAGACACAGCGTGGAAACAGGCCCTTGGGCCCTCCCAGAGTGCGCTGACCAGCGACCACTCCGAACACTAACACTATCCCACACAATAGGGACAATTTACAATTTTTACTAAAGCCAATTAACCTAGACACCTGAACATCTTTGGAATGTGGGAAGAAACTGGAGCACCTGGTGCGGTCACGGGGTGGACGTAAAAGCTCTGCGGAGAGCAACCATAGTTAGGATTGAACCCTGGTCTCTGGCGCTGTAAGGCAGCAACTCTACCGCTGCGCCACCATGTCACCCCTTAACTTGAAAATATAAAGTATTGGAATATATTAGAATAGACTAAAACAATTAAATACATACAAGTTAGCTTAATTAATTAACAAAAAGTGAAAACGAGCTGAATCTTACCCATCTCCCTTGCACCTGCTGCTCTTTATTAACGTGAATTCAATTGCTGAACCTGGGCCAGGTATCATCTACTTTAGTGTCAGGGAACAGATTTCGTAGTGCAAATGTGTGAAAATTGCAGGAAGTTGGATTGCTACTGCCAGAGAGTCCTATGAAGAATCCATCATCCGACTGTGGTTAGAAGTTGCCAGCAATCTCATTAGAAAGTTTGGGACTTTTGCTTTCAAATATGAGTTCTGCACCTCCTGACATCAACAGAAGGAAATGCCAGCAGTTTGACTTGCAACTTAGCAATTCTCAGGAAATTCCGAGCCAATACCTCCAGTCAAAGCCGTCAGATTTAAATAGATTAATATATAACAACACATATTAAATTGGCAATGCCCTAAGTGAAAAAGCAACACTATAATTTACTTAACTGCAGTGACAGTTCGAACCAATAAAAAGGTGTGGAATTTAGGTTCTGTGGAAATAACATTCCAACGTTAAATGTTTCCTTGAGCTTGCTGCATGATAGTGATTTCGTGCAAATGTTTTATTTAATGGATTCCTACATTAATCTATCTTCAGATATCCTGTGAGAGGAAATATGTTGTTAAGCTGGAAAGAGCACAGAAAAGATATATGAGGTTATTCTCAGGACTCGAGGACCTGAGCTATCGGGAGAGGTTGATCAGGCTAGGACTTTATACCTTGGAGTGCAGGAGGATGAGGGGTGATCTTACAGAGGTATATAAGATCATGAGAGGAACAGTTGGGTAAATGCACAGTCTTTTATTCATAGTATGGGAATTAAGAACCAGAGGACATAGGTTTAAGCAGATGTGGAAAGATTTAATAGAAATCTGAGGGATAACATTTTTTTACACAAAAGATGGTGGGTATATAGAATGAGCTACCAGGGGAGGTAGTTAATACAGGTACAATCACACTGTTTAAAAAGCATTTAGACAGGTACATGGATAGGTTAGTTTTGATAGATGTGGGCCAAACGCAATCAGGTGGGACATGTAGGTGGGGCATGTTGGTCGACATGGGCAAATTGGGCCGATGGGCCTGTTTCCACATCGTATGACTGTATACCTGCATCAGGATATATTCAGTAGGTCCCTTTTTCAACCTTGCTCTCACTAATTCCTTACATTTCCTATCACCTCTAATCTAATCTCTGCATCTCAATTACTCTTACTCCCGTTTTCTCCCATTCCCTCATGTTATAAACCCATTTCCCAAGCTTTTGTTCCAATTTTCCTCTTCTCACTCCCATTTCTCCTGACTCACATCTATTTCTCATTCCTCATGTTCCTTTGGTTCCCATCATCAATCATCCCTTTGTCCTTGTTCCTCTTAGAGCACGCACATTATTGATTAGAATTATTCCTTGAGAATATTTTCTGTCATGCAGATGTCTTTACCTCTTTCAGTTGTGCAACTTCCAATCTCCTCAAAACTTTGTTGCCCCAGCCATTCCATGAGAGGCAACAAGAAATGAGGAGGTTCAAACTAAGTTTCTACATCAAATCACATTGGTGGTCTTCGGACTGCTCATGCTTTTATGACCATTTCTAAATGTTTCTGATCAGAAGCATTTGGCATTCTATCCAAATGAATGGGGCCAGCCTAAGAGGTGTAAAGTTGAGATGCGGAACCGATGAGTGTCCACCCATCATCTAAGCACAATCCTAAACCACCTCTGTGATGAATCCAGAGATGGAGCTGAATGTCGAATGCATTGGTATTTGATATGAGTAAATGCACAATACATGGCCAGAAAGCCACAAAGACATTTGTGCAGGAGAGGGATATAGCCAATATTCCTCTTACAAACTACCATCCAAAGGAAAGTACAATTCAGCCTACAGTTGCACAATGCAGCCATGACAACTGGTACCAGAATTCAGCATGTCTTCATTCTGTTGCTCCTGACAAACATTATCATTAAGCTAGTGAAAAACAGATGGGAATTCGTGATTGAGTCACTCCTGTGTCCTTCCTTGTGTCCTAGAGCTCAGCATTTATCAGGTAGCATGTTTATTCTTTACACATCATTGCGGGCAGAATTTCTTGATGTATGGGGAATTACAGACCAATGATAAACTATGTTTTACAGCTTGTTCCTATCTTGTTTATTATCCAAGGATGCTTCTAGAGCACTAATTTCTTCTCCAGACTTCCATTCTAATTAAATGTGATCATTATCAGATTAACCATCAGTTGAGACTATTTTACAATTCTATTGTGATACTCGTACATGTGTTGGATGAGATAAACAGTTTAAACCATCTCAGCAAATTCACATTCACACTGGATGACTTGAACCTCCCGGTAATGTTATTCTTGCATTTAACAGTACATTAAAATGCATCTATATCACTGGCTTCTTCAGACTATATGTACTAGAAATGGATGTTGATGATTACAATGCAATTGGAAAGTTTTCATGACTGAGTCATGGCATTCCCAAAATGCCGCCAGTCGTTTAAGCAAATATATCAATTTCTGCATTGGATGACCATGTCATAACAACATTCTTCGTGACATGCAAGCTTAGAACATTACCAAGAAGTAATTGGGTCCCGTTCGCCTAATTTGTGTCTATTGGTGGCTGCTTACAATCTATCCAAATTTTTATTGCATGAACTGGTTTGCACAGTTTAGAGGGGGCATTCCCTGAGCAAGCCCCAGACTGGAACAGGCGCTCTAATTTGGTGAGATTCAGTTACTCACTGGTTCTCGCTTCACCCCCTCCTTCCTCAATTGGAATGATAGAAGGTGTCACCACCTCCAACTCATATCTCTAGTCTGACATCACCAATTCCTGCACTCCTTCAGTCAGCTGGTTTTCTCTTCATCTGTAAATAAGCACTTTCCCCCATGTTCATACATTATTCAACCACCCATGGTTGTTAGTCTCCAGGCCTGACACTAGCCAAGCACCAATCAACTGGTCTGCACAAACCTCCTCCATCCACCCACTTACTACCCGCCATCATTGACTCACCAACACCCACCCTTGATTGCTTTGCACAGCTCTGATCAAAGGACAAAGGACAAAGGACATTTATTGTCACATACACCATTTCTGGTGTAGTGAAATTTGAGTTGCCATTTGCAGCTCACCAATAAAAGTAAGACACCACATTAAAAAAGAATTTAACATAAAACATAAAAACATCCCCCCACAATGGTTCTTACTGTGAGGGAAGGCAACAAAGTCCAGTCCTCATCCTCTTGTTCACCCGTGGTTGGGGCCTATTTGAGGCCTCCGCAGTCGCCGTAATGGCGGTCCGATGTTTCAGGCCCTCTCGCCGGATGATGGGCCTCCGGCGTCGGGAGAACACTCTTCAACGGCTTGAAGTGTCTGGAACACAGGCCATGCTGGTCGGAGCTCCGAGACTGGCGATCTCTGCGAGAGATCCCAGGCTCCACGGTGTTTAAAAGTCAGCTGGAAGCTCCGCAATGACAGCTCCGTGATGTTGGGAGTCGGTGGTCTCAGCACTCCGGAGCCCACCGCATGGCGACCCGGGCAAGGCATTGCCCGCTCCGCATTGGCGCCTCAGCGTTGCGCTGCCACTGAAGCCGAAGTTCTGGATGGTCCCAGCAGGAAACGCCACTCCAGTCCCGTTGGTAGGCTGCAAGGAAGGGGCGAAGATACGGCCCGGAGAAAAGCCACATCTCCGGCCAGGTAGGGACTGAGAAATGCAGTTTCCCCCTCCCCCCCCCCCCCCCCCCCCTCGCACATAAAAAAGACCTCCAAACGAAACTTTTTAACATACTAAAAGGTAAAAAAAAGGGTGAAAGGACAAACAGCTGCAGGCTGGGCAGCCATACTTGATGGCACCCCCTCGACATCAGTGACAGCAGGTCCCAATAATCCTCTGCATATGACCCTCTGTCCCTTCCTCCTTTCAATCATCATCCCATTGTCAGGCTTCTCTCCAGTGCAACCATCCCTACCTGGCTCCAGATTTATTTGTTCTTCACTGGTGCTATGTACAACCATATAACATATAACAATTACAGCACGGAAACAGGCCCTCTCGGCCCTTCCAGTCCGTGCCAACAAAGTAAAGTTAATTAAATTATGCCCATGCTTTAGAACATAGGTGCTACTGAATTTTCAAGGGCAGACTCTCAACCAAACCATTAGCCATTAAACCATCTTTCGAGTCACCAAGGAATTTGTAGGCAAATCAGCTTGCTCCAAAACAAATGGGCTAGGGACAAAATCATTGGCTACTCAAATTATGGTTAGAGCATTGGTACTAATTGAATTTCCATCCACAATTCATCTCTTCTGGAATTTTGCTGCTCAGGTGGCGACACAGTGGTGCAGCTGTAGAGTTGCTGCCTTACAGCGCTTGCAGCGCCGGAGACCCGTGTTCAAGCCCAGCTACCAGTGTTATCTGTACAGAGTTTGTACGTTCTCCCCCGTGACCTACATGGGTTTTCTCAGAGAGCTTCGGTTTCCTCTCACACTCCAAAGACATACAGGTATGTACGTAAATTGGCTTGGAAAATGTAAAAAATGTCCCTAGTATGTGCAGGATAGTGTTCATGTGCAAGGATAGCTGGTCAGTACGACCCCAGTGGGCTGAAGGATCTGTTTCCCTGTAATTCTAAACTAAAACTAAACTAATCATTCAAATAATTTTGACCTTGAATGCCAAGGTAAAATTATGATATTGGCTTAGTCACAAGTTAAACATCTCTCCGGAATTTCATTTCTAATTAATATGGAAACAGCAATCAGTTGAAATGTTTATTTGTGGTCAAGGCCTTTTACTGTTATCCTTATGTCATCATTGAAAATCAATATAGCCCCCAGTTAGCAATGATATATATTTATCTTTAAAATCCTGATATTTTTGTTGTGGGCCCCATAGTACAGGTTCTTCTAGGTTATTTATTGTCCACCTGCTGAAACGTGCCCAATCTATTAGAAGTTTCCAAATTGGTCTTTTAGATATTTTTTGTTGTGGGCCCCATTCTTGGTCCACACACAGTAACCATGTTGTACCTTGATTCTGAAAGTCAGTTCCAGTGCAGTCACTGTAACCATGTTTGATAAAGCTGCGGACAGCATCCAATCATCATTTATGTCTCATGGCTGCTGCTGCATTAAACTGAGGATACATTTCTATCCCATCTTCCCAACAACTATCCAAAAAAACCTTTCCACAAATCGAAAAGTTTCCAATCTATGTAATCTTTTTCCTTGTTGTCTTTAACATTTCTTTTATATGATTTTTGGAATATATTCATAATCCTGTGCAACATTTCAAATGTGGTGGAAGTAAGATATTTTATAAATTGTGCTAAATTGTGCATTTCCTAATTCTATGTTTCTAAAAATTAGCTTGAGTGTTCCTTTGCATTTTAATTACATTATTAATCTACATCTCTATTTTGTTGGGTTAGATGAAACTACACCATTTTATCTGTCCAGCTATTCCTTTGCTCCTATGAGGAACAACAGTTTAATCATAAAATATGTTGTTGATTATGTGTGACCTCCCACTGGTTATAGCTGGTGCTTGAGCTAGTGTTGATAGCAACATCATCCAATTTACTAACTCCTTGTTGCACAGTAAAACAAGAACATTTCTCACCCAGGGAATGTTTTATCTAATTCCAACACTGGCAGTTAATTGGATCATTGTATCAGAAAAAAACCCAACACTAAACACTTATTTTCTTCACCCCCTGATCATGTTGAATGTCTCAAAGAGCTTTACACATTGGAACACTTTTGACGTAGCACTGATCGTGAGGTGATTAAGGATAATTTTCTTTGTTGCTGAGACATTGAGGATCATAGTTATGATTTGAGCACTGTGGCAGCACTCTTGTAGCTCAGTCGAAAGGGCGTACATTCAGCCTATGAGCAACCTCATATACAGTGGTAACTCTGCAGTGGGGTGTTGACGGATTACTAGAATATCTGAGTTACTGTCTTTTACATCAGATATCAAACTGAGGTCCTATCTGCCTGCTCAGATTGATGCACCAGTTGCGGTAACATTCTTCAGAAAGGAGGGAAGGCTCCAGATTCCAGCTCTAACCACCATCATTAGAATCAGAAATTGGAAGGAACTGCAGATGCTGGTTTAAACCGAAGATAGGCACAAAGCACTGGAGTAACTCAGCGGGTCTCATATCCTTAAATATATTTCCTCTCGCAAATCATTCAATCCACAATAACTATTTCATGAATATTCATGTAAACACATATGCCATGGGCAGCACACAGATTTTATGCTACGTCAGCCTGCCAAATTTTGTACTGAGGTGATTACATTATAAGAAGACGGCACACTTAAAACCTCAACTGCGTTTAACTGTTTTGAGATGACGGACTATCGAGATTTGTTTAGGTTCTGAGGCAATTTGGAAAGCAAGAAGTCAAGATAGTAATTGACTGCAAGGCAAGATAAATAAGCTGCATGAGTAGCTAAATACAACTTAATGCAGAGAAGTATGAAATAACATATATCAACTGAAAGAAATCAGGGAAGATATACACCTGATGGCTGATGGGAAGAGTTGGTCTTGAACTTGAGGTAAGGGTGTTAGGACTCATTTGCACGAACAGAATACAAACGTAGGTTAGTTACGTTGAATATGTACTACATAATTGTTTGGTCACAGCAGGAGCATTATATTACCCTCTACTTATAAAATGTTAGGAGGGACTTCATCTCCTGAGAGAGTGAGCAGAAAAGATTTACTGGAATGGTTTCAATGGTGGGGAATTCCAGCTACAAATTAAGACTGAAAAATACAGGATTGCTCTCATGACCAAATATCATGGTGTTCAAGGCCACAGCTGGTTTAGATGGAGAGATGGGGCGCCATTCACTGAACAAAGACCAGGAAATAAACTTAAAATTGGGGGGATCAAAATCAAAGGGTGATGTGAGGTTTTCTTTAATTAAATTCTGATCTGGAAGTCTAAATGTTGATACTGCCTGTAAGGGTGTTAGAAACAGAATCATTCAATGCCTTCAAAAAATAATCGGATAAACACTTGACAGAGAAAATATTCAGTGTCAAGGATGACGGGCGATGGAATGGAATCAATGGAATTATTCTACCAGGACCTGGCACAGATTTGATGGGCTGAATGGCTTTCTTCTATGCTGTAACAACTCCACTATTCTATAGAGAGCTCAACTTTAATTTAACATTTCCTGAGATTTTTTCACACATTTACACAAAACCATGCTCTTAAACATGTTGATTACTGACATGGATGCTTTAGTTACACAATGCACAGCACAGGGAGCTTTATCTCATTAATTGCAAACACAGACTCTTGGTGCTCTTAGTCCTGAATCGGCTTGCTGTTGATTCAAATCCCAGTCTGGAGATTTCAATGCAAGATTTAAGCTGAGGGAAGTTCTGTTGCATAAATGAGTGATAAATTAAGCTCCAAATTTCTCGAAGGCAGATATGTCACAACATGAGAAATGACCCAGAGAGCTCTTATTAGTGTTCAATTGTCCTGACAATCTATTAAATTGATAAAGTCATCCTACAAGCAGGTCTCCACATCTCTGGATGTGTGATCTCCGCTCTTTCAATTGATGTAAAGTTGGTGTTTAGTCCCTGTTCTGCCATCAGAACCCGTTGCTGGTCACTCATGCTGCATGCACACCATTCTTATGTTTTTCCCTAAACCAACATCACAAAAGAAGTCACTCAGTTATTACCACTTGGTTATTCACGGAGACTTGCTTCTCAAATTATTCCCTACATCATAAGCACAGACAAGCTTATAAATACAGGCTTTGGGATACCAACCACTTGTTCTTTCTAACAAATGGAAATCTCAGACCATATGTACATCACTTCTTCCTGTAAGAACCATCTGATAAGGAATCAGATCCAGAATTTAATGTTAACCAATGTGTTATCACTGAGGCAGAATGTTAACTTCTCCTTTGAAATACAAGCACATCTCCACCCCGTGATTGCCATTAGATCAAGTTACACAACTGTAGGTGAACACTTTCCCAGTTTGTATCCCTGTGACAGAAAATACCCAAGTGGAACATGTGTCCTTTATGTTCACTTTCTTTAGGTCTGTCATAGGAAGCTGGGATGGAGGCCGAGGTAAAGCAGAATGAAGACGGCAGCAGGCTTCATCAGTCACTCTAATCTAATGATGGGCACCATGACATCCGGCCTGCTGGATTTTAATATTAAATTGGATGGGAAGTCACTGGGGCATGCACAGCATTAGTGACCTGTAATGGGTTCTGAAGGCAGAACGGAGACTTAACCACCAAATTTACATTTCTCAAAAGAGCAGAGATCACAGAGGGCGGCAGAGTGGCGCAATGGTAGAGGTTTTACCATACAGCGTTAGTGACCCGCATTCAATCCTGACTACAGGTGCAGTCTGCGTGGAGTTTGTATGTTCATTTCTCCGGGTGCTCTGATTTCCTCCCAAACTCCAAAGACGTACAGGTTTGTAGGTTAATTTGCTTTGGTAAAAATTGTAAATTGTCCTAGTGTGTAGGATAGTGCTAGTGTATGGGGTAATCGCTCGTTGGCACGGACTCAGTGAGCTTGTTTCCACGTGAAATAAACTAAACACATCCAGAGATGTGGAGACCTGCTTGTTGGATGACTTTCAAGAAATATTTCAATAGATATTTGGAACCATTGAAATTGGCACTGAGCTGATTGTGCCACTGCACCGTAGAAAAGGTTGCATCATAGGCTGGTTTGGGAACAGTTCCATCCAAGACATTGCAGAGAGTTGTGGATAAATACCAGACCATCGCACAAAGCATCCTCCCTTCCATTGACTCCATGTACATTTCACGCTGCCTCATCAAGGACACCAGCATAATCAAGAACCAGTCTCACCCTGGTCACTCCCTCTTCTTCCCTCTCCCATCAGGCAAGAGATACAAGATACAAGATACATTTATTTGTCACATGTACCAACTGGTACAGTGAAATGTGTTGTCACCATACAGCCATATGAATAATAAAGAGCATAGAACACGATAGACTTTAACACGGACATCCCCACACAGCAGAATCAAAATTTCCCACTGTAAGGGAAAGCTCTAAAATTCAGTCATCCTCCTCTGTTGTCTTCCGTTGTTCAACCGCGATCATGGGGCTCCCGAACCCCTTGCAGTCACCGCCATGGGCAGCACGATGTTCAGGCCCTCACGCCAGGATGATGGAACTCCGACGTCGGAACGGGAGAACCATCTCAACAGCTTGGACATCTGAATCGGCCACTTCCTACCGGAGTCCGCTGCTCCCAAAGTCCACAGGCTGCACTGGTCGGAGAATCAACGCTGGCAGCCCTTGGCAAAGGGTCCCAGGGCTCCTCAATGTTGGTCAGCACCGCCCGCGCTGGGAGCTCTCCAAACCCCAGCTCCGAGATGTTGAAGCAACAGGCCCAGCACTCCGGAGCTTCAAACGGCGATCCTGGTAGGCATCCACCCGTTCCGTAGTGAATCAAGTGCTGCGCCGTTGCCGCTGAAGCTTGGTCCAGTCCCCGGCAGGAAAGGCCGCGCCAATCCAGTTGGTAGGCCGTGGGGGGGGGGGGGGGAAAGGATGCGACTCGGAGAATAGTCGCATCCTCGCCAGGAAGTGACTGGGAGAGTTTTCCCCTTACCCTACCCTCCACCCCCACATAGAAAAAACTAAAGAATCTCCCAAATCACACTTTTAAAACGGACTAAAAATTTTAAAAAGTTTGAAAAACAGACTGTAGGCAGAGGCTGCCATCAATGCGATGCCCCTAGAGGTACAGAAGTTTGAAAACAAACACCACCAGCTTCAGGGACAGTTTCTTCCCAGATCACAAGACCAAGAGTACGGGAATGCTTCAATACTACCTTAAATGTCATATCGTCCACAGTGTTCACCGCTCTCTAAGCAGTTCGAATTGGTTCCAAAAGGGGCACAATAGACAATATACAATAGACAATAGGTGCAGCAGGCGTAGGCCATTTGGCCCTTCGAACCAGCCCTTCGAGCCAGCACCACCATTCAATGTGATCATGGCTGATCATCCACAATCAGCACCCCGTTCCTGCCTTCTCCCCATATTCCCTGACTCCGCTATTTTTAAGAGCCCTATCAAGCTCTCTCTTGAAAGTATCCAGAGAACCGGCCTCCACGCCCTCTGAGGCAGAGAATTCCACAGACTCACAACTCTCTGTGTGAAAAAGTGTTTCCTCATCTCTGTTCTAAATGCCTTACCCCTTATTCTTAAACTGTGGCCCCTGGTTCTGGACTCCCCCAACATCGGGAACATGTTTCCTGCCTCTAGCGTGTCCAAACCCTTAATAGTCTTATCTGTTTCAATAAGATCCCATCTCATCCTTCTAAATTCCAGAGTATATAAGCACAGCCTCTCCATTCTCTCAGCATATGACAGTCGCGCCATCCCGGGAATTAACCTATGCTGCACTCGCTCAATAGCAAGAATGTCCTTCCTCTAATTAGGGGACCTCACTAGGGCCCTGTACAACTGCAGAAGGACCTCTTTGTTCATATACTCAACTCCTCTTGTTATGAAGGCCAACATGCCATTCGCTTTCTTCACTGTCTGCTGTACCTGCATGCTTACTTTCATTAACTGATGAACAAGGACCCCCAGATCACTTTGTACCCTCCCTTTTCCCAACTTATAATAATAATCTGCCTCCCTGTTTTTGCTACCAAAGTGGATAACCTCACATTTATCCACATTAAACTGCATCTGCCATGCATCTGCCCACTCACCCAACCTGTCCACGTCACCCTGCATTCTCATAGCATCCTTATCACAGTTCACACTGCCACCCAGCTTTGTGTCACCTGCAAATTTGCTAATGATACTTTGAATCCCTTCATCTAAATCACTGATGTATATTGTAAATAGCTGTGGTCCTAGCACCGAGCCTTGCCTGCCATTCTGAAAGGGACCCGTTAATCCCTACTCTTTGTTTCCTGTCTGCCAACCAATTTTCTATCCATGTCAGCACTCCACCCCCAATACCATGTGCCCTAATTTTTGATCACTAATCTCCTATGTGGGACCTTATTAAATGTTTTCTGAAAGTCCAGGTACACTACATCCACTGGCTCTCCCTTGTCCATTTTCCTAGTTACATCCTCAAAAAATTCCAGAAGATTAGTGAAGCATAATTTCCCCGTTGTAAATCCATGCTGACTCAGACTGATCCTGTTTCTGCTATCCAAACGTGCAGCTATTTCATCTTTTATGATTGACTCCAGCATCTTCCCCAGCACCGATGTCAGGCTAACTGGTCTATAATTCCCTGTTTTCTCTTTCACGCCTATTTTAAAAAGTGGGATAACATTAGCTACCCTCCAATCCTCAGGAACTGATCCTGAATCTATAGAACATTGGAAAATGAACATCAATGTGTCCACAATTTCTCGAGCCACTTCCTTAGGTACCCTGGGATGCAGACCATCATTCTCTGTGGATTTATCAGCCTTCAGTCCCAGCAGTCTTCCCAACACAATTTCCTGCCTAATGTGGATTTCCTTCAGTTCCTCCGTCACCCCAGATCCTCTGGCCACTAGTACATCAGGAAGATCGTTTGTGTCCTTCTTAGTGAAGACAGATCCAAAGTACCTGTTCAACTTATCTGCCATTTCCTTGTTCCCCATAATAAATTCACCTTTTTCACTCTCCAAGGGTCCAACTTTGGTCTTAACTAATTTTTTCCTCTTCACATACCTAAAGAAGCTTTTACTATCCTCCTTTATATTCTTGGCTAGCTTACCTTCATACCTCATCTTTTCACCCGTATTGCCTTTTTAAAGCCCTGCCCCACTCTACGTGTTCATTCAAAGAGTTCTCCTGAGTTTGCCCTGAATCGAACTCGGAGATTTACGGTAATGGCCGCTCGTCGGTACTCGGGGCTCTCGTGGACATTTTTCAACGTTGAAAAATCTTCACGAGTCTTCTCGATCTTACTGTGTTTCCCGAGTACCTGCCGTTAGCATTACGACCCGCTAAGAGATATCCCCGAGCTCCGACGTACCCGCTACGTTCATTCTACCTGCTTACCACAAGTTAGATTTTTTTAAACTCGAGAGAGCACTTGAATTAACTCGTACAGTGGGACAGGGCCATTAGTTATCTTCTGTTGCTCTTTAAACATTACCCAATCCTCTTGCTTCCCGCTCATCTTTGCTATGTTGTACGTTTTCTCTTTTTTTGTCCCTTCTCTTCCCTTGTCAGCCACACATTCCCTTGTCAGACACACATTTATTAATTTTAACGTGGAAATCAATGCCCCAGATTCACTTGCCTTGTAAGCTATACAGTTCGTTGACACTGTTCTGCCTGGTGATGTGATGCCAGTACGCGCTGCGAGGAAGTGTTATCGTCATTAGTGTCATCTCCTCACTCGGACTGGATTGCAGCTGAAAGACAAAAACGATGTTGCTTCAGACATGCCTGGAAATCAAACACCTAAGAACATTTTAAGCTAGAATGCTAGGGATGAAATCATAAATGTAAAGCTTTAGCCTTGTGTTTTTATAAATCGTTAATTAGACTGCAGGATGACAGTGCGGGGAGTGAAAGAGATTTTCACTTTGCCCCCAGCAACAGATGTATGTCGAGGCTGTTACTGGCTGCTCCCTCCTTGTTCCTTGAACAACACTGTTAGTGAACACCAGTAATCACTTACATTGCTTGCTTGCAAAATCATTCGACCTCAGAACCGGAGCCCTCTAATTAGTGCTGTGGTCACAGGAAGCTTCTGTTTACAAGGGTAATAAAAATGTTAAAGGTGAGAGTGGTTCATAGGTGTTTATGCGAGCATACAATTCTTCAAAATCTTATGTTATGAAGAACTCTGTGCTCCCAAATACAAAATCCCAGAAATCTCAAATTAAAATAAAAAATACTGGAAACACTCGGCAGGTCAGGCAGCATCTGTGGAATAAGAAGCAGAGTTAATGTTTCATGTCAATGATCAGCATTGAAAGTGATAAAAGTTATAAATAAAACAAATTCAAAGCAGGCAAGAAAAGGGGCAAAGAGAAAGAACGGAGGCTCTACAATAGGGCAGAGACCAGTAGAGAGCAAATGTCATGAGGGATGGTGGGGCTGGCGTATAACAAAATATACATCCAGGGAAGGGATGTATATTTAGTGGGAGGAGATGAATGAAACTGAAATGATGAATGTGAACAAAAAATAGACTAAATACTGGAAATGTAAGATACAAAACTGGAATTCTGATTATCTGAAGTCGTTAACTCGATCTCGAGTCTGAAGGCCTTAACCTGCTTAATAGGAAGATTAAATGCTTTTTCTCAAGCTTATCTTAAGCTCCATTGGGAGAGTGGAATAATCCATAGAAAGGACTGTCAGGTGGAAGTGGGATGAAGAATTAAAATGACAACAAACTAGAAGCATTTAATAATGTACAGTTGGGTCTTCCAGAATTTAGAACCAGTGATGCCAAAGGGCCAGAGGTAGATTATAACATCAGGATGATTTGCAACTTGGAAGGTACCTGCATTGTGGTATTCCTATGCACCCACGACCCAGTTCAGGAATAGCTACTTCCCCACAGCCATCAGGCTATTAAACCTGGCTCGGACAAAACTCTGAACATTAATACCCCTCCATCTGTTATTTGCACTTTATTAATTTATTAATTAATGTGTGTATTTAAGTATATAATTGTAGTCAATGCCTACTATGTTCTGTTGTGCTATGCAAAGAAAGAATTTCATTGTCCTGTCAGGGACACATGACAATAAACTCTTTTGACTTTGACTTTGACTTATCCTGCTTGGTATTAGAGTTACTGATTTGGGAAATGCTGTCACAGTAGTATGCAATGCATTTTGTAGATGGCACATGCTGCAGATATTGTGTCTTGGTGGTGGAGGGAATTAATGTTTAGTGGTTGATCAGGCTCCAGTTAAGTTGGCTACATTATCATAGAAGGTGCTGGGCTTGTTAGGAGCTGTCAGTGCTGAATTCATCCACTCAAGTATAGAATATTCCATCACGCTCCTGATTTATGCCTTGCAGATGGTGGAAAGACTTGGGCTATCATGAGGTAAATTACCTGATCTCATAGCCATTCTATTTTGTGGAGCTGGTCCAGTTGAGCTTCTGGTCAATATTGAGTCCCATGATGGTGGGCAGGATTTGGTGATGATTATGCCATTATGTGTCAAGGATCGGTGGTTACATTCTCTCTTGTTGGAAACGATCAAGTTCGCTGTTCATATCAATTGCACATTTGGGTGGCACAGTGGTGCAACCTTACAGCGCCAGAGACCAGGGTTTGATCCTGACTACGGGTGCTGTCTTTAAGGAGCTTGTACGTTCATAAGTTCTAGGAGCAGAATTAGGCCATTTGGCCCATCTAGTCTATTGCACCATTCACCTTTTCCCCATGATCTGTATGGGTTTTCTCTGGGTGCTTCATTTTCTTCCCACATTCCAAAATTGTAGATGCGTTGGTTAATTGGCTTTGGTTCAAAAAAAATCCTAGTGTGTGTGTGTAGGATAGTGTTAGTGTATGAGGATTACTGGTCAGCATAGACTCGGTGGTCCGAAGGGCCTGTTTGTATCTCTAAACTAAACTAAATTTAATTAGATTGCTTGCTGGAACTGATTTCTGGGTAATAAGTGTCAACATGGGCTTTCTTATATTGTTGGAATGTCACCTATTATAAATACAGGAGGAAGACACAAAAGCTGGAGTAACTCAGCAGGACAGGCAGCATCTTTGGAGAGAAAGAATGGGTGTCATTTCGAGACCCTTTTCGACCCAAAATGCCACCCATTTCTTCGCTCCAGAGATGCTGCGTCCCGTTGAGTTACACCTGCTTTTTGTGTCTAACTTCGATTTAAACCAGCATCCGCAGTTCTCTCCTACACATAAATAGGAAAGTTTTGCTGACACTTGAAATATGCAGTTTGGAGTCCAAATCTATGTCGTACTGCCAGGACAGGGAACCAAATTTTGGCGAGTGGGATATTTTAGTGCCATGAGTGGAAGAGGTACTGTTCTGATTTCTGCTCACTGATCAAACCCAATAAATAGAGGCATGACAGGGCACCCCTGACCTTTGAAATGCACATCCTGTGCCCTGGTTAACCACAAGTGTAGGAAGCACTGTCAGCTGGAGCTTGTGTGTCTGTTCACTTTGTCGTGGTGGTTACCCAATGCTGAGGGTTTTGTGGCTGACACGTTCCAGGAGGTGGCCAGCCCACCAATGTGCAGAGTGACTGCCAGACAGGCAAACGGAACAGGCAGGCTTTTCAGGAGACCCTTAAGAACACCCTCTTCTCTACCTAATGGTCAGTTCTGAGTAGTTTCAGTTTTAGTGATACAGCACGGAAACAGGCTCTTCAGCCCTGCAATTCCATACCATCTATCAATCACCCATTTCCACTCGTTCAATGTAACCTCACTTTCTCATCCATTCCTTGCCCACAAGCGGCAATTTACAGAAGAAAATTAACCTACATAACGGCATGTCTTTGGGATGTAGGAGGAAACCGGAGCACCTTAAGGAACCCAGTGCGGTCATAGGGAGAATGTGCAAACTTCATACAAAAAGGACCCGAAATCAGGATTAAAGCTGGGTCTATGGCTCTAGGAGACCGCAGCTCTACCAGCTGTGACACTACTGCCCCTTTGACACTGTGGCAGTATTGTGGAGTGCATCCTGAATCAAGACTGTAGCATCACCAATAGCTCTGATGAATGAGGAGAGGGCAGAAAGATCAATAATCTAATAATTTTAGATGGATTTATACTTACTCGTAGCTCAGAATGCATCCCCTAGAGGCGAGCACTAATGGGATCAGTGCTAAGAGAGATAATTCAAGCAATAGATGTATAAAGATGTGATACTGAAAGCCTGCCTATCTGTCGCTGCACATTGCCAGAAACCTGCTTCAAAGCTCTACGTTCTGCTGATGCCCTCCAGATAGTGTCTGGCCCATAGTTTGGTGAGGGCAGCCTTTATTAGACAGTCCCAACCTTGCCAATTCACAGCCTGCCTACACCTCCTGAAAGCTCTCTGCATCCTCTTCGCAACCCACAACACGTCTGAGCTTCATATGGCCAGGAAAATTGGAAATATTACACTCGATCCCTTTATTCAAATCATTCAGATAGATTATGAGTATCTAGAAGAACCCCAGCACAGATATCATGTTAAGGAATTTCAAATACCATGCATCAATTAGTGCGTTGTTAATTATCCTGCTTTTATTATCTCAAAGCATTCCAGCAGATTTGTCAACATATGATTTCCTTTTCATGAATCCTTTTCATTACTCTCCCAAACCTATCATCATTTTCCTTCACCAATCCCTTTGCAATAGATTCCAGCATTTCCCTACTACTGACAGTGGGCTAACTGGATGAAAGGTCCAAGATTTCTTTGTCGCTTCTTTCATAAATAATGGGTTTATATTTGCTAATTTTGAATCTGCAAGATCCACTTCAGAATCTGAGGAATTCTGGAACATAATAACCGGGCATCTGGCACCTCCACAGACATATCCTTCAAACCTTAGACTGTCGGTATTAAGACCTGGAGATGTAATACATTGAATCCCATTCATTTCTATGGTTCTAATCTTTTATTCATGCTATATTTCATTAAGTTCTATACCTAGATTCAAGGACTACAGTAAATAAGATCAGAACAAACAATCTGTTGGAGGAATCCACCGTGCCGAGCATCTTCTGTGGGGGAAAACAATTGTTGATGCTTCGGGTCAAAAGCTTGGATCATAATAACCATGAGTGGGGAGGGAGAATAGCCATTGTGAGAGAAGAGGAAGAGTGGTGAATCAGAGGCCACTAAGTGATGGGTGTACCAAGCTGTGGTGATGAATTATGGGCAGATGAAGCGAGGTAGGGGGCGGAGAGTAGTGTAGTTGGGAGACAGCGGCAGGTGGATGATAAATGGACCAGACAAAGATGAGGCAGACGGTGTCAAGTATGGGGAGGGCAGAGTGAATGTGGAGACCGTTAGGTGGGTGATAAAGAGGAACACAAAGGGCTACCCGTGCTGGAATAGAAACATAGAAACATAGAAAATAGGTGCAGGAGGAGGCATTCGGCCCTTCGAGCCAGCAACGGTATTCATTGTGATCATGGCTGATCGTCCCCAATCAATAACCCGTGTCTGCCTTCTCCCCATATTCCTTGATTCCACTAACCCCTACAGCTCTATCTAACTTTCTCTTAAATCCACCCAGTGTTTTGGCCTCCACTGGCCCTCTGTGGCAGGGAATTCCACAAATTCACAACTCTCTGGGTGAAATTCTTTTTTTCTCACCTCAGTCTTAAATGGCCTCCCCTTTATTCTAAGACTGTGGCCCCTGGTTCTGGACTCGCCCAACATTGGGAACATTTTTCCTGCATCTAGCTTGTCTAGTCCTTGTATAATTTTATATGTTTCTATAAGATCCTCTCTCATCCTTCTAAACTCCAGTGAATACAAGCCCAGTCTTTTCAATCTTTCCTCATTTGAAAGTCCCGCCATCCCAGGGATCAATCTCGTGAACCTACACTGCTCTGCCTCAATCACAAGGATGTCCTTCCTCCAATTAAGTCTGATAAGTCTTCTTCTTATCGAGTCCACACACAAGATTAGAAGTTGTTCAGCCAGAGCTGAACACACTTCTTGGCATCTGCATACAGTGGTGTCCGTCTTATCATTTCTTGTGCCTCTTGTGCATGGTGGTAGAAAGATTGGTGGACACAGGACTGCGTGAACACTCTTTCCTTGACCCCCATCTGATAAGTAAGGAAGGTAATAATAGGGGAGGTGAAGGCCAGATGCAATCAGAACCAGGGGATCAAAAAGGGGTGATCAGAGCTGGAGGGTTGGGATATGGAAAATGGGGCAAATTGATAGGATCAGAGAAGGATCAGAGGAAAGGAGAGAGGGTGTAGTGAAATATACCAGAAATTTACCTAAAATTGTAAAATTCATTGTTCATATCATTTGGTTGAAAGCAACCCAGGTGGAATATGAGCTGTGGTTCTTTAGTTTGGGCCTCACCCAGGCAGTTGGTAAGGTTGACAATGGACAGGTCGATGTGGGAATGGGAAGAGGAGTTGAAATGGCATACAAATGGGAGCTTAGATTGAGCACAGATGTTCTGCAAATGGGCCATCTTGCCTGTGCATGGCTTCTCTAAGGTGGAGGAGGCCACATCAGGGTGCACCAAATGCACCACTAGACCTGGTTGGATCAAGCTTTCTGCTTCCTACAATCCTACTGTTTTGGATGATGAATATCACTGGCATTGAGGATCTATTTTTATATTTTCCCCAGTGATTTTCTATTATTTCCAAATGATAAATAAAGAGCAGTGTAACCACACAATCCAAGGCCAATTTCATTGAATATATCTCCAAAGAAACCTCAAATGTAAATTTGACCATGGTGTCAATTAGATCCGCAGCATCTTGTTTCTAAATTGTTACATTGCACACACAATGTTGCCATAGAAATTCTTATTGGGACTGCCTCTTTAAGCTCTAAGTGTCACAATTCAGTCAGCAGATTATGAAAAACCTTTTTGGGAATAGATAATCTAGTTAAATCACTACTGTGATATTTTGGTGCCATAGTTCCTCGTCTACTCGCTACTGAAAATATTTCCTCTGTCAGTTTGCTCTTTAGTTAGCTGGGTTTCAGGTCTTCATTTTGTATTTGTCCTTATCTCTTCCATAGCAAAATACTGGTACTGTTAGGAAGCTTTATATTATATTTCTAACACCCAAGACAGTTTTCCTATTTTGGATGTACCAGTGTTCAATGAAGCTCCTTCACTCCAGTTTTCTAAATAGATTTATTGATGTCTTGTTTGTCGGACTTGATTTGCTTGCGGCAATTCCAATCTAACCTGGAGATCTTTCAACTTTCATTTTTTTCGACTGCAGCTCCTTTCTGAGAGAACAATTCAAGCTTGATTCTCAAGCCCCAGGGTATTATTACCATTAGTTTGACAGCCATATGATTGGCAGTGTATTCTCTCCTCTATTTCTTGAAATTGTATACATCAGTAATCAGCTTTTTTTGTTCCACACTGCGATATGTTGCAATTTTCTTCCTTGATTCACAAGATATTTTTTCAGTTTAATGCATTTTGCTTGTTTGCTTTGGCAGATGCCATTTCCATAATTATGTAGTTGTTTGACCATCTTTCACAATCTTTCTTCA
This sequence comes from Okamejei kenojei, assembly GCA_035221665.1. NCBI lineage: Eukaryota > Metazoa > Chordata > Chondrichthyes > Rajiformes > Rajidae > Okamejei > Okamejei kenojei. The sequence continues at coordinate 103,604,394 of CM069134.1, read as the reverse complement.
CAGCCATGTAGTAGAATAAATTTATATTTCACATTCTTTTTCACTTCTTAAGATTACATTTGTCATTACTAAGCTTAAAGATTGTCTCTGATATCCACAGCCTTTTTCTGATTTGACCCTTTTGCAAATGTTCCTGTTGTGCAAAATTTCAGCCTATGTAATTTTGCAATTCCGTTTCATAGCTCCACAAGGAAATGTTTGTACTTTATCAGTGCAGTAGGCCATTTGGCCGTTCGAGCCAGCACTGCCATTCAATGTGATCATGGCTGATCATCCCCAATCAGTACCCCGTTCCTGCCTTCTCCCCATATCCCCTGACTCCATTATCTTTAAGAGCCCTATCTAGCTCTCTCTTGAAAATATCCAGAGAACCAGCCTCCACCGCCCTCTGAGGCAGATAATTCCACAGACTCACAACTCTCTGTGAGAAAAAGTGTTCCCTCGTCTCCGTTCTAAATGGCTTACCCCTTATTCTTAAGCTGTGGCACCTGGTTCTGGCCTCCCCCAACATCGGGAACATATTTCCTGCCTCTAGCGAGTCCAAACCCTTAATAATCTTATATGTTTCAATAAGATCCCCTCTCATCCTTCTAAACTCCAGAGTATACAAGCCCAGCTGCTCCATTCTCTCAGTATATGACAGTCCCACCATCCCGGGAATTAACTTTGTAAACCTACGCTGCACTCCCTCAATGGCAAGAATGTCCTCCCTCAAATTAGGGGACAAATTAGTCACAGCACAAAATTGCTAAGGATGTTTTAATTTGCTGCCGATGCTGCTTATAATACACATAGCATTAGTAATGGTTGAGAATTAAATATAAACATTTAATAATATATTACCATTATTTCAGTAATATAAATGTGGACTGATATGGTCAGTAATACATCCCAGGCACTAGAATGTTATTGGGTGCACAACATTAATATAGTTGGCTAATTTTATTAAATGGCTTTTATCCCCAGCATCACATGCTAAAGAAATTACTGACCTAAATATTTCACAATTTTTTCAGTTGGCTTATATTAAGAATTATTCCCCAGCTGAGAGAACAAAGATGTGATTTCCAAAAAGGTATTCCACATTTCCAACCTGAAAAGGAAGCTGCACAAGAGCAGTCCAGTCCTACTACTTAACCATGAGGCTACTATCAGAAACTCACCATACACAAAGAAACACCAAGCTCGATTCGTTCCATTACACAATGTTGCAACTTTGCGCTGCACAGATGCAGAGCTTCAATTGGGATCCTTTTTAATACATGCCATAATCAAAACTTAGTCCACATCAAATTCCCTCAGCACCATTGTCAAATCGTGTGCATATAAAGTCACTGGCATGTAGATATAGACACAATATCTAATAATCGTATTAATTATGATATTCCACATATACCTTTCAAACAAAAAACTATTCACAGGCCTAAAACAGAAACATATCTTTCATTGAATCTGAAGTAATTGTTTAAACATTTTGATTCTCAGGTACGACAAATGCATTGGAAAGCAAGCAAATGTTTTCTTTAGCTGGGCAATTGATGTGCTAAGATTTCATTATTTCTGTTAAAAAGGCAGTGCAATTGTAAGCAAATGCCACGCAGAATGAATACAGACACAGAAGGAATTTGAAAATTGCATTGCATTTTCTCTGCAGCTAATTATGTCACATGCCATTGTGAGCTGCAGCTCTGGGCTATGCAAACCTGATTCAAAAGTGATGTGACAATCCATTTGAAACAGGGGCAGTAAAAGACCAATTATGGCAGCAGCTTGTCGGAGATTTATTGGCTTCATTGAGGCTAATACAAGCTTTTGAGCTTTTAGCTTCAGTTTCATTCAAATCAAGAGAACTCCTGCCAATTGGGTAGAGCTAGGATGATGAAGAGAGATCAAAATTATATGAGGAATAAACAGAGCTTCTATTTAAACGCTTCTGTGCACAGACAATTTTTTGCGTAGAAAGTGATAGATCCAGCTAAAGTTGCAAAGGTCTGAAATGGGTCAAATTCAGACGGTGGAAAATAATGCAAACGTTATTCATTGAACAATTTCTCATTTGATTATTTTTGCTGAAACCCTTAATGGAAGGTTGCTAGTTAATTCAAAAGACAGAACAGTCAGCCTGTCAGGTAATTAAACTGCAAAATAAATCACATGTTGACAAGTTAGAATATTAACTTGTTTAATTAATAAAAACTAATAGATATATGAAATGGAACCATAGAAACAGCTGCTTCACCAATTTTCAAACCTGTTATTTTCCGTCTAAAAGATTTTGCTGTGAATCTTAAGGAAATATTGCTTTTATCTTTCAATAGGCATCATTGATAGAGGCATGGAAAAGATCCAGGATTCAGAAGCAGAAGCAAGCTTGCGTTTACACAGATGGCCAGAGAGAAGGATTCACCAAGAAGAAAATGGGGTTTCTTTTCGCTCACTAAGATAGTTTGTGTGGAGTAATTTGCTTTATCTGTCTAATCTATTTGGAAAGATTGATGTTATGCAGATGAGCTTTGTTATGTTCACCAACTCATCTAATCATAATTACAGCGACTTGGGAATCTTGTCTGATCAGTATTAATTAAATCTGCTTGCGCGTTTAACATTAATAGTATGTTCAGGCTATGGGGGACAAATTCATCCTTAGTGATAAATCTGTGCTGAATATATGCCACCAGTTTTGGTTGCCTTCTGAGCTTAGGCACTAAAGATACTCTTGCACATATCTGGTGACTAATAATAAGTATCACCTCAATAAATACTAAAGGACAGTCTAAACCTGCTCTAATAACTAATTTTGAAGCATTGGATGGAAACAATCATAATTGCGTGTGAAAGAATGAAATGCTTCCTTTGTTGTGTTTTTTTAAAAATATATATCCACCTTTACTAAATGAGCCTTATCTATCTGAATCTTGATTGGGTGGAAAGTTATGAATGAAGCAGGGTCAACTGTGTGCAGCAATCACATAATGAGAAAACTGGCTAAGTAGTTTAGAGTTTTCCCTTCCTATTGTAGCAGAATTCTGAGAGAATTTTGGGGATATTATCAGCTTAATGCAGAGCAGGTCATATTTAATAGTCAATTAATATTTAATTCAGAGATTCTTTACTCTTGTCTGGCTCCAAAGCTAATCTTTGCATACACTACTGTAAATTATGTGGGAGAGTGAGGAGAGATGTTTTAATATCCAGGTGCACCTTACTGATAGGTCCAACCTTCGCTATGTTGTCAGTATCAACTTATTACAAAATACTTTTGGAAACTCTGATGGTTTTCAATGAAAGATACCTTCCACAAGAAAATTAGCACGAAGGACTAAATGCCCAAATCCAACAAGGGTTTTCAACAGAGGTTGATCCTGAAGCATTCATTAATTGTGCATTAATTCTCCAACGAGCCTTTTGCTATTGCATTGGAGGGCTGCTCCAAATCTAATGTAAAGTAATTTAAAACGTTCATGTCAAATTTCACTACTAGACACTATGAGAAAAAGCTCAAGACATTAAATTATTTTCATGTGAATGATGCTGAAGTCTACAGGTTACCTACCCGTGTTTTCTTCTCAATCTCCAGCATCAGTTGCTCATGTTGTTCGGCTATGGCCAGAGTCGCTGAATGCACCTTCTGATAGATGTTCTCTCCTTCCCGTGTCTGAAATGTAAAGAGTCCCTCTCCTGTATCACACATTCTGTAAATGACAAACGCAATAGTTGTCATAGCTTGCATCTTTGTTCTTTCAAATAAACAAGGCACTACTGAAGTTAAACAAAAGGAAGAATATTTTACTAATTGAATACTTAATTCTGAGCATTTCAGATTAGTAGCTATTTGATACCTCATGACAGTTTGTTTCTCATCGCAACAGTGATGATGAAAGATTGAATGGAAATATATTGACCCAGAATTTATGGGAGTAAGGCAATGTAGCAGCATATTATGTTTATTAGATTTATGCCTTAATCCCACAGCTCAAGAAATACATGAGGCACCATTTTTTGGAAGTGTAAGCTAATAACAATATGTTATTGCCAACAAGCTATCAGAGAGCTTGGTTGGCAATGGCACCAATTGTATTGGTCTTCAACCAATGCAACTTAATGATAGAGATACAAAGAAAGAAAGCAAAGTAAGAATCACAAATAATACATCGAAAATAAAATGAAGAAAGAGAGATTGGATTTGGCATTGGAAGGCAAACTATTTGCTTTGGAGCACTTTATCAATTCTTTATAAATCCTCCACCGAGTTATGACCATAATTCATCTTAATACATTCTGTAAAAATCATTTGAGCATATCCATGAAAACATCTTCATGACATTATGAATAGGAAATGTCACACGTGACATCCTAATCATCTTTAAAAAGTAGCAGGGCACCTTGCCAGAAATAATCATTTAAAAAAATTAAAACAATTTGTCACATCATCGATTCCATTTCCCTTGTCCATTTTCTGCTTGAACAACACCCAGCCTTTGCTAAAAGTGGACTCATCTACTTGCAGGTCTCTTTCTCCACAATGCTGCCCGACCTATTGAGGATTTCTAGCATTTTAGGTCTTTGCCAAAGAGTAAATTTGTGGACACTTGTCACTGGACATAACATTTATTAATTTTATTAGAATGGATATTTTGTACTTTAAAGTGAAGAACTTGCTTGTGGCCTGGCTGTTCAGTACCTTTAACAGTACCATTAACATGTTTACTGTTGCCTGATAATCGTATCTATGAGATCCCTGCTTTGCTTACCAAACTTGATCATACACATGCAAGGTCAGCAAAAATTCTGAAGAGACTAATTAAAAATGAGAAAGATCAAAATGCACTGTTGCTGTTAGTACAACTTCTCACTCTGCTTTAATATCCCCACCAGTAAAACAGAATGACAGAACAAATCGGAGTGCTTTCACACAGAATTCACAATGCAGTTCTCGCACTTATCTCATTTTTCTAACAACTGGCAAAGTTCATAAAGATTGAGAGAGCTATGCGAAAAGAGGCAAAAGAAACACTTGTTATTTTAATTGTTTTCAAGGTTCAAGGTTTCAGGGTCAGTTTATTGTCACATGTACCAGTTAAGGTACAGTGAAATTTGAGTTACCATACAGCCACACTAAGTGAAACGCAACAAGACACAGAACCACATAAAAGTTAACAAAAACATCCACCACAGTGAATTCCATGATCCTCACTTTGATGGAAGGCAATAAAGTTTAATCTTCTTCATCTGCTGTATTGATATAGTATGCAAGCAATCATGTTCAATTCATGTCACAGCACAACCAATGGTTTGCCAATTCATGAAAAAAAAATGCATGAACAGATTTAACAACTTTGCTCTCTCATCTTACTGATTAATAACTGGATTTTATTAGGTTACTTCTGTGAATAATATTATAGTGATAGCGTTACTATAGTAACAGTTTAGGTGTAACGTATGAAGAGTATATTTCTATCCACTGCCAATGTCACAATAACAGATCTGAAAGTTGTAGCATAACAAGCCAGATATTTTAACATGAAATAACAATTATGCTCATTTATTTAATATAAATATAGTTACTAGTTAAATAATGAATGTAGTGGGTTAACATCATCTCAGGGTACCATTTGAAAATGATTCATTAACATGATTGGCAATTTTGGTCTCAGTTGACTAGCTTAGATCAGACCATTATTAGTACATTACTCAACTAATGTAACCTAAGGTGACCTTCATACATGTGGCAAAGAATGCGAAAGGCATTTAGCCTTAAGGGGAAAGTACATGAATTCTCTAGAAAGGAAACCTGAGGCAGTAGCACAGATCCTATCCATAATCAAAAATGAGCACAATTAATATATAATAATGGATTTTTTTCCCCCCAATATTTAAAGATTGTTAACTTTTGAGCAAAGGAGTTTGAGCTTACAAAAGTTGAAAATGTGCTCATAGGCTGAGTAAAGGGACTGTGTGTCTCTTTTAATGTGAGGATCCCAAAATATGTTCAGGTTTTCCTGTGTAAACCTTCCCCATTTATTTATAGTGCATGATATTCATTTTAATCTAGCTATAATAAATTGGAATGGAGTGGAATACTTTATTGTCACATGTGACAAGGCACAGTGAAATTCTTTGCTTGCATACCCAAGATATGCAAATAGTCGCCACATACGGTGCTGACTTGCAGCTGCCAACACTTACTCGCATCACTAAAGTATCGAGAGCCCATCTTTAAAAGGACACATGCACACTTGGCTGGCTACTGCAGAGTGTTGCTACTTCTAGGATAGATTCTGCAAAGGTCAGAGAAGGCAATGAGAATATTCTGTGTATGAGGACTGAACAAAGTAGATGAATTTCTGGTTTTGAATATGGAGCTTGGCTGACCTCTGTAATGCAGCAGTAACTAGGAAACTGTGAGACGTTGTATAGATCAGCAGCAGCTGTTTGGACTGCCTGTGAATGAACTTGATCTTGAAGAGCAAAGCAGCTTGGGTACTTCAAGGTTGCTGGAGATGATAGATTTTAGTAAGGACTGTCCAGGTGAAGCCAAGCCTGTGTAGATATTGTTCTTCAGGCAGCTAATCTATCAGCATAGGTCTGTAAACATTCAGGTTAAAGCTGGTTTGTGTGATAAGCCGTTAATGCCTCTTCTTGCATGCTTCCAATAGCTTCCTGTAATGCCTCAAACAATTATTGTCTCTCTCCATGTTTGCCTGCAAAAGAAGTCTTCCAAATGATTTTAAATGAATATGTCAGGGTTAATCTTACAGGGCTCTTAAAATTGCATTGCTGCATCTGCAACCAACGACAGAACATCATTTTGTTTAAATCCTTTGGAAGGCTGACCAGTTTGGGATGAATCAGATATGAGCTGGATTGCTGTATGAAAAACAGATTCTTATAATGCAGAGAGGACCAAGAAATGATTACTAGAGATAATTAGTCCAACTATATTCCAGTCAATCAACAGCAACTTGCTATGGGGGTGGGGGGAGGTGTTGGTAAAGGCACGCAGAGATGCCCATTCTGACCAGATACCTTGCTGCTATCAGGATAATGAGGCCTGAATGCCAAATGTGGCCCAGGCTTTCCACTACTATTTGGCAGGAGGGCGGTCTACCCACTGTTCACTGTCACATGCACAGCATTACATTTGCTCCACTCTGTTTATATTAATGCAAGAATAGAATAGAAACAATGTGAATAGAATTCACATTTTAAGTTAGAATTATGCCTACAATGGTTGGAAAAGCAGTAATTATATGTGAGGACAGTTCGGCTTTTTTTCTCCTTGACTGAATGAATTATCAGGTACATTTGAATAATTTTTATTCATAATGATACCTATAATAACTAGTGGAGGATAAATAAAAAATCTCAGAGGAATGTTTGCTAGAGATACGGTCTGGAACAGATTAGCCATGACCATATTAAAATTAGCATGTCAGCTGTCCAAGAATAGAATTTTGGACGTTATTAATTCTTTCAAATGAATTGTACATAAAACATTAAATTTTCATGTCAATCAATCCCGAATATTATTTAATAAATATATTCCGAGCAATTTAATTTCTTCTGTGTCTTTTCTGTTACTACATTCACTAAACAATCAATTCTGCATGCATCTTCTTCTTCTTGTGTTTGAGGCAGCAGAGGTTATGTAACACCCTCCAGGCGCTGTAGCCAGTTCAATGTGCTGTTGTCGAGGGCCGTCAGGTCTACCCCTCCACCAGGGGAAGGTGGTGGACAGTGCAGCATGCTTCAAAGAACATAAGAAAATAGGAGCAGGAATAGGCCACTAAGCCCTTCAATCCTACCCCACTATTTAATATGGTGATGGCTAATCTGTTCCAGACCGTATCTCAACTTCAGTGGGAGTGCCCTCATAACCCCGAGCGATCAAATATTATCTATTTGCTTAAATACTTCCAATGATCTAATCTCCATAAACGTCTGGGGCAGATAATTCCAGCGATTTACCCCTCTTTGTGAGAAGAAATTTCTACACACTTAGTTTACATGTCAACTCTCTAATCATATACCTGCATCCCCTGAATTGAGACTCTCCCATTAGTGGAAACATTTTGATATCTACTCTGTCATGCCGCCTAGGTGGCATATCTCAATAAGATCACCCCTTATTCTTCTAAGCTCCAAGCAAAATAGATCTAATTTCTTTACTCACATGTGATGGCACAAACCTATTTTTTCAGAAATTAGTTTGGTGGATCTCGTTCGAACTGTCTCCAATGCCAGCATGTCCCTTCTTAAATGAAATACAATCATTTTCAGTCTGAAATGCATATGTTTGTTTTCCCCTGAGAGAGATTCTGTCAGATTAATTCATTCTAAATTCTGTCACACACCAGACTAATTCATTATAAATAACATTTAATGCTTTCATTTATACAGATAAAATAGTAAGATTAAACGAGAACTTGCCAAGTTCGAAGGTTGATCTTTATTTTACGAGGAATTGCGGTGAGGGATTTCGTGAAGACCCCGCCAGCACGCATGTGCGACATCCTTCAAAGCAGCGGTGTGGAATCACAGAACGCACCATGACTGAAAATAGTAAGATGAAGAACGTAGAACTTCCCAGTTGACCTTATGATAGAGGGTGGGAGCGGGGGGCACGAAATCCCTCACCGCAACTCCTCGTAAAATAAAGATCAACCTTCGAACTTGGCAAGTTCTCGTTTAATCTTACTATTTTACTTCGGAGTCACGTGAGTGACTTCGTGAAGATTTCAAAGCTCTTTGATTTCACGCCCTGGACAACGTCCATACTATCACACTGCCGCAAATCTGATGGAGGAAGGCTGTTAATGGAGTTCTGTCGAAACTGGCTGAAAAATAATGCAATTTATTAACCAAATAATAACAAACAAATAACCCCTAATTCGGGGACAAACCTTCACGGAGCGGCTCCCAGCACAGCTTCTGTAAATGTCGCGGGGGCGACCAGTGGCTTATTGTAGAACCTTTGGATGGTTTCTTCACTGGCCCAGCCCGCGGTGGCGAGGATGTGGTCCATGGGCACATCCATGGCCCTCGCCGCCGATGTGGATGCAGCCCTAGTGGAATGAGATTTTAAAATGTTAGCAGCAACTCCCGCTGCACCCAACACCGCCCTGAGCCACCTGGCGATAGTCCGTACAGTCACCCGGTGATGCAGAGGTTTGTGGCTGATGAGGAGCCCCTGCTCCTTCGTCCTGATGGTTCTTGTAATTCGGTTGTAGTGATGGAGATGGGTGACTATGCAGAGGGTGGCATCAGTAGGGTATGCCCGAAACTCCAACTGCAGCCCATGAGCCCCTGGCCTGTGCTGCTTCAATAAGTCCTGGACAAAGAAATTCATCTGTGTAGGGGTGGAGACCATGCTATCCAGCCGCAGCTTTTGTAATGTCTGGACTCGTGGGGCTGTAGTCAGTGCCATCAGCATCACCACTTTGAGGGTGAGCTGTTTGAGTGGTAGCTCGTTCATTGGAGACCAGCTCCTCAGTAGGGTCAGAACAATCCCTACATCCCAGGTGAAGGTGTATCTGGGCCGTGGAGGGTTGGTGCTAAACACTCCCCTCATGCGTTTAGACACCAGGTGGTTAGTGTCTATACCTATGTCCTGGTATGAGGATAGTGCACTCCTGGTGCTGTTGATGGCACTATAGCTAAGGCCAGCTTCGAAATGAAGGCCAGCTAGGAATTCCAGGACATCAGGGATTGTTGCCGTGTTGGAAGTCGTGTTGTACGAGAGCAGAATGCCTCCCACTTCCTGATCTGTGTGAGTTATTGCCTCCAGGTTGTTTCTCGGCATGATGCTGAGATGAGTTCCATGGCTCGTGGTGAGATGCCCGCCTTGATGAGTGGTCTTTTTAGAACCTGCAGGCCAACAAGTTTAGGTGACAATGGCATGTCCCCCGTTATGGGATGTGTAATTAATTTGGGGTGTTTCCCAAACGAAAACCATGGTCGTTGTAAAATTTTAAGGACCATCGGGTACCATGGCTGTGTAGGCCAGTCGGGAATGATCAATATGCCAGTTGCAGAGTCCAGTTTAATTTTCTGCAGTACCCGACTGATGAGGCAAAATGGGGGAAATGCATAGCAAAACCATTTCCCCCAATGGATAGAAAACGCATCCATTGCTATTGCTCCAGAGTCTGGTTCCCAAGACACATACCTTGGTATCTGATGGTTCAACCTGGACACAAAAAGGTCAATATCTGGTGTCCCATAGTGAGCTATAAAGTCTCCAAAAATTTGGGGGTTCAACATCCACTCGATGTTGTCATTGAATACTCGTGACCTGGTGTCCAACACTGTATTGAGCTTCCCTGGCAATAGGTCGCTGTAATCCAAATATTTCTCTCGATACACCAGTGCCAAATTGTGTTTGCCAATTCATCACAAGATAGCAACCTGATACCACCCATATGATTGATATAAGCCACCACTGTTGTGTTATCTATTTGGAGGCGGACATGTAAGTCCCGTGAGTTGGTGCAGTAAACCCGCAGTCCATGGAAAACCCTAACATCTCTATATAATTTATCCCGTGTGGCTGAAGGAGGGTAGACTCATGAGAGTCCCATCTGCCACCACAACTGGACATGGTGTCAGTTGCACCCCAGCCTTGTGCGCTTGCGTCAGTCTGTAGCACGACGGATGGGTTGCTTACTATGATGGGTCTGCGACACTCGCTAATATTGTCAATCCACCATTGTAGCTCGGTTCTAGCCTTTGGTGGTAATCAGATTGGTCAATCAAAGTGCCCAGCATTTGCTTTTAATGCTGCGATCTTTGTTCTTTGTAAATTTTGGTAATGTAACACCCCGAATTGTGCAGCTGAGAATGTAGCTACCAGTTTCCCTATTACTTTTGCCGTTTGCCGGATGGTCGGTACCCTGGCGCAAGCAAGACTGTGGCACGCTTCTTTTATAGCAGTAGCTTTGTTGGTTGGGATGGTGATCATCATTAAGGTGGTGTCTACGGTGAACCCCAAATAATCCACTACCCGTGATGGGTGCAGTTTTGACTTGTCTGGATGGATTACAAATCCTAGCTTCTCGAATAAAGCCTTAGTTGCTGCCACTGCCCGTGTAGCCAATTGGAGGGTCTGACCCACTATTAGGATATCATCTAAGTATGCCATGACTATGTAATTTTGTTGTCGAAGGAGAGCCAATATAGGTTTCACTAATTTTGTAAATAGTCTGGGGGCTGTGGTGAGCCCATTAGGTAATGCTTTGTATTCCCACAACTGTTCCTTCCAGACAAATTTCAGAAACTTTCTGTGAGATACAGTGATGGGCACTGTATAGTATGCATCTTTTAAATCGATGCAGTCCATAAAGTACCCCGGGTAAAGCATCTGCTTGGCTGTTTCAAAGGTATCCATTTTAAAGTGGGTACATTGTACAAAAGTGTTCAGCTCAGTTAGGTCTATTATAATTCGACAGCCCGCATCTTTTTTAATTTTGGTGAAGATGTTGGACACAAACTCAAGAGGTTCATGCGTTGTTTTCCCAATCACCCCTTTTGCTGCTAGCCGTAAGATTTTGCCATGTCCTGCTTCAACCTCTTTTTGGGAGAGTGTAAATTTGCGATGAGGTGAATGCTGGGTAGGGGGATTTTTACCATCGATGAATTCTATGACATAACCTTGAACACTTTGTAAAATAAACTCGTCAGTGGTGATAGTGTCCCATATTCCCCAAAAGGCTCGCAATCGCCCACCAATTTGTGCAGGAAGGGATGCTACTGTCTCAGAGGAACCAGGCCCCCTTACCTCCATGGTTAACGGCGGGTCCTGGCGTATGTCGTTTTGGGTGGACGTTGTGGAGATTGTCGGGGTGGCGGCCGTATCTTCCATGCAGGCCGCTGTTGGCCTTGCCCTAAAAAAGGACGCTGTGTTTGGGGAAATGGAGGGGGATAGGCCCTTGGTGTCCTATCCGGCTGCCGCGGTTTCCAGTTGGTGTGTGGTTGTTGCCGGTGGTATGGTTGAGGTCTAGTCGAAGGAGGTTTCATTAGGCCCGCTGTTTTGGCCTTCTCATCTAATTCCTTCACTTGTTTGGACAGATCTCCAAACAGTTGATGAGGCGGTGGAGCTGTTGATGGACGGCACAACCCCGTGAATTTGGGGTTGAGTGTGGGCTTTATGGAGCTCTTACGCAGGCAGTTGATTTCATACTGGGCGTTGCATAGGAGTGCCAGGGCATCTTGTTGCTCACTGGACACATTGTCCCCATCAAGGGTCCTAGCAAACGCCGTTATACCCGTGGAGAGGACCTTCAAGATACGCTGGAGGCAGACATCCTGCATCCTGGTGGCCGTGCTCAAATGTCCCCAGATCTGAACATTGACCAGGGGAACACTGAGGTTGATGCAGTTCTCGGGTGGCTTTATTTTTTCCATGGTGTCATTGAGTACCTGACCCTGGAGTTGGTGGGTGGTCAGGTAATCAATGGTGCCCGCCAGTTTGTGTTGCAGGGGTTCCCCTGTTTGTGCGGTCGTGGCAAACTTGCCCACCACGTCCAGCATATCCTCCTCGTGCTCTGGCTCAGCGGTCTCTGGCGGTCCCGGGTTGTCTTCAAATACAGCGGCCGGGCAACTGCTGGCACTTCTGGCTGGTGAAGACGAGAGACTGAGTGGACTCCTGGTGCGGCTTGTAGAGGCCCGCGAGTCCCGTTCTTCCCGGTCTCTGTCCCGCTGGAGGAGTTGCTCCACTAAGAGCTCCAACCGCTCAATGCGACCATCCCTGCTATGTGCAGCGGACAAGCCGACTTCCCCAGGCCCTGCGATATCACTGGGGCTTCCACCATTGGACCACACCTCCGTAAGGTGCTGTCTAGGGTCCAATGGCAGGTCGTCGTGGCCTACCGCCCGAGTAGGCTCATACGACTCCCGCACGGACTCTCCGCTAGTCTGTCTTCTTGCAGACTGTGGCGGCCCACCTGTCTGGTACGAAGGCAGGTGAGTTGGATCGGCGCCGGTTCCCGGAACCTGGCTCCCCGGAGTCCGTGCAGGCTTATCTCCACTGTTGCCCAATATTCGGCGTGGAGGCGCATGGTCGGCTGCTCCCAGAACTAAGCTGACCGACCGTCTACTGCTGCCACCACCGCCCTTGACCGCAGCCTGACGGGGTGTTTTGCCGGCAGCACCTGCTCCTACAGGCCTGCTCGACGCAGCAGTAGATCTGCCAGACTGCTCTACGGCAGATATCCCTGGCAGTTGTACGTGGTGGTATGCAGCTGCAGGGCTCCCCTGCAGTGCAGCTGTCCCCCGGCCCAGTCCCCTTGGGTCTGCTGGAACTCGGGGTGAGGTCGCTGGTGATGAGCGAGGCTCCTTCCCACGTACCTGTTTTCCCCCTCTTTTTCTGGGGGATGGGGGCTCGAAGTCTGGATCTGCAGTCTCCAGCTCCGGTGCGGTGAACCATTCTGGTGATCAATGTTAACAGTACTACATCTTTATTTTCTCTCCTTTCTTAAATAGTACAATTACTCTTGCAAGCATTCAATCCACTGCCTTCGCAAGGATCTGGACCCACTAAAATTCATCTACCACTGTTAACTCTGGTCAAATTGGAGAGGCCAGGACACTAAAATTGAGCAAAGGCTTCTGGGTTGCTAGGCCATTTGGTCAATTTAAATGTGCCTTCTGCAGAAATAGGACAAGCTGCAGAATGGTGCCAGTTTGTCTAAAGCCTAGATAAAGAGCTCCAGGAAGAGAATGAAACATCTGCAGGTCCTGACAATTAGGTGCAAATTGCATGGATTGGATTGGATGAATGCAAACCAGACATACATATTGTTGCAAATCTTTACTTTGCAAGATGTTGATTGGTTTAAGTATTGAGCCTTGTCTGGGTTTCTTGAATATCTGGGCAAATGTTGCTTTGTTTGCTTCCTTTCAGAAGTTCAGTTTGAAAACATTGTATTATTTACTGTATTATTGGGTTAGGGAATATACTGTGTTAATCGATATCTGTTATTGGACTGTAAAGAGACCACCCCCATGTGGTTCGGCCCCTCAAGGTTCGGGGACCTATAAAAGGCCACTCCCAGGAGGTCCTGTGTCGATCATCTGGGAGAACGCTTAGTACTGCGTCAATTTTCTGGATTGTCTCTGCTTGAACAAGGCTAAAGAGGGTTTATAAAATACCTGAAAAGGATGAAGATCTAGAAGACTCAGGCTCATATAGAGCCATAGCACTCCTAAATACAGATCAAAAAATATTAGCAAAGACCCTAGCGAGAAGATTGAGTAAATATGTTAGCAAACTAATAAACCTGGACCAAACGGGGTTTATACCCAATAGAACTCATTTAACAATTTGAGACGGCTGTTTAATATAATGTACTCACATAAAACTGAAGAGGAAGACTTAGCAATTATTTCATTGAATGCAGAAAAAGCTTTTGATCAAGCAGAATGGCAATATTTATTCAAAGTATTGCAAAAAGTTAATATGGGAGATAATTTTATCTCATGGGTAAAATTATTATACGATAAGTCGATGGCTAGAATACTGACTAATAATATATTATCCCCGAAATTCCAATTATCAAGGGGCAATAGACAGGGGTGTGCATTATCGCTCCTGTTATTTGCACTAGTGATAGAGCCTTTAGCAGAAAGTATAAGAAGTCAACGGAATATTCATGGACATAATACCAAACACTCAAATAATAAAATTTCATTATATGCAGACGACATATTATTATATATTACAAATTTGCAAATTAGCATACCAAATATAGTAAATTTAATAGACTAATTTGGTTCTTCAGTGATTTGGTGATATAGAATAAACTGGAACAAAAGCGAAATTATGACGATAAAACCTCAAGAGCCGACACATCTGTTGAAATTCCCTTTTAGAATTGCAACAGAAAAATTTAAGTATTTGGGTATCCAAATTACTAGGAAATATAAATCATTAAGTTAGTGGGACCCGTTGGGTCCCAGCTTCACACGGGAGGGCTGGTCCCCAATGCAATATTCCACCTCTTCACCAATTCCAATATTGCTGGCCAGTGGGGGGGGGGGGGGGGGGGGGGGGGGGGGGGGGGGACTTTCTGGAGCGCTAGTATGTGTGTTGTGGGTCAAAGGTACTGGTTTCCAGAGGGCTAGCATGGACATTGTGGGCCAAATGGATTCTTGGGCTGGCAGCTAAGTCACTCTGGCCAAGGAGCTCAGTCACTCTGGCCAGGCAGCATTTTAGAACCAATAGAGACACTTTTTGCAAGCATTGTAGAACCAATAGAGACACATTTTGCAAGTATTTTAGAACCAATAGAGACACTTTTTGCAAGCATTTTAGAACCAAGGGAGACACTTTTTACAAGCATTTTAGAACCAATAGAGACACTTTTTGCAAGCATTTTAGAGCCAATAGAGACACATTTTACAAGCATTTCAGAAACAAAAGAGACACTTTTTGCAAGCAACTTAGAACCAAGGGAGACACTTTTTGCAAGCATTTTAGAACCAATAGAGACACTTTTTGCAAGCATTTTAGAACCAAGAGAGACGCGTTTTGCAAGCAATTTAGAACCAATAGGGACACTTTTTGCAAGCATTGTAGAACCAATAGAGACACTTTTTGCAAGCATTTTAGAACCAATAGAGACACTTTTTGCAAGCATTTTAGAACCAAGAGTGACACTTTTTGCAAGCATTTTAGAGCCAATAGAGACACATTTTGCAAGCATTTCAGAAACAAAAGAGACACTTTTTGCAAGCAACTTAGAACCAAGGGAGACACTTTTTGCAAGCATTTTTAGAACCAAGAGAGACACGTTTTGCAAGCAATTTAGAACCAATAGGGACACTTTTTGCAAGCAATTTAGAACCAATAGAGTCACTTTTTGCAAGCATTTTAGAACCAACAGACCCTTTTTGCAACCATTTTAGAACACAAAAATACACTTTTTGCAACCATTTTAGAACCAAGAAACATTTTTTGCAACCTTTTTTAGAACCACATTAAGGGCACTCACAGTTGAGTAGACATGTGCTCAGTGCTGTTCAGAGCTCAGAGAGACTGAGTGAGCCACACCACTGGCTTTCTCCATCTTGCAGAGACTGAGTGAGGCACACCACTTCCTGGTTTTATAGTCCCTCTCCCTCCCTCCAGCAGGGGCAGCAGAGAGAATGGGTAATATTTTTTAAACAGTAGTATCTCTCTAATCTTTCATCAATGGGAAAAATCCTCTGGTCCTGGAAGGCGGAGGAGGACTCTGAGCGAGGTGGCCAAAAATGACAGCTGTAGGTGGCGGCGTTCTCTCAGAAATCACAGCACAGCAAGCCAAAAGTGGTCAAGATCAGATTTTTAGTAATTTAGGTTACTCAACACAAACTATATGCCTTTATTAACTAAATTAAATGGGTTGATTAAATTCTGGAAAACACTGCCAATGTCCTTAATAGGCGGAATAAATGCTATAAAAATGATCTTCTTACCACAAATACTGTACCTATTTCAATCAATACCAATATACTTACCAAACAAAATCTTTAAAAACTAGACTCTGATATTACAAACTTCATATGGGACTATAAGTCACACAGAATTCAAAGAAAACATTTGTGTAAATCTAAAGAATCAGGGGGACTGACACTCCCTAAATTGTTGTACTACAATTGGGCAAGTGAATATTAAGAATATAATCTATTGGTTGGACAGTTCTGCCCAACAAGTAGATTGGATAAGAATGGAGAAAGATGATTGTTCCCCTTATAATATAGGAGCGATTCTTCTTTCCACGATGAAACTGAACAATATAATATATAAGAAGAATCCAATTATTCACAGTATAATACGAATTTGGAAACAAATAAAATTAACTTTAAAATCAAGAAAACTATCGCTTCTTTCTCCAATAACTAATAATCCCTCATTCAAACCATCTATTATTGATAAAACGTTTAATCAATGGGAAAGAATAGGAATTAAAACGATGGGAGATATGTATGAAATGGGAAAACTTTTATCATTCCAACAATTACAACTAAAATATAACTTGAAAAGTAACCAATATTTTAAATCTCTTCAAATTTAAGATTATTTGAAAAAAAAAATACAATGATATCAAACTCTAACCTCAGATTTATTAGAGGAAGGAATGAATAGAAAGGCAGAATCAAGCAATTTAATATCATATTTATATAATATAATTTTAAATATAGAATCACCAACGACAGAGGCAATTAGAATGGACTGGGAACAAGAGTTATTGATAAAAATCCCGAACGACAGATGGTAAAAAAATCTATTATATGTACATAAATGTTCAATTAATGTAAGACATAACCTAATTCAATTTAAAATTTTATATAGATTATATTACTCGAAAACCAGATTGAATAAAATATTTCCAAATGTTTCCCCCATTTGTGATAAATGTCTAACTCAAAATGCCACTATAGTACATTCCTTTGTCTTGTACAAAACTGCATACATTTTGGAATGAAATCTTTGGAACTTTTACAAAACTATTTAACACAAAATTGAACCCCAATACAGAACTGATTATCTTTGGATCATTGGAAGAGGGAAGTAAATTAACTTCCAAGAAGCTCTTCTTAATTATGGGCAAATAACAGCAAAACTGCAGGTGGTTAGGCATAGTAGTGGGAACTGCAATTGTGTTTTGTCAAAATAAAGATTAGTTGCGCAAGTGCTTGGCTCAGTGATCTTTGACTGAAACTAGACTGGGGGAAGCTTAGAATGAGCTATTTATATTGGGGGCTCGTCCGGGATCTCAACAGACCCCCAAACACAAGTTTGCGATCAAAGGTGTTGAGCTGTTTCGTTCGCGAGTGCAGAAATTGGGCCCACTGTGCAGTTTTCACATTGATTTTTGGCACTTCGCTACTCGGAGCGGATTGATAATTCCCGGGCTTCGGAAAGACTCCAATCGAGATCGTTAGGACTGAGTCTAGCAAGCACAGGGGGGTGGTTAGCACTCCTTTGGGTTAGGGGCCCATAAAACAGGGTGAGGAATAGCCAAAAACCTGGTCGTAGTTGGCAGACTGCAGCTGCTTAACGAGAGCCTGACGCGCTTCAAGGGCAAAGGGCGGCCCATTGTCCAGATTTGCTATGGAATTGGTGGGGTATTGAAACACTGGTCTGGTCTACGTATTGATCTATCTTTTCCGGGAGTGCTGATTGGAAAGGTGCGTTCTGAAAATCAGCATCGACTAACAGCGCGAAGAGGCTAGGTGCTGAACCCCCAGTGCCTAGCAGAGAGGGGTGTCTACGTAAAAGTATCTGAGCCTCTCCCTGGAGTGACGGATGAGGAATCTCGTAAAGGCACTGGGCTCGGTGGCTAGAGTATAGATTTGCTGGGAATACTCTAGTCCATTCGAGACTTCATTGGGCAATTTGAATGCGAAAGCCCGCGTGTGTGGAGAGATACGTGCCAAAATTAGTGGTTCGAGAGTGAGTCTAGATTTGCAGAATCAAATTTCCAAATACAGAATTTCACATTGAGGTTCTGCCCGTATGGTAGAATTCGAGTTCTGTGTAGATACAACTTCGGAGTTTATGCATGTTTGAGATCGATTCCGAATGGCGGCTGATCAACAGTAAATATTAACCCTCTGATCGATTGTTGATTAGTACCAGATAACGAGGAGAAACTGAGAGATGGGAACCTGGTTTACTTGGTGATAAGTACCCGGATGCGAAAGGTACCCGTAATTCTGTAGAACTTAGAGTAGGGATAGAGGTCCCCCTATAGAAGTCCAGTCTAAGCAGGGGAAAGTAACATTTAGGAGGAAAAGTAGAATTTTAAGAAGTTGTACACCTCAACAACGAATACCCTAGGAAGGGAAACATCTTCGGTATCAGAGGGAGAGGTTCACTGATTGATAACAGTGTGATGCGGCATTGAGATCGAGTGTTTATAAACTGTGCGCTAGCGGGTTAAATTATTATTATAAATTGTAAACATCCAGCATTGTCATTGTTATTGGATCCAAATTGTATATATACTTTGTGTATGTAAAAAGATTTAGAGTGTATTAAGATTTAGAAAGATAAGATTTAGAGTGTGTTAAGTTCGCGGACCGCTACTTGTATTGTCTGTGTGAGTGCTTAAGTGTTTTTGGGAGTTAGATAATTGAAGTAAAAGTGCATTTGAATTAAATATTTGTATTTGTTGCTTAAATGTACTGGTCTGCCTTCATGTGAGTTGTGATATTCTGTTCTTGCAATATTTTGTTCTGGTAATGTAACTAATTCTGCTCTTGTATTGTTAGAACTGTTTGCCTGAATTGTGTGATCTACTGTAATTTAAAATAGTGTAATTTAATGCATTATAACTATTAGCTGCATTATTTCTTGTTTGAATGTGATTTTTCTCTTATGTTACAACTTTATTTGTTCTTGTTGGAATCCAAGTGTTTAAATGCAGGTAATTTGCTGCTGTATTGTGTTTGCTTGTTCTTTTGGGAAGGTCGTCCCGCCTAGATTCAAAGTGTGTTTACCGCTTTAAAAAAACTGTGTGGATCTCTGTGTATGTAGGATTTGTGTGACTGGTTCCTGGGTACCCGTTTGAAAGAAGATAGACAACTTGCTAGGTGTTAGGCATTTTGCCTTTGTTTTGCGAGCAGACTTATCTGTGAGAGACGAACTAGTGTGTTGGAAACTTGTTAAGTCCTAGGAATTTTCGATAATGGGAAACCAACTCATTGGTCTGTGGAGACAACATTATGAAGTTGTAGTTTATTGTGTATTGCATTGTATTTACTGCATATTGTGTATCGTTTTGATTTAAATTTTGGAAGTTAGAAATATTGTGAATTGCTTTTGGAATTGTACAGTTACTGAATGCGATATTAGATGAATGATTGTGGTTTATGTACGAGTGTGGTTGTGCCCGATAATAATAAGCGGCATAAGATGTACGTGTTACTTGTGTGTTTGGAGCTCATTTTCATGTGTTTTGTTTGAGGGTTAAACGAGTTGCGAGAATGTGTTTGATTGTGCTCAAATGTGTTTGATTGTTCCCTGGAGTACTCCTATCTTTGAATGACTGGGGATTGTGGAAATTGTAAGGTTGAAAGGGTGTGGATTTGTGCGAGATAGGAAAATAATTTGAATAGGAGAGTAGGATTGGTGGAGCAAAGGAATAAAGAATTGCGAGGCTGGGAATGCTTTGGAGCCTTTAGCCATTGTTCAGGAGCGAGCTTGATAATTTACAGAACAAGGAAAGGCAGATCTCCTGGAAGGAAATTAGTCCCTGTAAATTTAAAGATTAGGGATCCGATGGTTAGTGCGAGGGGGAAGGAGATGAATATTTGGAAGAATGGACAAATGTTAACGCTAGTGGAAGTTCACAGCCCCCACCATGTTCCTCTTGCGTTTCCCAGGCTTCACTAGCACCCTGTATGACTTGTGTCCGTAATAAATATTTTAGGTCTGCAGAATCTATAACAACTCCTGCAGATTCTACATCTGAACAGAATCTACCAACAGCAGATACTGGGGTACCAGATTTTTCGACCCTATACACTCCATCATTGATAGATCGTCCTGTGGCTTATGGCACCTGGAGTAAAACGAACAGGTTAGCTCCGGTGTTTAAAGAAAATGAAGGTATGTTAGATATAGTGCAACAGCCAGAGTATTTCTGTGAGCCACAGAAATTAGACAGATTACACGAGTAGTAAGAAAGAGGAACGATTTATTTGGACAGAATCAGGAAACCCTTAGCGAATGGGAAGATTCATTTGAGGGGGAGACAGTGATTGAAGATACCGAGATAGATTTTGATGTAACCGAAAGTTTACAAATTAAACGGATATCCCATAGGCAGTTCCCAGTAACGGAAGGGTTGGGTACAGCGGATTCGACCAGCGCAGTAAGTATGAATAATCCTCGTGCCACAGACGTCCATACTCCATGGAAACCCCATGAAATAATGGCAGTACTAAACAGAATGCCTGATAGGAAGAAGTCACCTGCTGCTTTTATAGATTATTTAAGAATCACAATGCGTGTATATCATGCAGATTCCCGGGATTTGTGGGAGACCATACAACAGATAATTACTCCAACTGAAAATACCAAATTTTTAGTAGCCCTAGGACACCCAATTTATGAAGCCTTGGCAAATGTAGCAGTGGATGACAGTGCAAGAGAAGAGGCTGTTTCAGAAACATTTCAGAAACTAAGCGATTTTAAACTAATTCTGGAAATAAAACCGGAAAAGGGTGAAAGGGCAGACGAATTTTTAGACCATTTTTCAAAATTATACATTGACCAATCGGGTGACTTAAACTATCAAAATGGAGTAAGTTCCCCACAATATTGTGCTATAAAAACTGAAGATCATATAAAAGAAAATTGTAAACAATCTTATAACTGACCAAGAAAACCTCTTAGAGCAAAGAACATTGTAAATCAAGGAGCTTGTCATGTCTGTACACAATTAGGTCATTGAAGCAAGGAGTGCCCAGCGAGAAGACAGAATATAGCAGAAAAGAAGAAAAATCAAGTGGCAATAAAGAAAGTAAGAAAAGGAACCCAGTAGCTGGTGTCAGAAGGAATGGGAACTAAGGAAAGCTGAAATGGCACTAGGGAGAGAAGAAACAAACTTATCGTGCAGGTGGTACGGTAGTGGGGAAAGGAGCTATTGTACTAACTTGTTACTATGTTTGTGCCTGCAGGACAGTATAATCGACAACACACTATCTGGGGAGTGAGGTAAAGAACCCTTGAGAACAGGCAGAAAACAGCTCAAGTAATGTAGCTCCCCAGAAACAGGAATCAAAAACAAGGAGGAAATGATACTGTCCTGTCCCTTTATGACAGATCTGGGAAGGCCAACAGAAAGAGAAAATTGCTCCTCAGTATCCCTACTCCTTTGAAACTAATATCAAGGAAGAAGAAAAAGTAACCTACCCTGGGTACACAAAAAGCTGGAGAAACGCAGCGGGTGCAGCAGCATCTAAGGAGCGAAGGAGATAGGCGACGTTTCGGGTCGAGACCCTTCTTCAGTAGTGCTCAACTTTAATATCATCTAGGTTTTGACACCAGTGAATGGAAGGAAAATAACACTATCCAATCTTTCCTAAAGAAACAGCGCAGACAACCTATGATGACTATTGGGACGAGCTCCACTTTAAAGAACTGAATTTGAATTTGAAAATAGACATTCCTCTGTGGTTTGGGCAAAATACTCACTTTGCTTCTAAATTTAGTTATAAATAAATTGGTTTGAAAAGGGCTTATGGGATATAATCTTAAAAATTGTTAGAGAATTGACTGATCAATTGGCATTCTTCTCTTGTCTCACCCATAGGAGGATAATCGAAGATGGGACGGGTCTAATTAGTTGCTATCAATAAAGGGACAGATCCCAGCGGATATCAGGAATTAAGACATACCCTGGAAACATAAGGTAGTAGTATAAAATGATGAGGTAGACTGAAAATGTATGAGTTCCCTCGGAAAGTCAATACGAACCATCTAGAAATTACTCAGTGGTGAAGGAAACTAGTATAAGATAGAACCCCTATGGACTGAGAGCCGAGCAAACATACTAAGGAACAAATACTGGAGGAGAAGTCTATGGAATTAGAAAGAGAAACTTAAATGGGTGTTGAGATATCAGAGTCGATGTATTTGACGGGTGGATCTAAATTGTTTAACCCTTGATAGTAAAGTGGCTTCTACGATCAAGGTGGAAATAAATTGTCCCTAGAATTGGCATTCTTAATTGGATTTATGATAAAATTGACAACATATGGAAATTGATTGATTAAATTAGAACAGCTGGGAATTCCACAGGAACTGGAATGGAATTGTGTTATCGGCCACAATGCTGTGGAATGAGAAGGATGAGATGGACACTGAAATTTAGAATATTAAATTGAAGGCTGAGACTGAATTTGGTTGAATTGAAACATTCATCATGGTTTGCTTTAAATAAGAGTCATGCCTGTAGGGAAATTTAGACTGAACCCAGCTGAAATCTATATGCGAAACCATCATCAGATATACATATAATAACATTGTGTGAATACGGAGAGAGCTGATTAGTGTTGATCCTAGGATAGTAAAGATATATTATAGAACAGAATAGTAATAGGAGTACAGTGATAGAGTAGAATATAATAGAGCGGAACAGTTAAATGGAAAAGGTAAAGTATTGAAGAATTACAGTGAATGTATGGGAAAGCATTAGTACATGAGTGGTAACTTGCTTTGTCCCACGTTTTTAAGGAATTATAGGTTATAGGTTTGATAATGGAAAGGAATGGAAGAATGAACAACAATACAGATGGAGGGAATTCGCACCCACTAAAAATTGGGAGGTGAAGACTCATCAGATGGAAATTGTGAAGCCACGCCCACGAAAACCCAGGAAGCTTGACAAGATTCTGGGAAGAAACATCATCATCTGGTTGTTGTTAATAAATGGAGAATGTAATAGACACACATGAATATTTAGTTATCTGATTCACTGGCTATTTGGTTATCATAAATGATGGTTTATCATATATGATATGAGGAAGGAATGGTAATTCTGGCCAGGCCACTAAAATCGAGAAAAGGTTTCTGGGCTGCTAGGCCACTTGGTCACTTTTAATGTGCCTTCTGCAGAAATAGGAAAAGCTGCAGAATGGTGCCAGTTTGTCTAGATCCTAGATAAGAGCTGCAGGAAGAGAATTAAACATCTGCAGATCCTGACAATTAGGTGAAAATTGCATGGAATGAATTGGATGAATGCAAACCAGACATACACATTGTACATATTGTTGCAAAGTTTTACTTTGCTAGATGTTGATGCAATTAAGTATTGAGCCTTGTCTGGGTTTCTTGAATGTCTGGGCAAATGTTGCTATGTTTGCTTCCTTTCAGAAGTTCCGTTTGATTACATTGCATTAGTTACTGCGTTATTGGTTTAGGGAAATGTCTATCATATACTGTGTTAATCGATATCTGTGATTGGACTGTATAGAGACCACCCCCATGTGGTTCGGCCCCTCAAGGTTCGGGGACCTATAAAAGGCCGCTCCCATGAGGTCCTGTGTCAATCTTCTGGGAGAACACTTAGGACTGCGTAACCTACTGGACTGTCTCTGCATGAACGAGGTTAAAGAGGGCTTGATCAGGCAGATAAGAGGATCGAACCCGCATTGGTTAGGTATAATAGTGGGAACTGTAATTGTGTTTTATCAAAATAAAGATTACTTGCGCAAGTGCTGGACAGTGATTTTTGAGTGAAACTAGACTGGGGGGAAGCTTAGAATGAACTATTTACACCACCACAACAGATGCAATCTCTCTGGCTCTCCACTCTGCACCTGGCCACTTGGAAAATAAAAACACATACATTAGGCTGTTGTTCATCGTCTGCAGCTTGGCGGTCAATGCCATTATCCCCACTAAACCTATCATCAAACTAAGGAAACTGGGTCTTTACTCTTCCCTATGCAATTGGGCCCTCGACTTTTTCATCGGCAGACCTCCATCAGTACAAATTGGCAATATCACTTTCTCCTCGTGACCATTAGCACAGGAGCACCTCAAGGCTGTGTGCTCTATCCCCTACTCCACACTCTTTATATCCATGACCTTGTAGCCTGGCACAGTTCCAATGCCATCCATGATGAACAGACTGACTGAATGCATCGTAGCTTGGTTCAGTTACTCAAACACCCAGGAACAAAGAAGGTTGAAGAAAGTTTTAGATGTTGCCCAGTCTATCACAGGGCTATTGACATCCTGCCTGCAAAGGGATCTACTGAAGGCGCTGCTTCAAAAAGATAGGTAATATCATCAAAGACCCATGGGCTTTCATCTCTCTGCTACCATTGGATAGAAGCTACAGGAGCCTGAGATCGTGACCTTTAGGTTCAAGGACAACTTCTTCCCAGCAACAATCTGCCTCTTGAATCACACTGCACAACTCTAACAACCACCCAACCTCAGCAACGATCTGCGGAGGACATCGTTTTTTTGGTTGCACTACACACTTTGGTTTTGCGCTATTATGTTTTGGTTACCTAATATTACTAATTATGAATTTATTGTATTATTAATTATTGTACGTTGTGTTTTTGCATTCATGGCCCTGTAAAGCTGCATTGTTCATTGCTTCTATTGTTTAATTCCCAGTGCAGATCACAATTAAACACTCCTGACATGTACTAGAAAGATTTCAGGTGTAGGAGAAAATTGAGGTATTGGACACTGATAATCAATGACATGGATTAAGTTTCTTCCACAATTTTACAGTTAATATTATATTGAAGATGACAGAAGATCTGCCTTGGCTCAAGTCTTGGCCAATATTTACTCGTAATCAACTTTGAACGATGGTCGTGATTAGACTGGTGCTTGTGAGAAATTCCCATAGGCAAATTATCTGTTACATTTTCTACATTACAATGGTAACTACACTTCAAATCTGCTTTGTTGTGGTATCTTGACCATAAATTATGCTTAATAAATGGAACTGTTACGTTTTATCTTTTTTTGGATCTGAAGCGCAAAAAACTGCCTTGATTTACCATAGTGTTTCAGTGTAAATATACTTCATGTCACTTTGATGCTATTATAATGAGACAGAACTCCTTGGGGATTAACTATAGCACTGTTCTATAGTTTCTGATTTATTTTGCTTCTATATACATTTACATGTAACCACATAGGACAGGCAATTTACGTGTGGGCTTTTTGAAGGAAGGATCGACAATGCCTGTTTCAAAATGGAAGGAATGATGTTTGGATATATTTGGTTATTGTAAATGTTAATAAACTTGATCCAGCATCAATTGAAATATGCAGTAGTACCCAAACTACGACTTAAAATAATGCCATTATGTCTACATTTCTGCACATGATCCTTTTATCTTCGAATGCTCGTTACTCTACTGTGTCTGATGGAAAGCAAATCATTTATAGTTGTTGTATTTAGCGTCGATCCATTCAGACGTTTGCAATTCAGCTTCTCTTTCTTACTATAATTATTATAAATAAGAAATGTGTATATGTTATAATCAAAGAGTTGAAGAAAATGCTCAACAGAGCTTCAGTAAGTCAACGTATCATGTATTGATTTCATTCCTCTATAAGAAATAATTGAAGAACTGGAATTTCATTATGGCTACATTATTTTTTTGTCAGGCTCCCCAGAGTCACTTCCATGAATTGTGGATTGTTACAGCGGCAGTTATAAAGCAAAATGAAGGCAAGAGCTTTGTGTTGTTTCATTAAAAGTGTTTAATGATTGTGACAGACAATCCAGGGAGCCTGGGCCTGAGGGATTAAGCAGATATTATTATTTATCTTTAAAGGCCTGTTGGGTTGGTCTGCTTCCCATTAACTTTCAATGTGAGAATGAGGCTGACCCAATGCCTTGCAGTTGGGTTTGAGAGGTGTGATTATGGTCTTGTCTCAAGGCTTATCCGGTCTTTGACTAGGTTGTACCAGTGGCATGAGTAGTTTCACCATGTAATGTCAAAAGTGCTACTGTGGAGTTAAAGCAGTGTTAGCAATATGGACATGTTCAGGCCCCTTTCTGGGCAGTTTAGTTTAGCCCAGAGCTGCCGTAGCTGCTGGTGCTTCCAGGCCAATCTGAGGTCTGGCTCTGAGGGCACCGATGGCTGATGCTCCTCCAGGGCACGCAAGAAGAGAGAGGAGTGTCAACCTCAAGATCCTGGGGAGGGAGGAGAGGGGATAGAGGGAGAGGAGGGTAGTATGGAGGGGAGAGGAGTTATGGTGGGAGGGAGTGACTGAGCGGTAGGGGAAAGGAGAGGTGAGGGAGGGATTGGGGAGGATAGAAGGGAAAAGAAGAGGGAGGAGGTGAGAAGGGAGAGTGGTGGAGGAGGGGGAATAAAGGAAGAGGAGGGCGGGAGGAGAGGATGGGGAGGAAGTAGGCAGTGGGGAATAGAGGAAGAGAAGTATTAGAAATGAAAAATACGGATGAAAAGGGGCGTTTACGATTTCTGGTAAAATTAAGGTACTTGTGGAAAGGGAGAAGGAGGGCGGGAGGAGAGGATGGGGAGGAAATAGGCAATGGGGAATAGAGGAAGAGGAGAGCAGTGGGGGAGGTGAGGAGGGATAGTGGGGGGATAGGGGGAGGTGAGGAGTGGGGGAGGTGGGGGATAGAGGGATAGGATGGGGAGAGGAGTTCTGGAGGGAGGGAGTGAGTGACTGAGGATAGGGGAAAGGAGAGGGAGAGAGGTGAGGGAGGGATTGGGGAGGGGGGAGGAGATGGGAAAGAAGAGGGAGGGTGAAGAGGAGGGAGAGAGAGTGATGAGAATGAGGGTAAATGAGCTGCGCCTGTGCAGTTGGAGGCTTTGGGTGAGTGGTGGAATATTGCGTTGGGGACCAAGCAGCCTCCTGTGTGACAGGCACCCAATGGGTCCCATTAGTCTAGTCTTTACTTAAGTTCTGGTGCAAACCATCTTGTTAAAGTCAGAAACTAAGGTGTGGAAAAAGAATATAGATGCGAGAGCACATGGAGACAATGGAAATTGGTATGACTGGAGAGATCTTGCATCTCAGTTGTGTAGTCTGAAGAGCTGTAGTGGCCATTTGGCTTATTTTGTGTGTCATTAATTATGGCATTTGTCTTTAAGTTTTAGTCTGCCCTTAATTATGCGGGTGAGATTTATTACGTTGTCAGAGGCATGTTTGCTGCTGAGTTTCTTGTGCAGAAGCTTAGTTTTAGTTTAGTTTTAGAACTACATGGTGAAGGAACACCCTTCGACCACGTAGAGTTTTGCCGAGACACGATGAGTTTTCTAACGCTTAAAAGCGATATGCTGAAGTTTGATGAAGATTAAAGTGTTTGATGAAGATTAACGAGAAGAAGGTTGGATGAATATCTTATTATTGTTCTTCAACAATAAAGAAACTATTAATCATAAGACTGTGTTATGAAGATTTATCTGTTGAGAAGCTCTGGAAGTCTCACATGCATATTACAACATTCTCCTAAAGCCCTGTAGCCTCTTAAGTGGCTAGAGGGAGTAATCTCTTCAACGATATAAAAATCTGCCACTACATAAAGTTGAAGGGTACCTCTGACAGGAGGTGAGAGCTGCATCCAAAAGGACAGAAGACTTGGCCAGGATCTCGGGAGAGAAGAACCGGTTCCAGAAGAGGAACTGATGTCAATAGATTTCGGCCAGAAATGGCCTCGAGGTTTATCGACACGACTTATCTGAAGATTGAAGACATAATCATGGAATTGTGAAATCGACTATACTGTTGAATTGAAGCTGGAAAGCTTTAACTTTGAACGGCTTCTGTAAGATTAAATGAATGCTAATTCTGCTAGTTTGGAAGATAGCCTATAAAGTGTTTTTCCACTTTGCCTGGAGAAATCCAGATGTCCGACCTTGGATTGTTTTGAAGTCAAGATAAGACACATTCCTTTTGAACTAACGTCATTATTAACTTCGTAGATGTTGAGGGATGTCGTCAGAGGAACCACAAGGTGGCAGAGCCAGGCTAAAGTATCGAGAAGATGCAGATAATACCCAAGCTGCCTACCTGAAAGAAACTGAGAAGGAGAGAAACAAGTTATGGAAAGAGGTTACCAAATTAGTTGAAAAACAGAAGAAACTAATGGAATCAGATAAGAATGCAATAAAAATGGAACCTATTATGCGCCAACTACTTAACCTCTGTCAGGAGGTTCAAGAGAAACAGAATGCATTGATGGACTCAGAGCCATCTCTGGAAGAACGTGAAAGACACACCCAGTGGTATGCAGTACAGCTGAAGTTATTCAATAATTACATGGATGAAGCAGAGGAGTGGTTATCTGAAATTATACCACAACTTATGCACTCAACAGCTGGAAATGCGATGCAACAAGGTGCTGGATTGGAAAATGAGATCACACCATGAGGTAGTATCTTGAATATATCTACACGAAGATCAGGACATAAATCTGATTCTATAGCCAGTTCAGTATGAAGGGTTTCTGCTCGATTGGGAGTTGAAGCTGATCTAGCCGCGCTCTCAATAGAAGCAGATGCCTGGAAGAAGAAACATGAGATTGTGCAAGAAGAAGAACAGATAGAAGAACAGATGGAAGAACAGATTAAAGAAGAGATGAGGCGACTAGAAGAAGAGATGAAAGAAGAGCTGAGGCAACAAAAGGAGCAGATGAGGCGACAAAAAGAACAGCTGGAACTAGACACAAAGATGGTGGTGGTCAAATCAAAGAAGGAGATATTGGAAAATGATGGTTCAAGATGCAGCTCTAGAGCATCGAAGACGATGAACTCTGCACCAAGAGGAAAAATTGCTCCAATTGATTCAGCAGTTGGATCAATTCCACAATTGAGGTCCACCTGATTTCACGGCTTTGAACACCCATTGGAACAGAGTAAGATGGGTAAAACTTCATCTCAGCAAAGGTGCTAGACCGAAGCAAACTACTTATGGGGCCACTGGAGAGTCGCGGGACAAACCAATAACGATGCACAGGCTCGAGCAAGCCAGTATGGGCCAGAGAGGCTTGATAATTGTCCTTTAGCGCCAAGCCAAGTTTATCAGGATGGATTATTGGCATTGGTGAATAGGCAAGCTGAATTCCACGAGATCATAGCTCGACAAAATACCTATCTCATTCTACCACCAGCAGAAATTCCTACATATGATGGAGATCCTTTGCGGCATGAAGCTTTCATAAGGGCATTAGAAGAAGTATTAGAAACAAAAATTACGGATGAAAAGGAGCGCTTACGATTTCTGGTGAAGTACACAAGCAGAAGTGTTAAGGTACTTGTGGAAAGTTGTCAAAATGAGCCAGACAGCCAAGGCTATAAAGAGGCAAGAAGGTTACTTAAAGAACGTTTTGGTAATGAACAGAGGATTGCTAACACATACATGGAGAAAGCCCATGCTTGGAAATATATCAAGCCAGAAGATGGAGAGGCATTGAGTGATTATGCAATATTTATTACAAGTTGTTGCAGCTTGATGAAAAATCTCAGCCACATGGAAGAAATGAATGTTGCAAGTAATACAGGAGTAAGCTGCCCAGAAGATTGAGAGAAAAGTGGAGAGATGAAGCAGGCGGAATAGTGGATAAGAAGCGAATAGCCAGGCTACCAGACCTGGTGAATTTCTTGGACAAGCAAATATGGGACTATTGAAGATCATAAACCAATTGCAACTAACAAAGATTCTACCTTTACCAAAACTGAAGAAAGATCAGGTCCTAAGAGAAGCAGTTTTGCTACCACTATAACACCTGTGGAAATGACAGATGGAATGAAAGGAGATGTATCTACTATCAAGCAAATAGGTTATGTGATGAAGTTGGTCACACCATAAGATGGTGTCGAAGATTCAAGAAGAAAGAATATGAAGAAAGGGTGGATTTCTTGAAAGAGAAGGGAATCTGTTTTGGATGTTTGAAAAAAGGACACATGGTGAGAGATTGTAAGAGTCCTATAATTTGTTTTAAGTGCAAGCAATATTATCCTGAAGCACTTCACACTGTAAAGAAGCCACCAGTGCAAATAAAAGAGAAAGAACCAGAGCAAATAGAAGAAGATCTACCAGAGCAAATAGAGGAGAAGAAGCCAGAGCAAACAGAAGGAGAAGCCAGCTACTAGTGATGCTGTCACCTCGCCTCAAGTAACTGCTTATATTGGGGCCGGGTTTGAAGCCTGTTTTTTTTTTCAATCTTACCAGTACAGGGGAGGAATAACAAGACAAATACAGTGTACACAAAAAGCTGCTCAGCGGGTGCATGCATTTAGGCGACGTTGGAACACTGAAAGAAGGGTCTCGTAGAGTTCGACCCGAAACGTACCTTTTGCACCCGCTGAGTTTCTGAAAACCTGACGAGAATGCTTAACATCACAGGAGAAGAGACTAAGATTCGATTGCAAACCATGAATGATGATAAAGAGAGCATGAGTCATTACATTACAAGTATGGAGATATCCAGGGTACACAAAAGGCTGGAGAAACTCAGCGGGTGCAGCAGCATCTAAGGAGCGAAGGAGATAGGCGACGTTTCGGGTTAAGACCCTTCTTCAGACTGGTTCTTCAGTTTCTCCAGCCTTTTGTGTACCCTCGATGCTCCAGCCTCCTTAGATGCTGCTGCACCCGCTGAGTTTCTCCAGCCTTTTGTGTACCCTCGATTCTCCAGCATCTGCAGTTCCTTCTTTAACACTATGGAGATATCCAGTCTGGATGAAGATAATTTTATACCAATATCTGAAGTGTTTACACATGAAACTATGTATGTTTGTCATCAAAATATACACAGACATGAAGACTTGAAACAATGGCCTTACCTGAAGGGTGTCAAAATATCTAAAATAAATTCTAGTGTTGACCTACTTATCGGAACGAATGCTTTGAAAGTATTGGAACCTATCCAGATTGTGAGGAGCCAAGGTGATGGACCGTATGCTGCGAAAAGCCAACTTGGATGGGTCATCAATGAGAACCTTGAGAAGTATTGACGAAAACGGGAATCAGAACTACCCTGCCGCTGCTGTTAATCAAATATCTACTGATAAATTAGAAAAGTTGGTGATAAAGCAATACAATCATGGCTTCAATGAAAGTATCAATAAGGAATGTGAGGAAATGTCTAGAGATGAGTTAAAGTATTATGAACTACTCAGTAAAGATTGACGGACACTATTATAACCATATAACCATATAAAAATTACAGCACGGAAACAGGCCCTCTCGGCCCTTCCAGTCCGTGCCGACCATTTGTTTTCCCCTAGTCCCATCTACCTGCACTCAGACCATACCCCTCCATTCCCTTCACGTCCATATACCTATCCACTTTACTCTTAAATGTTAAAATCGATCCTGCCTCCACCACTTCTGCTGGAAGCTCATTCCACACAGCCACCACCCTCTGAGTAAAGAAGTTCCCCCTCACGTTACCCCGAAACCTCTGTCCCTTAATTCTCATGTCATGCCCTCTTGTTTTAATCTTCCCTACCCTCAATGGGAAAAACGTATCCATGTCAACTCTGTCTATCCCTTTCATCATTTTAAAGACCTCAATCAAGTCCCCCCTTAACCTTCTGCGTTCCAAAGAATAAAGACCTAACTTGTTCAACCTTTCTCTGTAACATAGTTGCTGGAACCCTGGCAACATTCTAGTAAATCTCCTCTGTACTCTCTCTATTTTGTTGACATCCTTCCTATAACTAGGCGACCAAAATTGTACACCATACTCCAGAATTTGTCTTACCAATGCCTTGTACAATTTTAACATTACTTCCCTACTCCTATATTCAATGCTCTGAATTATAAAGACCAGCACACCAAAGGCTTTCTTTACCACCCTATCTACATGCGATTCCACCTTCAGGGAACTATGCACAGTTATTCCTAGATCCCTCTGTTCCACAGCATTCCTCAATTCCCTACCATTTACCATGTACGTCCTATTTTGATTTGTCCTGCCAAGATGTAGCACTTCACACTTATCAGCATTAAACTCCATCTGCCATCTTTCAGCCCACTTTTCCAAATGGCCCAAATCTCTCTGTAGACTTTGAAAATCTACTTCATTATCCACAACACCACCTATCTTAGTATCATCTGCATACTTACTTATCCAATTTTCCACCCCATCATCCAGATCATTGATGTACATGACAAACAACAGTGGACCCAACACAGATCCCTGAGGCACCCCACTGGTCACCGGCTTCCAACCTGACAAACAGCCATCCACCATTACTCTCTGACATCTCCCATTCAGCCACTGTTGAATCCATCTTGCTACTCCGCCATTAACACCCAAATGGCGGAGTAGCAAGATTGCCTGAACTTACCTTTCAAACAAGAAAGTCTGCCAAATAATCGCCGTATGGCAGAGCAACGTACCCAGACTTTGAATCGCATGTTTGATGAGAATACTAAATTTCATGGTAATAATCTCTTTGAAAAATAATTTCTACGGATGATTGCTTAAAATCCATGTCTACTGAGCAGGAAACAATTCAAATTGTAAAACCTTTGACTTCTCTTTGCAATAAGTGGATCAGCAACAATTGTGAAAGCATTCCACCAGATCATAGAGCCAAAGAAACCAGAGAGTTGGATTTGGACAGAGACAATTTGCCAATGGAAAGACCATTGGGAGCTACTAATGTTTCACAATTGGAATATGTTAACACAAAAGAAAATCCTGCGGATGAAGTTTTTAGAGAACTGACAGTGAACTGCTTCTAAAGCGATAAGAGTTGGATCAATGAACTAGTCTCTCTGTAAGCCAGAGAGAGAATAGCCAAAGCTTGAGCTGGGATTTGGAATCTCCGCTAATGATCCGGAAATTAAACCAAACCTTATGGTGAACGTTATTGTTAAAAATCCTGTTATTCTCTTGGAGGATTTTCACACTTCAACATTACTGTTACAACACATCCATGAGTTGATCGGACATGGACGAAGAAGTTTCTTGCTATCAAAACTTTGGACTTTTATGTTTTGGACTAAATACTGGGTATCATGCCTGATGTTAAGGGATTGGTGTGCACGGAACGACTTTAAACTAAAAACAATGTTTTAATAAGATCAATAACCAAGTTATGCTTGCTTCTAGAAGGCGAAGGTGAATATGGAAGAGTCAATGAAGAATTCTAATTGCAGATATATAGTACTTTGATATATGTTAAGCCTTCACGGCTACTTTTTTGATGCTTGTTTTGATTGCCTCGTTATATACTCGGAACAATTAGGGGCAGGTATTTAGTGGCCACTTGGCTTATTTTGTGTGTCATTAATTATGGCATTTGTCTTTACATTTTAGTCTGCCCGTAATTATGTGGGTTGGATTTATTACGTGTTTGCTGCTGGGTTTCTTGCGCAGAAGCTTAGTTTTAGAGCTACACGGTGAAGGAACACCCTTCGACCATGTAGAGATTTGCCGAGACACGAGGAGATTTCTAACGTTTAAAAACGATATGCTGGAGTTTGACGAAGATTAAAGTGTATGTCAGAGAAGAA
Source organism: Okamejei kenojei (assembly GCA_035221665.1). Lineage (NCBI taxonomy): Eukaryota > Metazoa > Chordata > Chondrichthyes > Rajiformes > Rajidae > Okamejei > Okamejei kenojei. The sequence continues at coordinate 103,570,427 of CM069134.1, read as the reverse complement.
GGTCAGATGAATATCTTATTGTTTTTCTTCAGCAATAAAGAAACTATTAATCAAAAGACTGTGTTATGAAGACTTATCTGTTGAGAAGCTCTGAAAGTCTCACGGAGAGCTCACATGCATATTACGACATTCTCCTAAAGCCATGTAGTCTCTTAAGTGGCTAGAAGGAGTAATCTCTTGAACGATATAACAATCTGCTGCTACAGTAGCCTATAACTGTACTTTCACCTCATCATGGCAGGACATTTGGCCATGTGGGAGATTAGATGCACTGATGCCCGTTGACACTGAATTGTCGGTAGTGGTGAGCATCAGCAAAATTAGTATCTGGTGATATCACCGGCTCAAAGCGGAGCTCAGCAACTTTGTGAGATCCCGGAGTGATTTGAACAAGATAGGTCAGAAGATTCTAGAAAGGTGCAAATAGACAGCAGTGACATATAAATAACCTTCTGATTAGAAAAGGCAAAGTACTGGCTGTTGTCAAGATCTTGATTTGGCCTGTGGAAACAGATATACAACTGGATAAAACCAAACACAAAACTAGACCTCTCCCCACTTCCTGGAGATCGAGAAGTGTAACCAAAAGAGTCATGAGAAAGACAAAGTGATGATGGGGCAAGGATCCAGCAGCAGAAAAGTGCAAATGCAGATAGAATCGAGGGTTACAGCTGGGAAACTCAGCGGGTCTGGAAAGGAGATAGGCGACGTTTCGGGTCGAAAGATCTCGATTATGCTCCTTAGATGCTGCTGCACCCACTGAGTTTCTCCAGCATTTTGTGTAACCCGCAGAAAAAGTGCAAATCAGCTGGATGAAGGTTCCAGTGGAACAGGGTACAGTCAAGTACATGAGCTCAGGTGAGCCCAGATGCAAATGTTCAGTCAAGGACTAAATGGATTACAGCATGTTCTCAGAAAGTGTTGACTACTTGGGATTTAGAGAATAGCACGGCTGTAAAGTATGCTTTTCTAGAATTTATACTCCACATTTGATGGGTTCATAATAATAATGTGATCAAATATCCTATTTACCTCAAAGCATTCAACGTTGTATTATTATGTTGTGTGCTTACAGGCACAAAACCATGGACACTTGACTGACATTCAATATCACATCTTAACCTACATCAATTTCATTTTTTTCACTCTATCTCTATAACCTTTGACTCCTAATGTTTTCAAAAAAATATTAATTTATCTATTAATTTTAGAGGTATAGATCACTGGAAATGTACTTGGCCAATAAAACATATTCATTCATTCATTCACAGTATTCCGGAGCACAGTTCAAGACTCAGTCAAATAAATTTCTCATCCACTTCCATATATGACCAGCCAATATCTTTGACCCTGAACTCTTGGCACTACAGGTGGATACCTTGAAATACTAATTTCTTAATAAATTTCTCAGTCAATGCAATTTCACTCACACATTCACGGAAAATGGCATATGGATCAAATCGATTAACATGACATGATGAAAGGTCATTGCCGTCAACCTTTGTCCCTATTTCTCTCTCCACAGCCTGACTTGCTAAATATATCCAGCATATTATTTCCAGAATATTTGTTGTTTTTAATTCAGATATCCTGCATTACTTTTGCTGATCATGTTCAAGGTCAAAATGTATGAAATCTCTCCGTTTTTGGCTCCTCCATCCTTTAAATAAGCCAGCTTAAGTGAAGATGTGTCAACTGTTCTGAAGTTATTTGTCGTCTTTCCAAAGTTTTGAGGCTTTGAAGTCTCAATGGTGTGCATATATAAAGGACCATTGCATTGGCATTTCCAATTAATGCCTGAAAAGCCAAATACAAGCTTTTGGCTGCGGACCCTGTTAAAATCGAATGGCATTCTGCACTAAAAATGTGAGTTTCAGTTGGTTTCTACAATGGGTGGCCAATTATTTCCACTGGAAGACCACCAGACACTAGAGCCCTTTACTGCCCCCCTGCATTTTATCCCTTTGAAAACAAATTAAAAAATGCTCAGTGTAACTGTAACTCGAGCCCAAACCCAAGTAATGATTATTTTCTAAATCTCAGGCTATTTATAACCTTTCTGCTTTTTGTAGGCAGTGGCAACTTCCCTGCAGTTGTTCACAACTTGTGCCAGAGTAATGGATGAGGTGCAATTTTTTATTTTCCTCTCAATCTCAAATTAACATTGCTATCCATTCACCACAATTGAATTTAAATCAGGCATCTTGGCAGGGGGTGCAAATTTTTAAAGTGAAATTACCATATGTTAGAAAATCAAATCAATGTGATGTCACCTTTAGAGCATTTGTGGCCCAGGTATATATTCAGAGGAAGGAAACTTTAGACTTTGCTTCAGACTTTAGAGATACAGTTCGGAATCAGGCCCTTAGGCCCACCGAGTCTATGCCGACCAGCTATCACCCCGTAAACTAGCACTATCCTACACACTAAGGACAGTTTACAATTTTACCAAAGCCAACTAATCTCCAAACCTGCACTTCTTTGGAGTGTGGGTGGAAACCGGAGCACCTGAGGAAAGCCCATGTGGTCATGGGGAAAATGTACAGACTCTGAACAGAGAGCACCCGTGTTCAGGATTGAACGTGGGTCTCTGTCACTGTAAGGCAGCAACTCTACTGCTGCGTTAAAGAAGGAACTGCAGATGCTGGAGAATCGAGGGTACACAAAAGGCTGGAGAAACTCAGCGGGTGCAAAGGAGGTGGGTGACGTTTCGGGTCGAGACCCTTCTTCAGACTGGTGGGGTGACGTTTCGGGTCGAGACCCTTCTTCAGACTGGTGGTGCATTGCCTTGTCGCCCTCCACTGAAAGGACAGTTAATGATGAGCGCGGTACCTGAACCAGGAAGTGAAAGTCAGATTAATAATTCATTGCCAAATCAGGTACTGAAACTGGATGAAAGGTTGGGTAGGACTGAGATAGAAAGAGAAATGTAGTAAACGGAAAGAAAAACAAGAAGGGTCTCGACCCGAAACATCACCCATTCCTTCTCTCCAGACATGCTGCCGGTCCCGCTGAGTTACTCCAGTTTTTTATATCTATCTTCAGTTTAAACCAGCATCTGCAGCTCCTTCCTGCCTTTTTTTATATCTCCAACAGCATTAAAAATATAATGTTCCATATTTGAAAAAAACATTTAGTGGTCATATAACTTTGCAGTAGCTGGGATTTTCTTTACTGTTAAAAACTCACTTCCAATGGAATGGACAAAGCTTAACTTTTACTATTGATTTCAATTTGTTTCAAGAAGATATATTCTACAACTTCAAGTCATTCCATATGTCTCCAATTTGAATCTCTCATGGAACACTCAATGTTAAGCTTCTTGAGATAGGGGAATAACTTGGATGTTGGCTTTCTGTTTTTTTCTTCTAATTCACAAACAATCACCTGAAGCTACTCTTTAGCATCCCCTTTAATAACACAGTGTTGCAAGCCTCATAGTAAAATTATTCTGCAACAAAAATCCCATAATGCTGCAGTAAAATGCTGTTATAACTTGGTGAAAGAAAATGCTAATTTGAACTAATTGCATATGCAAAGTAGTCTAATTAGATAATATTATCTATTAGACTTATAGTTAAGCCTTTTCTTCACAACTGCCTAAGGAGTCTAGATTGTGCATAAAAAATAAAAGCATAATGGTCTATTAAATTTCATTTGTGAGGACAAATTAGGCTGCAATGATGCTTCCATTATTTAGCATAATGGCAGGGTCCCCATCGTAACTCGGAGATTAATCAAAATTGTGGATCAGAGAGCCACCAAACTTTGATCTTAAGCATATTAGACAAGGAAGAAAACTACAGAAATGCAAACAAAAATGAGCACTGAAGCAGTGAGAGTGATTTACATTAGACAGGAACAGAGTGGCCTAAGCACTGAGATAATGTCTCATTTGTGCCTCTATGCCATATCAATTCAGCCAGATGATCTGTAGAATATTGGAGTGCTGCAGATAGAGGTTCCATTGTAATCTGAAAGCATCATTTTTGTGGCACTTTCCTCCACTGCCTCATATTCATAGGGATGTTGACTTCTTGTTACATTATGGTCCCACAAATGCTCATGCATGTCAGGAGTTTCACCCTCGTGGCTTACATCTGGCATGGATACTTATTGGTTACTCCATGTAAGGACAGTTCAGCTGGTTCTACTTCTCCACCTCCAACCCCACTCACATGACACATTCAGAAAGCATTTGATAAGATCCCACATAGGGGATTAGTGGGCAAAATTAGGGCACATGGTATTGGGGGTAGAGTGCTGACATGGATAGGTAAATGGTTGGCTGACAGGAAACAAAGAGTAGGGATTAACAGGTCCTTTTCAGAATGGCAGGTAGTGACTAGTGGGGTACCGCAAGGCTTGGTGCTGGGACTGCAGCTATTTACAAGATACATCAATGATTTGGATGAAGGGATTCAAAGTAACATTAGCAAATTTGCAGATGGCACAAAGCTGGGTGGCAGTGTGAACTACGAGGAGGAAGGCAGATTACTCTAAATGGCGTCAAGTTGGGAAAAGGGGAAGTACAACAGGATCTGGGGGTCCTTGTACATCAGTCTATGAAAGTAAGCATGCAGGTACAGCAGAAAGTGAAGAAAGCAAATGGCATGGTGGCCTTTATAACAAGAGGAATCGAATATAGGAGCAAAGAGGTCCTTCTGCAGTTGGGGGAATCCAGAGCCAGGGGCCACAGTTTGAGAATAAGGATTACGCCATTTAGAACGGAGACGAGGAAACACTTTTTTCTCACAGAGAGTTGTGAGTCTGTGGAATTATCTCCCTCAGAGGGCGGTGGAGGCAGGTTCTCTGGATGCTTTCAAGAGAGAGCTAGATAGGGCTCTTAAAGATAGCGGAGTCAGGGAATATGGGAAGAAGGCAGGAATGGGGTACTGATTGGTGACGATCAGTCATGATCACATTAAATGGCAGTGCTGGCTCGAAGGGCCAAATGGCCTACTCCTGCACCTATTGTCTATTGTCTATTGAGTCCTGCAAATTCTTGCCTTTCAGACATTCATTCAGCACATTTTTGAATGCTATAATTTAATCTGCCTCCACTACTCCCTTTGCAGTTCAGATACTACCGACCCAGTATGGGGGGAAAAAACACTATTATTTTATTTTTTTCTATATACCAGTTCTTGGCACATATACTAATTTCTCAATACCTACTGTATCGGTACCCTTCCATATTTTATGTATGTCCATTAGAACCCCATTAGCTCTATTCCAAGAAGAACAGCCCCAGCTTCTCCAGTCTACCTACTTAACCAAAGCTCCTCATCACTATACTAATTGTGTTAAATGTCTGCTGAACCCTGTCCAATGTTTATATCTTTCTTCAAAAGTGTTTGTGCAGAACTGGAAGTAATACTCCAGTTGTGACTGAACTAGTGACTTATTAATATTCACCATGACTTGCTTGCTCTTGTTCTCTGCTCCTCTGTTTATAAAATCAAAGGTCCCAGATACTTTTTCAAACACATTTTGAATCTGTCCTATCATTTTCAATGAATGATGCATTTGTACTGCTGGATATGTCAGTTCCCCTGCTACTTGAAGAATTGCATCCTCTAGTTGCCTCTTTTCAATTTTCCTACCAAAACATAATATTTCACAATTCCCAGCAATAAATTGAATCTGCCTCATAGATCTCGTTGAAGTCTAATATTATCCTCATTAGTACCACAATCACTGTCCTCCATGACTCCAAATTTTATATCATCTGCAAATTTGTAAATGAGATCCTGTACATCCAAGTTCAAACCATTAAATATATGAAGGAAATATTATCGAATATCTCAAAATACAACCAGAAAATGTTAGAAACTCTCAGCATGTGGCAGCTGTGGTAAGAGAAACAGTTAACATTTCAAATTGAAAACTCTTTGCCAGACAGGGAAGTAGGAAACAGAAGCGTGATAAGCTGCAGGAAGTGTGTGAGAAGGAAGTTCCAGATCCAGGCTAGTTCACATGTGATTAGTAATTCTGTCCCTGATAATTATTTCTTGAGCTTACCTTACCACTTAGGTTAAACTGAATAGTCTGAGATACCCTGCTTCTCCTAACCCCTTCATTTTGGACTCTCAAAGCACATCATCACCATGGGTGCACCAGTCGGTAATCAACCCACCCATAGATCTCTCTTTGAAGTGCAATATTATCCTCATCAGTAGCATGATCACTGTTCTCCATGCCTTCAGATTTCCTATCATCTGTAAATGTGTAAATTAGATCCTGAACATCCAAGTCCAAATGGAATATGGGGGACGGGACAGGAGATGAGTGTAAGGAGGGGAAAGAAAAAGAATAGGGGGGGGGGGGGGGGGGGGGGGGGGAGGGCGTGTTGGAGATTGATGAGAGAAATGGGACTGCATTGGAGTGGGGTGGGGGTATGTTTCTTAAAATTGGAATAATCAATGTCCTTGTTGGGTTATGAACTACCAAATTGGAAAATGAGCTGCTGTTCCGCCATATTGTGTGTGTGCGCACTCTGGCAATGGAAGAGGTCAAGGACAGAAAGGTTGATATGGGAATCAAAGGGGAATTAAAATGGTCCATTGCTTGCATGTCCTTTTACCACTCTCCTTTGTATTGCAACATCATTCGATTTAACATAGAACAGTGAATTGAGCAGCACAGGAACAGACCAAATGTCTGTGCCAAACATGACGCCAATATAATTTAAAAGTCAGATTAAAGCCATTCATGGGTGATGCTGGGGGCACAACTTCAACTTTTAGTTCAGTTTAGTTTAATGTCGAAATACTGTGAGGAAACAGGTCCTTCGGCCCACAGAATCCGCGCCAACCAGCGAACCCCATACACTAACACTATCCTACAATTTAGAATTCTTACCAAAGCCAATGAACTTACAAACCTGTACATCTTTGGAATGTCGGAGGAAACCAGAACTCCTGGAGAAAAGCCACGCAGTCAGGGGGAGAACGTATCTGGTGGTGTAAGGCTGCAACTCTACCACTCTGCCACCGCGCTGTCACGTGAACTATTGGGAATTCCCTTCAAAACCTGCCAAGACTAAACCAATGGCAGGAATGGCTACCATTAGTAAGAGAGTGTAACGACCTCCCATTTACATTCAATTACGTTCTGTGGGCGGCACAGAGGCGGTCTTACTGCGCAAGAAACCTGGGTTCGATCCTACCGCTACGCCTCTGTGCCACCGACAGAAAGTAATTGAATGTAAAAGGGAAGTGGTTACCCTCTCTTACTGATGGTAGCCATTCCTGCCATTGGTTTAGCCTTGGCGGGTTTTTAAGGGACTGGTGGCAGAGTGTTATAGTAGCTCCTTACACCACCAGAGACCCGGTTTTGGTCTGACTATGGGTGCCGTCTGTACAGAGTTAGTACGTTCTCCCCCTGACGGCATGGGTTTTCTCCAGGAGATCTGGTTTCTCCTCATATTCCAAAGATGTACAAGTTTGTAAGTTAATTGGCTTCGGTAAGAATTGTAAATTCTCCCAGTGCGTAGGATAGTGTTAGGGTACAGGGATCGCTGGTCAGTGTGGATTCAGTAGGCCAAAGGGCCTGTTTCCACACTGTATCTCTAAAAAACTAATCACTATCCACATGCGTAGGGTCAGGGAAGTCAGCATGGCAGATGGTTTAATGTGGATAAATGTGAGGTTATCCACTTTGGTATCAAAAACAGGAAGGCAGATTACTATCTAAATGGCGTCAAGTTGGGAAAAGGGGAAGTACAACGGGATCTGGAGGTCCTTGTTCATCAGTCTATGAAAGTAAGCATGCAGGTACAGCAGGCAGTGAAAAAAGCGAATGGCATGTTGTCCTTTATAACAAGAAGAGTCGAGTATAGGAGCAAAGAGGTCCTTCTGCAGTTGTACAGGGTCCTAGTGAGACCACACCTGGAGTATTGTGTGCAGTTTTGGTCCCCTAATTTTTAGGAAGGACATTCTTGCTACTGAGGGAGTGCAGCATAGGTTTACAAGGTTAATTCCCGGGATGGCGGGACTGTCATATGTGGAGAGAATGGAGCGGCTGGGCTTGTACACTCTGGAGTTTAGAAGGGTGAGAGGGGATCTTATTAAAACATATAAGATTGTTAAGGGTTTGGACACGCTAGAGGCAGGAAACATGCTCCCGATGTTGGGGGACTCCTGAACCAGGGGCCACAGTTTAAGAATAAGGGATAAGCCATTTAGAACGGAGACGAGGAAACACTTTTTCTCACAGAGAGTTGTGAGTCTGTGGAATTCTCAGCCTCGGAGCGCGGTGGAGGTCGGTTCTCTGGATACTTTCAAGAGAGAGCTAGATAGGGCTCTTAAAGATAGCAGAGTCAGGTGATATGGGAAGAAGGCAGGAACGGGGGGCACTGATTGGGGATGACCAGCCATTGAATGGCGGTGCTGGCTCGAAGGGCCGAATGGCCTGCTTCTGCACCTATTGTCTATTGTTTCTATTGTCTATTGTCATTGTTCAGAAACCTCACTCCTGATACATTACTCCTTTTCAAGATCTGCTAAGTCAGCTCCCTTTGTCATCAGACTCAATCCCAATTCCAGCAACATGAACAAAATTCTGGGAAATAACATAACCTATTTAAATGCAAGTTAAAAAAAAACAGATCTTGGAAATCTCTCTCTCTCTCTCTCTCTCTCTCTCTCTCTCTCTCTCTCTCTCTCTCTCTCCTCTCTCTCTCTCTATATATATATATATATATATATATATTACTAATATTCTCATCTCGTTTGTTTATTTGTTTGTTTGTATATATATTTGTTCCCGAAATACAACCAAAATGGTACATGATAGCTCAGCAATTTTAGGCCCGCCTTACCATTGTCCTGCAGTGTGCAGTAGCAAGTTTGGTTCAGATTGATGTTATATTTCAAACGTTATTGACTTTTTACATTTTAATAAACCTGGCAGTCGCGCTCCCACTTGCCGGCTGCGCCTGCGCAGTTGGGGAGGGTTGCCGTAGCATCACAACAGGAACTCATCAGCCGTACCTACGCAATTGGGGGCTATGGGTGAGTGGTGGAGTATTGTGTTGTGGGAGGGGGACCCAACGAGTCCGCACTTGGTTTAGTACAAACTAAAAACAGAAAATGCTGGAAACATAGAACATAGAACAGTCCAGCACAGGAGCAGGCCCTTTGATCCACCTCCAGTTTAAATTCCATTTGGATTATTTTGGAGGACAAAGAAACCAAGAAACCCACGATGTCCATACCAAAAATGATGCAACTTAGAACATTAAAGAAACAGGAACACTAAATGCTGCCATCATTTCCTCAGTAAATCTGCAAAGCTTTGGCCTAATGTTACAATTTTGAATACTGACAAGGTAGAAGGTAAATTAACCTACAATGTGAAGAATTTAAATATGTGTTTAGATTCAATCTACTCTCATGAACAGTCAACATTTTTGAAAATATAACTCTACTAGACTATACAAATCTTAATTAGAAGCCACAGAAGACCTATTATTATAAATAAGATTGTTAATATAATTTTCTGTGGAATAAATGTTAATACATACCATACCCTATTTTTTTTTTATTGGGCTGTGCCAATTAATTGCTTATTAAATGTTTGCTTCTAGGTTTCCTTACTAAATGTGCTGAGTATTTCATTCCAAAGTCATTAGAAAAATCATTCATTTATTAAACTAATGATGTTTACATATGATAGAGCTTTTTTTTAAAGGAACTTAAAATGATTTAATACAGTCCAATGTGTTATTGCAGTTTAATTTGTGGTAAATTATATTCCTTGTTTTTATAGCTTGGGTCATGAATGGTCTAAGTGCTCATTAAACATTTGTTAGAACATAATGCACCCCTGATTGTGTGATCCACAGCATTTCAAACAATGTGATAGTGGTTATAAAGACTCACTGTGTGACTGTGTCACTGCAATTTGATTTATTCGTTCACATTTTACTTTTTCACTTCCAAGCATAGGGCTGAATTCTGACCATCCTTATTGGCCACTGTGGAAGCCCAGTGAAATAATCCAAATTAAGTTGCTAGGATGTCCACGTTCTGCTGAAAGTCTGGTGGAGAGATCAGGGAATTTGCTGTGCTAATTTACAGCCAGTTTTTACCTACAAGTAGTAGGTATGTTAGCAGCGCTGCAGTTCTGTCACTGGCCGTGTGCGCGGCTTTGGCCCCTTTGAGGGTGGGGGGCGGGGTTAAAATGCGGTTTTCCCCTGCCTTCCGGAGTTATATTTTCTCGGGGTGCGAGCTTTTGCTGGAGATTCGTTCCGACTGCCGGTATGTGAATATCTTTTTTTAATCGCCCGACTATTTCAGCGTTGGAGTAAAATAAAAATTAGCTTCTAATGCCGTGAACGCCGACAATGGGGACGGATTTTACATAGGGGACAGGTAAAGGAAAGCAGTTTATTTTTTCATATAAACTTGCATGTTAAGATTACCTTAATCAACATTTCATGTTGCGAAACGGTGATTTATTCCCCATACGAAATGGCAGTATTTTTCCTGCTGATATGGGGCTTAAATTCACCGCAACCGCAACGTTCCAATCCATCGCATTCCAGAAAATCCCACTCGCAAGCTGATTTAAATGACCATTAATTTATGGGCATTAAACACTAAATTCCTTCAATTTGGCCTATAAATTCATAACAATGAGATTTAAAAATCATGCTATATTGTGAATTCTTGTGTGAATATTATTTGGACACTTAGGTTTTTAAAAAAAATGTTAATATTTTCTTATCAAATGGATAGGTTTAGATCTAGTAATTGAATTTTGTAATTAGCTACAATTGGGTAACTGACTAATTATATGCTGTGAAAAATTCCAAAGATAGATGGGATAAAAATTGATTATATGTAAACAAATGTTCAATGAATGTAAGACATAACCTAATTCAATTTAAAATTTTACATAGATTATATTATTCGAAAACAAGACTGAATAAAATATTTTCAAATGTTTCCCCCATCTGCGACAAATGTCTAACTCAAAATGCCACTATAGCACATTCCTTTTATGTGGGGGGCCCGACGAGCTGTGGATATATAGCAGGCCCGACGAGCTGTGGATGTCTCGCCAGCAAAACCTGGAGGCGCTGACCGTCCTTCCCGCAGCGGATGGAGGCTCAGAGCAGATCGGGGCCGCTATCGACCGGGTCTCCACTGCTCCCAGACGGCCCTCGCGGCAAAATCTGGCCACCATTGGGCATTCAAGTCCAGGCATGTCTTTACAGCAAGGCCCGCCTGCAGTTTCAACCTACGCCGTTCAAACCAGCCAAATTCGCTTACAGACGCCAGCAGATGGGGTTGGTGCTATTACCATCATCACTGGGGAGCTGCAGCCAGGCAATGTCGCCCACCCTGTTCATTCCAGGGAAACGAAGGGGCCTGGGATCGCCACACTGGAGGTCGATTTCACGTGGACACGGGTGCGGAAGTGAGTGTCCTGCCTCCCTCCATCGCTGACATCCGTGTGGGCAAACGCGGGCCCCTCCTCACCGCGGCGAATGGGAGTGCTATTCGCACCTACGGGTTTCGCAACATCTCCCTCAACTTTTGGCCGCAGCTCCTTTTCATGGGAGTTCGTCATTGCTGACATTTCCCAGCCGCTGCAGGGGAGCCGACTTCCTTCGAGCCCATTCACTGCTCATGGATGTCCAGCGGCGGCGCCGGTTTTCCTCCGCATTGGTGATCCCATATCATGCCCTGATGGCCCCGTCATTCGTGGATGCGACTTTCGCGCGCATCCTGCGCAGGGCGCACGTCATCGCCAGGGACAGCTCACACCCCAACCATAGACTGGTTACCCTCCTCCCATCCGAGCGACGCTACAGGTCCCTCCGTTGCTGTACCAGCAAGTTCAAGAACAGCTTCTTCCCTGCGGCTGTCACACTTCTCAACGCTGCACCTCAATGACTGCCTGTATTGTACACTGCACAATGACAATTAAAGATTGAATTGAATTGAATTGAATTGAATTTCCCTGACATCCTTGAACCCCACTTCTGCTCCTCCACCCCCAAGCATGGGGTGGAGCACCATATCCCTACTACTGGCTCGCCTATGCACGCCCGAGCGTGTCGTCACGCGCCAGACAAGCTTCGTCTGGCTCGGGAGGAATTCCGCCTGATGGAGGCGATGGGCATCGTGCGTCCCTCCGATAGCCCATGGGCGTGACCACTCCACATGGTCCCCAAGGTGGACGGGGGCTGGCGCCCGTGTGGGGATTACCGTCACCTGAACGATGCGACCATCACCGACAGGTACCCAGTCCCGCACATCCAGGACTTCAACACCCATCTGGCCGGAACATCGGTATTCTCCAAGGTGGACCTCATGCGAGGTCCGCCCCGACGAAATTCCGGTCTGCCCCGACGATATCCCGAAGACGGCCATTATAACGGCATTTGGTCTATTCGCATTTGTACGGATGCCGTTTGGGTTGAAGAACGCTGCGCAGGCCTTTCAGCGGCGTATGGACTGTGTGTGCCGCGGCCTGGACTTCGGCTTTGTCCAGTTGGACGACATACTCGTGGCCAGTCGCTCGTGGCATGAGCTCTGCATCCACCTCCGTCAGCTGTGTCAGCGCCTCAGCGACTTCGGGTTGTCCATCAACTCGTCCAAGTGCCGTTTCAGGGTGACGGCTATTGACTTCCTCGGCCACCGCGTAACTCCACAGGGGGTGGTGCCTCTGCCCGCCAGGGTGGATGCTGTTCGCAGATTCCCCCGTCCGACCACAGTTAAGGGCCTACAGGAATTCGTGGGGATGGTCACCTTTTATCACCATTTCCTGCCAGCAGCGGCCACAGTCATGCGTCCACAGTCATGCGTCCGCTTTTTCACCTGATGGCTGATCATCGCAGGGAGGTTGAGTGGTCCGTGGAAGCAACAGCGGCATTCGAGAGGGCTAAGGAGACACTGGCTGAGGCCACGATGCTCGTCCACCCACGAGAGGACGCCCCAACCGCCCTGACAGTGGACGCTTCTGAGGTAGCGTTTGGGGCAGTGTTGGAGCAGCTTGTTGACGGATGCTGGCGGCCACTCGCCTTCTTCAGCAGGCATCACAGTTGGCGCTCAGTGCCGTTACAGCGTTTTTGACTGCGAGCTCCTGGCCCTGTATCTCGCCATCCGGCATTTCTGCTACTTCCTGAAGAGGAGGCCGTTTACCACATATATGGACCACAAACCGCTAACCTTCGCGTTCGCCAAGGTTTCAGACCCGTGGCCTGTCCGGCAGCAGAGGCATTTGGCTTTTGTATCCGAATATACAACCTCCATCCGTTTCATGGAGGGCAAATTCAATAGGGTGGCCGACGCCTTATCGAGACCTGCACTCCACGTGGTTCTCCAAGTCGCTGAGGGGATTAATTATTCCGCCCTGGCAGCCGCTCAGCTGGTCGACGAGGAGATGGCCGCCTATCGTACGGCAGTTTCGGGCCTGCAGTTGCAGGACGTTGTCTGTGGTCCTGGGGGTGCAACGCTGCTGTGTGATGTCTCCACTGGAGTTACGCGTCCCATCTTCCCCATCGCCTGGTGGCGCAGGGTATTTGAGGTGCTCCACAGGCTTGCGTATCCCTCCATCCAGGCGACAACGGCCCTGGTAACCGCTCGCTTCATGTGGCACGGGCTGCGGAAGGAGGTTGGACATTGGGCGCACACTTGCATCCCGTGCCAGACCGCCAAGGTGCAACGACACGTGCGAGCGCCGTTGCAGGAGTTCACCATCCCTCGGCAGCGGTTTGACCACATTCACGTGCACATCGTGGGGCCGCTGCCGCCGTCCCGGGGCTTGACCTATCTACTCACCTTTGTCGACCGCTTCACGAGGTGGCCTGAAGCCATTCCTCTACCAGATTCTTCAACGGCCATTTGTGCTCGGGCCTTGGTGGGGCACTGGATCGCCCGGTTCGGGGTCAGCTCAAGGATGCCATGTAGGCACGGCTCAATGATCCGGACTGGGTGGAGGCCCTTGGTTCTTGGTTCTTGGTTACGTGCTCCTCCAAAATATTCCAACTGGAATTTAAACTGGAGGTGGTGAAGGGAGGGGTTTAGCCAGTGAGGGTTATCGGGAAGACAGTGCCACTTTAAATTTAGTTGCATCTGGCTGGACAACCGTGGTTTGGTGGGGATTATTCCATGCTTTAATAGTGCGTGGGAAGAACGAAATGCTGTACACATCTGGCTGGGACCACAAATTGGATTGAATGCCTTCGTCTGCTAATTGGTTTGGGGTTGGTGTAGGTCTTGTGGTCTATGTCTAGCTGACCATGTAACATTTTGTAAAAACAGGTCAAACGGTGAGTTTCACGTCTGTCTTGGAGAGGGTTCCACCCCAGCCCTGCCGTGGGTTTTGCTGGGAATCCGCACTGCACCAAAAGAGGACTTGGCCTCCTCCTCCGCCGAGTTGGTGTATGGCTCTCCGTTGACGGTCCCCGGGGAGTTCATCCCGCCGGCACAGGACCAGGTGGAGCAGCCTTCGAACGCTCTGCGACGTCTTCGGGAGACGGTGGGAAAGCTGAAGCCAATGCCCATGTCTCGTCATGGGTCCTTCTGTCCACACGTTCCTCTGCTCTGGAGGACTGCCAGTTCGTCTTCCTGCGTTGGGATGCTCATCAGACACCTCTCCAGCGGCCGTACGAGGGTCCCTTCCGGGTCCTGGAGCATGGCGCGTCCACTTTCGTCCTGGACATGGGGGGTCGCCATGAGACTGTTTCAGTTGCGCGGTTGAAGCCAGCACATATTGATATTGATCAGCTGGTGCTGGTAGAGTGGCCCCGTAAACGGGGGCGCCCTCTGTCTAGGGTACCTCCCCCTCTGGCTACTCCGTCTCCTGCACCTGTTGAGCAGTTGCCCGTTCCTGTGCCGGGCATGGTGTACACCCAGGCTGGTCGCCGTGTACGCCCTCCTGTCCGTTTCGTGTCTCGGGTACTTGAAGGGGGGGGGGGTTCTGTGGCGGTCCCTGGGGGGTGGGCCCCTCCTTGGATCATCCCCCTCGCCGATTGAGTGACAGGGGCGTTAGTCTGCCACGGGGTTTCCTGGCAGTTGGTGTGCTCTCGCTGTAGGGATTAAAGGACTACTGTTTAAACCTACCTAGTGTCTGGTCTTTTCCTGACCTCGTCTAGGCCGCTACAATGCTTTAATTTCAGGTCATCCAAGTAAGATTGTTTCATATTTGTTTCAGAATGCTTCAATCAATAATAACTGAACATTTCTTTCAGTTCTCTTAATTTTTAAGAAAGTTATGGGCTTTTGACTGTCCTCGATCACAACTTTTGTGTTAAGGCAATGGAAAAGCAATAGGGAACAAGATGTTAATTTCCGAGTATGAAAATGGCCATAACCTTTTTTAATACTAAAGATATGAAAGTGAATTAGGTGTCAAATTAAACTTATTTTTATGCTTTACCTGATGGGATAAATTGCAGACTTGATTTTTAAAATCTCAAAATTTTGTAACATTGCTACAAGTAGTTTTATCTGGACTCCATTTGATGATGACCGTCACGGAAAATGAAAACAAAGCTCCAGATGCTGTAAATCTGTAGCAAAAGGGATTCCCTTTAGCCTGTCAATTTCACCCCATCTCTCTCTGCAAATGAAGCCATCTTGATTTTGTTATTCCCTAATTCTAACGAAGGATCTTCAACCTGAAAATGTTAACTCTGTTTCTCTTTCCACAGATGTAGACCTGATTTTGTTAACCTTCTTTGACAATCCTGTTTTCAGCTAAACTCTAATTAGATCCAAATACTAATTAGCTGCAGATATCCTTAATCAGCAGATTCAGAATAAATATTTGGAAACTCAAAATCCATACGATAACTCAAAATCTAACACATTCAAATAAAATCTCTTGTTGACTGAATGAACATTTATCCCAATATTTTTGTCAATAATTGATCTTGTAATTCAGCTATGTTATTCAGCATAAACACAGTCATTTTATAGATTAAATGCCGAGAGATAAAAAAGCATGAAAAGAATAATATACAGGACCAGCCCAATTGTCTATATATTCATTTAAATAAACATGCAGTAGAATGGCCTGTATCTTGGATGCGTGATCATCCCTGCATCAACATCCTCAATGTTGTCCAATCAGGAAAATTAAATGCACAAAAACGAAACCTGTCTCTGGTCATTTTAACTGTACCTGTTTCTAAGCTTATAATGTTTTCCCTCAGGAAGTAGCCTTGCCCATTAATTGTTCTTAGAAGTCCAATAGGTGAGCCTCTGGTCTTTCACCTTGAATCACAACCAATACACCACCAATTTCCATCTCAGAGTATCCAGTGAAAAACTGAGATATATTCGCAGGCGATGAGAAAAGTCATGGGGCATATGTTTACAAGGGGGACAATTATTGCAGCATAGTGTCGTGGGATCACAATATTTTAGGATATATGATAGAACTATGATGGAACTAATGCAGATTTTAGTCACTTAAATTTAATGAACTTGCATTATCTAATTACTTATTTAGGTTTAGGTTTATTATCATCATGTGTACAGTGAAAAGATATGTTTTGCATGTTATCCAAACGGATCAGATTATACTGTACATCGGGGTCGGCAATCTACGGCCCCTGGACCGAATGCGGCCCGTAACCCGAAATCATTTGGCCCACAGGCATATTTTTGTTCCAGTAATCATCTGGCCCACAGACTTCCGTCATCTCCGGTACCTCCCGGGCCTAAGGCCGCAGCGCCCAGGTGCAGTGACGCAATGAGGCCTGTGCTGGAGGCCGCAATGGCGGAGCCGCCGAGCAGCGCCAAGCGAGGCCGAGCAACGAGCAGCGGCGAGCGGCCGCGTGCCTTTATTGTCTGGGCTTCACTGTCGGGATCGAGGTTGTCAATAGGCCGAGGACGAGTGAGTGTGAGTATTTGAGCCACCGCCTTCAGGACAGAGCCAAGGTAATGGTCCGTAGGTACGCCATATTTGTGAGCACCCGTAACTAGGGGCCATTGCTCCGGGTGGCATCCTCAAAGGGGCAGGATCTATGTGAACACGTGATTTGATGCCTGCCATCCGGGGCGGGATCCATGTGTACACGTGATAGATGTGGCCCGCCATCCGTTCACAGACATGTGTCCTGGCCCCTTTGCAGAACCAGGTTGCCGACCCCTGCTGTACATGAATACAATTACATCAAACTCAAGTACAATAAATAGAGCAAGGGGCAAGGTACAGAGTGCAGAATATAGATGTCAGGACTGCAGCATGTCAGCTTCATAGACAAAGTGTAATGTCCGCAATGGGGTCGCGGTGAATCGGACAGTACCTAGCTTATAGAAGAATCGTTCAGAAATCTAATAACAGAGGGGAAGGATCTGTTCCTGAGGGAAGGGTTCGGGGGGAGGCAAAATAATCTGTTCCTGAGAGATGAACGAGCTGCCCTAGTTAAATGGAGAGGTAGTTCATTATCATAGTTACCTGCCAGCTTCGAATGTAAACCATGTCGAATCCCTTCCATACCGCCTGAGAGAGCTTAGCGGCCACATGACAAGTTTTACTCTGGGATTGTGGATGTCCCATAGGTAAATGTTCTCATGTGTGATCTGCATGGTGCATTCTCCATAGATGTCCAGGTTGGGGGTTGGCATCAAATACACATTGAACCGCTCTGAAAAAAATTGAAAAATAAATATTTACATACTTACACGGTGCGCACAACACAGAACCAGGCCATTCAGCGCAAAACCTGATGAAGGATCAAGGGTCTCGACCCAAAACGTTCCCATTACGTCTCTCCAAAGATGCTGCCTGACCCGCTGAGTTACTCCAGCATTTTAAGTAAGTAAGTAAGTAAGTAAGTTTATTGGCCAAGTATTCACATACAATGAATTTGCCTTGGAGCTCCACCCACAAGTAACAACATGACATACAGTGACAGTTATGAATGACTCAGAAAACACTAAACAATAATAATAAAACATTAATGATAAAACACCATTGATCGAGCATGTGAACCAACAAAATACCAGATCAAAGGGAGGCTACAGATTTTTGGCTGGAGTAGAGCTACTACTCGTGGATAAAAACTGATTTTTATGTATGGCTGAGGCAGCTTTGACAGTCATGTTGCCTTCCAGAGGGAAGTGATTCAAAGAGTCTACTTTGTGTCTACTTTCAGCGCAAAAGGTCTACCTCATCAAACTCATCAAACTCTTTTATATATAACTCCATCCACATTGCCTTGAGTTCTTCCAAGGGTTTATTAAATTCCTCTTAACTGGAACTATATACACAAAAACTAATCCAGGTGGTAGCCAGTTCTATCTTCTCATCAATAGCTAGGTATACCTTTACCTTCCTTCTGATATTAATTCCTGAATTCGATCTAGGTGGGGAAAGACTGATCAAGGCTTACAGTGCAGTGCAATCTAATGTCCCTTCAACACATTATTCCTATAAATAGACACAAATATTAATCTGCTGGTTACTTTCACATTCAACACAATTCAGATAGTTTGGGAACTGGAGCTGCTGCTTGATGACCTCAGGCTCATCTGGAATGAGGAAGCCTTAGATGGGAGCTATTGAGAGGTGGTCACATCGTAGGTGCAGACAGAGAATAGATGGATGACCACCAGCAAAGGGAGGAGGGAAAGAGTTCAGGAATCCCCTGTGGCCATTCTCCTGTAGGACCTCGAGGATGGTAATCTCTGGATTACTAGCGGCGCCACTTGATAGTGAAGGTAGCAATATGAGGATAGGACAGGTGAATGCATGGCTGTGGAGTTGGTGCAGGGGCAGGGATTTCGATTTGTGAACCATTGGGATCTCTTAGGCAGAGGTGATCTGTACAAGAGGGAGGGGTTGCATCTAAACTGGAGGGGCACCAACATCCTTGCAGGGTGATTTGCTTGTGCTACTTGGGAGGGTTTAAACTAGAATAGCAGGGGGGTGGGAACTAGAGCAAGAGGTTAGCAAATGGAAGGGCTGATGAGAAAGTGGAGATCATGACAAGTAAGTCTCAAAGGAAGAACAGGAATGGAGAGGTCCATGAATATGGGGATATTGAAGGGCTGACATGTGTTGACTTCAATGCGAGAGGTTCATGACTGGCAGCTCAATATGCCTGGGTTTAGATGTTTCAGACGAGATACAGAGGAAGGTGGAAGAGGTGGAGTTGTTGTTTTGCTAATCAGGGAGAATGTCATGGCAGTGTTCAGAGGACATACTGGAGAGTACATCTAATGAGGTAAAAAATAAGAATGGAGCATTTACTCCAATGGGATTATAATATAGGTCACCCAATAGCTAGCGGGAGATAGATACGCAGATATGTAGACAGATTGGAATGGAGGGATATAGATCACTTGCAGGTAGATGAGATCAGTACAGCTAGGCACCATTTTCGGCACAAACATTGTGGACCAAAGGGCCCATTCCTGTACTGGTCTGTTCTATCTACTTCTTGCGTATGGCGTGCACAGCCTAAAGTTGTATGATAACTTGTTTTATTTGATTTTATTTAATTGTGCACGCCAGGTTAATTGCATTCGTCGAAACAGGGCGGACCACATGAAGGTTGCAATCTCCCACCCAGTCCTTTCTATGTAGATGCACAGCTCACGACAACTCCACGTTGCTACAAAAAATGCCTTGCCCTGTGATCACTCAGAGGAATATGTTCCCAAGTGTACTGGTGATTGATCCTGTTTGCAGTTACCTTGCAAATTGCACAAGGGAATACTGGAGCAACTATTCATACAGTGGCTTTAATAGGATGGGTTTTACATTAACTCATGGCAATGGACAGGATGATCAATCTAATCGGCAATTGCTCTGCTAATCAGAAATTAATCAGCCTGGATTTAGAAGAATGACATTTTTTCAGTAAACACACAAAATTGTTCAGAGGGTTTGTCAGGGTAGATACAGAATTTATATTTCCCTTGGCCTGGATGGTTTATTGCCCAACAGTTTCTCTGTAATATATTAATTTGTCTTCCAAACAATTGCACCCTCAATGACTGTGCTAGTCTCCTGCAACTGTATTTTGTATTTTATTATTATTCTGTTATTTTTCGCTCTGTTGTACTCGTGTATGGCCTGACTGTACTCATCTTTAATATGATTATGGATCACACCCAAATATACTAGACCTGTGTACACCATGACAATAATTAACAATAAATTTGGGTTCATGGTATCAAACTGATGGTCTGCCATTAAGGACAGAGCTAAGAAGATTATTTACTAGAAAACAGTAATCTTTGGAATTCTCTCCCAAAAAGGGCTGTGATTCATTAAATATATTCAAGACAAATATTGATGTTTTAGATTTGAAGGAATGAAGACATCCAGACATCAGAATACGAGTTAACCATGCTGGATGATATCAAACAATGGAGCAGGCACAACGGGCAAAATAACCCAGTCATGGCATTGTAGAAATAAGGAATTGCAGATGCTTGTTTACAAAAAGAGACACAAAAAAGGAGTAACTCAGCAGGTTAAGCAGCATCCCTGGAGAACATGGATAAGTGATGTTTCGGATTGGGACCCTTCTTCATTCTGATTGTATGGAGGGGAAAGAAAGTCAGAAATAAGGAGGACAGGAAAAGGATAGCAGGTAATAAGTGAACATAGGCAAGCAAGGTTTTTGATAGGTGGATGGGAGGTCCAGAAGGGCTTGGCAGACCAAGTGCGAGTGTTTGGCGAAACAGTCACCGCCCTACGCTTGGTCTCGCCGATGTACAGGAGACCACATCGGGAACAGTGGATGCAGTAGCTGAGGTTAAATGTGGTGCATGTATATCTCTGTGTCACCTGGAGGACTGCTGGGGTCCCTGGAAGGATCCCTAGAGAGGGAACACGCGGTGTCCACGGGAACTGTGGAGGCTTTCCGTGAACGCTGGTCACCGCAGGAGGTCGAATGTATTATTGATAAAAATGATAATATTTTAATTTGAGAACTTTCTTTGTAAAATGCCAATATAGGCATTCTCTGATCATGTTACTGTTTTGTATTTGTTTGTTCTGAATAAAAGCATTTTGTTTAAAAAAAAAAAAGGGGTCCCTGGAAGGAGGCGAGGGAGAAGGTGTGGGGACAGGAGGGGGAGGGGGTGGTTAAAGCCCTTACATTCCTGGTCGTTAAAATATTTGAAGCAATTTTATTGTGCAGAGCTTCAAACAACTCCCTGTTCATGCAAAAGAAGATTAAAATGGTCACAAATCTTGTTCATCATTTCAAAGGTATATTTGTCTCAATAACAGGTGAAATGACAAGCACCAGGATCTGCTGTTACACCTGTACCAAAGCTTCACCCGACACAGACAAATGGTCAACCTGCTGTGCTACCTGGTGTCAATTGTAAAACAAATAGCTATGAGCCATGAAAGGTCCTTCACCTCACCGCATGCAATATCCAACATCCGAGATGAAGTACTCCTCACTTCAATAAATATATTGAATGAAATTAGGGATGGGTTCAAAAGATTTGAATTAAAATCTTCAATCGGTATTACAAATCAGGAAGGATGAAGGGAAGGCAGGGCTTTTGAGAAGAAAACAATCCTTTGGCTGAATTTTCATCCCCAGGTGATTTAAACACTAGTTGGTGATTGCCTAGTCTTAGAGGAATTAAAGATGCAAGCAGAAATATACTGCTGAAGGAAAATACTAGGATTTTCCATGAAGACTTCTGATAGTGGCATGGATTTTAAACTTGATTTTCAGGGAGACAGGACAAAACCCCACAGGTCTCTACACAGCTATATACAACACCATTGCATTTCACTCTCCCCTACCACGCTAAATTATCCTGGAAAACAATGATAGCTCATTTTCTTCTCCATCAACAACTTGTTAAATTCTGGTTTATATTACATTTATCTTCAAATAAAATGAGTGTACCAATAATTTTTCCATTGGCGCACAATCAAACTTTCTCAAAATCATGCTCAAACCTTCCTTTATTCTCTACCTGAATTCATATTCTCACTGCTGTAAAATGCTGATTATAACCACATTCATATCAGTATCTGTAGTCCATTAAACCTCAGATGCCAGATATTGCTAGCTCATATTCTGCAGCACATCGTAAATTCTCATAAATGGTTGCATCCTATCCTTCAAAATCACAAGCACCTATTGGAATGCTGACCCTCTCAGTCCTTGCAAACTACAATACTCTCATTCCATTTTAACATTCCCTTCTCCAAAATGTGTGCATGTCAGTTTGGTAATTTCATCTTAAATCCTTACTGTTCATTTTGTTTCTTGTCACCTGAAACAGTATTGAACCTGAATCAAAATCACCAGCACAATCTCCCATCATTGTACTTGTCACGGCAGATTGTTATATCATTCAAGAGATTACTCCCTCTAGCCACTTAAGAGACAACATGTGGTTAGGAGAATGTCGTATTACGCAAGTGAGCTTTCCATGAGACTTTCAGAGCTTCTCAAAAGATAAATCTTCATAACGCAGTCTATTAATTAATAGTTTCTTTACTGTTGAAGAAAAACAGTAAGATATTCATCCAACCTTCTTCTCTGACTCGTTACACTTTAATCTTCATTCAAACTCCAGCATATCGCTTTTAAACGTTTGAAAACTCCTCATGTCTCGGACAAACGTCACATGGTCGAAGGGTGTTCCTTCTAACCATGTTGAGCTCTAAAACTAAACTAACAAACTAAACGTCTGTGCAAGAGAACCCAGCAGCAAACTCGCCTTCGACTACATACAAAATCCCACCCACATAATTACGAGCAGACTAAAATTTAAAGGCAAATGCCATAATTAATGACACACAGAATAAAGCCAAATGGCCACTACAGTACTCATCATGTAGTATACCTCCTTGACCTCTACTCCTCTTGAAAGCGCCGTGGTCTGCCTCGGGGAGTTTGTATTTCCCTGCTGTCAGTTTTCCCTGTCCTATTTTAATCAGAGTACCTCCAACAATAGAATTATTTTCCCTTTCTATGTAAAGTCTTTCTAATGCTTCTCCCTTTGACTGCTCCTCATCTGCACAGTCCTTGGTGAACATTATCCAAAACTGTGGGCCTCCTCCACAACTCCAGACATTTATGTGTCGGAAGGAACTGCAGATGCTGGTTTAAGCTCTAGACACTTATTTGCAAATCTATTTCCTTCACCAACAATCATCTCAGGTTGAATGAAACTGATCTGAATGTCATTGATCTCTCTCTCTCTCTCTCTCTCTCTCTCTCTCTCTCTCTCTCTCTCCTCCCTCTCTCTCTCCCTCATTCCTTTATCCCATTCTTTCCCTCTGTCCATATTGTGATGTTCTCGCTCTCAATCCCAGTTTGTGTGGCTCTCTTAAAATGCACTCTCTTAATCTACACTCTTTGCTTGAACTAAACATGCAACATAGTAGCAAATATCTATTGTGCCCTGCCTCTAAAAATCATTTCAAACTATTACTTTCTTATGAATGTAGCGCACAAGATTGAATTCATGCTTCTAATCCAGTTTCTGGGCAAGCTTGTTCACACATCAGCTTACTTGTCACTATTGTCAAGTAACCAGTGACTACCCAATGTTTGGGAGGCAATCAGGGCTTAATATTGCAAATTGTAGCTGCTAGAATATTGCACATGTGAAAGTCCTGCACACAAGGACAGTTTCTCCTCAGTCACGTATAGTAGCATTCAGAGGTCCAATTGCTGTTTCAGAGAACTTCCATCCAAAGTAGGAGTTGGGGGCAGAGGGAAAAGTGGGGTGTTTGTTTTGTGGACTTTATTCCCAAAGCCGTGACTGTAAGCTATCACTTAGAGAACAGAGTATAAGTGCTAGCTCTGCAGGAGCTTGGTTCGTGGGTGATCACCTGCAATAGAATAGCTTTCTGCATTCTGAGGGTATGGTATGAGCTTTGCACGAACATGGTTTTTCAATGGATATCCTGATGGAGTGTTAGAGCAACCCCAAGGACCAAATGCAAGAACTAGCAATGGGATTATAAAAGGAACTTTGTATTGCCAAGCTTTGAGTGAGAGCTTAAACTTAATATTAATATCGGAAGATTTCGCAGTGAGATCATTATCTTCATAAAGGAATCAATTAGCCCTTTTTTTATAACGTTGTCGAACGATGACAGTCATATTCGTTTCGAGTGACCGCCGATGATGGTGATGAATTACAAACACACAATTATGCACCGACCTTTACAAAGATTTATTGAATATTATTACCATGTTTATTATTTATGAATATTGAAAAAGTATCTTTAAGAATATTTTTATCCTTTACAAGAATCTTCAAAGGCTTTAACACTATTTCCCTTGGAGAGATGGAAACGTCTGTCACTTTTATAGGCTTTCAAGGTATTTTTCTTTTTTGCAGGTCACTACAGCTCAGCTGAATATTTCCTACTGCCCCATATTTATATTTTATCACAAGTCCTGTCACATGTTTTGTGTTAATTTAATTTCTGCAGCACTTCTACAGAATTCTGAGACTCAATTGGTGGATTCCTGGATTCCAAAATGAAAATACTTGCAGTGACATCCTCATTAAGTATAAATGAGCAAACTAAGCAGAATGCATCATTAAATTGCCCTTATCTTGCATAAATTACATTAAAATTCAGAAGTCATTCCTTGCAATGGACAGTTATCTTTTCAAAAGCTTAATTAATTTGAATTTCTTTGACCTCTCAAACTATATATTACTCTCGGCTATTTACCACTAAATACTCGGAAGCCTTTTATATGCATAAATATCATCTCAATGTTTCAATAAAGCTCACAGCTTTATGGTTTCAGTTAATGCCTCGCTCATACATTATTCAAAGAAGCATTTCCCCGAATCAAAGCATAAGTCCTGTCAGTTTCACAAATTCTTACTTAGCAAACCAGACAACTCTTGCCTTGAACATTCATGTTGGAGGTCTGTCAGAAGATGAAATAAAACATAGTGCTCAGTTGTTTAAAGTACATATTTTCAGCAAAACTGACAGGAGAATTTCTTTGATAAGTGAATGCGATTTCCTTGTCACAGGCATTCTTACACTAAGGGATAACTGTATTCTTGATGGCTGTATTTCGCGTGCCTTTGCACTGGGTCTGAAATAGCTTTGAGGTTCGAGGGAGACAACTACCAACAATAGTCAGGTGAGGTTAAATTAGTCAAGATGTGAAACTCAACTTGATTACTTCTGATTCTGAAGTCTGAATTTGAGTCTGAAGAAGGGTCTCGACCCGAAACGTCGCCTATCTCCTTCGCTCCTTAGATGCTGCTGCACCCGCTGAGTTTCTCCAGCTTTTTGTGTACCCTTGATTACTTCTTGTTTAGTTGCAGCAGGTAAGGGAACAACCATGCAAGACGCTTTGGGCTACCTGGTCCGTGATTATAATATTCCAATCGAACTACGTTCCTTAGATATTGGACATCATTTACATTTGTCCAGAGAAAACTAGCAACTAAAGGGATGTAGAAATTATCAGTTATAGCAACTGGGATGATGGGAGAGGGGAGAAGAGGGAGTCTCAGGGGTGAGACTGGTCCTTGATTATGCTGGTGGCCTTGCTGAGCCAGCATTAAGTGTAGCCAGCATAAAGTGTAAACTAGTCAGTGGGGGCGTTGCTAGCCGGCAGCCCTATCAGCAGCATATTAGTTTTTTCAACACGTTTTTTTTTTCGTGTGTCTCAATGTGTGTTTTTAATGTTTCTTTGTGTGTCTTGTGTGGGGGGTGGTGTGCGGGGGGTAAGTGGGAAACCGCTTTGGTCGTTTCCTCCACTTTTTCCATGTCGCCTCCCCCGTGGTCTAACAGCAAGGATCGGTGTGGCCTTTCCAGGAGATGCACACGGGGCTTCAGTTTCAGCAGCGGGCGCAGTGAGGACTCATTCGTCGCGGAGCGGGCGAGCCCTCGCCGGGGGTCGCCGGAGGGGGGTGCTCCGTTCGCTGGCCCGCGGCAACCTGAAGCCGTGGTCTGCATAGCTCCAGCTGGCGCTGCGTCCTGGGCCTGGGATCCCTCGTTGGGGACCTGGGAGGAGAAGAGCTCCGGCTGCCGGTCCGCGGCCAACTTCTACCGCAGGCACGACATGGACTTACCATCCTGAGCGGGGTCCCTCGCCAGGGATCCCTGGAGCGGAGCTCTGACCGCTCTGGCCGGCCCTGCAGTCTGTGGTGCTTCTGGCTGTGGCGGGGACTTTAAATCTTCGACTGCCGACCTGCAGCCTACACCAACTTGAAGCCGCGGTCTCCGGTAGAGAGGCACCGATTCAGGACTTATCTGGAGTTACCTTGTCTGAACATCTGGACACCCGCTGCTGGCAAATTCATTTAACTGGCACTTTATGTGCAAGTGACGAATAAAACTTGACTTGACGAGATAGAAGGGAGGCTTGACTTGACGAGATAGAGAGAGCTGGTTTGTGTGATGGTCTTTGCCATATCCTCAACTCTCTGTAATTTAATTTGGTCTTGGATGGAGCTGATCCGATTAGGCTGTGATGCGTCCTGGTAAAATCCTTTCTACGGCACATCCGTGGACGTTGGTGAGAGTTGTTGGGGACATGCCAAATATCCTAAGCTTTCTAAGGAAGTGGAGGGTGTGCATTTCTGGTCATATCTTTGATGTGGTGTTTCTAGGACGAATTGCTGGTGATCTTTAATCCTCGGAACTTGAATCTTTTGACCATCTCTACTTTGGCGCCATCAATGTAGAACGGTGTGGTTTGTACTTCTTTGCTTCTTGAAGTCAATCACAATCTCCATTATCTTGCTGACATTGAGGGAGTGGTTGTTGTTTAGGCACCAAGTTACAAGATTCTCGATTTCCTTTTTGTAATTTGTGAGGCAGGAGAACGTGCTTTTCTTTGGCATCAGGATGGTAGTGGTCTTCTTGAAACAACTGGGTAACTCAGAATGGAGTAGGGAGAACGGAGTAGGGACCCCCCCCCGCTAGTTAGTCCATGCAGATCCTTAGGAGGTGGGCAGGAACTCCTTCTGAACCAGTTGATTTCCCTGTGTTCAGCCTCAGGAGGGCCGATCTTACTTCTCCAACAGTGATCGTGGGAACAGACAGATCGTGCGAACATGACAGATGTCATCACCCCATTGGTCTTCTACACAAAGCCAGCATAGAATGCATTCAGTTCATCAGAGAGGGCCACACTATTGCCAGTGAAGCTGCCAGATGCCGCCTGACTTTAGAGGAAAAGATTTCAAAGCTTGAAAGCAATGAAGTTTCACTCACTGACTCCTGGGAACTCTGATCCACGACAGCTGAAATTGGAGCTGGAGTATTGAGAGCCCAAACTCCATCAGAAGCATATGTAAGTCCCCATGCAAGCAGCAGGAGAGAGGGAGATCTCACAACCCATCCTGCACCCATCCCCTGCCCCATTAGTGGAGGAATCTGTTGTTTAATAATTGGCCTCATTTGCTATTTTAGAACCCATACAAAATAGTGGAAACAAATCATCCTCAGTCTTGAGAAACTGCTGAAGAAGAAGCGAAACAACTTTTATTTCAGTGCTGACAGAAAGAGAAACACGACTTTGTACCTCCCCCTAACTTAATTTTTTTATTTATCTCCGGGTCATCTGGAAGTTGCTGTCAAGATGAACTTTTGTTGCCCAAATTGCCCTCGAGAAGGTGGTAAAGTGCTCGATTCTTGAAATGCACCAGTCTTTCTGGTGGCAGCAGTCCCACAGCCTTGCTGGGAAAAGAGCTCCAATTTGTATATAATGTACCTCCAGGTCAGGATGGTGTGCAGCTTGAGGGAACAAGTAGTGATGATCCTATGCACCTTTGGCCCTTGTCATCTTCTTGGTATTTAAAAGTAATGGATTTGAAAGGTGCAGTCAGAGTAGCATAACTGCAGCCTATTTTCAGAAAGATAGATTTTTGATTAGTATGGGTGTCAGAGGTTATAGGGAGAAGGCAGGAGAACGGGGCTAGGATGGATAGATAGACTAGCCATGATTTAATTGATGGACTGAATGGCCTAATTCTACTCCTATAATTTATTATCTTATGATCTATTTTGAAAATGATGCTAATACTAGGAAGATACTATACACACTCCCAATTATACAAAATAATTAACCTTGATATGTATAATTGATAATATTATAAATAATATAAACAGTATCAATTTATCATTAATATTATATAGTTTTTTATTGTTGTATAAGAGTGTATTTTGTAATTACTTTGTTTCTATAATAAAAAAAAAAAAAAAAAAAAAAGAAAATGATACTTATGGCAGCAACTGTGTAGGGAGTGAATGTACAGAGTTGCCCAAGGAATTGCAGATGGTTAATAAAAAAAGGACACAAATTACTGGAGTAAGTCAGCAGGTCAGGCAGCATATTTTGAGAACATAGAACGCTCAGGTCCATACCCGAAACATCACCTATCCATGTTCTCCAGAGGTGCTGCCTGATCCATTGAGTTACTCCTGCACTTTGTACCCTTTATTCTTACAGAGTTGCTCATTCTGGCACTTTGCTCTAATGTTCTCTTTAAATTTCACCCACCAGTCATCGGTCTCTGAAACTCTGAATTCACACCTAAGCCTGTGCTAATAGCCAGGTATGAAGAAAACTTTGAGATGAGTTTGTTTGAAATCTGCAAAGAACTGTCCCTGTCTAAGCAACGGGAACCCAGGTTCCCAGAAATAACCTGCACCGTGAAACTTAAATTGAAATGTAAATGTACTCGATTCTGCCCCGTGGTGTGCTGCAGAGATGATATTTTTGACTGAATATTTCAGAAATATTTCATTCCTCTAAATTTATATCCAGCTGTCATTGAGAACTGATGGCAGTAGAAAATAATTGATAATTAACATGGTGGAATCATATGAGATATCCAACAAAAGAGAAAAAGCGTAAGTTTCAACAGGATGGAGTTGGCCAGTACTGACTGTAACATGCAGTACAATAATACAGATATAGCGAGGAAGAGATGATTTTAAATGCAAAAACATATGCTGGGCCGTAGCGTAATATGAACACATAGAGGATCAAATTACCTGAATTGCTGAAGATCTGTGCCTGTGTTACCAAGACAGAAATCCTATATCATTTGTTTTGTAGTTTACCAGAGGGGGGGACAGACAGGATGGGTGCAGCACCTATTAAAACCTTTTCAAAGGGATGGGGGGGAAACACACAGCTATGTGGCAACGCTGAATGTGATCAAGGTTTGCTTAATGTAAAGATAGTTCCCAGTAACAACACTTCAATAAAATTATGACAAGAAGCCAACTTGTCACTTATTGGCCCAATATGGGTACTGATATTTGTTTGTTATTGTCATGCATACCATAATACACTAAAAGCTTTGTTTGTGCTATGGTCAAATCATGCTATACATGAGTACACCAAGCCATGCCCAGCATCTTCTGTCTGAAGAAGGATCCCAACCCAAAGCATCACTTTTTCATGTTCTCCAGGGATGCTGTCTGACCCAATGAGTTACTGCAGTTTGTGTCTTTTCTTGCAAACCAGCATCTGCAGTTGTCTGTTTCTGCATACACAAGTATAACAGGTAGTGCAAAGAGAAAAATAACACAATACAGAATAGAGTGTTACAGTCTTACGGTGTAATAGTTACAGAGAAAAAGTGCAAGGTCTGCAATGAAATAAATTGAAAGAATTGGACTACATCCTAGCTTACAGGATGTCCATTCAGTAGTGTGATAAAAGCAGGAAAGAAGCTGTTCCTCAATCTGGTGATCTGTGCATTCAAGCTTTTGAATCTTCTGGACAAGGGGAAAGGGAATAATCGGGGTGAAAATGGCCTTTGAATATGTTGGGCATTTTCCCAAGGCAGCAAGAAGTGTGGATGGAGATAATGGGGGGGGGGGGGGGGGGGGTGGTAGAGGTATGATAGCTGGTAGATGGCTATCTCATGGCACAAGAGATCTGAGTTCGGTTCGGACCTTGGATGCTGTCTGTGCGGAGTTTGCACGTTCTTCCTGGGACTGCATGGTTTCCTTCAGGTGCTCCGATTTTCTCCCACTTCCCAGAGATGTGTGAGTTTGTAGGTTAATTGGCCTCTGGACATTGTCTGTGGTTTGTAGGGAGTGGATGCAAAAGTGGGATAACAGAATTAGTGTGAATGGGTGATCGATGGTCAATGTAGACCTGATGGGCCAACAGCCCGTTTTCATGCTGTATCATTTAATTAATCAACAACTCGTGGAATTTCTCGTGGTATTGGGCAGAGCCAACGCAAGCTAGGATGCTTTCTATGGTGCATCTCTAGATGTTTGTAAAAAGTGTTATGGGCCTGTCTCACTTAGGCTATTTTTAGGTTGACTGCCGGTGACTATCATAGTCGTAGTAGGTCGCTGAAAAAATCTGGCGACTGGGACCCCCCTTCGACATAAAATTTTGAAATAGAAATCATTACATTAACCAAAAAAAAAAAACTACTGTCGCCAACTGTTTCCGAAAAATGTTCAGTATGTTAAAAAATCCAGTGGTGACCAGAAAGACGCTACGACTCTTTGGGAGGAGACTACTCACGGACCATACAGGCGACACACCCCCGACGACCATGTGGTGTCAGCCTAGTAGCCTGTAGTTGCCTAAAAAATAAGGGGGACAGGCCCATAACAGAAATGCAGAAGTTCATTAATCTTCTGAGGAACCTGAGGCGTATGGTACTTTTTTGGCCATAGCTTCAATGTGGTTGGTCCAGAACAAATTGTTGGTGATTTTTTATCGCAGAACTTGAGGATCTGAACTATTTCCACTTTGTTTCAGTACCATTGATAATGACTGGGCCAGGACATCACCATGCTTCAGAAGTGAATAACTACCTCCTTTGCCTTGCTGACATTGAGGGAGTAGGCTGGTGTCTTGACACCATGTCACTAAGCTCTTCATTCTCCTATCTGTGCTCCTTCTCTTCATTGTTGACAAACCCAGCCAACTAGAGTGGTGTCATCTGCCAAATGGAGTTAATGCAAGAATTTGACCGCATTGTCATGACGTGTTGCCAGAAGTATAGGAAAGGGGTTGAGAACACATCTTTGTAGAGCACCATAGTTGAGAATTATCATGGGAGGATGTTTTGCTACCTATCCTCTGCAGGGCTGCCCAACTCTCACGCTTTTGGCGTGAGAATCACGCCTTGGAGCTATTTCTCACGCCTCACGCTGATCAGAAATTTCTCACGCTCAGTGGTGAGAAATTATGTGATCAACAAAATTTCAAAACTCAGATAAACTGCATAGACCGCGGGTTTTGGAGAGCCAGGGCTGAGGGAGGGGTGGAAGCAGATGGAGCGGCGGGTCAAGAAACAGAGCGGGGAGCCGCGGCTGGGCGAGTGTTTGCCGGGAACAGATGCGGACGGAAAGCCGGGGCTGGCGAGTGTTTACGGGGCCTGCGAGTCTCTCGCTGCAGCTTCCGGCCATGGAGCAGCCTCAGTGCAAGAGTCCCTGGGCAGATCGGAGGCGTCGGAAGCATTGCGCCGCTGACACATTGCATACGTTACATCGACTCTCCAATTTATTATTAGAGATTTAGACGGTATCTTACAGTTATCCCTTTCCTTATATATAGATATAGTTGAGATAGTATATAGATTTGCTAGACAGATTTTGATAGACTGTATATAGATTACTATTTATATGGATTTTTTCTATTATCTATAGAGTATTTATATGTGTTATCTATATATTTCCTAACACTTTCCTATCTCTATTTTATTCTATTTCTTTATTTACATCCTCTACATTTCTCTTTTCCCCTATATCTATCTTTTTCCATTTTTCCTCTCTTATAATTTTTTCACCTCTACCATTCTCACTATTCATATTCTCCCTCTATTTCTCTCTCCTTTTCTTCTATCTTATTTCTTTCTCCTTTTTTATCTTCTCTTATATCTCTTCTTATATCTTACTTTTAATATATATATTAAAGATTCTATATTTAATATCTATTTTATATATTTATATTATATTTTCTCTCAATCTCATTTTCTTCAAGCACTTTCTTTCTCACTTACTATATTTTATATATATCTTTCTTTTTACTTAATTTAATTTCTTCTATTTTTTACTGCACCTCACCTTCACCAACCTCCCAACTAATTCATCTGTGTACTCCACGTCTATCTCACAGCCACAATCTACTGTGACTGTGAGTTACTGCCGTCTCTATTATCGTCGCGCTCATTTAGTATCGTCTTATGATATCTAGATCAATCTATTGTCCAGTGTCTCTTGTATATATCTGCACGAATTGTACATTGTTGTGACTGTGACCCCCCTCTCATATTGATCTACTGTCAGTGTTAATAATCCTCAAATTCTGTTCCCACTGCCATCCCCTACATATTACCATAGAAGAAAGTCTAGTATTCTCATTTTGTGCTCGTCTGTGACCATCTCCCTCATGCGTTGTTATCCCCTCCCGCCTGACGCCATTATGCACCTTGTTATTGCATGCTCTCAACTGATACAAACCTAACAAACTATCAATTCATTAAGTTATCTCCGTATCAAACTCCAACTCTCAATAATCGTACTACTCCGTGCATACTCTGCATGTGACCTAGCCTCTCTACCCTCTGCTTCGTCTGCCTACTCGTTATCCTCTGTCCTGCTATGAAACAACAATTTTCACCTAAAAAAAACTACCACTAGATATACAAAAACA
This sequence comes from Okamejei kenojei, assembly GCA_035221665.1. NCBI lineage: Eukaryota > Metazoa > Chordata > Chondrichthyes > Rajiformes > Rajidae > Okamejei > Okamejei kenojei. The sequence continues at coordinate 103,537,828 of CM069134.1, read as the reverse complement.
CACTCACACCACCACTAGATAATAGATAAAACATACCACCATCAATATTCCCCCCCCCTCAATCTACATCTCCTCTTCAAATATATATGATACTTATAGAGAATTAGTAGTGTTAGAGGTGAGTAGTACCTGAGTTATAATATAATATAGAGGAGATAGATGAGAGATGTGTGTAGTATGTCCTAATGAGAATAGTTGTGTAAGAGATATAGATGTGTGTAGATGTGTGTGTGTCATTTGTGTGTTCCCCCCCTAATTCACATCTAGAGTGTGAGTGATCCCTCATTGTGTGTAGTGTGTGTGTGATGTTATATTATATGTGAGTGTATTCAACCCTACCCCCCCCCCCCACCCCCCCCCCCCCAGTGGGCTAGACGGGCCGGCAGACTGTGTCCGCTGGTGCCAGGCTAGCGTGCGAGAGAGATAACTCGCGACTGACTGATGAATAGCGGGAGAAGAGGATCGAGGCTCCGATGAGCGTGAGAGACGCAGTGCGAGTGATGAGGTGGAAAGCGAGGAGCTGGAGGGAGAGTGTCACGAATGTACGATAGTAGAGCGAGAGAGAGCGGCGAGTTGCGGCACGAGTAGCGTGCGGGTCAGGGAGTCAGAGTTGTTTACGCAGACGCGGCAGCGAGAAACGTGAGTCGCGGAAGTACCGCAGAGACGCGGAGGGTGAGAGGCAGTCATCTGTTTTTCGAGCAGCGGAAGCGAGGCGGCCTGAGTTGTAGAGATTTGCTAGAGGGGACCGAGAGAGCGGTTGAGAGACTGTGTCGGCTGCGAGACAGAGTTGTGTATGAGGGTTATGATAGTGATGAGGACGCAGAGGCTCTGAGGAAGGAGGAAAACCGCCCGCCTAAGAAAGAAAAAAAAAGTAGAAGACCGCGCGGGACCAGAGCCTGCTGTGATCGTTGTACGCCACGTGGCGGTCCCTAACGAATGACGTCGACGCGCACGGGCGCCCCCACTCGCCCAGCAATTATGAATGGAGGCTACCCAGAGTCCGCCGATGAAGAGGCTAGTACCTTATCATATCGCACCGATGAGGGAGCTGCCCAACTACACCGGCGCACCAAGCGTGAACCCAGAATAGAGACCCCAGCCGCGCACAACGACGACACAAGATACCCCCCCCCGACCGCCGCGCCGGACGCGCGATCCATCAGCCCACCCGCTGCGCCCCGCTACCCCGTCCGCATCGGGCCCCCCGCCCGGCCCCGCCCGCGCAGACCGAACCCCAGCCGCCCGCCCGACGGACCACGCCCCCCCACACCCTCCACTATCCGCCTACAGACCCCCCCCCCCGGTACAGCCAAGGGTACTAATTCACTTTACCTTGTTCCCTCACTCCACCACCCTAGATCATATCTCTCCATTATAAACCCCCCCCCTGACGCCAGCCGCCCCCCGTCCCGCTCCAGCAACAAACCCCGATAAACCGACCCAACACAACCAACCCGAAGACCCCACGCCTAAAGCAAAACACCCACAGTATCCACAACACAACCAATCTTCACGCCCCCAAACACTTCCCCAGACACGCCCCATAGCACCCCCACCCTACCCACACCACTAACATCTCAATCCTCCCCTCCACTACCACCCCGACCCCACCTCCCCACATAGACCCCCTTACCACACGAAATCGAAGGACCCACAATGCTCAACCTACCACCATCCCCCGTAGACTGCCATCATCACCTCCGCATAACTCCTATACTCACTCACACCAACTCCCCCCCAACCAGACTTGCCAAGTCTCGCCCTATTATACAACTGCAACACACTGAACCCGAGCCCCCATACGCACCCCCAGAGACGTTGGAGACCCACCCCCCCGCCCACCACCGATCCCCCCCCCCCCCACCGCCTCCCCCCAGCCCGCCGACCGGGCCGCACTCAGCACCAGTCCTCTGCCAGCCTCCGCGCGGATCGGCGGCCGCGCTCGCACATCACCTTGAAAACCCTAGATACGCCCCTCGCCGCCACCACAGACAGCCGTCCCCCGACACCAGACTCTACACACAGGCCCCCCATAGAACTAATCCCCCCACACCCCCCCCCCAAACCCCCCACCCCACCCACCCCCTCAACGGCCCCCCCCGACTCCGCCAAGAGACAGCACACCATGCCAACATACTGATCAGTATCACAAAGCCCTACACGATCTCACCGACTCAATAGAACTACAATCACTCCAGCGTCCATCAATCCAGAATGCACACCAATCGTAAGAACGTACAGACCTACGTGCACTCCGTCCCCCGTCCAACCACACCACCTCCCCCTCACGCCACCCCCAGCATACGCTCCAACCGCAAGACCCAATCGGCCCCTATCAACCGCGCACACCACTGCGCCGCCGCGTCTCACAGAAGCTGCAACAGACTAACCCTCCGAACTACAGATAACATATACCTATCCGCCAGTGCAGCGTACCTCTCCATGTTTTCCACTCCTCGTCCCAATACCCCCAACCACGTACAATATATCACAAGCTACCACCCAAGAGCCCCCACCCGGGGTGACAAATGTATGTGCTGTAAGCCCGACACGCACTCCCAATGTATATAACACCCCCATCCTCCGCCGCCCCCCCCCATCCCCCCCCCACTAACCCCCACCCTCCGACCGCAACCTATCTAGTCCTACAAAAAATCTATCGGTCGAAAAGCGGTGGTTGGTGCCACATCTAGCACCCGCACCCAATCGCACCCCCTTCCCCCGCCTGTCAAATTTACACCAATCAGTGTATCTCTTGTCCCCCCCCTCCTCCTCCTATATCGCTTCCATCACTACCTCCCTATCCCGCAGGCAAAACTAACCACTCCGCTAATCAAACACGCTACCATTCCGTCATCGTGCCGAGAGATATGTACCACAGCCCACACGAACCAGATACACCCGACACACCCGGCTCCATCACACCCCGCCTAGCCTACACGAACCATCACGGCCGGTCCCCCCGCAGGCAAGTTATTTTGGGACTGCTGCCACCACACAAAATCGTCGCGCACGCAAATTAGCCCGTTGTCCGCGACCACCACGAATATCGCCAAGTAGGATGCTAGAATCTAATGATGCGAGATTGAACCGTCACAAAAAAAACCCCAAAAAAACACCCCCCCCCCCCCCCCCCCCCACAACCCCCCACCCCAACCCACAAACACTTATATCAAATCCCCTCACAACAACCAAAACACACTGAGATTCCGCTTGTACTACAACATCACTCAGCCCAGCATGTGAGACGCCGTCACCTAGCCCACCCACCAGATACGAGCTGCTAATCTCCACCCCCCTCTCTCCTCGTGTGAACAGAAAAAATACCCCAAAGGACACATAAACCGTCATACGAGACAGCACGCTACGAATCAACCTACGACCCGCGTAGCAAGCTATGTGATTCTAAATGTCAAAACCTGTCCCACTTCAAGCACATCCGTCCTCGTCACATCTCTAGTGCCACACTATCCTGTGTCACCCAACTCAGACTCCCAGCCCGAGAGCCCCCCTCCGACAGGAGACCGCGCCATCGCGGCACTAAAGATTCACCATTGCAAAACTATCAAGCCCAACTCCTCCGTTCCGCCCCGTAGTTCCAATCTCTACCTGAGATCCAACTCTCGTCTCGCCAAACCCATTCCGCTGAGTCACGCAGACACAGACTCTCAAAACACTGTCACGCACATACTCTACCCGCCCTGATGCTTCGCACAGTCACTATCCTTCTATGCTATGACGAGATCCACAGCTCAGTAATAATACGACCCTACCTCGACCGACTCATATGACGAGAGCTACCTAACAGAGTCGCTCCACACCTACAAGGCCTACCTTTCCAGCAGTAACTAGTGTGGCACCCCAAACACCCCCAACCCATCCACACACGAACCTACCTGCTCATCACCTCGCCAGAATCGCACCTATATATGCTCTGTTTGAGCACTGCTCCCTTGCACCTGTCCAACACCAATGTTTCCTTATAGTGTCACTGTGCTGTATGTTCTAAGCGCCTCTCACAATGCGTTTGAACTTCCCACTCTGTTGATTTGTCTCTAATAGTTCCCTTCTTTGTTACATTTTTCTCTGCCTTTCTGTGTGTGATGTCTTTGCTTCGTTCCACATAACAACCACCAACACCCCTATTTACTTACCAAAATCCAAAAAGTATCTCTCTCTCTCGCACATCAATTGGATGTGCATGACGCGGATAAAGTATAAGTCGTGTCCCGTAAAAATAGATTGACACCATCCATCTACCAAAAACTCCCTCCTGTCCCACCCCCCCCCAGACACCCACCCACCCCAACCCACAACCCCCCCCCCCACAACAAACCACCTTCTTCCTTTGACATACCCATATCAAGAATCCACTCTCGCACTCTGTATCACTGTCTCACTTCCAGTCCACTTGAAACTATATAACGCTAACCATAATGTGTACCCACATCTCAACTGCAGACAATACACATTTGTCCTCACATGAGATTTCCCACATGTTATTAACCAAGCCTCCATATTTCCACCGGGAGCATCGCCCCTCAGCCCAGTCCAACACACACAGTCACAAACCCTATTACTCCTCTCTCAGTCCCTCACCCTCTACCCCACTCGACTCGCGCTTAGCACCTCCAAGTCCACCCATACTCACCAGTAAGCGCCAGGACCCCTTACTATTGCCCAGTGAAAAGTCAGATATTATCACCCTCGCCCATCATAGTCAACCCACACCTTCGCCACAAATTAACGTGCATCCACAATCGGCCTCCTACCCGCATGAAGAACCACTCTCTCTCCCCCCACCCACACCACCCACTCCACATCCACCACTCCCCACCTCTCCCCCCTCGCACCTCACGCTCACCCCCCCCCCCCTCTACGTAAGAGTCTGGCACTCGCCCCCAGCCGAGCACACGTGCCAAGCTGCAGTGTCGTACCGAGGCCACATAGAGATCCAGCCATAGATCTAGCTCTTCTCACAAGTGATTTTGTTACTCTCTCTCCCTCTGCTGCGAATAGTATCCACTACACCATGCTACACAAAATGTGTCACTCCTGGTTATGTCAAGAGTATGGCTTATATAATACTGGACTCTGCATCTTAGTGAACAACTAGTAGATCTACCTCGGACTCGCTACTGCCTAATGTTTACTCTGCACACACCTCCTCCCCCAAATGACACCAGACAACGCCGTCTCACCTAGCCACTCACCCCCATATCTGAAATGACAAGTGAGTGATTGTCTTGATACCTATTATCTGATCCAGAAAATGTGTACCCTGCCGGAATGAACATGTTTGTTCGTATACCTGTACTCTCAACACCCCCCCACACACCCTTATCCGCCCACACCTGCTAACTCGCCCCTGCTTTGACAATGCGCGCCCCCCCAACTACCGCCCAAGTGATGCATAAAAGGAAGCACCACCCATCGACATGTAGCATAATTTTATTATCCATATTTTGTGTTGTGAAGTGCCCATTAAAGGATGATGCATTAGGTAATGGTTAAGTCTAGGGGGTCAGATATGGGTTTTATGTGTTGGGGCCAGATTATATTGTCCAGTGCTGCAAAGGGGGCTAGGAGCAAGGCAAAGTCGTAGGCATCAGAGTAAGTCTGGAAAAGTACTAGGTGTGCAGTCAAAGTTGGGGACAGGGGTCTTGGTTTTGTGTTCAGCACTGGGAACTGAAGCAGGTGGTAAGCAGCTATGATCAGATAGTAGAAGTAGATTAGGGGGGCAGGTGGTGTGTAGGGCTGGCCTCAGGGACAGGAATGAGAGTAGGTATGAAACTGGAGTCAGGGCCAGGAGAAGTACAGGTGTTGCAGTGAGACCCAGGTTGCCCAATCATGGGCCAAGTGTTCCAAGTGTTTGATTATAATTCTGATTTCCATACATGAATACACTAGATCATTCATGTGCTGCACGTATAATGGATCAGAGCCTGGGCTCTACTGTGGAATGTAAGTAGAAGGAAATGTAATTACTCTAAAACCTTATTCATAGCAAATCCAATTTAAAGTATATATTGTATTCAAGTTGTAAAGTTAAAAGACTCGCTACAGTATGCACCTTTTATTATACAATTTCAAGGCTGAAAAGTGCAAAAGGTTCCGTTACCAATGGGGGAGGGGGGATTTACCTCCCCCCCCCCCCCCCCTCCCCCGGTTCACTACGCTCCCTCGGGCTTGGTCTTGCAATTTCTTACTCACCAAACTCTCACCCAATGTTGGCAGCCCTGGCCTCTGTACCTGTGGTACTAAGGGGTCACAAGTCGAATGGAGGCAGGCGGAGTGCTGTCTTTAGCTTCTGGGAGTTTTGGAGATGAGAAGCAGTGTTATAATTGTATTGAAGGCCAGCAGAGCTTTAGGTCAATAAATAAGATGGTCTGTGTTGGTTTTTTTGTCCTTGTATCTAGCTGTTCTAAGCGTGAGTGCTAGGGCCAGGGAAGATGGCGTCTGCTGTCGACATGCTGCAATGTTAGGAAAAATACAATGGTTCAGGCTTCTGTTGTGGGAAAACTGGAGAGTTAATGTTGGTCATGTTTGGTCTCTCGAGAGGGCCCTTCATGATGGTCGATGTAAGAGCGTGGAATGGTTGCCGGTTAAAGCAAGCTTACTTGCTTTTCTTTGGCACTGAGATAATAGTGAAAGATACAGGTGGGATATAAATTTCTGCCGGTGGAACATTTTCCCATTGTAAAAAATGGCAATATTTTATTTTACATCATGCTGTCTCAAGAAGCTGCAAAGGGATCACAAAACTACTTAACTGTTTCAAAGAAGCACCCGTATACCGACAATACCGCTGTTTCTGGATAGTGTCCTCAGGGTATGGTTAGTTGCTCCCTCTGAGTGTTATCGCTCCGACCACAGACCTCAGGAAACACCTACAAAAGGGTCACATTGGCATTCTTTCAGCTTGAGGGTGAGCGTTGGCAGTATGATGCTGCAGTGAAGGTAGGGAAAGTGGCAGAGGAAATGTACAAGTAAACAAAGAAAACACTTATCTGGCAGCTTTCTTGTGCCAAAGATTGCTCTTGGCAGGAGGTTGCCAGAATGTTGATAAATGACTGCACTTGTGATCTTGGACTGCATCTGTGTTCCTTCAAGGGCCATTACCACAAAGTGGAAGATGGTTGATACTTTATTTGACTTTGCTAGGCAGCAGTCGGCAGCAAGGATGTCATATTATGGTATGTGTAGAAAGAAACTGCAGATGCTGTGTTTTAGAATCGAGGTAGACACACAATGCTGGGGTAAAACTCTGGGGACAGGCAGCATCTCTCGAGAGAAGGAATGGGTGACATTTGGTCGAGACCCATCTTAGTTCATGGATGGTAATATCTCAACAAAGACCAGCTTGCAAACTTTTCTGAGATGGAATGCTGTGATCCTAAACTTTGACATTGAGAGCAGTTATTATTTACTACTTGATGTTTGTCGAAGTTACCAATCACTAGATAAATAAATATCTATCACATGTATCTCCTCCCAATTTTCTATTGTATTGACTTTAATGCACGCACATAATGCATCAGAGTAGAAATTTGTCTTTGCGTTCAGTATACAATGCTGAGAAAGGATCACTGTAATGAAATATAGTGTATTCAAAAAGTATTCAGACCCCTCCTTTTTCCACATTTTGTTACGGTACAGCCTTATTTTAAAAATGGATAAATTATTTTTTTTTTTTAATCAGAAAATCTGCACACCCATACCCCAGAATGAAGAAGTGAAAAAGGTGTTTAGAAATTTGTTTGCAAGTAATTAAAATAAGTAATCAATATCACATTTAACATAAGTACTAGTGACCCTTTGCTATGACATCAAAAATTGAGCTATAGGTTCATCCTGTTTCATTGATTATCCTTGAGATGTTTCTACAACTTGACAGATTTGGAAAGGTCACACACTGTCTAGACAATGTCCCCACAGTTGACAGTGCATGTCAGAGCAAAAACCAATCCTATGAAGTCAAAAGAATTGCTCGGCAGATGTCTGAGACAGGATTGTGTCGAGACAACAGATCTGGGGGAAGGGTATAAAACAATTTTCTGCAGCATTGCAGTCCAGAAGAGACAGTGGCCTCTGTCATTTTAAGAATGGGAAGAACTTTGAACCACAGGAAGAGCTCTTCATAGGTGGCCGACCGGCCAATGAGCAATCGGGGGAGAAGTGCCTTGTCAGGGAGCGTGACCAAGAAACCTGACAGAGCTCTAGAGTACTCTGTCAGAGTGGAGATGCGGAGAACTTCCTGGAAGGTCAACTATTTCTGCCAGCACTCCACCAATCAGGGTTTGATGGTAGAGTGGCCAGACGGAGGAAACCACTCTCAGTAAAAGGCACATGACAGCCAGCTTGGAGTTTGCCAAAAGGCATGAGAAACAAGATTGTTGGGTCTGATGAAACCAAGATTGAACACATTGGCTGAAATGCCCAAGCAGCACATCTGGAGGGAACAAGGCACCGCTCATCACCTGTCCTAATACCCATACCTATGGTGAAGGCATGGTGATGGCAGCATCATTCTGTGGACGATGTTTTCAGCGGCAAGAAGCTGGGAGACTAGTCAGGATCGTGGAAAGTATGAACGGTGCAAAGTACAAAGAGATCCTTGATGAAAACTGCTCCAGAGATTACTGGATCTCAGACTGGGCCGGAGGTTCACCTCTCCAACAGGACAACGACCCTATGGCACACAGCCCATGACAACGCAGGAGTGCTTGGTGACAAAGTCTGTGATGTCCTTGAGTGGGCCCCAGCTTGGAGCCGGGACGTGAAACCCAATCGAACATCTCTGGAGGGACCCGGAAAAAGCTGTGCATCGATTGGCTCCCCATCCATACCTGCAGAGCTTGAGAGGATCTGCAGTTGAAAATAATGGGAGAAAATTACCAAATCAGGTGTCCAAGCTTGTAAGCGTCTACCCAAGAAGATGAGGCTGTATTCGCTAAATAAGGTGCCTCAACAAAAGTACTGAGTAAGGGTCTGAATACTTATGTAATTATGATTATTTTAGTTATTTACTTTTAATTACTTTGCAAAAACATTTCTAAACACCTGTTTTCACTTTTTTATTAGGGGGTATCGTGTGTAGATTGATTGTATAAAGAAATGAAACTTTAAAAAAAAAAAAAAATTCCACCTTAGAATAAAGCTTGTAATGTAACAAAATGTTGGAACAAGTGAAGTGGGTCGGATACTTTCTGGAATGCACTATATAAATCAAAAGAAAAGGGCAGATGGTGGCAAACTGAAATCCAAAGGGAACATGCTGGATACTCAAGCAAGTCAGGGCAGCTCCGGAAAGAGAAACAGTCAACATCTTTGAGTCTGTGACCTAGAGAATGATGTTATAATGGTGCACCACCAACAATTTTACTTTTATTTTGTCGAGTGGGATAATGGAGACAGATGGTTATTATATTTCGTCCATTAAATAAGAATAGTATTTAAGCTGTGTTGATCTCACCAGGAAATATGTTTTTCCTTTTATATCTCAAATCAAATTTGTTTTCTTGTGCATGCAGTTTGCCTCGGCTGACTTCTGATTTAGAGAGCTCAAGCCTTCAAAAAATGAAAGAAGCTCAAAAACAGACCAGTATCACACTGAGAATATGACCTGAATTTAAGCTTCCTCGCCATTAAAAAAAAGTAAAAGTTTGGAAAAGAAATATTGTTTTAGGTAGAAGTGATGGAAAAAATTAGGTAGCTGAGACCCAATGAAATGAGATGTACCATTGGACTACGAAAGCCAAATTTCCTACCAGGTTCAATATATTCAGCTGCATGTGAAAGTCATGTTGAAGCAGAATATGAGAGAGACAATGTGGTGCTAACATTTATTGAGTTGGTTCAGTGTGACCTAGACAAAACAAAATGGAATAAGATACCGAGTCAATATCTGTTTCAAACATCCATATGGACAAAATGACCTCCTAATTTTCCATAAAAGTTATTAGTCATGTATCCTTGGATTTGTCAATTGACAGTTACAATTCTGACTTTATAACATAGCTGAGCATCAATAGGAAAGTTAGGCATTATGACTGCGAGGGTGAAGATGTTGTTTCCTATAATATATTCCAATTCCCCTGAAGTTTCTGCCACTCCAATAGAATTAGCATGACCATAAGTGAAGACAATAGACATTACCTGGTTTAATAGAAAGCAATGTTTTAACTTTCTCTATTAATAAAGATTTTGACGTATTATTTTCTTAATACAAGGAAAGCCTTGCGCAGAATAATGTGTTAAACATCCACACTATCAATCAAGAAAACACAGGATTTGGCAGAGCACTACACGCTGTGACATAGAAACATAGAAAACATAGAAATGAGGTGAAGGAGAAGGCCATTCGGCCTTCGAGCCTTCACCGCCATTCAATATGATCCTGGCTGATCATCCAACTTAGTGTCCTGTACCTGCCTTCTCTCCATACCCCTGATCCATTCCAGCCCACAAGGGCCACATCCAACTCCCTCTTAAATATGGCCAACGAACTGGCCTCAACTACCTTCTGTGCAGAGAATTCCACAGATTCACCCACTCTCTGTGTGAAAACGATTTTCTATCATTTCGGTCCTAAAAGACTTCCCCTTATCCTTAACTGTGACCCCTTGTCCTGGACTTCCCCAACATCGGGAACAATCTTCCTGCATCTAGCCTGTCCAACCCATAAAGTCCCAGTTCATCTTCCCTTAGTGGCCCAATTTTACCTGTGCACTGTATCTACTCAAATTGACTAAGCAAACATTTGGGGTTCCTGGCGGTGGATTTCGTGTCCAAAGGGCCTTAAATTGGCATTCGATATATAAATATATGAAGGGTGAAAATGTCATTCAGTCTGAGTGTCCATGCTTTACTTAACAGCATCACTAATCTGTGCCCCACTCAAACCTGGTGAGAACGACATGATAAAGCAAAAAGGAGCAGGAAAACTGGATGCCTCTCGAGATCCATAGGTATGGATCATGGCATCAACATTGTAATTGTGAGAGATAGGGGAGGGATAGAATTTGGAATACATATAGATGTGCAGTTGGATGAATAACAGGTGCGTTTGATTAATTAAATTTGATATATGGATATTGACAACATTTATTATTCATCTCTCGTGGCCCTTGAAACCTTCTGAAACCGTTGCAGCCTTTTGGGTGTAGGTAGCCCTACAGTGATGCTGTTTGTGGAGAGAGGGACAGAGAGGCAATGAAAGAGAATGGGATATTTCCAAGTCAGGTGATGCACCACTTGGTGGGGAAGCTGTTCTTTGATGGGTAAATAACACCAGTTTTTTTAAATGTGCATTCAGAGTAGCCAAGGCAAATAACTGCAATGTATATTCTGTAGATGACATAGGGAAAGTTCAAAGCTTCAGTCATTTGCATCCCAAATGAATTAACCCTTCAATTAACACTGAAAACTATACTTAACTATTAAACATATCCTTCCTCTCAAGAATGACACTTGGATATAGAGATCATACAAAGTGGAGATCGATCAAGAGTAAAATTTAGCAAATACATCAGAATGTAAAAGCACTCCAATATTGTTACTGATGCTTCCATTCAGAAAGCTCCATTCGCATATCAAGACCTACCATTTTGTTCCCTTTTGAACACCAGCTGCCAAAAGATCAGGCTCACCCAAAGCTGATATCATTGAGTTCTGGATCCTAGCACTCAACTGAAAGAAGCTTACACTCTCTGCTTCCAGCTCTGTAAAAAATGCAAATGACAAAATGTAAGACATTATATTCTGCTGCTCTGCAACACTCAATTTAATATGAATTCAAAGCATTAGCAGTGAAAAACATCTGCAACTTGTGGTATATGTTTTAGTTGTATGTACTAGTTCCGTCAATGGGACTGGGTCTGCAAGTTCCCAGAGATTCACTTTGAACAAAATGTGTTCCTTTTTAACCTGAACCTGAGATTACTATAGCTGATGTTTCAGATAGTTTAGATTATAAACAAATTTCATTATACATGTCAAATTAAATATTATTTTAAAGTTTAGATTGATTTTTAATTTGAGTTACATGTGCACAACATTACTTTAAAATCAAGTTTTTGGCATGAGCCATGTTACAACTGTACGTGTTGAGACCACACTTAAAGATCTATGCATAGTTCTGGTCACCCTGCAGATTGCCATTCAGTGGAAAAGGGCGCAGAAAAGATCTGCAAGGATGCTATGGGGTTGGAAGGTTTGAGTTACTAGAAGTGGCAGTATATGATGGGACTGGTCCCTTTAATTGTAGGAAAGTAAGGGGTTGATCTCACAGTGTATATAAAATTATGTAGGGGTAAAGTAGAGGTTGTCCCAGTCTTTGTTCGTGGGTAGCATTGTCTAAAACTGGGAGGACAAGATTTAATGTGAGAAGGAATACATTAATAAGGACTAAGGGGGAAAACCCTTTTCTTAGCTTGGTTATATAGAATGAGATAAGAAAAATAACAAAAATGTCCTGAGGGTATCTTTATCAGAGAGTTGGTTATTATAGAATGAGAAAGATGGAGAAGAAAGTTATGAAGGTTAAACAATTATGTTTAAATTGGACAGGTATATGGATATAAATGATCAGCGAGATAAGGCACAATACATTAACGTGGGGATAGTTCTGAATAGACTCTTGGTTGGCATGGATTGAGTTGGACCAAGGAGATTTTTTCTGTGCTCTGCAGCTGTTCTGCTGCAAGTAAGAATTTCATTGTTCTGTTTTCAATGCTATGACAATTAATATTGTGATTTGGTTTATCGTACTTTCCTAAAGTATTTCCACATCACCCTGCTGGGGTGGTCCACAAATGCACCAGATTCTATTTCTATTAATTGGGTTACAGTCACGAAAGTCCTTCGCATGCATTTAGTTATTCTCTCTTAGATTTTCCCCTGTCTCTCTGATTCTTGCTATGATGCAAAAGTGGATGTGATGGGGAGGTATGGGAGGAAAGTTGAGATTATTACTTAATCAATAGAAAGGGCTGATGCTCTGTGACAATTAGGATGATCGAGAGAAGGGGTCGAGCAAAGGAGGGCAGAGTTGACAGTCTTCACCTGAAGATGTGAAACTCCATGGAATCATTATATTTGATATTCATATAAAAATTCTTGTCTTCTCACTTCTGCTTTGGGGGTACATAGTTGGCTATATTCATGAAAGTTACAAATGTGAAAATCTTTACCAATTCACCATAACAATGTATTTTAATAATTTATTTCAGTTTTGGTCACCTTGCTTCAGGTTTTGGTCACCTACTTTGGAAAGATACCATTATGTTGGATAGAGTTGTAGAGAAGATTGATGAAGATGTTCCAGGACTTTGTAGGACCCTCGCTATAGGGAGAGATTGGGTAGGCTAGGACAATTCCTTGGAGAACAAGATGTGAGGGTTGATTTTGTAAAGGTGTATACAATCATAAGGATATGGAAAGGGTGTATGACAGGGTCTTTTATCAGGGAAGGGGGAATCAAGAACTAGAGGACATTGGTTTAATATTAGATGGGATTGATTTAACAGGAAACCTAGAGGAACTTTTTTTCACACTGTCTTTGGAATATATGAATGAGCGGCTGAGAAATATCTTAAGCAGGTACAACAACAACATTTTAAAGGATATTTAACAGGTACATGGACGGCGGAGATTAGAGGGATATGGGACAAAAATGCAGCAAAATGGGAACTAGCCATACTACGATACGAAAGGCCAGAGAGTCATACAGCCAGGAAACAGGCCTTCAGCCCCGTCTCAACTTCATGAAACCTTTTTCTGGAATGCAAATCACGACTCTCTTACTCATCCATCGCATGAGAGGTGAGGATAAGGGACACATCAACCTCCACGTTAATACCTCAACATGTTACCCACAAGATGAATTCTCAGCCCCGCCTCTACTCCTTATACATTTATGGAATGTGCAGCAAAATACCAATCAATTAATTACATGTTTCGCAGATGACACACCGTAGCAGGACGGATATCCAATATGGAGAGACAAAGAGTACAGTGGGAAAGAAATTGAGTACCTCGTAACCTGATGTGTAGACAACAACTACTCCCCCAATGTCAGCAAACATAAAAAAGTATTATGAATTGATTTCAGGAAATAATGCAGTGCAACCACCCTGCTAAAATATTGATGGACTTGAAGTCGAGGTGGTCAAAAGATTCAAGTACTTAGGATAAATATCCACCAGCAATTTGTCCGTTGACCAGTCACATCAGAGCTATGACCAAGAAAGTTACCCAATGCCTATACTTCCTTAGAAGGCTTAGGTGGGTCGGCATGTCCCAACAACATCACCAGGTTATATAGATGTGTGCGGAAAGCATTTGATCAGGATGCATCACAGTATGGGTGGAATTGCTCCATCATACATCATTGAAATTGTGAGAAGATGAGAATGTAGCCCAGACCATCATGCAAACCAATCTCCTTCCATTGAACTCCTCTACCACTTCTCCACTGCTTCCAGCATGGAACCAGCATAATCACAAAAACAAGTCTCACCCTCTTCCTCCCCTCTCATATTGGAAACAATAAAGAAATCTTTTCACAGTACCTCGTTACAGACGACAATAATAAACAGAAACTAACTGAGCGTTGACGGCATTGGACTACATTTCTAACTGAAGTTTAGAAGAATGAGGGGAACCACAGAATAGTGAGCCCCCCCATAACCCCCCCCCCCCCCCCCCCCACCCCCCCCCCCCCCCCCCCCCCCCCCCCACCCGAAGGTTGATAGAGTAGATGTGGAGAGGGATGTTTCCATCTAGTGGGAGAGCGTAGGGTCATAGCCTCAGATTTTAAAGCGCGAGAGATAGATCTTGATTATGCACAGCGTGTCAGAGGTTATTGGTAGAAGGCAGGGAGAATGGAGTTTAGGTGGGCAGGATTGATCAGCCAAGGATCGTATGTGGATAAAATTTGATGGGCGAATGGCCTAAGTTCTACTCCTTATTCAATATGATCTAATGATCTTATGATCTAAGTAACTAAACGGGAATTTTGTACTGTCTCCTATGCACACCACACTTTTCAGTTTTTATTTGTAAAAAAGATTGAAAACCAAGTTTCATTTTCTTACACGTCACAATTATGTGCAACTTTGTGTTGTCTATCACATAATAATCCAATAAAATATCATATTATTATTGCATATCAAGCCTCAGCCCTTAGTTTCATTGTACTCCCTCTGGTGTTCCTATATTTGATCTCAGTCCTGTTGTTTTCCAGTAAACTTTGGAGTTTGAAATTTTCCTTAGGCTGAACTCCTTCTTTAGTTGGATAGGGCTGTTTAATTTGCAAGTAGCGTTCTTGCCTTTACGGAATGTTACAATCTTGTACCATAGTTATTTCAACATCTCCCCGGCCTATCATTTGTTTTACTTCATTAAAAGACACTACAGTCAATTTTCCATCTCATCCCAGTCAATCAAGCCCTTACCAATTTAATGATCTGATTTATGTTAAATCCTTCCCATATTGTCTTAATATTGAATTCAAACCTTTTGCTTATTGGAGTGTTAACTAGTCAAAGGGCTCTTATGAACCTGTCCACTAATGCCCCTGCCCCACTTAAGCCCTTGTCCCACTTAGGAATCCGTTAACGGAACCTTGGAGACTGTGTGACCCCACCCAAGGTTTAAGTGAGTTTCCAGAGGTTTCACGGTGGTTTCGGTACTCTCCAATGAGTCACCAGAGGTTTGGTCAATTGCCTGGAACAGCCTCAACCGAAGCATGAGGCTGCATCTTTGATCAAAGCTCCTACAGGATATTTGCTGGCGTCCGCGAACGCACACCCAAACACATCGCAAAGGTGGGGACAGGGACAGCGGAGGAGCGCAGTCTGAGTGTTGAAGAGGAATGTAACACGGCTGCCACAGTGACGGTAAGTCCTTTGAGAGGCTCGGGAGGGAGGGAGCGAAGACAGAAGACGGGGAGAGAGAAGGGGGAGAAGGGAAGATGAGAGTCGGAGAACTTGAGGAGGAAGGAGTGGAGAACAGTTTTAAGAAGTTGAATAAACGTTCGGCGGGCGTTTTACTTCCGGCGGATCTTCTAGGTTCTGAAAACCAAGATTGACAGGTTCTTTGCTGAAAACTCCAAGGATGCAATCAAAATGGGTTCCGGTCTGCGAAGGAGATTGCCTTAGCGATGCTGTAAGTAAATAGCAAACCCACTCACTGGATCTAGACCAAACTCAGCAACCTATTGTAGTCGAGGGCGGTTTAAAAAAACTAAATAACTTGCAGGTACATAGAAGAAGCCTCGACTTACGTTGAACCAATTTTTTCCACCATTAGGAGTGACGGAACCTACGGGAACCTTCCCCCACCCAACACGGAAACCTTGGGTGGGGCACAAGGTCTCAGAGGTTTCGTCTCAGGTGTCTTAGTGGACAGGGGCTTTATCTTTTTAATTGCTAATTTGGAACAATCTCAATGCAAAGTTAACGCTGGCTTATCTATTCAGTCTTTAACATGTGCAAAGATATTAGAGAGCCTAAATGGTATGCTGCAAAATGCATCACTACAGTGTTTAAGGGGGTGTCATTGGGGGGTGGATGTGTTGGGGGGGTGGGGTGGCGTTGGAGGGGTGGGGTGCGTTGGTGGAGGGTGGGTTGGCGTATGGGAGGGGTAGGGTGCGTTGGGGAGGGGGTGGGGATGGCGTTGGGGCGGTGGGGATGGTGTTGGGGGGGGTGGGATTGTGTTGGGGGGTGTGGGGTGGGCTGGGAGGGGTGGGTGGCGTTGGAGGGGTGGGGTGGCGTTGGGGGGGTGGGATGGCGGATGGAGGGGTGGGTTGCATTGGGGGGGGTGGATGGCTTTGGGGTGGTGGGGTGGCTGGGAGGTGGGGTTGAAGTTGGAGGGGTGGGGTGGCGTTGGAGGGGTGGGTGGGTTTTGGGGGGTGGGATGGTGTTGGGGATGGGGTGGCTGGGAGGGTGGGGTGACGTTGGATGGGGGGGTGGCATTGGAGGGGTGGGGTGGCGTTGGTGGGGTGGGGTGGCATTGGGGGATGGTGGCGGTTGGGGGGGGTGGGGTGGCGTTGGGGGGGTGCTGGGAGGGAGCAATAGGGGAGGGGTTAAAGGGCGTGTGGGTGTTGTTGAGTGAGAGGCAGTGGGTGAAAGGGGTGTGTGGTGGCGAGGAGGGGGATGGGGAAGGGATGAAGGGGGAGGGGCGGGGGTTGGGAGATATGGGGGTAAGAGGGCGGTGTGTGGGGGAGGGACTGCACTCAGTGGCCACCGGCACCATACAGCAAATTTCCCAACTCCTACAGCGTGACTTTCCTGACACCACACAGCGATTGATTCCTGACACCACACAGCGATTTTCCTGACACACACACAACGTCCTTTCCCGACTCAACCCTGCGAACTCAATCAGCACTTGTTTACTCAGCCCCACCTCCGGGGATTTCTGCTCCAGCATGTGCCGGAAGGGGCATTGCCTTCAAGGTGACAGACAGGTGAGAAGATCAATCTGCTGATCTCAGGATTTTTTAAACCTTCATAACTTTTGTATAATTCCACCAATCGGAACAAAACTTGGTGGGTTGGAGTAGAGGAGAACGATGACTAAGTTGGCGAAGAAAATCCTATCGATAAAGGGTACAGTTTTTGTGCAAATTTTTTAAAAAGCAAACTGGAAGTGGTCAAGGTGAGAGTTTTAGTAATAGTATAGATGGTGCCAAGAAGTTTTACAGCATACAAACAGGCCCTTTGGCACTCCACATTAATGCCAACTATCAGTTAATCATCTACACAAATCCCATTTACCTGCATAGACCATAGCATTCTATGCCTTGGTTATTCAAGTGCTCTTTGAGATACTTCTTAAATGGTGTAAGAGTATCCACTGCTCACAGACATTCTACATTTCAATCACAGTCTGGGTGAAAAATCTTTCCTCAGATCCCTTCTAACCCGCTTCCTCTTACCTTAATTCCTCTGGTGTTTAACACATTTGTTATGGGAGACTGATGTCCCTTCTTTTTACGTTAAAAAAATCAAAGTCCTTTTCTCCCTGCTTTATATTGAATTTAGAGTGTATTGTAAAACCTGGGAGTTTCATTGTCAGAGTCAGTAGCCCAGCGATTGATTGCACAGTATTTTCTACTAAACGCAATAGCAAACTATGCCATACTCTAGATCCCATCGCAAATTGAATTATGTGCGATAATGTTGGATTGTTGGATTATTTTGTTTCAAGTACACTGCAAGACAACACCACAAATTAAACCAAAGATAGACACGGAAAGCTGGAGAAACTCAACGTGTCAAACAGCGTCTCTGGAGAAAAGGAATAGGTGACGTTTCAGGTCGAGATCCTTCTTCAGCGGGTCTGAAGAAGGGTTTCAACTTGAAACGTCACCTATTCCTTTTCTCCAGAGATGCTGTCTGACCCACTCAGTTACTCCAGCCTTTTGTGGCTATCTTTGGTTTAAACCAGTATCTGCAGTTCCGTCTCACACATACCACAAAATAAACAATTTTTACAGTAAGGATCGAACCACTCTGTAGACTGCATGTTAATTTAATTTTCATTTAGGATCAAATGTCCATCTTTTCTTTATCACTGCTTGCCAAAAGTAGTCTATTAACACAGTCTGGGGTGGAACAATGATCTCTGTCTCTATTGTTGTCCTGAGCACATCACTCAACTCATAAACTTTACCATTTAATCGTCTTTCAGCCAACTCATTCATATCATAAATGTCATAACCACTGCCCCCATTTCATCTATTCACCTTTTCACTATCAATAAATATCATTCATCAACCTGTAGGAAAATAATACGTCACAGAGAAGCTATAACAGCTCTCTACAGTAATACATTTATAGGGCAATCTTTGAAAATCAATTTTAACTTGGTCCACGGATGTCTTAATGCAACTGAACTTTGCAAGGCTTCTTCAGAGGACAGTTTAAAGTCAACCATGAGGGTGTGGGTTTTCAAACAAACCTGAGTTTTAAAAACATTCTCTAAAGGACATTAATGAAGCAGTTAATTTTTGAATTCATCCTTGCAGCTTCATTGTTACATGGCTTTTACTTCAAAACTCTTTCAACTAAAGTAAAATACTAAAATATGGCATTTTAGGCCATGAACAAATGTTCTCTAAATTATCAGTGCAGTCCCCTGGAATTATATCCCACATGTAGCCAATACACCATTAAAGATGAGAAGCAGACATAAACGACTGTGGAATATCTTCTCCCAGCTGTGACCCTTACTGCTTACCAGCTGATGGGGCAATATTATTTTCAAATAAGCAGCCCACAGAGACAAGATTCAAACTTGCACTACAGCCAGGCAAGGACACAATGCTCATCTTGAGCCAATGAGGGATTCTGACCCTTCTGTGTCAGGACTGAATGGGAAACAGATTTATATGCAGACACGTAAGTTATGTGAAATACATGCAATGATGTCATCACGTGCATGACATGTGTACATCACTATTCTGAAGCTCCTTACATCCACTAGAGAGATTTATAGATGGATCCTACCAGCACTTCCTCACTTGTATAGAATACCCACAAGCACACTACAATTACCAAACAAGCCAGCATCCTTTGTCTAGATTAAGTGCTGGAAATGCCATGGGTGGGTATTCCTTTGAAGTATTCCTTCTATCATGACCTCAGACTGACTCACCTATTTCCTGGATTTTAGGCCCGATCGATGTGCTTTCAACAAGATCGGAAAAAAGGCACCCTGCTATAGTGACAAGAGAACAACCAACATTTATCTGTGTGTATGCAAGCATTACAGTGTTACATAGTCGATGAAATGCTTTTGTAAAGAGCAGATATTATAACAGTAAGAGAGGAAGTGCTAACAACTTAGAGATTGTGAATAGCAATTTTAAAAGTGATGAGATTATTCCAATGGGTTGGGGTTGTGTCTGATCTAGACATTGTGTAAAATCATCTTGCTTCTTACAATAGTGCATCATGATCCTTCTCATGTATTTCAATACAGAATCAGTGTGGAATTGCACTTGAGGAAACAAACCTCAATGTTTCTCCAGAAGGACACTTATTTTAGTATCAAAGAAGGAAGAGATATTTTTAAACAGAAAGAGCTGGTGTGTGCACATAAGCTCTGCATGAATTGTAAAGCCTCAAGGCAAATGCACAAATCCTAAGAAGAGATAGAGCATCCACTGGGAATTTCTATCCCCATGTTGTCCGGGTTGGGCATACTGCTGCAGTCCCTCAGAGAGCGATCAAGGCTCCCTTAGTGGATTATGCAGATAAATTTACTGTTATTGCATCCTTCCCATCCAATTGTAGGTGGGTTGTAGGTAAACAATGGCAGCCATTGCTTCAGGTGATGGGAGATTGGCTGGTGACAATTGTTCATGATATTTCTAGCTCCTTCATTGTTGTTGTGCTGTTTGCCAACATCCTGTGTAGAATTTGAGGAAGGACATCCTTGTGATTGTGGCTGTGCAGCGTAGGTTCACGAGATTCATCCCTGGGATGGTGGGACTGTCATATGAGGAAAGATTGAAAAGGCAAGACTTGTATTCACTGGAGTTTAGAAGGATGAGGGGGGATCTTATAGAAACATGTAAAAATTATAAAATGATTGGACAAGCTAGATGCAGGAAAAATGTTCCCAATGTTGGGCGAGTCCAGAACCAGGGTCCTAGAATAAAGGGGAGGCCATGTCTTTATTCTTTGGAGCGCAGAAGGTTAAGGGGGGACTTGATTGAGGTCTTTAAAATGATGAAAGGGATAGACAGAGTTGACGTGGATACGTTTTTCCCATTGAGGGTAGGGAAGATTCAAACAAGAGGGCATGACATGAGAATTAAGGGACAGAGGTTTCGGGGTAACGTGAGGGGGAACTTCTTTACTCAGAGGGTGGTGGCTGTGTGGAATGAGCTTCCAGCAGAAGTGGTGGAGGCAGGATCGATTTTAGCATTTAAGAGTAAAGTGGATAGGTATATGAAACGTGAAGGGAATGGAGGGGTATGGTCTGAGTGCAGGTAGATGGGACTAGGGGAAAACAAATGGTCGGCACGGACTGGAAGGGCCGAGAGGGCCTGTTTCCGTGCTGTAATTGTTATATGGTTATATGGTTATATGGTCATGCAAGACTGAGGTGAGAAAAAACTTTTTCACCCAAAGAGTTGTGAATTTGTGGAATTCCCTGCCACAGAGGGCAGTGGAGGCCAAATCACTGGATGGATTTAAGAGAGATTTAGGCAGAGCTCTATGGGCTAGAGAGCCGAATGGCGTCCTCCTGCACCTATTTTCTATGTTTCTATGTTTCTAATTAGCAGCATCTTCATTTGATTACATTGGGATTACTGAAGCAGACAGTTGGCTTCCACTGCAAACCATTTGCATCCACATTAACAGCCATTGACGGGCTGTGAATCTGTTCATGCTCTCCTACCCTAAAGGGTCTGTCCCACTTGGCCGTCATTTATGCGACAAGGCAGGTAGTGACTGACGTGCAACATCATGCATTTGCACAGCCATCTGGAGCACATGACGTCATTTGAAGATAGATACTGTAAATGAAAACTTTACAAGCTCTTAAGTGTACAACATCTTTTAATGATAGCACTGGGTATTACACACACCTTCAAGCACCGGCTACATTTTCCTACTGAGGGGAAGGCGTTATGATTGATGTTAACTGGGCGGGGTTAATGGGAGTGAGGTAACTATATTATTGGTTGCATATAAACCATCTACATCCTTCCCCTTAGAAATAAAAAAAAAACAGATTGTTGTCACGACAACCGAATTAAACAGCAGAATTAAACGAAATCGCCGTAGCGAACAGGCGGCTTACTGATCCTGCCCGAGCGCGTACGGATGTCTCCCCCTCCCCCGAAAGAGCAGAAGAAGCAGGAGGACGCAAGGCAGCCGGGGAACCAGGGAAGGGGCATTGGGGTGGGAGAAACAGGAGAGGGAGAACCGCGATCGGCAACAGGGGACCCGCGCAGAGGGGAACCAGGCGCCCGCGACGGGGACCGAGGCATGCAGGGAACACCAGCCGGGGCGGCAGCCGGCTGCTGATAGGAGAGTGGAGGGGCATAGGGCCCAGGGGGCTGCGGCTGTGGCTCATTAACCGCAAGCAGGTGTTGTCGGCTTCTTCGGTAGATGGAACCCTCACAGTCGACCAGATACGAACGAGGTGAGTCGGCCACCCCAACCACGGTGGCCAGACGGTAGTGCCCACTGGCGGTCTGCAAACGAACAACCTGTCGGGCAACAGAGGATCGAGTGGTCTGCACGACCGATCGTGGGAACGCCGCTGGCTGTCATGTTTCTCTTGAATTCGCCTCTGCACGGAGGCGGGCTCCAGCACCCGAGGTTTCAGCTGGCGCTGGGCAATCGGGACGGTGGATCTGGTAGTTCTGGACATCAGACGCTGAGCAGGGGACCCCATGGCCGGATCCCTGGAAACATTCCTGAGGTTCAGGAGATCCAAATACAAATCAGAATTGGATAGTCGCGCCTGTTCCATCAGAAGCTTGGCGCTGCGGACGGCCCGTTCTGCTAGGCCGTTGCTCTGTGGGTACTCTGGGCTGCTGGTGAAATGCACGAAGTTCCACTTGTCGGCAAAGCTTTTGAATTCTCGGCTTGTAAACTGCCTGCCGTTGTCAGTCTGCAGCCTGACCGGGGTCCCAAAAGTGGAGAAGTGTTTCCGCAGCTTGCGGATCACCATCTCCGACGTGAGGAATGTCAGCAAATCCACTTCGAACCAGTTGGAGTACGAGTCGACCAGGACAAGGTAGTGGTTACCACGCCACTCGAATATGTCGGCAGCCAGCGAGGACCAGGCCAAAGCAGGGGCGGGCTGTTGCAGCAGGGGCTGTCGCTGCTGGTGCGGCGCAAGACTGTTGCACGTGGAGCAGGCAGAAACTCGGTCTCGGATATATTTGGCCATTCCAGGCCAATAGAATTGGCACTGAGCGTGGGCAAGCGTTGCATCGACCCCAGGGTGTCCGCTGTGGGCTGCACAAAAGTAAAAGTCAAACAGGGAGGACGGGACCACAACTTTATGTCCCTTGACGATAACGCCATCCTGGAGCACCAGTTCGTCGCGGACCAGGAAGAAAGGCTGTGCTTCAGATGGCGCGGCGGAGCGCTTTGTTGGCCACCCTGCTTTAATCACCGATGCAAACTGCTGCAAGGCCGGATCGGCAGCGGTGTGCTCGGCCAAAACCTGTAGCTGCTTGGTGGGAATAAAGTTAACGCCCAGTACGAGCAAGTCCTCTGTTTCGTAGGGGTGGCGAGCGCAGGAGGTACGCGGGGCTCGCGACAGGGTGTCCGCAATGTGCATCTCGGTGCCCTTCTTGTAGATTATGTCAAAGTCGAAGCGCTGGAGCTGCAGCATCATACGCTGCAGCCTGGCAGGGGCAGCGTGAATCGGCTTGTTCAGGACTGTCACCAGTGGCTGGTGGTCGGTTTCGACCGTAAATCTGCTGCCGAACAGGAAGTCTCTGAACTTGGAGCAGGCGAACACCACCGCGAGCAGCTCTTTCTCGATCTGAGCGTACCGCTGCTCGGTGTCCGTCATGGTGCGGGAGGCATAGGAGACGGGATGCAGCGATCCATCGACAGACTGAAGGCAGGCCGCACCCAGACCGAACTTTGAAGCGTCACAGGTGACGGTGATGGGGCGACCCACGTCGAAGAACCGCAACGTCGGAGTGCTAATCAGTTTCGACTTGAGGCGGTCAAAAGCCTGCTGGTGATATGGGAGCCAGGCCCAGGCGATATCCTTTTTTGTCAGCTGCCGCAGGGGAGCACTCAGCTCACTGAGGTTTGGTATAAACTTGCCAAGGTAGTTCACCATGCCCAAGAATCGTTGCAGACCTGGCACGTCGGTGGGGGGCTGCCATTTCGGAGATGGCAGCGGCCTTCAAGGGGTCGGGCTTTAGTCCGTTAGGGGTGAAAACATGTCCAACATACGTGACCTCTGAGACACGAAACCGGCACTTCTTGGGATTCAGCTTCAGGTTCGCCTGTCGCGCGCGATCCAGGACGCGGCGGAGGTTCAGGTCGTGCTCGGCAAGGTCCTTCCCGTAAACCAGGATATCATCCACGATGATGGCACATGGCAGGTGCGCGAATAATTGCTCCATCGTCTGCTGGAACACCTCGCTAGCAGAATTGATGCCGAATGGCATTCGCAGGAACTTGAATCTGCCGAACGGTGTGGTGAAGGTCGTCAGGTCAGAAGACGCTTTGTCCAACGGGACCTGCCAAAACGAGTTCTTAGCGTCTAGGACCGAAAAGATGGTGGCTTGCCCGACCTTTGCCGCCACATCCTCAACAGACCGCATGGGGGTAATGTGGTCGCCTGATGGCAAGGTTTAAGTCCTTCGGGGTTGATACACACGCGTATCTCGTTCTTGTCTTTCTTAATCGTGGCAACCATGGTGGAGACCCAATCGGTGGGCTCGCTAACTGCTACTAGCACCCCCTTTTCGACCATCTCGTTGAGCATCGCCTCGACCTTGTCCTTCATGGCGTGAGACACCCTGTGAGGTGCGCGGACCACGGGTTGTATATTTGGGGTCAATGGAAATATGGTATGACACTGGTAACTTCCCCAGGTCATCGTCGAACAGGTCCTGGTATTCAGCAACCGGGTCAAACGAAAGTTGCACTTTGTGGACCGTGCGGTCAAAGGAGACCAGGCCAAGATCCTGGCACGCACGGTTGCCCAACAGGGTTACACAGTCAGAGTTCAAAACATAGAAAACCAGGTTTCTTGTGGCCTTTTGCAGCACGCAAGTTAAAGTGGCCCTCCCCGCAGGCCTTAGAATCTCTCCACCATAGGCGTGCAGGGTAGCATCGTCAACAACCAGAGGCTCATTATTCCTTATCTTGTTGAAAAGATTCATGGACAAAAACATTGACTCTCGCGCCAGTATCTAATTTGGCAGAGAAGGTTACGCCATTGACAGTCACAGGTACGGAGGGATCATTGCGGTGGGCGGGTGTCTGTAGGAGGGTAAACACATGCGAGTCCTCGGCAGAATTAATTGGCTCCGCACCATTGCACTCAACTAAATTGGGCTGTGAGTCGAAACAGAGATCAGATTGGGCCAGCATGTTTAGACTGGGACTGGAAGCTTGTGCCTGGCTCCCACGGGAACGGAGTAAGCGACAGGAGGCTGAGAAATGGTTCAGCTTTTTACAAAAGTTACAGGTTTTACCAGAGGCGGGACACGTCGACAGTCTATGGTGCATGTAGTTACAGTTCGGGCACCTTTTCGGGGCACATCGCCAGGTCCAGGGCGGGCACGCGGCAGAAAAACATTGTTTCCCACCCGAGGCTGTGGGCTCCTAAATCCTGCCAGGTTGACAGATTTATTGCCCAAATCCCGGTGGTCCTCTTGCAAAACAACGACCTCAGACAATCTGCAGGCATGCATAGCTTTGTCCAACGTTAGATCCGGATCCCTCAAAAGCTCACATCGCAGCTTCTGGTCACGCATGCCAGTTACTAAAATGTCTCTAGTGAGCTGGTCGGTCATGTCGCCAAAACGGCACCGCTGGGCGAGATGACGCAAATCAGCAATAAAACATTCAACAGGTTCATCCGGCAACTGTCTCCTCGTAAAGAACCGTGCCCTCTCTAGAATGCGGTTCGAGGGCAGGTCACAAATCTCCCTGAACTTACGTAGCAGGCAAGCGGGGTCGTCAACAGACTCTGCAGGAGTAATCACCGCACCATCGACGCCCAGGACCGCTGGAGCGTAGGTGAAAGTTCTGGCTCTCTTCATGGCATCAGGTCCGACAAGGTTGAGGAGGAGGGAAGCTTTAAGGGAGTCAGGATCAGCGCGGTGTGCGACGTTGACAAAGTGTGTGAAATCAAATTCAAACGTGGCCCAGCGCTCAGAGATGTCAGCATCAAAGACAAGCTGCTCGGGCTTTCTGCAAGAGGACGCCATGGCCAAAGAGATCAAAGCACAAAAAACACAAATCAAAAAAAAGAAATAAAAACCGATAAAACAGGAGACGCAAGTATCTTCCAGCTTTGACACCATGTAAATGAAAACTTTACAAGCTCTTAAGTGTACAACATCTTTTAATGATAGCACTGGGTATTACACACACCTTCAAGCACCGGCTACATTTTCCTACTGAGGGGAAGGCGTTATGATTGATGTTAACTGGGCGGGGTTAATGGGAGTGAGGTAACTATATTATTGGTTGCATATAAACCATCTACAGACACAAAATGCAGGAGTAACTCTGCGGGACCGGCAGCATCTCTGGAGAGAAGGAATGGATGATGTTTCGGGTTGAGACTCTTCTTCAGTCTTCTGAAGAAGGGTCTCGACCCGAAACGTCACCCATTGCTTCTCTCCAGAGATGCTGCCGGTCCCGCTGAGTTACTCCTGCATTTTGTGTCTATCTCCAATCGTCTTGGCCCCGCTCTGGGAGTAGGAGTGAGGGCGGATCCAGATCCGCAACGGCCGTGATCCCCAGACCGAGCTCGGTGATCGCTTGCCTGCTGCTGTTGGAGGTGAGACGTTGCGCCTCGCTGGGGTGTCCCTCTTGGCCGTCCTTTATGCGACAGGCCGGTGGCGCACAAAGATTTCTTCCAGAACGAAATCCTGGAGCACTGCGCGATACCGCACGTAACTCCACACTCCTCCACGCCACTCCATGCGCCCATCCCGCACTACCCACACACTACCCACACACTACCAGGTCGCGTAAATGACGGGGAAATGACAGCCAAGTGGGACAGACCCTTAACTCTCAGCTGAGATTCCAGCTTCATATTTTCTTCACCATGAAGAATGTCTGCTTCCTGCCTGTACTTCAGGCTGCCTGTTGCTGAAACCGTCCTCTGTGGGTTCAAGTCTCACAAGCCCAAATATAATATTCAGGCGGCTAAGTGGTCCAGTGGTGGAGCTGCTGCCTCACAGCGTCAGAGACTTGAGAGCAATCCTGACCAAGGTGCTGTTTGTATGAAGTGCTGTTTGTATGAAGCTTGTACATTCTCCATGACCACGTTGGTTTTCTTTGGGTGCTCCTTACACATGCCAAAGACGTGCAAGTTTGTGGGTTAATTGGCTTCTGTAAATTCTGTAAATTCTGTAAATTCCCGTTAGTGTGCAGGATGTGAAAGTGGGATAATGTGTGATCGATGTTCGGCGTGGACTCAGTGTGCCGAAGGGCCTGTTTCCATGTTATATCTCTAAACTCTAAATTCCAATAATGTCATTGGCTGGCCTTGCATTCTTAATCTTCCAATAACTTTCCTTGGACTGCTCCTTCTGTACCCATGTCTAACGTGGCCAATATTGTCTCCTGTCACCCCACACTTTGGATCTGCAACTTCCTCATAATGTCACCCACTCATCGTCTTTTCCAGTCTGACTGCAGACCACAATTCTCATTCTTCCCATTCTGATTTCACGCACATTGCCTCCTCTTTGGGTTCTTCCACATACAGTTGCTCCCTTTATCTTTCTTCCCCACAAAAATATCATCACAATATGTCCTCTATTGTTAATGAGCAGCATGATGTGGACTGTGCCAGCATATCTCATTCGGCCACTAGTCCAGAAGACTGTTGAGGCTTACTGATTTTAGGTTTAGGTTTAGGTTTATTATTGTCAGGTGTTCTGAAGTACAGGGAAAAAGTTTGTTTTGCATGCTATCCAATCAAAATTAGATAGAAACATAGAATCATAGAAAATAGGTGCAGGAGTAGGCCAGTCGGCCCTTCGAGTCTGCACCGCCATTCAAAATGATCATGGCTGATCAAACAACTCAGTATCCTGCACCTGCCTTCTCTCCATACCCCCTGATCCCTTTAGCCACAAGGGCCACATCTAACTCCCTCTTAAATATAGCCAACAAAATTGCCTCAACTACCTTCTGTGGCAGAGAATTCCACAGATTCACCACTCTCTGTGTGAAAAATGATTTTCTCATCTCGTTCCTAAAAGACTTCCCCCTTATCCTTAAACTGTGACCCCTTTTCCTTGACTTCCTCAATATCGGGAACAATCTTCCTGCATCTAGCCTGTCCAACCCCTTAAGAATTTTGTAAGTCACTATGAGATCCCCCCTCAATCTTCTAAATTCCAGCGAGTACAAGCCGAGTATATCCAGCCGAGTATCCAGATATCTCCATAAGTTAAATCTAGCCAAACTCTAGCCAAACTCAAGTAAAATAGATAGGGGAGTGTGCAGAAAATAGTTCTCAGCATTGAGCGTTTAGAGATACAGCATGGAAACAAACTCTCTGGCCCACCGAGTCCATGCCGACCATTGATCACCTGCACACTAGTTCAATATTATCCCATTTACACACTAGGGGAAATTTTACAGTAGCCAATTAATCTACAAACCTGCATGTTTTTGGAATGTGAGAGTAAATTGGAGAACCTGAAGAAAACCCATGCGGTAACAGGCAGAATGTACAAACTCCACACAGACAGCACCCACAGTCAGAATCAAATCTGTGATTCCAGTGCTATGAGACAGCAGCTTTACCGCTGCACCACTGTGCTGCATTACAGCACTACAATTCTAAAGATGCAATCCAATGTCCGCAGTGAGGAAGAGAAGATTCTGACTGTACCCTAACTTCTGGAAGGACAGTTCAGAAGCCTGATAACAGAAATCTACTTTGATTTATATTCCAGCAAGCAATTGAGCAGCTTAGAGCACTGAATTAGTTGAAATATTGTAGCTGGGACATGCTTTACTGAAAGTAGAAAATTGTTCACCTTCAGATTGAACTAAGCTATTTTTCCTCTTTCCTGCTGCTATTAATTGCCAATGAATTCCCCAGATTATTTTTGGACTGTGGCTTAGTTTTGTTATTGTACAACATAATCAGGTACCCATCTCTCTCGATGAGACATCCATTCATGATATTGATGAGCCTGGTCTCCTTTTACAACATCAGTCCATTTACCCTTTGCATTAGTAGAAAAAGGTCCTCTTTTATCATTACAGAAGGCATGAAAACTTGGAACAGTGTATTCCATCAGGACTCTGCCACTCTAATTGTTATTAAATGGAATCCAAATCTGTATGAATCCTGAAGCCCATAATTATTTTGCCAAAAAATGTTCTGCTTCAATTAAGATTTCCACAGGCAGCACACAACACAATCATTTATATATTCATTTGGTTCCCATTAAGCAATAAGGAAAGGCGGGAAGCTTAATTGGAAAGCATTTTATCAGCTATTGCTTCAGGAATACTGCCTTGTTTGACAGGAGACCAAAAAAAATAATTGGATGCTGAAGTCAATAATACCGAACAACTAGAGAATTGTTATTAGTATTATTGACCTCCGTGGTGCATTATTTCCAGCAAGTTCCTACAGCTGGACTTTATATGGGCTTGGCAGCTCACTCATTATGAATCAGTAATGAGATTGATCTCAAAGCTACAGCAAAGTGTGACATTTGCAAGTGCTAAATGCAACCTGCCCTGCTTTCACCCAGGTAGCACTCCTGTACTGTTTCTATAATCTATCGCCAATACATTTTTGATTGATGAATTGAAAGATATATCATAGAAACAGGT
The DNA here is from genome assembly GCA_035221665.1 of Okamejei kenojei. Lineage (NCBI taxonomy): Eukaryota > Metazoa > Chordata > Chondrichthyes > Rajiformes > Rajidae > Okamejei > Okamejei kenojei. The sequence goes on along the minus strand of CM069134.1, from coordinate 103,508,270 downwards.
CCTTTGGCCCACTAAGTCCACGTGAACCACCGATCACCAGTTCATACTATATGTAGGAAGGAACTGCAGATGCTGGTTTACATCGAAGGTAGACACAAAATGCTGTAGTAACTCAGTGGGACAGGCTGCATCTCTGGAGAGAAGGAATGGGTGACGTTTAACCCATTCCTTCTCTCCAGAAATGCTGCCTGTCCTGCTGAATTACGCCAGCATTTTGTGTCTGCCTGTTAATACTAGTTTTATATTATCCCATTTTCGCATCCACTCCCTGCACACTAGGGACAATCTAAAGAGGCCAATTAACCTAGAAACCTACCCATATTTGGGATGTGGGAGGAAACCAGAGCATCAGGTGGAAGCCCATGTAGTCATAGGAAGAAGGTGCTAACATGACTACATGCCTCACAAGGTGCTAACACACAGGCTGCACGCGAGGTCAGGATCAAACTCGGATCTCTGGCAATGTGAGACAGTGGCTCTATCAGCTGCACCACTATGCTGCCCTTCAGTGCTGCCCCTGAGTTACCTGTGTAGATGTGATTTATATCCTATACCTCTGAGGAAATTAGCAACAGTGCAGCTGCGTTAACAATATTTTCTCACGATATTCATCTACTCGGCTCATTTCTGGAAACCTGTAAGTTCTGACACATGTTATAACTGGAAAATTCAAGGATTTCAAAATCATGAGTCATACCCTCCTAGTAAATTATAGCAGGTTGGGGGAAAACTGGACTGGAAAATTGAGATATATGAGTTACCTTTTAAGATCCTTTCTTTATTTTTACACTGACATTTAGGATTTCTATACAGCTCTTCCCATGCAGAAGGCTGTAATTACATTGTGTCAAAGTTATCTTAGAAGTTTCCTTTGTAAAGTAGAAATTATGATCGAAGCACATGTAGATGAAAGAATTTCAATTTATTATCAATAAATCTCCTTTAGCATTCATGGCAAGTGTCGGGATCCTGCCTTCCATAACAATGTTGATGCTATTATTAGGGATTTATAAAAGTTGAACATGTTATTTTTGTCTTAGTTGCATTTAAATTGAGTTTTTAAATAATTGTTTTTGGGGCTGCCATGTTCATCATTCTGTGAAAGCGATTAGGGAGTAGCCGTATTTTTGTTTTGTTTCACCCACTAACATAAGCAAGGCATTAATTATTCACCTCTTGCAACCCTATCAAATCAAATGTTTGAGAGGTATCTCTCTATCCATAGGTAGTCAACCTTATTGCGCAGTGTTATAGTCAGATGGAGATTATGATGGAGTAAAATCCTAAAATACAAATTGAGCTGGTTGTACCTGCAAAATGGATACAATTCAATTCCCTAAGTTATTACATTGCTGGTGAACATACAACCTCTGGGTTGTTAGATCAAAGCCGAATAATTGTATTTGAACCCAATAAATAACTTCCATTTGTATTTACCTACATATTTATAAGATCATGTGATAGGAGCAGAAGTAGCCATTCGTCACATCAAGTCTACTCCGCCATTCAGTCATGGCTGATCTACCTCTCCCTTCTAACCCCATTTGTCTGCCTTCTCCCCATAACCCCTGATACCCATATTAAATTCTATTACAAACAATGTCCAAAACTGAGAACTCACAGCAAACGTAACAAAATATATTAAATGTTGACATGTATTTGGGGGCTAAAATCAGAGATCACACATCCAGGGTCAGCATAGAATGATGGGTGAATTAGACTCGGTTCGACATAAACAACAGAGCTCTAAATTGCAGTTCCAGATCTGTTTAATGGACATTAATAAAGGAAGCCCATTTAGGAGGGTACTGGAAAGGTCCAGCCTCCCCTGACCCAGAGTGTAGAATGAAAAGGAAAACAAGTAAAGCTGCAGATGCTGGAGTTTGAAATCAAAGCAGAAATGTTGGAAGAAATCAGCCACTCAATCAGCATCTGTCAAATGAAAAACCTTTTAGCTTGAAGAAATCAGTCAATACTTTAGGATGAAGAAATCATAAATGTTTCAGGTGTAAAACTCTTTGACCATGCATGTCTACTAGTTTCCCTTTCCACAGATACTGTTTGACTGACCGAGTTCTACCAGCATTTCTGTTTTTGTAGTCAAATGAAGAGTTTGCTTTTCGGAGAGCAATGCTGTCCTCTGAGGTTTTGGGTGAAAAGGACAATCTGATGACACACTACACTTGCTGATCTTTAAATGTTTTCACTTTTATCTGTTGATTATCCCTGTCATAAGAAATTTGAGAGTCAGCTCAGGCTCCCTGCAGGCAACGTGGTTAATATGGGTGCCCATCTTGGTGAAAGAATGTCGTATCAGTCTTCTGCTTCTTGGAGGAGAGCATAATACTTATCAGATAAGCTGGCTGTGTTTCCAGTGCCTGCTGTCATGGTGTTGTGGTCATGGGACACACTTGGCACCTGGGTTGGTATAACATTGCCAATTTGAACTTTAGCTGATGGGTAGTGGTGCCATTGAGTTTTTTGGTGGATACTCACGGCTTATCTGCCTCCTGGGATATGTTCTCTATAACTGGGCATCATAAGGGTGCTTTCAAAGAGTTACATCAGTTTGCAAACACACGGGTAAAAGTTTTTTTCGGTAGTGTGGGGGATGAAGCAGAGACATGGTCCAGCAATGGTACTGAGATGGAGATGCCAAGGTGATCTTAGTGAAATTCAAGTATGATATTTTCTTTTTCATGACACGGAAGGACGTTGTTTGATTTAATACTCTCAGAGTAAGCCAATCAATCCTATTCTCTATCTAAGAAGGAACTGCAGATGTTGGAAAATCGAAGGTAGACAAAAGTGCTGGAGAAACTCAGCGGGTGCCAAGGACCCAAGCAGTTGTTCCAGGTGCGACAGAGGTTCACCTGCATCTCCCCCAACCTCATCTATTGCATCCGCTGCTCTAGATGTCAGCTGGTCTACACTGGTGAGACCAAGCGTAGGCTTGGCGATCGTTTCGCTGAACACCTCCGCTCGGTCCGCATTAACCAACCTGATCTCCCAGTGGCTCAGCACTTCAACTTCCCCTCCCATTCCGAATCCGAACTTTCTGCCCTGGGCCTCCTCCATGGACAGGTGAGCACCACTGGAAATTGGAGGAGCAGCACCTCATATTCCGCTTGAGCAGTTTGCACCCTAGCAGCATAAACATTGACCTCCAATTTCCGGTAGCCCTTGCTATCTCCTCCCCTTCTCAGCTCTCCCTCAGCCCTCGGGCTCCTCCTCTTCTTTTCTCCTTTCTTGTAGTGAATCTGGGTCACTACACCCTGATGCTGACTACAATTTGTAAATAATCCAATTCAGCCATAGAATTGGGTGCAGAAAAAATGATGGAATCATTGGGTAATTAGTTACAAGGAATTTAAGACATGGCTCTTACTATTTAGTAGGAGGTGATTATCTCCACTGTAGGAGACTGGCAGGAATCTACAGAATTTCAATAGCTGAAAATATGGATTTTTCAATCATGAAGTCTTTCTCGAGTTAAAAAAATACATTATGTGTCCTAAAACATTCTTGGTATGCTCTCATGGGGATAATGAGGAGAACATATTAATGATTTGAACGAGGGAATTGAATGCAACATCTCCAAGTTTGCGGATAACACAAAACTGCGGGGTAGTGTTAGGCGTGAGGAGAATGCTAGGAGGCTGCAAGATGACTTGGATAGGCTGGGTGAGTGGGCAAAAACATGGCCGATGCAGTATAATGTGGATAAATGTGAGGTTATCCACTTTGGTGGCAAAAACAGGAGAGTAGACTATTATCTTAATGGTGGCAAATTAGGAAAAGGGGAGATGCAACGAGACCTGGGTGTCATGGTACACCAATCAATGAAAGTAGGCATGCAGGTGCAGCAGGCAGTGAAGAAAGCAAATGGTATGTTAGCATTCATAGCGAAAGGATTTGAGTATAGGAGCAGGGAGATTCTACTGCAGTTGTACAGGGTTTTGGTGAGACCACACCTGGAATATTGCGTACAGTTTTGGTCTCCAAATCTGAGAAAATACATTCTTGCCATAGAGGGGGTACAGAGAAGGTTCACCAGACTGATTCCTGGGATGTCAGGACTTCCATATGAGAAAAGACTGGATAGACTTGGCTTGTACTCGTTAGAATTTAGAAGACTGAGGGGGGATCTTATAGAAACAAAATTCTTAAGGGGTTGGATAGGCTAGATGCAGGAAGATTGTTCCCGATGTTGGGGAGGTCCAGAACAAGGGGTCACAGTCTAAGGATAAGGGGGAATTCCTTTAGGACCGAGATGAGGAAAACATTTTTCACACAGAGAGTGATGAGTCTCTGGAATTATCTGCCACAGAAGGTAGTTGAGGCCAGTTCATTGGCTATATTTAAGAGGGAGTTAGATGTGGCCCTTGTGGCTAAAGGGATCAGGGGGTATGGAGAGAAGGCAGGTACAGGATACTGAGTTGGATGATCAGCCATGATCATATTGAATGGCGGTGCAGGCTCGAAGGGCCGAATGGCCTACTCCTGCACCTATTTTCTATGTTTCTATGTTTCTATGTTCTATGTTTCTAACAGCAAAACAACTGGGAGATCCCCAAACAGGCTGCATCAGTCTCAACAAGGCTTAGAAGAATATTGACCGTATGCAGGTAAAAGTGCAAGAAGGTTGTCATGGATGTAGTGGGCCAAAGGTCACATTTCTGTGCTGTACAATGTTATAATTCCATTAAGATGGACGGAACACCCTACCTTCCTCCCACTCAAGTGATTTAAGACAGAATTGTTCAAGGACAAGCTTTTCCAGTAAGTAAAACTGCTATGCTATGCCTGGAACCCCTGAGCATGTGTGGACTTAATAAAGTCGTTAAAGGCACATTGCACATATTATAACATCTCCCATTTTTCCAAAATAGAAAAACGTACAGATGTACAATGTATATATCTGTCCGAGTGAGAAAAGAACACTTTTTCTAAAGTAAAATTTCCTTTCCTTCTCATTATCTTATTTACATAAACTTGTTTTATCGTACTTGCAACCCCATACTGACATAACAATTGATAAGAACTAAATCAATGGGACACATAGTCTCCGAAATACTTAGTCGGTCTCACAGCTCGATCCGAGTTCTCACTGTTTCATTTATGTCAATGTCCTTGTTTTTGTCTATTCGCTCAGTAGCTGTTTTCTTTTCAGTAGGCGCTGGCTATGTTTCAACGCCTGTGTCGCATTAGTTGTGGTCGGTGTAGGAGATTTGCCCTGGTCTTTGATCGTCTGGCCGTGCTTCGTGTGTTGACGTGCGACTAGCTCGTCTGGTGGATTTCCGCAGGTCTTGCGTACTTCATGCTCATACACAACTCTGGGTTTGAGTAGTCTCGCTGTCGTCGGCAGAAGTGTATGTGTGCGACGATTCATGAGACGTTTAGCGGGACTTGTGCTCAACCTTTGCGAAAGCGTATTACGATGACCCAACATCGCTAGGTTGGGGTCGGATCGTGATTTGCAGCTCTTCGTCATGATTCGCTTAGCTGTTTTGACGGCTGATTCTGCCTTCCCGTTCACTTTGCTATTACTGGGACTGCTGCACAGGTGCTCAAAATCCCATTCCCTCGCGAACTGGCGAAATGCGACCGAAGTGTACTGCGGCCCGTTATCGCTCACAACTTGTGTCGGGCTGCTGTATCTTGTTAAATGACCTTTCAACTTGCGAATCACGGTTGGACTGCTCATGTCTCTCAGCCGGTCCATTTCAACAAAGTTGCTATGGTAGTCTATGGTGACGAGATAATCTTTCCTGTCCCATGTAAAGAGATATGTGCCGACTTTCTCCCATGGCCTTGTCGGTAGCTCATGACTCATGAGTGTCTCTTTTTGCTGGCTCACCTCATAGGTGCGGAACACATCACATGTAGCAATATACTGCTTGATGCCACTACCCATGCCAGGCCAGAATAGGCATTCGCATGCTCGTCGCAGGCGGCCTTCGTCGCCTAGATGTGTATCTTTTCTTTCATGTCTCTTCTTAAGCTTATCGGTATGATCACGTGCTCGCCCTTGTAGATTAAACCGTCTTGGACTGCGAGCTCATCCATATAGCTGTAATAAGGTGTGATCTGGTAGCCTATCTCGTTCACTGGGCCAACCACTGATGATGACACGTTTCAGCATCTCTAGTGTGTCTTTTTTCGCTGTTCATCGCGAATTTGCTCGAGACGCTCATCTCGAATTGGTAAGTGTGATATCATGTTTACCTCCTCGAATGCTTGCTCTCTGCTCGGAGTACCGTTAACTGCACGCGACAGTGTGTCCGCAAGGTATATGAGCTTCCCCTGACGGTAGCTGATGTCGAAATCATAGCTCTGTAGGCGAAGTAGCATTCCTTGAAGACGCCTCGGCACTTTCACTAGCGGCTTCTTTGCAATCATTTCCAGTGGCTTGTGATCGCTGATCACGCTGGTGAAACAATCAAATGTATTCTGATGGAAACACTCCATTGCATCTCCTTCTCAATCGAGGCATATCACGATTCGGTGTCAGTTATTGCTCTGCTCGCAAAAGTGATTGGACGTCCCTTATGGAGCAAGGCTGCCCCCAGTCCCTTGTTGCTCGTGTCACACTGAATCGTCAGCTCCTCCTTGGGATTGTAGTATGCTAAGATCGGTGCTTCAGATACCATCTGTCTGATCTTGGTGATCTTGGACATCGCTTTGTCCTGCTCAGCAGACCACTCCCATGCTATGTCTGGTCTCGTCAGCTGTCTGATTTTGGACATCGCATTTTCTTCCTCAGCAGACTACTCCCATGCTATTTCTGGTCTCGTCAGCTGTCTGATGGGCTCAAGGGTATCAGACAGGCTGGGTAGAAAGCGGCTCAGGTAGTTGACTAGCCTCTGCACACCGTGTACATCTGAGGGTGCTGGCATATTGACTACATCTGCAACCTTTTTGGGGTCGGGTTGCAGTCCTGTGCCAGTGATCACATGTCCTAAAAAGGGTATCTCAGTTGCTCTGAAGACAGACTTGTCCTTGTTAAGTTTGATGTGTTGCTGTGCACATCGCTGAAGCAACAGCTCGAGCTTCGATCGTGGTCGATGACCGGGTCTTCCATCGCCTCTCCCTTACCATAGATGAGGATGTCGTCTGCAATGCAGATCACTCCAGGTAGCCCTTCGAGCACTTGATGTAATCTTCGCTGGAAGGTTTCAGACGATACACTTAAACCGAATGGGAATCAGCGCCACCGTTAACGCTCGAAAGGTATGTTGAACGTTGTCAGATTGCACGATTCATCGTCAAGTTTCACCTGCCAGAAAGCTGAGCTAATGTCCAGCTTACTGAAGATCTTCGCTTGGTCAAGATCTGGCAAGATGTCTTCAATAACTGGGAGCGAATAATGTTCTCGCTTCAGTGCTTTGTTTAGCGGTCGTGGATCGATGCACACCCGGAGATCGCCATTCTTTTTCTCCGCGACCATGAGCTGGTTGACCCAATTCATCGGCTCATGAACTGGTGAGATCACGTGACGCTCTACCATGCGCTCTAGCTCCGTCTTCACCTTCTGCTTTATCGCACGAGGTAAACGTTGCACTTCCTCGTCAATCTGCAGGTGTGCTTCACCAGGCAGCTCTCCTAGTTTACCATCGAACACCTCTGCATAGCGTCCTGCAGTCTTACCTGCTTTCTCTTTTACGACCGTCGACGTGTATACGGTGAAAGCTGTCGTCATTTACAGTGATCAAATTCATTCGCTGACTAGCTTTGCTTCCTAGCAGTGGTGTGAAGCCATCACTGACCACAAACAACTCCACGGAATATTTGGGGTTTGTCTTGGGGTTGAGCAGCTTAACCCGGCAAACTCATTCCATTTCCATTGTAGTCTTATTGCTCATCATGAGCTTCTTTTGACATGGGACTAGTGTGTCGTCTACACCATGTAAATATCTGCGTGGCAAGATGTTCACGCACGCTCCGCTGTCTACTTGGAAGTAGACCTGCTTCCCATTGACAAGCATCGATGCATAGACATCATCTCTAGGCCCCACCGTGTTAATTGTGAGCGTGATACTATCAATGTACTCAATGCTTGTGTCACTTCTGGCCTAGTCGTCCACTTTGTGCACTTTCTTCTTTCTGCACACTTTGGCAAAGTGGTTGCGACTGCCACATGCCCTACACGTCTGTCCGTAGGCTGGACATTGCTGTTTGTCTATTGCATGCTCCCTGCCACAATACTTGCACACCTTTGCTTCTTGATTGTGCTTGCCTCGGCTTTTCCTAGGCTTAGCCCACTTGCTTTGCTTGTGTGGGTATTGCACAGCCGCGCCTCTCTTTTGTGGACTATTGCAGCAGACCTGCTACATCCGGTGAAAGCTTGGAGATGTGACTCAGCAGTCTCGGCATTCTTGCAGATGTTGATACATTCATTGAGAGTGAGCTTCCTTTCCTGCAGCAAACATCTCCTCGTCTGCGAGTTGCTAATGCCTAACACAATCTTGTCACGGAGCAAGCTGTCTGCCATGCACTGGCAGAAATTACAGGTCTTCGCTAGTGTTCTCAGGCTAGCAAGGAATGATTCAAAGTTCCACCTGCTTCTTGCTTTCTCTTGTTGAAGAGGTATTGCTCACACGTCTCATTCTTTTCGCCAATGGCGTAGCTCTCGAACGCTCGAATGATATCAGCCAGTTCTTGGTTCTCCTCGCCGTTGGCGAACACAAAACTATCGTAAATCTCCAGCCCTGACGGGCCAATTGTATGGAGAAACAGTGGTATGCTGCCATTTGCCTCTCTAGCTGTGCGACCACGCTGTAGTTTGCCCACATCCAACGCCATATTTTCCAATCCTCAATCACTCTGCGGTTGATGGTTAATGGGGTCGGTGTTCGTATACCGCTCACGGGAGGTGGACCGGCAGTGTGCTGTAGAATGCTTCCGGTAGCCGTTTGCATAGGCCGCTGGTCGCCCATCTCCTTGTCCGCACTCGACTCGGCTTGCTGCTGAGCGGCCGTCTGCCCCACCCTTCGGGTAGTCATGTCGTTTTCCGGCAGTTTTAATATTTTCCGTGCCTTAAATGCTGCTCACTCACCAATCCTACGGCGCTTCACAGTTTCACTAGTCCTTAGCTGCTAACTGTTCCAGCCAGGGAGATTCAGGTTGTGGCAGAAAAATGATTCTCTAAGGCACCACCACTGCCACCATGTTCAAGGACAAGTTTTTCCAGTGAGTAAAACTCCATTATTAAGTCGTTAAAGACATATTACACATATCATAACAGTAAAGGGTTAAAGCATCGATCAGAGTTCAGACAAGCCTATCTTAAAGTTTAAAGGAGATGTGCAGGGCAAGTGTTTAAACAGACGGTGGTAAGTGCCTGGAACACACTGCCTGTGGTTGAAGCAGATACGTTAGTGGAATTTAAAGGATTTTTAGATAGGCATATGAATATGCAGGGAATGGAGGGTATATGGGTTGTTTGCAGGTAGATACGTAATGGTCTTTGCATTATGTTTGGCACAGACAGTGGGGGCTGAAGAGCCTAATCTTGTGCTGTATTATTCTATGTAGATAATTCAGAAGATAATTGGAGCACAGGGACACAGCTACCGGCCTTGGAGGGCATCTACAATACACAATGCCTCAGGAAGGCCGTAGCCATTCACAAAGAGTCCTCACACCCTTGCTCACACCCTAATAGTCTGTTCGAACTTCTACCTTCCGGCAGATGTTACAAGGCCTTCTACACCCGCACGTCCAGACTTAGGAACAGCTTGATCCCCAGCGCTACAGCTGCTCTGAACTGGTCCTGATGTGTGCCCCCCCCACCCTTGAACTGTCTCCCTCGGATGGTCATGTCGCACATCGACCCGGCACAGACCTATTTGCACTTTACACTGTTTTACTGGGTTTTTTTTATCTTGTTTCTCTGGGCATCTAAATGTTTAGTTAATTAAGTTATTACATCGGATGGAAGCTACATACCAAATCTCGTTGTATCTCTGTGCAATGACAATAAAATATATTATTATTATTATTATTATTATTATTATTATTATTATTATTATTAGATAGGGTCAATGTACAGAGTCAAGGGAATCAAGAACATGAGTGCATGAGTTTAAGGTGAGAAGGGAAATAACCTGAGGGGCAAACTTTTTAATTTGGGTATTTGGAATGAAATGCTGGAAGAAGTAGTTGAGGTAGGTTATATTAACAACATTTAGAAGACACTTAGATGGGTGCATGGATAGGAAATATTTAGAGGGATATGGGCTAAATGTGGGCAGGTGGGACAGGTATAGATGGGGCATTTCAGCTGGCATGAATGAGTTGAGCCTGAGGGCCTGTTCCCATGCTGCACAACTATAACCATGCTTCTGCCTATCGCAGCATCCTTACTCTAGTGCTAGAGTAGGACCTCTGATTACTTTAGCTCCAGCATCGATATATGTTGCATAGCTAGGACTGTGTATCGAAGATCAGCGTTCATCCCACCTCAATTTTTAATCTTGCATGGTTTTCGACACATTTATTCCCCCTTTTCCAATAAATGTATCTAATATTATACTCAATCTGTGGTTTTCATTATCATTTATATTCTGTCTGTCAGCATTTTTAAGATCCCATCAATTGAATCAAGTTGAGTTCCAATCTCATTTTTCCAATATTAATTTCACTTTCGCCTTTGTTCTCCACTCACAACCCTAAAATCTGTGTACGGTTCTAAAAGCAGAGATCGCTGAAAGCACGCAGGCAACATCTGTGGGGGAAAAAAATTAGTTAACATTCTAGACCAGAGCACACACATCTTTCTTATAGTCTGCTTCTATGAAGATGTATTTTTAAGGTTACCAAACATTCACTCTGTTCCTCTTTCCACAATGCTACCTGACATTCTGAGTTTTAGCAACATTTTCAAATTTTATTTTAAATTTCCAACATCTGCAGCTTTGTGTACAAATATACATGTTAGATGCTATTAGTCTTGTGATTCTCAAATAAGAATAATTGCAGCACATATCATAAAATATCCATTTGACACGATTGATCAACTTTCTGTTTAAATTTCCGCAAGATCGGTAAATATTTTATTATGCAATAGCTGCTAGACTTTTCTCTTTAACTTTTTAAAACTAATAAACATCACTTATCTTACCTCAGCCACAAAACCTGAAAAAATTCACTTTATTCAATCAGAAAACATTTCATTTTAGCCACACTAAAAACTAATGAAATATGAGTGACAAATCCACAAATCAGCTGGGGTCTGGTGATATTCAACAATAGTGTGAATTATATTCTTAAGTATTATGGGAGCTCCTCATCCAAGCTTTCCAAATTAGGATAAAGATGACTACAGTGGAATGGATTTGATATCAATCAGTATTACTTAAAGGTTAATCATGAAAGCTTGGTTGATGTTTATGCCAAGTACTGAAACAAAGAATAATGCATAACCCTGACAAATAAGCATTATCATCATGCATTCATAAAGTGTGCTAAAGATATGAAGCAGCGATTAAGTGATAAAATTTCTCCCACTGCAAAGAGCGCAATGATGCATTAATAGTTGTGTCCATTGACCAACATTTCTGCCGCAGAGACTCTTATTCTGGACATTGGATTGTGATTACGCTATGAATATTTTAGATCTGGCTTTCTGGTGCATAGTCCAGGAGTGTAAATTGAACTGTAGGGAACGTGCTTCAGAAAATTGCAGGTATACTCCATATTGAATTCCTAATTAATTTTTCATGAAACGAAACCTGTGTGAAGTCATTCTGAGCTACATCATTTGAGCCCCCGAGCAAGATGAGTCCATACCAGAGGTGCAGAATTGGAAAAATGCCAATATAGCATTTATGAAGACTTGCCCTTATATAATCGATTGTTAAACTTGCACGAATAAAAAGGGGCACCGACAAAATCTAGCTCATCAAAAAATAAGTGGTGTCGTGCACAAATTTACAAAGGATAATTTAATCTTAATTATAACTTAAATTCTCATAAATGAAATAAGATTTCCAGATGGAAATATTCAGGGTATAGCTTTATCAGAGTTTATCTTGGATGATGATCATATAAAAAATGCATCTTTGTGTAAGATGAATATATGCATGGGAAATTATTCCCAACTATCAGTCCATTAAATCTTCTCCTTCTCTTGTTTTTTTTCCATCTGAAGAGGTGTGAGGCTGGGGATCTTTTAGCTTCAAGTATCAAACATACATATTTTCTCCTGATTCCACTCTCATGCCTCTCACTTCCTCATCAATTCATTCAGATCTTCCCCTTATTCCCTTGTCCCATTTGATGTTTTCTTCGCATAATTTTGTCTGGTTTCCTTTGAATATGCTCACAGCTTACCAATCTCTTCCCCTTGTATACTGTTATATACCTCTATTACTTTTATATCTCCTTTAATGTGTGTTATTTACTCTGTCACTTCACAGGTCCAGCCCAGCATTCTCATCTCAGTCATGTGCAGCTCCTATCCTGAATTTCCATTTATACAAGGGTTAAATGAAAGTATTGCTCTATCAGTTTACTCAGACATGATATTTCTCTATAATAAATGCCTTTGAAATCTAAGATCAACATATTTTAGTTGGGCAGGTACATTCAGAGATATGAACAATACAATTCATTCAAAATGCAACCATCGTATGCAGTACCTAGATAGAATTTTCATTGCTTTCCTCTTATTCCTCCCCCCTGCCAGGTACCTGGTGCTTTTTTTCATAAGCATCCACCAAGAGATGAAGTAATGAAATCAAATAAATTATTTCCACAATGTGCTGCAAAAACTGGATACAGATATCAAGAAAGGACAAAGCATTCAAACATCAAAGAGCCTGAAGCGGCAGAAAATGTCTATTATTTGGAGTCAGTCCCGTGTAATGGAAGTTTTTTGTTAAATCTGTCTATATAACAGGAGGTTAATTAATTGAATTATCCATCATAGAAGGAAGGTCATTTCAGACTGTACCTGTTCCCTGGACAAGCTGACAAATTAGCCTCATTTCCTTTCTCTTTGTTCATGGCCTTGCAAAAACTTATCTTCAAACATTTATTCGGCTTCATATCGAAAGTTATTATTGAGTCTCTTACACATCATTTCAGACCGTGCATTCAGGATGCTATGCAAAAAAAATCCCCTTCATCTCACCACTGGTTCTTTTGACAATTACTGTAAACCTATATTCTCCAGTTGACACCCCCGCCCCCCCGGCTGTGGGAAACAACATTTTCCTGTTGACTCTATAAGAATTCTTCATGATTATTAAGATTTTTCTTAGTTTTCTTTGTTCAAAGAAGTTTGAAACGTGGACAGCGGAGTCTAGGGATACATTGCCAATGTCTGGATAGATGGGCACACTGTCTCACTAGAAATGTTGTCCAATTTACTGGTGTCTGGTGAAACAAATGCTGGTTTACAAAAAAAACTGGGGTAACTCTAGCACTTTGTCCAAAACTGGTCCCTTGCAGATTGTACCTTTTTAGTACTAATGTATATGATACTTAATACTGAGCAATTCAGTATGTAATCTGTATTGCCCACTACAAAAGGTGTAGGTAATGCCTACAACCCAACACAGAGTGTCGTGCACAGTACATGACCAGTGACATGAGAACAGATGGCCAATATTTAATAGTCCAATAATATATTATTTCATTTATCAATGCAATCCCATTGTGAAGATGACATCATATCAGTCAGGAGTGATATGGCCCACAGATTGCAGAGCAGAACTGGCTGCAATGCCTGTATGCCAGCACTGTCATTATTAATATTTCATATTTTCCCACCTGGCAGCTTGCCTGAGTTATCAGCAAAATAATGCTACATCCCTCTGTGAAATCTCATTAGCCACTACGTCTGAAATATCTCATAGCCTTAAACTAAAGGACCTCCTCTACAGTGGCCCTCAAGATTCTGTCATCTCTTTGTCAATCACATTTTAGCACCATACCTGCAATCACACCATCTCAGCTATATTCCTGCTCTGTCATGTGCATGATAAGGTGTTATTTATTCATCATTTCTACAGGAGCATCTGGAGGGGAGTTAAGAATACTTTTGTTTGATTTCAGTCCCTAGAAAGATCAGATATAACCTTTCAGATCTTTCAGATCTAACCTAATCAGACACCAATTTGCAAGATTGTCCCCTTTCTGTTCTTGAACTCCTGGGCTAATTTCCTCACCTCAAGAAATATGCTAATTTTATCCGATTTTTGGTCAATAACAATGGACGGACTCGTCAATTATATATTGACTTTCTGAAGTAGTAAGAGATCAGGTGACTTCCAATGAAATAAACATGGGCATAAGACATGCAATGGGTTTACGACTTAATCACACTCATAGAAACATAGAAACATAGAAATTAGGTGCAGGAGTAGGCCGTTCGGCCCTTCGAGCCTGCACCGCCATTCAATATGATCATGGCTGATCATCCAACTCAGTATCCCGTACCTGCCTTCTCTCCATACCCTCTGATCCCCTTAGCCACAAGGGCCACATCTAACTCCCTCTTAAATATAGCCAATGAACTGGCCTCAACTACCCTCTGTGGCAGAGAGTTTCAGAGACTCACCACTCTCTGTGTGAAAAAAGTCTTTCTCATCTCAGTCTTAAAGGATTTCCCCCTTATCCTTAAGCTGTGACCCCTTGTCCTGGACTTCCCCAACATCGGGAACAATCTTCCTGCATCTAGCCTGTCCAACCCCTTAAGAGTTTTGTAAGTTTCTATAAGATCCCCTCTCAATCTCCTAAATTCTAGAGAGTATAAACCGAGTCTTCCAGTCTTTCTTCATAAGACAGTCCTGACATCCCAGGAATCAGTCTGGTGAACCTTCTCTGCACTCCCTCTATGGCAATAATGTCCTTCCTCAGATTAGGAGACCAAAACTGTACGCAATACTCCAGGTGTGGTCTCATCAAGACCCTGTACAACTGAAGTAGAACCTCCCTGCTCCTATACTCAAATTCTTTTGCTATGAAAGCTAACATACCATTCACTTTTTTCACTGCCTGCTGCACCTGCATGCCTACTTTCAATGACTGGTGTACCGTGACACCCAGGTCTCGCTGCATCTCCCCTTTTCCTAATCGGCCACCATTTAAATAATGGTCTACTTTCCTGTTTTTGCCACCAAAGTGGATAACCTCACATTTATCCACATTATACTGCATCTGCCAAACATTTGCCCACTCACCCAGCCTTTCCAAGTCACCTTGCAGTCTCCTAGCATCCTCCTCACAGCTAACAGTGCCCCCCAGCTTAGTGTAATCCGCAAACTTGGAGATATTGCCTTCAATTCCCTCATCCAGATCATTAATATATATTGTAAATAGCTGGGGTCCCAGCACTGAGCCCTGCGGTACCCCACTAGTTACTGCCTGCCATTGTAAAAAGGACCCGTTTACTCCTACTCTTTGTTTCCTGTTTGCCAGCCAGTTCTCTATCCACATCAATACTGAACCACTAATGCCGTATGCTTTAAGTGTGTATACTAATCTCTTATGTGGGACCTTCCCGAAAGCCTTCTGGAAGTCCAGATATACCACATCCACTGGTTCTCCCTTATCCACGCTACTAGTTACATTCTCGAAAAATTCCACAAGATTCGTCAGACATGATTTACCTTTCGTAAATCCATGCTGACTTTGTCCAATGATTTCACCACTTTCCAAATGTGCTGCTATCCCATGTTTAATAACTGACTCTAGCAGTTTCCCCACTACGGATGTTAGACTAACTGGTCTGTAATTCCCCGTTTTCTCTCTCCCTCCCTTCTTAAAAAGAGGGGTTATGTTTGCTACCCGCCAATCCCCAGGAACTACTCCAGAATCTAAAGAGTTTTGTAAGATTATCACTAATGCATCCACCATTTCCTGAGCTACTTCCTTAAGTACTCTGGGATGCAGCCTATCTGGCCCTGGGGATTTATCAGCCTTTAATCTATTCAATTTACCCAACACCACTTCCCGACTAACCTGGATTTCACTCATTTTACAATATTACACAAAAGCAAGACTTATCCCATCATATGCTGTTTATTTCTTTTTTGCTATGCTGTCAACTTGATAATATAAAGCTCACTTTCAAAGAAGTGAGTGATGGAAACAAAGGTTACAGAATGCATCTTCTGAAACTGCAAGATATTGGGATGGATTGTACAAAGGGCATCCAGATGCACACAGATATAGCTTCAAAGAAAGCGACCAGAAAGTGATTGATTGCCTGCCTACAAAAGATAAAGGGCCAAGAAGATAAGAAGATAAGTCCTTCAAAGCAAACTAGATAAATCTGCTTTTTTTTTGCTTTGAGATGCATCACTTTGCAGAGGAGAGGGGAAAAAAACACATTTTCAGCTCCATGTTAACATATGAAAACGACTACATTTCATAGAAAAACAGAACGTGGGTATTCAGCCCAACATCTACAAATCGTGAACCTCTCAACCTAGGTAATTTATCTCCTTCAGTAACGTGCCCTGCCCATACATTAACAAATTCCACATTCGAAACCATCTTGGAATATCAAATGATATTCTGATCATACAAGCATCACATGCCATCACCTTACTCCATACATTCATGGCTTTTTTTCGGAACTGGGAATATCTCATGGAACAATTGCCGATTCTGGTATAGTATTTTGTGTGCACACCCAGAAAATCATGAAACAGTACGAAAGAGCTGGATCCCCTCAGAGGTGTTGTCATCTAGGAAGCAGCAGTGAAGATGATCTTGCTGCCTCAATCATGAATGCACTTTCTACTTATAAAAAGTGCAAGCCAGTAAGCTGGAAATCTGACCCAGCAGTCCATCGGCAGTGGACAATGAAATAAAGTAAGACGGCTGCCAAGAATTTACACTGAAAGTTGGTGAGGCTTTATGTGAATCAGCCCAGAGAGGTTTTTCTTAAGTTGAAACTAGTGGAATTATACTTATAGAATATTTAAAAGTCATTTTCCAGACAGCCAAGCAGCAGACTTTCCGAGCTGCTGAAATAATACAGCAGGAGATCGGGAGAGCTTTAAGGCCAATATGTTTCTGATTTTTAAAAGTTTAATTTCAGGATTCTAAAATTTAATTTCCATATATCCAAGGCATTTTATTTAATTGGTAGAGAGAAAAGAATGGTACCTGAGGAACAGAAGAAGAACTTAAAGTATTGAGATGCTGAGTCAAAAAGGTAACGGGCAACCATCAAGACCATGCCTGCTCGATGTAACGGGGAATCTTGGACAACTAATAAAACTAAATTTCCCTTTCACAAGTCAGTGTTGATTTTGCCCAACTCCTACTATTATTTTCCAAGCTAGCTATTACCACTCCCTTAATAATGGATTGCAGCATTTTCTTCACTGCTGTGAAAGATGACGGCTGCATCCATTCACTTAGTCATTGTTACGGAATATTGACGAGTTATAGAACTTACTGGATAGGAAATATTTATTAATATAAGAAGCAATCATCAAAATGGCAAAACTGCCTGTTGGCAGTTCAACTTGTAATGATATTTTAATGCTGTAATGAAACCAGTCATTGGGTGTGGGACATTCCAATCAGTTTCAATAATGGCAATGGATGGCAATGTTAATTGGACCCATTGAAATCTCCATGATGAGATCAGGAGAAAATATTAAATGGCTATCTCATGTAATAACATATTTTTTAAGGCGTAGCCCAGCCATTCAAGGCACAGTCTGTCTACTCATTTAACATTTTGCTGTTTGTGTATCGAGAGAACTATCCCTCAACATTATAACAGAAGAGGCAAATTTGGGTGTCTGGTTCAGGTTCCTCAGAAGCTTGTAGAATGTCCATCTGAATTAGTTTGTTCCAACAAAGGTGTTTGAATATTTACAGTTGTCTTTGTATCTACCGTGTCCTCCCATTGTAGATGTTACTCTGCAAAGTTACCTGTCTACTTTCAGATAAGTAGGCAATTATAGCCATTGAAATTGTGGATAATCACTAATTCTGTGTTTAAAAAAAACCTAGATGTACTTTGAGTTTGGAGATTCTATCAAGGCTATCTCCAAGAGAATTCTCCCCATTGTCAGCATGGATCTACAAATCGGTCTGAGTCAGCTTGAATTTATGAATCGGTCCAAGTCAACATGGATTTACGAAGGGGAATTCATGCTTGACTAATCTTCTGGAGTTTTTTGAGGATGTCATTAGGAAAATGGACAAGGGAGTGTACTTGGACTTTCAGAAAGCATTTGATAGGGTCCCACAAATAAGGTTATTGGGCAAAATTAAGGCACATGGTATTGGGGGTAGAGTGCTGACATGGATAGAAAATTGGTTAGCAGACAGAAAACAACGAGTAGAGATTAACGGGTCCCATTCAGAATGACAGGCAGTGACTAGTGGGGTACCGCAAGGCTCGGTGCTGGGACTGCAACTATTTACAATATATAATAATGATGAAGGGATTACGTAACATTAGCAAATTTGCATGTGACACAAAGCTAGGTGGCAGTGTGAATAGTGAGGAGGATGCTATGAAAATGCAGGTTGACTTGGACAGGCTTAGTGAGTGGGCATATGCATAGCAGATGCAGTTTAATGTGGATAAATGTGAGGTTATCCACTTTGGTCGCAAAAACAGGAAGGCAGATTATTATCTAAATGGTGTCAAATTGGGAAAAGGGAAAGTACAACAGGATCTGGGGAGTCCTTGTTCATCAGTCAATGAAAACAAGCATGCAGGTACAGCAGGCAATGAAGAAAGGGAATGGCATGTTGGCCTTCATAGTAAGAGGAGTATAAGATCAAATAGGTCCTTCTGCAGTTGTACAGAGCCCTGGTGAGACCACACGTGGAGTGCAGTTTTGTTCTCCAAATTTGAGGAAGGGCATTCTTGCTATTGAGGGAGCGCAGCGTAGGTTCACAAGGTTAATTCCCGGGATGGCAGGACTGTCAAATGCTGAGAGAATGGAGCGGCTGGGCTTGTATACTCTGGAATTTAGAAGGATGAGAGGGGATTTTATTGAAACATATAAGATTATCAAGGGTTTGGACAAGCTGGAGGCAGGAAACATGTTCCTGATGTTCGGGGAGTCCAGAACCAGGGGCCACAGTTTAAGAATGAGTAAGCCATTCAGAACGAAGATGAAGAAACACTTTTTCACACAGAGAGTGGATGTGGTGCATCTGGACTTTCAAAAAGCCTTTGACAAGGTCCCTCACAATAGATTAGTGTGCAAAATTAGAGCACATGGAATTGGGGGTAGGGTATTGACATGGATAGAGAACTGGTTGGCAGACAGGAAGCAAAGTAGGAATTAACAGGTCCTTTTCAGAATGGCAGGCAGTGACTAATGGGGTGCCTCAAGGCTCGGTGCTGGGTGATTTACAATATTTATTAACGATTTAGACAAGGGAATGTGACATCTCCAAGTTTACGGATGACACAAAGCTGGGTGGCAGTGTGAGCTGCGATGAGGATAATATGAGGCTGCAGGTTGATTTGGATTGGTTGGATGAGTGGGCAGATGCATGGCAGATGCAGTATAATGTGGATAAATGTGATGTTATCCAGGTGGCTAGCACAGGAAGGCAGATTTTTATAAAATAAAACAAGTTTTCCTGCAACTTTAGGCTTAGCACGCCATACGCAAGAAGAAGCTCTGAATGGTGTCAGATTAGGAAAAGGGGAGGTGCAATAACACCTGGGTGTGCTTGTACAGCAGTCACTGAAAGTAAGCATGCAGCGAGAGCAGGCAATGAAGAAAGCTAATGGCATGTTAGCCTTCATTGAGAGAGGAATTGAGTTGTACAGGGCCCTGGCGAGACCACACCTGGAGTATTGTGTGCAATTTTGGCCTCTTAATTTGAGGAAGGACATTATTGCTATTGAGGGAATGCAATGTAGTTTCACCAGGTTAATTCCTGGGATGGTGGGACTGACATATGATGAAAGAATGGGTTGACTGGGCTTCTATTCACTAGAATTTAGAAGAATGAAAGGGGATCTTATAGAAACATATACAATTTTAAAAGATTGGACAGGCTAGACGCAGGAACATTTTTCCTGATGTGCGAGTCTAGAACCCAAGGGTCAAAGTCAAAGTCAAAGTCAAAGTCAAAAGAGTTTATTGTCATGTGTCCCTGACAAGACAATTAAATTCTTTCTTTGCATAGCACAACAGAACATAGTAGGCATTGACTACAATTATATATGTAAATACACACATGAATGAATAAATTGATAAAGTGCAAATAACAGATGGAGGGGTATTAATGTCCAGAGTTTTGTCCGAGCCAAGTTTAATAGCCTGATAGCTGTGGGGAAGTAGCTATTCCTGAACCGGGTTGTTGCAGTCCTCAGGCTCCTGTACCTTCTACCCAAAGGTAGCAGGGAGATGAGTGTGTGGCCAGGGTGGTGTGGGTCCTTGATGATGCTGCCAGCCTTTTTGAGGCAGCGACTGTGGTAGATCCCCTCGATGGAAGGAAGGTCAGAGCCGATGATGGACTGGGCAGTGTTTACTACATTTTGTAGTCTTTTCCTCTCAAGGGCGCTCAAGTTGCCGAACCAAGCCAAGATGCAACCGGTCAGCAAGCTCTCTACTGTGCACCTGTAGAAGTTAGAGAAAGTCCTCCTTGACAGACCGACTCTCCGTAATATTCTCAGGAAGTAGAGGCGCTGATGAGTTTTCTTAATAATTGTATCTGTTCATCCAAGGTTTCTGATTGGGAAACACTCGGAAGGTTTTGGTGGGGATGTAGTCCTCCACACATTTCTTAATGAAGTCTGTAACGACTGTGGCGTATTCATGCAAGTCCGTTGCCGAGTCCTTGAACATTGCCCAGTCTACAGACTCCAAACAGTCCTGTAGTTGTTCCTCTGCCCCTTATGTCACAGCTTAAGAATAAGGGGTAAGCCATTTAGGACTGAGATGAGCAAAAATGTCTTCACCCAGAGAGTTGTGAATCTGTGCAATTCTCTGCCACAGAAGGCAGTGGAGGCCAAATCACTGGACGTTTTCAAGAGATAGATTTAGCTCTTAGAGCTAAGGGAGTCAAGGGATATGTGGAAATAGCAGGAACGGGTACTGATTTTAGATGATCAGCCATGATCATATTGAATGGGGGTGGTGGCTCAAAGGGCTGAATGGCCTACTCCTGCACCTATGTTTCTATGTTTCTACCTGGTGAAGGGGTAACGATTTAATAGGAATCTGAGGGGGAACTTTTTCACACAAAGGGTGGAGGGTGTATGGAACAAGCTGCCAAAGGAGGTAGTTGAGGCAGGGACAGGTATATGGATAGGGCAGATTTGGAGTGATAAGGACCAATCGGGGGTAGGTGGGACTAGTGTAGCTGGGACCTGTTGGCTGGAGTGGGCAAGTTGGGCCGAAGGGCCTGTTTGCACACTGTATCACTCTATGACCCTGTGTTGAGTTTTTTTGGCAACATTGTAATATTTTTTTCCTTTTATCAAATATCATCTTTAACTTAGGTAGACAAAAATGCTGGAGAAACTCAGTGGGTGCGGCAGCATCTATGGAGCGAAGGAAATAGGCACCGTTTCAGGTCGAAACCCTTCTTCAGACTGATGTGAGGGTGAGGGGGTGGAGGGGGGGGGGGGTGTTAGAAGAAAGGAGGAAGTGGAGCCAGTGGGCTGAGGGAGAGCTAAGATGGGGAGGAGAAAGTAGGGACTACCTGAAATTCGAGAAGTCAATGTTCATACTGCTGGGGTGCAAACAGCCCAAGCGAAATATGAGGTGCTGCTCCTCCAATTTAACTTTCTTTGATAGCAGCAACAGGACCACTGGTTAAGATTCTTGCCTTCTACATGTAAACAAGGTATCAGTTGTTTAAAGGTTTATCTTTGATTGTTTTACTGTCACATCCTTTTAATGTAGCTTTCACTCTATCTGAACCAATCTGTGCTTCATGCTTTTGCAGTTTACTTTATTCAAACTTAAAACATTTATTTCTCAGATTGAACTAAATCACTTCCAAGGAGACACAAGAAACTGTAAATGCTGGAATCTTGAGCAAAAAAACAAAGCACTAGAGGAGCTCAGCAGGTTAGGCAGCATCTGTGAAGAAAATTGGTGGATGACAAAGGAGGTCTGAAAAAGGATCCTGACTCAAAAAATAATATGCCCATTCACTCCACAGATGCTGTCTAACCGCTGAGTTCCTTCAGCACTGTTTTTGGCTGCTAAATTATATCATAATATCACCCATTTCCTAAAAGCACCTCAGCATTGAGGGAGATGCTAGATGAACTCAACGGTTCAGGCAGCATCTCTGGAGAAAAGGATATATTTATTTAATTCAAAATACTTTACTCAGATAATAAATATATACAAAAAACACATCCGACATTTTCGGAGGCTATACAAACATTCAATACTGTTTACACCCATTGCTCAAATTTCACAAATTTCTCCACCATCCTTGCCACTCATGTGGCCCCCTGGCGTGGAATCTCTTCCCTTATTTTAAGGGGCGTCTCCACCACACCCTGCCACCCATGTCCAGCAGCAGAATGATTTTAGACTGTGGTACTCCCCCACGGAGCCTTGGCGTTGGCTGCACCAAGCTTCAGTGCATCCCTCAGCACGTACTCCTGTAATCTGCAGCGGGCCAGTCGGCAACATTCCCTGATGGACATCCCGCTCCGCTGGGAGGTCACTGAGTTGATGAACTTCCAGCAGCACTTGATGTCGGTCTCTAAAAGCGTCCCTGGGAATAGTCCGTACAACAGAGTCCTCTGTGATGGAACTGTTTGGAATAAATCATGACAGGGACCCGTGCAAACCTCTCCAGACATTTTTTGCAAATCCATACTCTGCAAAGACTCCTCTTCATAGCAGCCGTCCTGAAGGCAACGTGCGCTGGTAGTGAGGTTCTGTCGGTGCAGGAAGGATTTGACTGTGAGGGCTCCCCTCATCGCCAGCCAAGCCAGGTCTTGGTGCTTGTTGCTGAGTTCTGGCGATGAGGTATTTCGCCAGACAAGCTGGGCAGCCTGCTCTAGGAACCACGCCACAGGATCCATGGAGTCAATTCCCTGCAGTGCCTGCAGGATGTTCCATGCTGACCACTGCCCGATGGACTTGTGGTCAAAGGTGTTGGTCCGGAAGAACCTTTTCACGAACGACAGATGGTGTGGCAATGTCCAGCTGACTGGCACATTGCATGACATCTGCGCCAGGCCCATCCTTCGCAACACTGGGGACAGGTAGAACCTCAACAGGTAGTGACACTTGGTGCCCACGTGCCTTGGCTCTACGCACCGCCTGATGCAGCCACACATGAAGGTGGCCATCAGGGTGAGCACGACGTTGGGCAAGCTTTTACCCCCGTTGTCTGCCGACTTGTGCATTGTGGCCTGTCGCACCCGGTCCATCCTCGACCCCCAGATGAACTGGAAGATAACCTGGGTGATCCCTGTGGCATCGGAGGGAGAGCAGCCCCATGAGCACCTCACACCTGATGACCAACATATTTTGGGCAAGATAAGCAGGATAGCACGTATTTAAACAAGCAAGACATAAAAATGGAAGACAAGCAACGGCCCATTCCGCCTATTGAGTCACTACCAAAGCTCCATACTATTGTGTCAATACCACATTCTCTGCTGTATGCACCACAACTCTCACTGAACCAAAACAAATAGCATTTTAGGGGACAAAGCTCTCTTAATTCTCCATCAGGTGGCGCCACTACGGTGGCTGCCATGCCAACAGTTTGTCAGTCCCCTCTCTGTTTTTACTATTTTAAGTAGGTTTTAAAAGTATGATTTAGTGTTTCTTTCTTGGTTTGTTTTATGTGGGAGGTGGTGGGGGGGGGGGAATCGGGGGAAACCTTTTTCAGTCACGTACCTCGACGAAGATGAGATTTTCTCCATGTCACATCTCTGCCCACCCATCCCCCCCCCCCCCCGCGGCCTACAACGTGGAGTGGTGCGGCCTTTCCTGGAGACCGGCCCGGAGCTGCAAGCCGCGGGAGCGGTGTGGACCTTAACATTGGGAGCTACGATCCTTTTCTGGGGGTCGCCAGCGGAGTTCCGACCGCGGGGCCTGTAGACTTTAACACCGTGAAGTCGCGGTCTCCGGTGAGAAGAAGCCGACTCGGGAGCACCATGCCACTGAGTGTTCCGATCCATCCCGACTTTGGAGTTTCGATCATCCCGACAGGAGGGCTTGTCGGTGGCGGCAAGTGCGGAGGGTTCAAAGGCCCCGACCACGGGTGAACAAAGAGGAAGTTAACTGAACTTTATTGCCTTCCATCACAGTGAGGAATGTGGATTCCACTGTGGTGGATGTTTATGTTAAATTCTATTTTATGTGGCAGTGTGTATTGTTGCTTTTCACTTAGTATGGCTGTATGGTCACTCAAATTTCACTGTACCTCAGTTGGTTTAGTGACAATAAATGCGAGCTTGAACTTGTACTTCCATTTTCCATTCTTAAATGGTTTACTTCAAATTTTAAGATTTTATTCCCTTATCCTAGATAATCCCTTAGCAGTACAAATTATTTTAATATTCATATATATTTTACTGTTTTCTTCAATCACATAAATACTTTCTAACTTCATTGCAGCTGATAGCAGTTAGATTTTTCTAATGTCCTTATTATTTAACTCCTGATCCCTGATATCATTTTTGCTAATCTGTGCTGTAATCCTTCCAAGAATCTCCATTTTGAAATTAGTGTCTAAAGAAGAATACAGGATTCCAGATTAATCCCAAACAAGGGTCTAGAAACAGAAATGTCACTTCTTAGCCATTGTATTTCAATGCTCTCAGCATTCATGGTGACATTTTTTTTGTCGTGGGGTAGACTGATTGAATCCCCTCCCCCCAGCACCCAATACTCACATCCCCAATCCTTTCCACTCGTCACTTTAATTTCATGTTTCACATATGACCGTTGACAGATCAGTTTCTCTCCTGGGATATATAGAGTTCTATCGTATCATATCGTACCCATTCTGTGAATTTTAATGCATGGCATGGTTGACATTCTTCTTCCCACTTTACTTTTCATTAAGATAGTTCCAGGACTCAGTGCAGATCAGTCAAAACAGTAGAGTCTGGGATTGTTTGTCTTTAAACTCAAGGGGTATCAAAATGGAATCAAAATTACCTGGGTAGAATAAATGATTTTTTATTTATTTATTTATTTTAAACATATTTTTATTTATTAGAAGCAAATGTACAAAAATTGAACCAACAGCATATAAAGTTATACAGTTATTGTACAGCTTCAATTTTAGCTTTTCAGCTTGAACTGGAAAAAAATAAAGGAGAAAAATCAAGAAAGAGAAAAAGTGAGACGTGAGACGTGAACCCCTAGACTACCAAAGTAGTGTAGCCAAAGAATGAATAAATGAAAAAGAAT
The DNA here is from genome assembly GCA_035221665.1 of Okamejei kenojei. Lineage (NCBI taxonomy): Eukaryota > Metazoa > Chordata > Chondrichthyes > Rajiformes > Rajidae > Okamejei > Okamejei kenojei. The sequence goes on along the minus strand of CM069134.1, from coordinate 103,482,912 downwards.
TGAGGAATAGAATAAAAAGGACAAAAAGAAAAAGAGAGAAAAAAGATGGTGATATACCTCCCTCACAACCCTCCCCACGCACCAAACCCAACCCGTAATTAGATTTAAATCCAAAGTTGTGTTGTGCCATGTTATCCTTGTAATAAATCAATGAATGTTGTCCATGTCTTTGAAAAATGATCTGGTTTTTCTGCCAAGATAAGTCTAATATTTTCAAGATGTAGCGTCTCGGACATGTTTATAGTCCACATCTTAAGAGTAGGGACTGATGTATGTTTCCAGAATTTAAGTATTAGTCTTTTCGCCATTATCAGGCCATAATTAAGGAAACGTCTTTGAAATAGTGATAGCTCAGAACAGGCTTCCGAAGTACCTAAAGTGATCAGGTCCGTGTCAGGCTCCAATTTTATTTTTAGTGTTTTTGAAATTTTTTCAAAAGTTCCTCTCCAGAAATTATGGAACTTCATACGAGGCAAAGGAATGTGTTATAGTTGCTTCCTGAAGAAGACATTTACCGCAAATAGGAGATACATTTGGAAAGATCTTATTCAGTTTAGACTTTGAATAATAGAGTCTGTGCAGTATTTTAAATTATATTAACAAATGCCTAACGTTGATCATAGAATCATAGAAAATAGGTGCAGGAGTAGGCCATTCGGCCCTTCAAGCCTACACCGCCATTCAATATGATCATGGCTGATCATCCAACTCAGTATCCTGTACCTGCCTTCTCTTCATACCCCCTGATCCCTTTAGCCACAAGGGCCACATCTAACTCCCTCTTAAATATAGCAACAGTTGTGTATATATGCACAACTATATTATACAGATCGAACAGTTGTGTATATATAGAAGATTTTCCTCCCACCTGTCTTTAAAAATTTTTAGGCCAAGCTCATCTTCCCAAGCTTTTCTAATTACTTCTGACGATGGGATATCTGTATTTAAAAGGGTGTTGTACAGATATGATATTAACTTGTTTGAATCCGAGTTTCAATTCATACATTTGTCTAGTGTGTCTGGCAACAAAGATTGATAGTCTTGGGTATATAATTTCAGATAGTCTCGTATTTGAAGGTATCTAAAATATTGACTGCCTTTCAGATGATATTTTGACTGTAATTCTTGAAATGGGAGAAAAGTTCCCAACTCATAAAGATCTCCGAGTTTTTTAATTCCTAATCTTTCCCAATATGTGAACGTTTTGTCTAAAATAGATGGCTTGAACGAAGGGTTGTTGGCAATTGGTGAGAGAAGAGATACATTTTTCAGTTTACGGGTTGACTTCACTTGTTTCCAGATTCGTAGGGTACTGTGGATAATCGGAATTTTCTCATATAGTGTTTTCTTCAAATTTACTCGAGAGAGAAGAATCGCGCCTATATTAAAAGGCGAGCAATCCTCTCTCTCCATTATTAGTCATTTTACCTATTGACATGTGTTGTCCAACCAATAGATTACGTTTTTAATATTCGTTGCCCAATAATAGTATAAAAAATCGGGGAGAGCCAGTCCACCAATTTCTTTGGGTTTACATCGATGTCGTTTATATAATCCCAAATAGAGTTTATGGTCAGAGAGTCGAGTTTAAAAAGATATATTTTCGGAAGATAAATCGGTATCGATTGAAATAAGTACATGATTTGTGGGAGGAAGATTAACTTGATGCCATTTATTCTGCCAATGAGAGACACCGGTGAATACATGATTCTACAGGTACGTTTAGTTTAGTTTAGGAATGTGAGGGGATAGCGGAGCACCCACGTGAAAAGTGAAAACCCGCACAGTCACGGGGGAGAACATACAGACTCCGTACAGACAGCACCTGCAGTCAGGATTGAACCTGGGTCTCTGGCACTGTAAGGCAGCAACTCTATTGCAACACCACTGTGTCACCTGCTTTGTAAGTGGATGGACAACAGATTTAAGATGACAAGCAAAATAGACAGGAGAGATGCGAAGAAGTATCTTTACATAGTACATTGCTATGATTTGGAAAACAATTCTGAAAGGATAGAAGAAACAGATTCAATACAAATGTTTTTAACGTAAACCAGATTCACAAAGCAAACACACATCCTGTAATGGAGAATTGCAGCAGTTGGAATTTTTTCACTGGAATGCTCTTTCACAAATATGGTGGCTTGAAATTCATTGCATATGATAAGACATATGATTCTAAGGGGATCTGAGAGGTAAATTATTCACACAAAGAGTAGTTGATATCTGACACTAAAATCCACAGGATTTGGGTAGAGAACATAAATGGCATTCTAAGCACTGGTGACAAACAGAATGAATTGGAAAAGGAGAAAAAAAAACATGAAGAGATTTACTCCTGTATTAGCTCAGGCAGTAGAGGTAGAACTCTGCCTCCCCAGTCAGCCGACTGGCCGTTAGTTTTATTTTAGTTATGCATTCACCTTGGTTGACTCCATATCTTGCTCTTGCTGGATGTTCGCAAAATTAAATGCATTTTGATATCACTACTGAATAGAATAGTAGAATGGTTTATTTATTGTCATTGTAACATGAACCATGTACAACAAAATTTAAAAAAAAATGTCAGCCAGTCAGTGCACCATTCCAATATTTCTAAAAGCTAACAATACATACAAGGTAAAATATTAAAAGATAAACAACTAAAATAAATATGAAAATAGCACGCATAAACACCCAACCCTACATCCTTCTGTCGATTTCACAGTGTACCAACCACAGTCCCTTAGTCCCTGCGTACCTTGGCGGCTACATTTAGTGCCTTTATAGCAGTGGGGTAAAAACTGTTTTTAAGTCTGTTGTCCTTGTCCTTGTAGATCTGTACCGTCTGCCTGATGGCAACAGTTCAAACAGGGAGTGTCCAGGGTGGGAAATGTTTAAAATATTCTGGGATTTTTTGATGCAGCAGGAACTGTGTAAGTCTTCCAAGGTAGGGAGAGGGCAGCCGACAATCCTCTGGGCGTTGTCAATGGCCCTCTGGAGCGCTTTCCTCTGAGCCGCTGTGCAGCTGGTGCACCACACGCATACACAGTATGTTAGGATGCTCTCAATGGAGCACCGGCAGCAGTCTCTGAGTGATGTTATCCTTCCTGAGCACCCTCAGGAAGTGCAGTCTCTACTGGATTATAATACAATAATGGGGTCCACATACATGTCACTAATCATGGTAATAGTGAGTTAAGTGTGAGGCACACTCTTTTATATGTTCAAAAAGGGAGTCAAAGGGACATGAGCATGGTCTCTGTACTGCAGCCTGATTACTGGATGTCGAACTGACCTTAGTTCATCAGACCACAATACCCACATCCCACATTAGGAGCCACCTCTCAATAAAGGCAATAATCTACACATAACTAAAGCTCGTTAAATCTTGTTATCTTCCAGTTTGCGCGGTCTTTCCATTTGCGCAAAAACGGTCCATGATAGCGCCAAGATTTTTCGCCAGCTTACTCACCGTTCTCCTCTGCTGCGACTGCACTAAGTTTCGTTCCGATCGGGGGTCTAATGTAAAAGTTAGCGAGGTTTAAAAATCGAGCGTGTGCAGATCGATCTCCTCTCCTGCCAATCGGCGCCACGTAGATTGGTCTTTTCTCCTGTCGTTGCGGTCTGCCCCTTCCTGCGCCATCGCGTCTTTACTGGAGCTGAGGGACACACTGGATGGCCGGCTGTGGTTTCCATTGCATCTTTACTAGAGCTGAGAGAGGCTCTGGATGGATGGCCTGGTCTCCAACCAGCCAAAATTTTCGGAGGGACCAGAAGCGGCCCGGCCGGCCCAACCCAACCCAACCCAACCTGGCATGTGCGGTCGGAGATGTTGGAAAATGGAGACTCCGATCCCGGCGAAGTAGAACGTCCAGTGACCAGCGCCCGCTGTGAGTCCTCAGTGCACCGTCAGCTACAGCCCCTTCCTCTCTGGTTCCCCTAACTGATTCCTGCCCCCCTCCCTCGTGATACACCCTCTGCCCCGTCTTTTCCCCGAGCTCCCCCACCCCCACCGCTCTCACAACCAAAGTCAAAGTCAAAGTCAAAAGAGTTTATTGTCATGTGTCCCTGACAGGACAATGAAATTCTTTCTTTGCTTCAGCACAACAGAACATAGTAGGCATTGACTACAAAACAGATCAGTGTGTCCATATACCATTATATATGTAAAAACAAACATGAATAAATAAATTAATAAAGTGCAAATAACAGATAAAGGGGTATTAATGTTCAGAGTTTTGTCTGAGCCAAGTTTAATAGCCTGAAGGCTGTGGGGAAGTAGTTATTCCTGAACCTGGTCGTTGCAGTCCTCAGGCTCCTGTACCTTCTACCCAAAGGTTCAGATTCAGATTCAGATTCAGATTCAGATTCCTTTATTGTCATTCAGACCTTTCGGTCTGAACGAAATTTGTTACCTTGCAGTCATAACATGTAATAAATTAAAACAAAACACACAATAAACACATAATTTAACATCCACCACAGTGAGTTCACCAAGCACCTCCTCACTGTGGTGGAAGGCAAAAGTCTTAAAGTCTTTGTCATTTTCCCCTACTTGTTCCCCCTCTGTACTGAGGCAATCCAGGCCTTCGATGTCATCGTCCACCAGGCCCGCGGCCGAGCCTCCGAAGCCAGGCCGCCACCGCCGCCGCCGCCGGAACACCGGAACACCACCACAGCCCCCAGCCAGGATCGACCACGGGAACGCTGGAGCCGCCGGAGCTCTGAAGCCGGGCCGCCGCTGGAGAGCCGCTGGAGCGCCGCAGCCGGGCCGCTGCTGGAGCGCCGCTGGAGCGCCGAAGCCCCGAAGCCGGGCCGCTGCTGGAGCACCTGCTGGAGAGCCGCTGGAGAGCCGCCGGAGCCGCCGGAGCGCCGAAGCCGGGCCGCCGCTGGAACACCCGCTGGAGAGCCGCTGGAGAGCCGCCGGAGCCGCCGGAGCGCCGAAGCCGGGCCGCTGCTGGAACACCCGCTGGAGAGCCGCCGGAGCGCCAATGCCGGGCCGCTGCTGGAACACCCGCTGGAGAGCCGCCGGAGCGCCAATGCCGGGCCGCTGCTGGAACACCCGCTGGAGAGCCGCCGGAGCGCCGAAGCCGTGCCGCTGCTGGAACACCCGCTGGAGAGCCGCTGGAGCGCCAATGCCGGGCCGCTGCTGGAACACCCGCCGGAGCCGCCGGAGCGCCAATGCCGGGCCGCCGCTGGAACACCCGCTGGAGCAACTGCTGGAGCGCCGAAGCCCCGAAGCCCCGAAGCCCCGAAGCCCCGAAGCCGGGCCGCCGCTGGAACACTGGAGCTCTGAACGCTCGCCACAGCTCCGAGGCCACCAGCTCCGCCATTAGGCCTCAGCACAGACGGAGACGGTGACGGGGGACACGACAAGAAAAAGGTCGCATCCCCCCGAAGGGAGAGACTAAAACCTTGTTTCTCCCCACCCTCCCCCCCCCCCCCCCCCCCCCCCACAAACACAGCCTAATAAACCAAAATTCTAACTAAAAACAGACACAAAAGGACGAAAAAAAAGAAAAAAACAGACGGACTGCAGGTGAGCCGCAGCTGCCACGCAGCGCCGCCACTTCCGGACTCAGGGAGCAGGGAGATGAGTGTGTGGCCAGGATGGTGTGGGTCCTTGATGATGCTGGCAGCCTTTTTGATGCAGCGACTGCGATAGATCCACTCGATGGAAGGGAGGTCAGAGCCAATGATGGACTGGGCAGTGTTTACTACTTTTTGTAGTCTTTTCCTCTCCAGGGCGCTCAAGTTGCCAAACCAAGCCACGATGCAACCGGTCAGCATGCTCTCTACTGTGCACCTGTAGAAGTTAGCGAGAGTCCTCCTTGACAGACCGACTCTCCGTAATCTTTCCCCCCCCCCCACACACACCCCTTCCTCCCTACCCCCCTCCCTCCCCCTCCTCTCCGGCTCCACAATGCTCGCTGCCCCCCTCCCCCAGCTCCACAACATCGCTGCCCCCCCCTCCCACTCCTCCCCTCTGCAGCTCCACAACGCTCACTGCCCCCCCTCCCTTCCCCCCTCTCCAGCTCCACTATGCTCGCTGCCCCCCCACCCCCCACCCCCCTTCTGCCACACCACCACTCCCCCCACATCACTCCCTCCCCCCACACCACTCCCTCCCCCCACACCACCCCTCCCTCCACACCACCCCCGCCCCTCAGCCCCTCCCCGCCCCTCAGCCCCTCCCCCCGACTCCATAACGCTCGCTGCCCCCCCCCTCCCACTCCCCCCCTCCAGCTCCCCTTCCCTCCCCTCTCTGGCTCCACAACGCTCACTGTCCCCCCTCCCTTCCCCCCTCTCCAGCTCCACAAAGTTCACTGCCCCCCACACCCCTCCTCCCCCACCCCCCCTCACCGACACCACCCCCCCCCCACACAAACACTCCCCCCACACCACCCCGTCCCTCAACCCCTCTCCCCAACACACCCCCTCCCACACATACCCACTTCCCCCACACCATCCTCTCTCCCCACACCACCCTCTCCCCCCCTCCTACACTCCCCCGCCCACACACACCCCGCACGAACTCAAACCCAACACACACCACATAGTTTAACAGACAGCAGTGAACCTGACCTCCTGAATGCTTCATAGATTGGCCTAACTACTGCTAACACCCTAAAGCACTGGAGAGATACCATCAATGCTGTTTCCACAAAATTAACCATACCCAATGGCAGGCCATGTGAATAATATTGTTTCCAACATAGTTAGCAATGAGGTCCTACTTAAACTCATTCTAATGAGCAAACCTGTTTGTTTCTATGCTTGACATCAGATTTCTGAAAAGAATGCTCTCTTCCAAACTCCATCATGCCACAAAATTACTAAGGGGACAGAGAAAAAAATATTAAACTCCCTTTAAAAAAATGCAGGATCCCACTAACTCCTTGAACACCCTTTCCCATAATTGCTTAAAATGGAAAAGGAGCGTTCAGAATCATACTGCTAAACATAAATCCACATTGTGGGCACACTGAAACCATGTGCAAACAGTGGATGGGGTGCAAACTAACTCCCTTCCCGTCTTGTGAAGTTCCAACTACCCCATCTGTGATAGAGGCTGTAGGTCACACAATGGTGTCCCCTTAGAAACCATAGATCCAAAGTAAAAAAAGTCACTGCAAGTCTGAGGGATGGCTTGGAAGAAAGAATGCGAGTAACAAACGTCTGCTCGAATGAATGCTTTGTTGCTTACTCTTCTTTAAGCAGGACCAAAAGAAAGGATTTCTGCAGATGACCCAACCCCATGTAATGTTATATAAAAACGTAGATAGATCCTCAGTTAGTGCTGAGAAACCTTTACATTTCTAATAGAGAGTAAGTCAACAATTGGTTCTCATGGTTACCATCGATCATACACTAAACACAGGCAAATGCAGCAAGCTGACAGAAGCCATGGGAAGGTGATGTGTTCTTTCCTGCACTCTTGGAGACATTTATTTAATCCTCCTGGCACAACGGTATACTGAGTAAAATTGTTTTCTTTAAGCAGAGTTTGTTTATTTTAATATATGCTATGCACAATGACTAATTGAAGCAAATAATACTTCTTAACAGGTAAGCAGTGTCCAAAATATGCCACTTGTGAGAAAATTGTTGAAGACTATCACATTCAGGGAAGAGGTATTGAAATGACAGTGATATTTTATTTAATTTTCCATTTTCCAATATATTTTATTCATGAGTTGCTGCAGAGACTAGAAAGCCATAGGCATTACCTTTTATTGGGTGCTAATTGTATGAATTCTTCTACAGCCAGCACCCAAAATAACCTTGTATCCTGGGAACTCGTCATAAATGAGTATTCAACAAGGACTTTAAAAGTACATAATCAAAACAAAAAAGAAAGCAACTCATAAAAACCTGTCACGATAAAAATTTGCAATGGCCTCCTGGACAATTAAAGCATTTCACTAACTCAGGATTCTGCCAAATGGAAAAACCAGATTGCTTGAATCGCTCAACTAAATTACAGTCCTCGAACCACATTAACATCCTCTGTATAATTCATTGGGACACTATAAATGGGCACTTCATCTCATAGGTTTGTCGTTGCTTTGATGCTGCATAGCTCCTGCTGCCTGGCAGATTAATTTTATGGGCACTTTAAAATTAAACTTTCTGAATTTTGGGTTCAACACGATGAGGTCTCTGAATCTGATCAATCAACATTAAAAAAAAGGGAACACATTTCAGTTCCCTTTAAGAATGTCCCGAAGCATTTTGCAGCTGATGACATGCTTCAGAAGTTGCTGTTGTAAAGCAGTCCCAGGATGGTGGGACTGACATATGATGAAAGAATGGATCAACTGGGCTTTAGTCACTGGAATTTAGAAGGAAGTGAGGGGATCTTATAGAAACATATAAAATTCATAAAGGACTGGATGGGCTAGATGCAGGAAAAATGTTCCCGATGTTGGGGGGATCCAGGAGAGTTTAAGAATAAGGGGAAGGTCATTTAGTACGGAGATGAGGAAAAGCTTTTTCACCCAGAGAGTTGTGAATCTGTTCAATTCTCTGCTAATTGAAGGCTAATTGGAGGCTAATTCACAGGATGTTTTCAAGAGAGAGTTAAATATAGCAGTTAGGGCTAACGGAATCAAGGGATATGGGAAGAAACCAAGAACAAAGTACTGATTTAGGATGATCAGCCATGATCATATATTAAGTGGCGGTGCTGGCTCATAGGCTCGAATGGCCTAGCCCTGCATATATTTTTTATGTTTCTATGTTTCTAACGCATTGGAGTCCATTTGTACACAGGAAGCTCCACAAACAAGAAATGTCCAGTTGAAATGTCAACTAAGAGATGGATAGTCAAGAATAACGCATTAAAAATCCTTTTTTGATAATTAAATACAATTAATTTAAAATGAGTTTACCTTCTCTTTGCCATGCTCAGCAATCCTATTGAACCCAATGGAGTCAGTGTTCTTGTACTCTGTTTGGGAAACCTTTGCTGCTGGATGCCTTAGAGAAGCTACAATGGGGAAAATGTTTTGAATGCTCACAATGACAGTGCAAAAAGTGAACAGTGAAATGCTTTGGGGCCGTGGATACAGCTGAGGTTGCCAGTGGAGCAAGGTAAGGCAAGTCTGAGAATGCAGCGGGCATGGAGGTGCTAGCAGTTTTCCACAATTATGGTTTAAAAATCCAACAGCTTTTGCAATCGTTGTGATCTTTCACTCTGGGGTGCATTGCAATACCACACTCCAGGCCTGACAATAAACTTTGGAACTGTATGCCTGGAATTGCATAGCATCCCCATTTCATTATCTGAGAATCCTAAATACAGCAATCATTTAGTGTAAAATACCATAACGTAGCATCTTTTGAATATAAACATTTACAGAGGAAAATATAAAGTCAGGCTAGGAGCAGGACATTAATTATGTAAATGGCATAGACACAGATGACTACAGCACTCAGATTAAACACAAAGCTATCTTTATTGAGCTTTCAATTATTTTCTAGTCAAGTCAAACATTAAACAAGTGCAGAAAATTTCCTCCTGATTCTTGTTCTTGGTATTGAATCTTTCAACTGGTAAATTAATTGACTTCAATGAATTGTCCCTCAGTGCAGGTAAGTGGCAAGGGAATCAAACATGGAAAAGTTGGTGGGCATGTGAGAAAGAATAGGTTCCAGCGATACGGGGGAATGTGACTGATATTATTGTTCTTCTGGGGTCAGCATGGACTAATTAAGATGAATGACATCTTTCTGTTTCATAATAAGAATATTTAGCATTTGATGTAGATGTTATGTGGATCAAACAGCACCTGTGGAAGTCTGTTGAGTCTGAAGAAGGGTTCCGATCCAAAACATCACATATCCTAGTTCTCCCAGAGATGCTGCCTGACCCGCCTAGTTACTCTGACACTATGTGTTCTTTTGTGCAAACCACCAAACAACTTCTTTGTTTTTATATTGGTGGAAGGACATTTCAGGTCAGGACCCTTCTTCAGACTCTTCGGCTCCCGATCCAAAACGTTGTCTATCTATTCCCTCCATAGATCCACTGAGTTCCTCCAGCACTTTGTATTTTGTTCTATAGTTAAACCAGAATTGTCTTAACTAAATATTGTTTAATATTTAGTTATTGTGCTTTTGATCCAAGATGGCACCCAAGCCAGGCAACTCATTGTGAGCTAGTCATAGAAGTGGACTGTAATCAAGTATTACTATCACTCCACTCTTTTAAATCCCTATTTCAAAAGCAGCATTTATTCACAATATCCCCTTTATCGTGTATCTGTACACCATTGATGGCTTGATTGTAATCATGTTTTATATTTCCACTGACTGGTTAGCATGCAACAAAAGCTTTTCACTGTACCTTGATACATGCAACAATAAACTCAACTCAACACTATTTATCAGCCAATTATGACCAATTTCTTAAGCACAAAAAGTCATGGCTTTGAAATGGGCTTTATTCCCAAAGCTAAGTGTGACAGACAGGTCTGATACTTAACACATCACATCAGCTGCAAATTACCTACCTCAGCCATGTCAAAATATTAATAAACACTGGATGCAGGAGAAGAGTGGCTGTAACAATCGGGTTAATTTCGCACTGACAATTTACAGTCAAGGCTCAGTTACTGAGACTCGCCTATCTGAATCAGACAAAAGACAAGTCCCACAGTGAGATTTGAAGCACGCAAGTCAAGGTGGCTCTTGGGAAATGCTGCATTAACAGAAGTATTTTTTTTAGCAAGATGTGAAACTACGGCCCCCCCCTCACTATCTAATTTGAATGGTAAAGATCTCACAACAATTTTCTGTAAAAAAGAAAGCAGTGGTGTTTTTTGCAGTGAATGAAATACTTTTAAAATGCAGGCACCATTGTAATGCAGGAAACCTACCAATCAATATGTGCTCAGGAAGCTCACACAGAGAGTAACGTTATAATGAGCAGATCATCATTTTTTTAATATCGTGAAGAAGGAGGAAGGGTAAATATAGTTGCGGTCTCCAGGGAATAATCCTAAACTCTTCTTCAGATTGGTGATATAGGATCTGTTATGTTCACCCAAGAGAGCTAATGAAAGAGCTAATGAACGATTTGAAACATGAGCACCACCAACAATGTCACACTGGAGAGCCAGACTATGTATTGGTCTCAAGTCTCAGGAGTGGGACTTGAATTCACAAGCTTCTGACCCAGAGGAGGCTGAGACACAGCTGACTCCTTCATTCTTTTCCGCTGAATACATGTATAACCAGAGTACTTTGTGTATGTGTAGGTATATGCATTGTTTGTTTAGCTCACAGAAAATCACCACGTTTTCAGCACATAAGCAGCCTTGATGGGCTCGATAGTGGCAGAGCGAATGTCCAATGTGTTGAGCGCTGGCTGATGTCACTCCACTCTCGCAATTGGTGTAGGTCATCCATTGATTGGAGAAATGTGAATATGTCTGGTTTCCAAATTATTTGCTTTGAGTTTTCCATTAACTAGCTATAAGAACAAACTAATTTGTACAGCAGGTATATTCTTGAGATGTTCCTGGTTTGCCCATGGTCAGCAATATTCTAAATTCCCAACACAAATAAAACTGTTTCCAAATGTTCAAAGTGGAAAACAGCAGAAATAATCAGCTGTGTGGAACCTTGCAGCAGGGATTCTGGCGCATTGTATCACTGCACTCACTAGACCATGTTTCAATATCAAGCATACTAATTTCTCACAACGATGCTCCTATACAAGCCTTTGTCCTGAAGCACTGGTAGCCCTTTGTACAGGGCACTCAATCATAGCCACTCTGTCTGGTTCTCACCTGCGTGCTACCATAGGGTACCTCAGAAACATAACAATCTGCTTCACCAACATGGTGAGCATCTGCACCAGTATCTAATTTCAATGGAAAATACGGCACACTTTATGTTGTGGTAACGATACAATACGATAGAACTTTATTTATCCCTGGAGGGAAATTGATCTGCAAACAGTCATAAAGCACAAAATACATGAAACATGAAACTAAAGTGACGAGTGGAAAGGTTTGGGAATGTGCAAACATGGGGGAGGGAGGGGTGGAGGGGAGTCAGTCTACTCCACGACAGAAGGGGAGGAGGAAAGGGGAACATACATTCTGTATAAGTTTGTAACAGTTTGTAACAATAGGTATTACTGATAGGAAATAATATTGTAGTGATTATTTCTGGCATTAGATTTATTAAATAGAATGCAAGTGCATATCTAAACTACCTTGCTTCCACATTGTGTTAAATTAACTTCCAATATACAGACACACACATTTATCCACTTCAGTACTTTATCGCCAGTACAGGCACCTACGTACAATCATTGCAGTTTGACAGGTTTATGTAACATATGTTCAACGTACAGAATATATGATTAATGTGAAAGCTGGTAATAGTTCTGTGGTCTCCTCCAGCCTTGCTGCAAATACTTCCTGCATACTTCCTTCCAAATTAATGTAACACTGGCTCCTGAGGTGCAGGCAATTTCTCAATGCCTTGGGCTGCACCACATTTTAACATTTTATTTTATGCTGAGCTTGTACTTAAACATCATTACAATGGGGATTGAAGCAAGTTGATTTCGCCCAAGGGAATTATTCCTACAATATATTCTCTTTTTTAACATGGAGGATACAATGCAATTTACACAACTCTTATATCTTTGTCTCGGGAGGTAAGAAGCCGAATTGACGTGTTCCGTGCTCAACCATGTGTCTTATTCAGCTCACCCGTCAGAAAAGCAGAAACGCTAATGAGATCCATCAAAACCTTGCTAAATCTTTGATAGACACAAAATGCTGGAGTAACTCAGCGGGACAGGCAGCATCTCTGGAGGGAAGGAATGGGTGACATTTCAGGGTGAGACCCTTCTTCAGACTGATGTCAGGGCAGTGGGTGGCACATAGATAAGGAAGTGTAAGATGTGAAAACAGGACAAAGGGAATGGAGATCAAGGAAAATGTAGAATAGATCATTTTTAGTTGGTAACAACCAGAGATAAAATGTAGTCGGAGACAGTAAGACTGGTCGGAAAACTGGAAAGAGGGAGGGGTTGGAGCGAGAAGGAAAGCAAGGGTTACTTGAAGTTTGAAAATCTTTATTACTATTACTTTATTACCTTACTAAATCTTTGTTAACCTTTCAAAGATCACCAAAAAAATCCTGTAGGTATTTGTAATCTGAAATAGAAGGAGAAATACTGGAGATACTCTACAGGTCAGGGAGCACCAGTAGAGTGAGAAACAGAGTTTACAAGTCATTCACTTGAAATATTAACTTCATATTGTCCAGACACATGTTGCCTGGCTTGCTGAATTTCTCCAGCATTTTCTGTTTCCATTCTTTGCTAAAATTTCATTTGGCCGATATTCGTATCTTTATAGCCCTGTCCCATTGTACGAGATCATTCAAGAGCTCTCCAGCGGGTACGTCGGAGCTCGGGGACATCTCTTGGCAGCTCGTAACGCTAACGGCAGGTACTCAGGAAATGCGGTAAGCTCGGGAAGACTCGTGAAGATTTTTCAACATGTTGAAAAATGTCCATGAGAGCCCCCAGTATCTGCGAGCGGTCATTACCGTAAATCTCCGAGTTCGAATCAAGGCAAACTCGGGAGAACTCTTGAATGAACTCGTACAGTGGGACAAGGCTTTTCTGCAGATAGTTTTAACTGTGTTTCTTCCTTGTCACATCATTTCAAGAGTTAAATTTGAAAGAAAACATGTATTTACATGACACATTTAATGCCATAAAACTTTTCAAGGTACCTCACAGCAGAAAGTAACTGACATGCTGAGATTAGTCAAAAGGATAGGTATTGTGGACCAATGTAAAGGATAAATGATTGGAGTGACAAAGAATATAAGGGAAAGCGAGAACTGAAAGTGCAGCCGTCAATGATGAAGTTGAGGACAAGTTAGGTGGTGCAAGATGTTGGAACAGAGGAACACCTAGATCTGTAGTGCTGGAGGACATTGCAGAAGTAGGAAAATCAATCAGTCAGTGAATGAATGCTAGCATGAAGATAGGAATTCCTATATGCCTCTGTAGATGGACTTATAGCTGGTGTAGCTGAACAAGCATCAGAGTGTTGGTAAATGGGACTTGTGCAGTCACAAGTATAAGAAGAGGCTGAACTGGAATGTTTTGGAATAACTACAAAAAACTGGGTTAAGGTTTCGGGAGTAAATTGGTGAAAGAATGGGAATTAAGCACTTATTGCAATTAATATTTGCAACCAATCTGCAATTAACTAATTAATTAATTAATTAATTGAATAATTGCAATTAACAATAAGGCTTTTGGCAGTGCAAATGTGATGAATTCAGACCAATCTTTTCCATATATCTGCAGTCTTTTTGCCATATGAACAGTCTTGACCCATTGTTCTAGCTGCTTCTGCAAGGTAAATCATGTCTGATGAAAGGTAAATCATGTCTGACGAATCTTATAGAATTTTTCGAGGATGTAACTAGCAGATTGGATAAGGGAGAACCAGTGGATGTGTTATATCTGGACTTTCAGAAGGCTTTTGACAAGGTCCCACATAAGAGATTAGTATACAAACTTAAAGCACACGGTATTGGGGGTTCAGTATTGATGTGGATAGAGAACTGGCTGGCAGACAGAAAGCAAAGAGTAGGAGTAAACTGGTCCTTTACAGAATGGCAGACAGTGACTAGTGGGGTACCGCAATGCTCAGTGCTGGGACCCCAGATATTTACAATATATATTAATGATCTGAAGGAGGGAATTGAAAGCAACATCTCCAAGTTTGCGGATGACACAAAGCTGGGGGGCAGTGTTAGCTGTGAGGAGGATACTAGGAGGCTGCAAGAAGACTTGGATAGGCTGGGTGAGTGGGAAAATGCATGGCAGATGCTGTATAATGTGGATAAATGTGAGGTTGGCAAAAGCTTTGTGGCAAAAACAGGAAAATAGACTATTATCTGAATGGTGGCCGATTAGGGAAAGGGGAGATGCAACAAGACCTGGGTGTCATGGTACACCAGTCATTGAAAGTAGGCATGCAGGTGCAGCAGGCAGTGAAGAAAGCAAATGGTAAATTCATTCATAGCAAAACGATTTGAGTACAAGAGCAGGGAGGTTCTACTGCAGTTGTACAGGGTCTTGGTGAGGCCACACCTGGAGTATTGCGTACAGTTTTGGTCTCCTAATCTGAGGAAAGACGTTCTTGCCATAGAGGGAGTACAGAGAAGGATCACCAAGCTGATTCCTGGGATGGCAGGACTTCCATATGAAGAAAGACTGGATAGACTTGGCTTGTACTAGCTGGAATTTAGAAGATTGAGGGGGGATCTTATAGAGACTTACATAATTCTTAAGCGGTTGGACAGGCTAAATGCAGGAAGATTGTTCCCGATGTCGGGGAAGTCCAGAACAAGGGGTCACAGTTTGAGGATAAGGGGAAGTCTTTTAGGACTGAGATGAGAAAATAATTTTTCACACAGAGAGTGGTGAATCTCTGCCACAGAAGGTAGTTGAGGCCAGTTCATTGGCTATATTTAAGAGGGAGTTGGATGTGGCCCTTGTGGCTGAAGGGATCAACTATCCTCCAGACTATAAAATGCCTTGGCACTAGGCACTTAGATTTGGACGAGGAAATTAAATGCAACATCTCAAAGATGACACAAAGAAGATGTGAGGAGGATGCTAGGAGGCTGCAGGATACTTGGATAGACTTGAGTGGGAAAATGCATGACAGATGCATATAATGTGGAATGTGAGGTTATCGCTGGCAAAAACAAGAAGTAGACTATTATTTGAATGGTGACTCAAAGGGCCACCATTCTTGAATGCATGCAGGTGCTGTGAAGAAAGCGAATGGTTTGGCATTCATGCACAAGAGCTATTTTCTATGGAGTTTGCTATGGTTCCTCTGAGGAAACACATTCAACAAATGGATTAAGATATCTTAACACTATTTTACAGGCTAGATGCACACAGTCATTCATGAGAAAATCTTTTTGAATAGCATGACAATCAGGGGGTATGGAGAGAAGGCAGGTGATCTGACTGATCATATTGTGTGCATTTATGACATGCTTGCTCTGTGACCCGGGTTCGATCCTGACTACGCGTGCAGTTTTTACGTTCTCCCTGTGACTGTGTAGGGTTTCTCCAGGTGCTCCAGTTTCCTCCCACTTTCCAGAGACAGGTTTAAAGATTAATTGGCTTCTGTAAATTGTCCCTGATGTGTGGGATAGAACTGGTCCATGTGGACTTGGTGGGCCGAAGGGTGTGTTACCATGTTGTATCACTAAACTAAACTAAATTGATGTGCCACAATGCTGAGAGCTATATCCTGCATGTTGTTTCTTCCTCTCTGTTCTATCTATTGTATAGAGTTTGACTTGGGTATACTTATTTATGATATTATTGGATCCTTTATGATAGCATGAAAAACAATGCTACTATGTGTCTGTACACACGATAATAATAAACCTATTTATGATATTATTGGATCCTTTTTGACAGCATGAAAAACAATGCTTTCTACTATATGTCTGTACACATGATAATAATAAACCTAAACATAAACCTATCCATATTGACTCCAGATAAGTAGTTTCCCCCTTATATTTTCCCCATGCTTGTGCCGCCTGATGAATTGAATCTTCTGACATTTACACTGGCTCAGTGACTTGTTCGTACCTCAGGAAACATTAAAGGATGATGACTGTATCACATGATAGGTTACTAGTTTTCATTATTGCCAATGAATTTGTATTCTCATACCCAAATTACATACCCAAAAGACATGCCTTTCCAGTAATGTTATTACCTACATTTAGCATAGTTAAAAAAATCTGGTTACCATTTTTGGGTATAAGAGGAACTAAATTAAATTGTAAGGCTAACTTCTTTTATTGAGTGCAATTGATCAGAAAAATAATATAAAGAGGAGAAAGATATTAAATATAGTTCACAGTAGAATACAATTTTGAAGCAGGAAAACGCCATATAACTAAAAGTCTCATCTTGACCACTTCCTGTCTGCGCGATATATTGATTTTAGAAAAAACGCTACCATATATCACTATAATTTTTGCCCATCTTACTCACAGTCCTCCTCCGCTGAGGCAGCCTCGAGGATTTGTCCGATCGATGAAAAATAAAAAAAGTTATGAATGTTCAATAAATGGACATTTATTGAACATTCATCATAACTTGAACAATCAGCTGATTGGCCCTCTCGCCTGTCAATCGCGAATGGGTAACGCCCCATCCGGGGAGCCAGGAGTATAAAGCCCAAATGGTATGAAATTGCATTTGAATTTGGTGGCCTGCACTCTGCTTGAAATGGAATTTCAAGAAAGAGCCGTGAGTGAACCTCTAGCCCACCAGCTGTGAATCAATCAACTGCCAGTCCACCAGCCATGAGTCAATCAACTGCCAGCCCACCAACTATGTCAACTGCCAACCCAACAGCCATGAGTCAGTCAACTGTCAGCCCACCAGCCGTGAGTCAGTCGACTGCCACAACACCCATACTAGCACTAGCACCCCCCCCCCCCCCCCCCCCCCCCCCCCCCCCCCACTGGCCACCCTTATTGGAATTGATGGAAGAGGTAGAATATTGCATTGGGGGACCAGCCCTTCCGTGTGAACTTGGGACCCAACGAGTTCCACTTAGTCTAGTTATATAGTTACATTTGTTGAAATCTCATTGACTATTTTAAGATCATCAGAGACTATTAGTGGATAATGTCTGTTTCCTGTGCAACTAGCAAATTACCTCATAGGGTTATTAAACACGTCTGAAAATTCAAAATGATTTGATAAGGATGTATTAATTAGAAGAAGAGAGTCAAATGACCTAGTCAAGTACTTGAGGACACATAATTATCTATTCAACATTTTCTTTATACAAAGTAAGAACCAACACAGTTCAATCCCATCGCTCCAAGAACTATCATTACATTCTTACTCTGTTCCCTGCATTCCATGATGCTGCTAGTTGTGAGATAGCTGGTGCCACTGGCAACGATTCATAAAAGACACAGCACGCATCACAAACTGCACTATAAAGTGCATTAATAGTATCCCACAGACATAATTTACACAAATGTTAGAAGTTGAAAACACATTCCACTTTTATTTAGAGCAATACTTATCTTTGCTTAATGTTAAAAAAAATGCTGATACATCTATAAAGATCAATAGGTCCAGTTCATCATCAAAATAAATATCTAAAGGTAAAATATTCTGCCTTTCTATCTTTTTTTTGCATGTTAATCTGGATGATATTATTGATTTCATTTCAAAAATGGCCTGAACTTCCTCAAGCTATAGATGCACAAATAATTGCTTACCTGACTCACAGGCAAATGTCTTTGATGTTTCATCATGAAAGATAATTGCCACAGCATGTTTCTTTGTCTCTCGGGGCAACCTGCTTATGTTCCTGATGCTGTGCAGCTCAGTTACCTGAAAGCAAGAGTCAGATTCATTATAAAAATGGCATATTCTTTCATTTGATGTCTCACAAGGGAGTATGGCATTGTTTTCTTGTGATTTTTTTTTTTTTGTGTCATCACAGCGAGAGATTCTAGCTGTGGGGAATGAATCTTTTTCAGTTGGGTGCATGCTATTGCTGCATAACGCATTCAAAATTATCTACTGCAAGGCGAGATGCAGATTAATCTTTTTCACAATTAACCTGACAGGCCAAGTGGCCCCCTTCCTATGATTCATTCCACTCAACAACAACCAACATAGTTTTAGTCCACACTTTCAGAAAGCTGTCTTTTACAGTGCCAATTATTATGATTGTTTTTCCCATTCCCCTCTTTTCAAGGCTTCTTAAAGTAATTGTTAGTATGATGCGCCAAATTCCGGGTAATTTTCTGCTGTTGGGGCAATGCTCACCAAAAACTAAGTTGAACGTGCTCAAACCCATTATATAAGAACAAACAGAAATCTTGCGAAGGACACATCAATGTGGACCAGAGTGAAAAGCACCAAGTTTCAAGGTGTCAGCATGGAGAAAGGAAACTCATTGCTCAATCTGAGAAATAATATTGCATTTATTACATATAGGACATACAGTAGAAGGGTGCAGCATAGGAACAGGATCTTCAGCCCATAATGATTGTGCCAAACATGATGTCAAGTTAAACTGATTTCAGCTGCCCATTTAGGATCCATTTCCCTCCATTCCCTGCACTTTAATGTGCTTATCTATAAACCTTTTAAATGCCACTAGCGTATGTGCCTCACTGCTCCCTGGAAATGCGTCCCAGGCATCCACTACTCACCGTGTAAAAAATATGCCCACACTTCTCCATTAAACTTTTCCACTCTCACCTTCTCGCCATCTAGTGTAGGACATTTTCCCCCTGGGAAAAATGTTCTAACTTTCTATCCTATCCATGCCTTTTATAATTTTCTATACTTCTATCATTTCTCTTTAACCTGAGATGTTTCAGAGAAAACAATCAAGTATATCCAACATCACCCTGCAGCTGAAACGCTCTAATCCAGGCAGCATTCTGGTAAATCTCCTCTGCACCCTCTCCAAAGCCTCCATATCTTTCCTGTAATGGGGCAACCAAAAATGCCTGCAATACTCCAAATGTGGCCTAACCAAAGATCTACAGAGTTGCTTATAATGCTAGCCTAATTAATTAAAACAATAAAAGCATGTCTCTGCCTTAGGTCAGTATTAGTTTCTGAACCAGAGAGATATCAGAAAGGCTGATATTTTTGTATACCACTGATTGAATGGTTCAGTATTGTAGTTATTAATATTCCAACAAGATGTTAGAAATGATTTTGAAACAAGATGTTTGATCCAAAGTAAACAAGAGTGAACATTGAATGTGTCAACTATGTTGACATTTTAACTATCACACTTTGTCCCACCTCTCCCCTTTTCCAGCTTTCTTCTCCCCCTCACACTCGGTCTGAAGAAGGGTCTCCATCTGATACGTTACCTATCCATGTTCTTCAGGAATGCTGCCTGACCCGCTGAGATTCTTGTGTTCTTTTCTGTATTAATCAGCATCTGCAGCTTTTTGTTTCTACATTAACATGAATTTCCACAACCCTTTGCAGATGGGCGTAAATGATACTAAGGAGGCCTTTGATATCCGTCAACTAATATCTGTCTTTCAGCATTAGCAGAAAGACAAATATTAGCCAAAACTCAAATATTGGTCATATATTGTCATCTGTGAGATCTTGCTGCGATAAGGTAGATTAGTGATTCCCCAGCTTTATAACACATACCATAACCGCACCCAATTGCTGAGGACATGAAAAACCTCACACGTATTCTAGATTAATTTCAATTTCTCTTCAACCTGAACTAACAGGAAGACATGAGGGGCCTCTAAAACCACAATAACACGTCACCATCCCCTTTCTCTGCAACTTCCCATGGCTCTAAACCCTGTTCACTCCCTCGGTACACCATGAACTCTGGTCTCATGCAAGCCCCCCCCCCCCCCCATTCTTATCACCTTCTACAAGGCACATAAAGGCATAAAGCAACATGAGTTGGCTTCGAGCATTGCACGATCGGTGGTGAGATACCATAGGGTTACCAAGTCGACAAACTACATTGCAGTGTAAGTCAATGTGCAATATGAGTGGGTTTCAACTCATACATACATGGTGGTCATTGAGAATCAATAGGTTTAGCAAGCCTGCAAAGCACATTTCAGAAAGTGTCAATGCTTTTAAAAGAGTAGGGACAACATTGGAAAGGTAAATGGTTCATTTTCTTAGGAATGTCTTTTTCATATTTCTATGTGCATTAATAGCATCATTAAGGTTATGGCCCAGAGTTACTCAGGCCGATGGTGCTCAGGAATGAATTGACATGCACGCACAGTGAAAGTTGCAGCAGTTAGACTGAATGACTAACTGTGCCTCAACTAATGTCATAATCCAACTCCCTCACAATGTCAGGCTCAGTACATCAATAGGGTGCTCCTGATAATACAATCAGCATATGTACTTGAAGCCAACGTACTAAAGATATCTAAACTGTCAAGTGAACAAAAAGAACTTTGACGAGAATTTTTTGTGCCTGCAGAATATATATTTTTTCAAATGGGTTATTAACTCTGACAGTATTCCGTCTTTGACAGCCTTCCCTGAGAACAAAACCAGACTCTGCATTCTCATTTTGCCGAACAACACATTTACTGGCAGAAATCCCTGAGCGTACTGCACACATTTCATCAAAATTATGGCAACTGCTTATCTTGGAAGTTCGTCTTCCATATTTGCAACAATGCCAAACCACTAGAATAATAATTAGACAAAAATTAGCATGCAAATTTAATTCAGGATAGATAGAGCTAATAAAAATCGCTAATATTTATTCTGACGGTTCTGCCCACCATAACATTTAAAACCTAAGTAAACATCATTGTGGAAGCTAGAATAGCCTGATGCAACTTAAGTGCTACAATAGCAGTTAAAGGTGATTGGTTTTGTGAAGGGACTTGTAACCTGGTGTGGTTACAACACAAATATGTAGTCATCACTATCTGCATCATCACATTGGCTGCCATTGCACAATTTGGTAACTGAGACATGGTGCTTTGAGATATTCAATGGGCTTAATTAACACATTGATAATAGACAGCCTCAGCATTAGGCAATGGACAATTCATTGTCAAGAGCCATGAGGGAGACCAGAATCAAGAGTGTTTTATTGTCATATGCAGAACAATGAAATCTGTACACACTGCAGATTTACAGATACATTAACACAGTTAATGGAGTAGCTGGAAGAGAGTTGGAGTCAGGACAAAGCTTGGCAAGTGCCAGGTGGATACAGGTGAGCGGAAAGGCTTGATAAGCAGATGGTTGGACAAAGGCCAAAGATGAAAAGACAAAAGGTGTGAATAAGAATATAAGAGTTACATTCTGTGAAGCCAATGATAGAAATATAGGGTGGGGGGGGGGGGGGGGGGGGGGGGGGGGGGGGGGGGGGGGGGGGGGGGGGGGGGTGGGGAGATAAATGGTGCAAGTCCAGGGAAAAGAGGGGGTGGTAAAGATGAAGGAGAGGGTTGGGAGATGTTTGTAGGTAGTTACCTAAAATTGGAGGATTCAATATTCATACCATTAAGTTGTATGCTGCAGACATCGTAACGCTGCAACTCTACCGCTGCACCGGTGTCTCGGGTGTAGATCGAAAGGAATTGAATAAGGGGAGGTGAATGGAATAAAGGTTTTTGGAAATATTATGTGGGGCAGGAACAGACAGAAACAATGGGTCTGCCAGGGCAGTCCTGTTTGTTGTTTTATTTTCTCTTCCACCCCATTCTTCTCTGTGCCCCCCTTGGACTTGCACCTATTTTGCTTGTACTTATATACATTGGTTTGAGAAAGATGGGAACCAGAGGTAAGAAATCAGCAGAGAACCCAGGGAATGGAACTAATCGCAGTATGTGAAGCACCCACCCTTAAACTAGGAGCAGAACCAAGAAAACAGAACTCAGAACAAAGTGCCGCATGTACAGACAGAAAGAAAAAAACAAGACGAGGGAATCAGGAGAGCAAATTGAAGCATGAAACCAGTCACAAAATTAATATTAACCTTTCAATTTATAATCTTGTCAGGTATTGCCATGTCAAAACATCAGAAAAAGTTCTGATATTTTGGATGTTCTAAACTCAATTTCAAGAAAAATAAGTCCATAATAGTCTTTGCAAGACACCCTTAAATGATGTGTAACAATCAGAAGACACAATAACTGAATGCTGATTTCCATCTGTTTGGAATAGCGATAAAATATTGTATATTGCATTGTGTTTATTTCCCTCAAGTGGGAATAGATCTGAGAATTTTATCCATTAAACTTAAAATTCAAATTTCACACTTGCCAAATCTGGCAATGCTATTACCTATTGTGATTTTCAAAATGAAAAAAGACATCAACATTTTTTTTGCAACATATGGAATGAGTTTATAGTATATGCAGAACTAGTCTATCTTGATGAGTTTCCTTGACAAAATGCCATTATGGAAAAGTCATTAGACAATAGACAATAGACAATAGGTGCAGGAGTAGGCCATTCGGCCCTTCCAACCAGCACCGCCATTCAATGTGATCATGGCTGATCACATCCAAGGTCAAGACTTGTGGCAATCTTCGAAGGAAATCTTCAAATTTTTTTTGGAGGGGGCAGATACTGCAACCTATGGGACTCTGCTTACGGAGTTGTCTGGCAACATAGATGTCCAGCATAATTTAAACTTTAGCAGAAACTCTGCAAACAACTCAACTTCCACAATTCTCATTTCAACGTGACACACATATGCCTCGAATGTGCACGGTGGAGTTTAATCTGAGCAAATACAAGATGTTGCAAGGGGAGGTATAAGGTTGATGGCAACACCCTTAACAGTATTGGTGTGCAGATTGATCTTTGACTCCAAGTCCATAGCTCCCAGAAAGTAACAACACAAGTAGATAGAATGATGAGATGGCATATGGTATGCTCTCCTTCATTGGTTTGGGCATTGAATATAAGAGTTTGGATGTTATGATGCAGCTTTATAAGACTTTAGTCATGCCACATTTAGAGTGTTGTGTGCAGCTCTAGTCATCCCATTCTAGGAAGAATATGGAGTTTTAGAGAGGGTGCAGAAGAAGTTTAGTATAATACTGCCTGGATTGGAGGGTATTAGCTACAAGGAGAGTTTGGACAAACTTGGATTGTTTCTCTAGCTAGACAGAGGTTGAGGGGTCACCTGATAGAACTGTATAAGATTTTGAGATGCATTGATAGGGCAGATTGAATCTTATTCCCAGGGTGGAAATGTCAAAAACTATAAGGCACAGATTTAAGGTAAGAGAGGCTAAGTTTAAAGAGGATATCAGGACTAGATCTGGACTGGAACACACTGCCAGGAGTGATGGTGAAAGCAGATACAACAGTCGTGTTTAGGAGACTTTTAGATAGACACATGGATATAAAGAAAATGGAGAGATCTGGACTATGTGCTGGCTTGGGATTCTGTTTATCATTGATAATGTGGGCCCTGGGCCTGTTCTTTTGCTGTACTTTCCTATGTTCTATTTTCCAGGCACGGAAATCGCTATCAAAACATGGGGGGGCGGACAAAATTTCTTGGCAGCCGCGCATGCGCATCACAAGGCTTTTCGGTCAGGGGCCTATGGATGGTAAACATCAAGAGCTGACTGGTTGGTGACCACTCCGAACAAATAACAGCACAGCATCTTACGTCTGCCCCGAATCGTGGGGCTTGAATCAGCCCATTTGCAAGGACTATCATCGGCCGGCGGGGGCTTCAACATCGGGAACCTCGACCGCATCGATGCAGCAGTTTGATTTTTAGCCACGCCGGGCGCTGAAAGACCCCGCGAACAGACCGATTCAGCACCTAGAAAGCGTCTGATAAAGTCAGGATTACAAAACATGGGGGGAATTATCCCCCAACTCTCTAAGCATGGGGGGGACGTGCCCCCCGTCCCACCCAGGATTTCCGCCCATACTATTTTCTATGGAGAATTAGATAGAAGTGAAAGAGCTTGAATATGTTGAAAACTCAGGTAAAGGTTAGGTGTCATCAGAATATATGCAAGAGTTGTTTCAATTTATATGCAAGATATTTGTAAATGGGGGGGGGGGGGAGGGCATGATGGAAGAGGGAACAATATAGACCTTAGAGAGAACTTTAAGGGTGACCCAGAAATCAGTAATAAACCATGGCAGAGACTCACGAATAGAAGGTAGTGCACCGTTCCCCTGGCCCGCCGCAGCCAGAGCAGCAAAAGACCACAGGGCACCAGGTCCCCGGTGAGGTATCCTGCTCCGGACGGTAAAGTCCCCGCCGCGCCCGCGTTAGAAGTTAGTCCGGCAGTCGGCGCTTTCTACACCGGGGTCCCCAACGAGGGATCCAGGCTCCGGACCGCCACGCCAGCTGGAGCTCCGCATATCAATGCTACAGGCTGCCGCGTGGCCAGTGAAACGAGCGCAACCCTTCGGCGACCCCGGCGGAGGGCTCGCTCCTACCGGACAAAGAGTCCTCGCTGCGCCCGCCTGAATCCCCCGCAAGCGCACCGAAAAGCCCGCACACGATCCTCGATTTGGCATGGGGGAGCAACATGAGCAAAAGTCGACCTCTCCGTGGAGGAGGCGACCAAGCGGTTGTTCCCCCTTACCCCCCCCACTCCACCCCCACACAAGACACACAGCGAAACATTAAAAACACACATTGAGACGCACTAAAAAAAACAAAAAAAGTAGAAAAAACTAACAAGCTGCTGGTAGGACTGCCGGCTACGCAGCGCCCCCACCGACCTCCAGCTGGTTAGTTAGTGTGGAATCAAGTGAGGGCAATCCACCAAGCTGGACAACAGTGAAGTGGCATTGATGGGATAAGGTGTAGTTCTGTGATTATACACTGCGAGGGGAGAAGATGCAAGTTAGTCTGGCTGGCAGAGAAGGTGATTTGTTGATTTGGTTCATGAAGACATTTTAAACCATGAGAAAGATTACGGTGAAGTAAAAAGAATGAGCTGCACATTTACAGAGGAGATAGGTGGGGATTAAGGAGTAGGAGAGAAATCAGAACAGAATTAGTAAATAGATAATTACACGTGGGGGAAGTTAAACACAAATAACCACAGATATTCAGATAAAGAATGAGATGGTCAAGAGGCAGAAAAATGAAAAGAATGAATCTGAAAATGACATTAAGAGTAACAGAGTCCATTAATTAAAATTGGGAAGATGGGAATAAATATGATGGATTCACTCATTAAACTTTATTTTTATCCCTATTTTTTCACAATTATCGTCTTCAGCATTGATTACTAATTAGGCTATGAAAACAGGCCATAACCATCTCCATGGTAACAATCAATGAAACACTAATTGAAAAAGGTGAGGTATGGTTCTATTCACTAATTATTTGATTCAGGTCAAATTCAAATTAGTTTATTGGCATATTCACCAGGGTGTAATGAAATCCCTAGTTTGTATGAAGCTCATAGACTAAACAATAAATACAGTAAGTACATAATGAATGCAACAAATGCAAGTACAGATGCAAAGACTGTAATGTACTGTAATGGTACCAAAGACTGTAATGTTACAAAAACAAACGTAAGTGCAATAACGGAATAACCAAATGAGATAGTTATGAGTAAGGCGGGGGGTGGGGGGGGCGAAGAAGCTGTTCTTAAGTCAGGATATCCAAGCTTTCAAGCTCCAGTGTCTTCTCTCAGAAGGTACAGAGAGAAAAGAGAACGGCCAGGGTGTTTGGCATCCTTTACAATACTTCCACCCTTCCTGATGCAATGCACTGTAAAGATAGACAGGATAGAAAGAAGTGACAGTCTATGATGGATTGGGCAATATTCACCACACTCCACAGGTTCAGGCACTCAAGCGTAATATTGTTGTCATACCAGGCTGAGATGCATTATGTTAAAATAATTTCTACAGCGGCATTGCAGAAGTGCAGGAAAATCGTTATGGATATGCCAAATCTTCTCTGGCACCTAATAAAATAAATACACTAGTGCACTTTCTTGATCACTGCATCAGTGTGAAAGGGCCAGATTAGATTGCTTGTGATATGGATACTAAGAAATGTGATGTCGACCATCTCCGCAGTGGCACCATTGGTGAGGACAGGGATGTGATCACCACCCACCCTCCTACCCTGACACCAAGACACAAGATTCTCAATCTCTTTCCTGTACTCTGTTTATTGCTATCCAGCAAAACCAGCAATATATGGTAAACAGTTTCTTTCCCAGTAATATTACAGTATTGGTTTAAGGTCACCAACTCTTCTTGAGGCCATTATCATCCAATTAACATGAAGCAAAACAGCCCAAAGGTGGGCCCACACTGATGGAGTCCTGCCTGATATTTACTAGCAACTCTTACATCGGCACTGAAGTTATCTTTTTAATTTTACTGCCCATCTTTGGAAACCAATCAAACATTGTCACTAGGGTTGCCAACTGTCCCGTATTAGTCAGGACACCCCATATATTGGGTTAAATTGGTTTCTCCTACATGGGACCACTATATTTTGAGCGTCTCTGTAACCCCCTCCCCCCTCCTTCCAGTCCCCCTCCCCCCTCAATGTCCCCTCCCTTGTATTTTTTTTTTTTTTTTGTTTTTTTTTTTTTTTTTTTTTTTTTTTTTTTTTTTTTTTTTTTCCCGCCCTCAATGCCCTGTTGTCTACCTCAATGTCCCCTCCTTTCCCCCTCCCCCTCAATGTCCCCCTACCCCCTCCCCATTCAGTCCCCCTCCCCCCCTCCCCTCCTCCTCTCCCAGTCGCTGTAACCCCCACCCCATCCCATCAACTTCCCATTATAGTGTCAATACATAATTAAATAACCCCATAAGAATCTTTCAGTTCATTAAACACACCCCCTCAATCGAATGATTTTCAATAATCATTATTTTTAACTATAATTGCCCATATATATTATTCAAAAACCAATATGCCCTTCCAGTTCCCTGTTTCCCACCCCCTCTCCTCCCCCTCAATGTCCTCTCCACCCCCACCCCCTCAATATCCCCTCTCCCTCAATGTACCCTCCCCCTCAATGTCCCTTATTGTTCCTTACATGCCCCGTCTACACCCACCTTTTTGTCCCTTATTTGGGAGTGAGAAAGTTGGCAACCCTAATTGCCACACTTGGTCAAAAAGCTGAACGCACAAATATAGTCTTCTGCACAATCAGGAAATAACAAATTTGGTGGAACATCAATTGCATTCCATGAAGCAGAGTCATAGAAAAAGGTACAACAAATGCCCTTGGACTCAGGATTAACTGATGTAAGAGAACTACAAATAATTTACTGACACCATTACTGTGGAATCCTAAGCATTTTCCACCTGGGAAAAATATCCATAAATTCCAGCAAAAATTAAGTAGAGTTAGGCATGGGCAAAATCAGGGTATAACATTGACCTTTAAGTTAGGGTCCCATTGTCCTGAGGCAAGTGCTTAATGTACAGTGAGGACCAGGTCACATAAAGTAGGGAAACAAATAGGGGAATAATGTGATGTTGCGGGCTAATACTTTTCTCTGAGTGTTCACACATCACTTCACCAGACAGGGATGTTGGGATAGGGGAGTTAATGTTTCTCCTGTAGATCCTGCTGTAAGCAGTCCACTGTATATGTTTGAACAGAGCAGCTTGGAACTTCTAGGGCATCCAATGTGAGCAAAGGACTGATGGCAGTTTTAGTTCTGGATGTCCTGCTCTTAATTTCATTAGCACCCCCAGGCTTAAAGGCCCAGTGCTACTATTCAATACAGGTGTGCTTTTCAGTAATGCAAAATATGTTCCCAAGATTAAAACCCAGTCCGGGTGTTTGCCTGTTACTGCATGGAAACAAGCACTTCAGCCCACCGAGTCCGTGACGACCACCAATCACCCATACACCAGTTCTATCCATCACTTGGGACAATTTTACATGAGCCAATTAGCCTACAAACCTGCATGTCTTTGGGAGGCGGGAGGAAACCGGACCTTTTTTTCACCCAGTTTTATTCCACCAGGGAGGTCTTACCTTCCACTACCTGCAACCTCCAGCAACCACCTTCAACTCGCATCGCAACTGGCTTCGACTAAAAAATTACCGATTTTTAAAACAGCAACCTATTTTTAGCCTATCTCCTTCGCTCCATAGATGCTGCTGCACACTCTTTATAATGTGGATGAATGTGGGCTTGAATTCACTGGAATTTAGAAGGATGAGAGGGGATCTTGTAGATACGTGTACAATTCTTAAAGGATTGGACAGGTGAGATGCAGGTAATATGTTCCCGATGTTGAGGGAGTCCAGGTTGCAGTTTAAGAATAAAGGGTAGGCCATTTAGGACTGAGAGGAGGAAAAACGTCTTCACCTGAGAGTTGTGAATCTGTGGAATTCTCTGCCACAAAGGCAGTGAAGGCTAATTCACTGGATGTTTTCACGAGCGAGTTAGATTTAGCTCATAGGGCCAAAGAAATCAAGGGATATGGAAAAAAAGCAGGAATAGGGTACTGATTTTAGATGATCAGCCATGATCATAATGAATGGCGGTGCTGGCTCGAAGGTCTGAATGGTCTACTCCTGCACCTATTTTTCTATGTTTCTATGTTTCTAATAAAACATGGACATATTCCTATCCTATATTATCTCTATTCTCATCTCCCATAGAAAAAAAAGACATTATTAATCAATAATTTTCTATTCTTGTGCTCAACAGGTATTGTAGTAAAATATTTTCAAAGTTGACTTTAAATCGCTGAAAATTAAAAACACTGCAAATGCTTGAAATGCAGAGCAAAAACAGAAAATAGTTATCAGAACTGGTCTTTGGCCTGGAGTGTTAACTCTACCTTTCTTTCCACAGATTCTGCCTGACCTGCTGCATGTCTCCAGCACTTTTAAGTTTAGATTTAAAATTATTATTTTTCCTCATGGCCTGTTCAATGCATGTACCACCAGAGGCAAACTACATCACTTCTGATCTCCAGATCAAACCTAGACTAGATTGGCCATGATTTCAATGCTTCTACTGTAGGGTGCCTGGTTTGCCATCTACAGTCTGGATAATTATTTGTGTAAGATACCAATGAACGCTGTTCCATTCAATCATACCAAACAATTATCACTGCCCTCAAGAGTGAGGGAGGGAAAACAACAATCAGACACAAAAAAAAAGATTTTAAAAGCTGATCACGCAATGATTGTCTGGAATTGTAATGTGAAACACAAGCAGATAATGTCGATTATGTAGTACTCCACACAAATTTGAATTCATTGCCATAATTAAGTGATTAATTGGTGAACACTGTGACATGACAAGGAAAGAAGAACCAGTCATGTTAGCCTCAAGTTAAAATGTCCATCAGTAAATAATGTTCAATGAATGTGAAAAACATCCAGTCATATAGACGTAAAAAAATAACAGTATCTGAACATCTCCTGAAAGACAAGGTAATTGAGTTCATGCTTTTCATTAACACTTGATTTTATTGTTATGCAGTATTTCATGCATTTTTAAATGTGGTTAATGAACATTTCACATGGGACACAATCAGTTTTTGATTTGAGGCCCCACAAACATTTGATTTTCACCTTAGAAAGACATTGATATTGACCTCAAATGATCCTTCTAACCCTTATCAGAAGATAGAGCATAGGACCAGTACAACACAGGAAAAGGCCCTTCAACCCTCAATGTCAGTGCCAAACACGATGCCGAATGAAATATAAATCTACTCTGCTTGAATACGATCTATATGCTCTCGAGGGAATGCACCAAGTTAATTCCAGGGATGGCGGGACTGACATATGATGAAAGAATGGGTCGACTGGGCTTGTATTCACTGGAATTTAGGATGAGAGAGGATCCTAAAGAATCATATACAATTCTTAAGGGATTAGACAGAATAGATGCAGGAAATTATCTCAATGTTGGGGGAGTCCAGAACCAGGAGTCACAGTTTATGAATAAGGGGTAGGCCATTTAGGACAGAGATGAGGAAAAACTTTTTCATCCAGAGAGTTGCGAATCTGAGGAATTTTACTTTGGAGTCACGTGAGTGACTATGTGAAGAAGCCCCGCCAGGTGCATGCACGTCATTATGTCCCACGCATGCCGCACCGACGGGCTGGAAAGCTCAGCTCCACCAGCGGTAAGTAGTAACCCGCAGGTAAGTCAATGTTAAACTTTCCCTGCGAGTATTTTAAACTCTGTAAGTCTGGCTCGGAGAGCCAGCTAGAGTTAGTGATATAGAGGTATTGTAAATATAAACTGCCGTAGTAGGAGCGGAACGCGCGGGGACCGCGGTTACCGCTCATAGATCGGTCGGGAGATAACGGCTGTGCTAAAGCCGGCTCCGCGATTACCGCTATATAGATCGGGTTTGGCGATAATGGCTGCGCTAATGCCAGCTCCAATACCGGCTATTGTTTCTACTGGCAGCTCAACTGCCTCCATCAGTTTCCAGTGCTTCAGGGCACTCAGGCTACTCCACCAGGGAGGAATGCCAAAACAATGTACTCTCAGGCTCATTTTATCTCATGAGTCTGATGATGTGGAAGACTCCCTTCCTTTTAATGCAAAGGTATGGGGACGGCTCAACCAAATGGAAACAGATCCAAATTTAAAGAGCCATGTAAAAATTCAATCGGGGTCGAATGCCCCTAGGATTTCCCACACAGCCTCTCGCAGAGGTCCATACAGCAAAGAAGAAAACACCGCTTATGGATACCAGTGGGAATCATCCTCTCCAGCACTTTGGTTAGGGTTGGAAGAGACCTCCCTAGATCATGACTCGGGAGAAGCCAGGGCAGGATCTGACCCTGAAGCTGGTGTCACTGCTTTTGTGCACACACCAGAGTACATTAGCCATGCTCCAGGTTTCCCGGACATAGTGTTAAACTTCGCTAATCCGGAAGGGACTGGTGAGTCTATCGAGAAAACTCTAGCCGTCAATGTTAATTACATGGCTTCTCACAAGCTCCAGGATGCGATTATGGAAGAAACAAGATATAAAACACCTGTTAATTGTGCGTCGCCCAAAGTGCCCACCATGAACTCTGCTATATGGGCACAAATGAGTGCAACGATACATGGACAAGAAATCTTGTTTCAGCGGGTCCTCAAGTTGGTGGCAGCAGGTATCACTGCATTTGGAAAAATGGTCTGGAGGGGGCACCAATGTCTGGCACACAACAAGATATGCTGGCCCTGTTCTGTAACGCATATTTTGAGGTCAACTGCATCAGAAAAATAGCTATAAGCCGATGCTGAACCCAAAATTTGCAGCTTTGTGTAGGTCCACCAATATTCAAGCCCAGATTATGTATTTGGGGTGGACCTCCTCAAAAAAGTCAAAGACCTGGAGGAACATGCCAAAACAATCCGTTTCACGAAGGCATATGTCCCTTCCTGTCAGGATGCCACCTCACAGGTCATTTTCAGTGCAAAAGGTGACAGATCCAGGGGCAGGGCCAAGCAGAGTGGGGCCAGTGACGACGGTATTACTCACCTGTGAATCCCAGCTACAACCCCAATATGTGAAGAAGGAGTCAAGACCGACTGTAGAGGTACAGGTGATTCATTCTGTCCAGGATAAGATTTCTGGGGAACAACTAGTTGGAGGTAGGTTGCAATTGGTTATGATGAATGGTGCTGCATAACATCTCATCGGTTTCTACTAGACACTGTGTCAAGCTCGAATAGAGTTTATTTCAGGAATTGATCTGCCTGTACAGAATATGCCTAATAAAGTATTGGGGTTTTCTGCACCACAAACTCAGCAGGTAAAAGACAAAATTACGGTTTTGACCCAAAAAAGGGGTAATTGAGAGGACGATAAACCATCCTCAACAATTTGTGTCCAATATATTCCCCAGACAAAGAAAAGATGGGGGATGTAGAGTCATTCTGGACCTAAACCAGTTAAATTCTTATGTTCAGTATAGGCATTTTGTAAATGGACACCTTCAATACTGCGAAACAGCTGTTATCACAAGGCTGCTATATGGCAACTATAGTACTGAAAGATGCATATTATTCAGTAACAATTCATCATCAGTATCGGAGATACTTGAAATTTAGTTGGATGTGATAGCTGTGGCAATTTAAAGCATTACCCAATGAGTTAACCTCAGTTCCTAGGCTATTCAAGAAATTGTTGAAACCAGTGCTGGCACTACTTCGGGCCCATAATCATATGATAATGGCTTATCTAGATGATATTTTAATCATAAGCAACACTCAGGAGACAGCTGAGCAATCGGTTTCAGCAACAAAATTCCTGTTTGAAAGGTTAGGGTTCCTGGTCCATCCAACCAAATCCAAGTTAGAGCCATCCTAAAAAAATTATTATTTGGGATTTGTCATTGATTAAGTTGATATGTCAATTTTTTTGCCTACAGCCAAGGCTGTGGGATCTGCACTAGTCTCGCTGAAAAACAATATCCCTCCATCTGGGTTGCCAGTTTTATTGGTAAATTGGTGGCAGCTTTCCCTGCAGTGCAGTTTGTACCACTACACTATCAAAGTTTGCAACGAGCTAGAGAACTAGCACTTAAAGAACATGCAGGTCATTTTGATAGACCTATGCAGTTACTAACCAGAGCCATAGCTCAATTACAATGGTGGATTATCAATATTGTATAAACTACCAAAAACATTTTGGTTCAGCAAACTTCAGTGCTTTTACAGACAGATGTGAGTGCTGCCAGATGGGGAGCTACGGACAGCGAGTCTAGCTGTTGTGGTAGATGGAGTGTGCAAAAGGATTTAATTCTGCATAGGCGTGGTATAAATTACTTAGAATTGCTGGATGCATTCTATGGATTAAAAGCTTATTGTTCAACAATGAATAATTTACATGTTCAACTCCAGATTGATAATACCACGGCTGTGCCATATATCAATCACATGCGAGGAATAAGGTCAGTATCATGTGATAATATGTGTAACCTCATGTGGCACTGGTGTGTTTCCAGAAACATCTGGGTCTCAGCTATCTACCTACTAGGTAGAGATAATGTGGTGGCAGACAACAGGTCACGAAAATTTAATGACAACATAAGAAAGGATGTTAAATCCTGATGTTTTTAAAATGATTGTCAGCCGCTATGGTTTGCCAGATATTGATCTGTTTGCATCCAGGCTAAATCACCAGGTGCCTAAATACCTTTCTTGGGAACCAGATGCCGTAGCAGTAGCGGTGGATGCATTCTCGCTACATTGGGGACATACATTATTTTATGTTTCCCCATTCTGCCTGATTAGGCAATGTCTCACCAAAATAGAGCAGGACTCCGCCTTGGGCGTTTTGGTGGTTCCGGGCTGGCCTACACAGCCATGGTTCCCATTGGTGCTCAGAATGATGACTCAGCCATTCATGACTGTCCCCAACTGCAGTAATTGTTGGTGCATCCAGTAACAGGAGACTCATCTGTTACATGATCATATTAATTTGTTAATCTGCAGGTTCTGACCAGACCGAAGGCCTTGGACTGGCAAATAGGACCATGGATGTGATAACTGCAGCTTGGAGAGTTAGCACTGAGAAACAATATTTGTCTCATATTAAGAAATGGGAGATGTTGTTTGCAGTCAGATATATCTTATCATACTGCAAGCATGATTTCGTTCAGACCGCAAGGTCTGAATGACAATAAAGTTTTCCAAGTTCCAAGCATACCGGATGTATTGGAGTTCCTTGCTTCATTGCATTTTGATGAACACTTGAGTTATAGTGCCATTAATAGTGCTCGGAGTGCTTTGTCCTCCTAGTTAGGGCAGTTTCAGAACAACAACCTATCGGGTCATCCATTAATGTTCCGATTCATGAGAGGAATCTTTTTTTTTATTTTAATAATATTTTTATTAGAAGTAATCCATCATAACAATGGTATAACAACTTTTCAAATACACAACCAACTTATTTCAATAAGTATACGGATGTTACAAATAATTCTTATAAACTTCTATTTTTTAGAAAGTAGAAAAAGAAAATAGATTTTAATCAATAAGAATAGTGATTAAATAATAATTTTGATTATATAGAGAGAGAAAGAGAAGAGAGAAAAACAAGATTATAGTATACATCTTAATAATGAATAACACAATTTCAAATAACCATATCAATAGAGACATGCATACAAATCCAAAAAAAAAAAAAAAGAATTATTTTCATCTAATCCTGCCGGGTACCCATTGAGTTGTGATGCCAAGAACAGCTACCCCTTCAAATATTTTGTATATGGAGACCATATCTGTTCAAAGAGTTTGTATTTGTCCATTAGGACAAATCTGATTCTTTCCAAATGCAACGTCTCTAACATTTCCACTGTCCACTTTTTAATTGTGGGGCATAATGTTCCCTTCCAAAATTTCAATATTATTTTTTTTCCCTGTTATCAAACAGTAATCCAAGAAATTTATTTGGTTTACTGTAATATTAGATTTGAATCCAGAACTCTCCTAATATTATTAATTTTGGATCTGGGTCCAGTTTAATTTTATAGAACTTCAGAGATTAACTCTAAAGATTTTCTGTCCAATAATAGTTGAGTTTTATACATGTTACAAAACTATGCAGTAAGTTAGCTTCCACGTTCTGGCATTTATCACAAATAGAAGAAATGTGAGGATAAATTCTATTTAATATTGTTCGTTTTTGAATAATGTAATCTGTGTAAATATCTTCTTAAATTGTATTTCAATATATCTCTAGCATTTAATGAGCAACGATGTATACATTGTAGGCTTTCTTTCCCAAGTTTCCTTTTGTTATAGATAAACCTATTTATTTTCCCATGTTTGTCGATATATTTCCGAAGTTGGGTTTTCCCTATCCAAGATAGTATTGTATATATATGCTATTAATTTTTCTGTATATGGGTGTTTATTAAACAATTCATCTAATAATCCTGGTTTCTATTTTTATAGTCTTGCGTATTTGACTTAATATCGTTTCTAATTTGTAAATACCTAAATATGTTATTTGACTGCAATCCATAGATATCCTGTAACTCTTGAAATGAAAGAAAATTTCCTTTCTTGTAAAGGTGTTCTATCCTTTTAATTCCTAAATCATTCCAGTGTCTAAACCCCTTGTCAAATACAGAGGGCTTAAACAAAGGATTATTCATAATTGGCAAACAAAGTGACAAATTATCCATATGTAGGGTCTTAACTATTTGTTGCCAAATACCTCCATTGCTATGAATTATAGTGTTATCACCACACTTTTTTTTTTTTGTGTACTTCCCTTGGTGCAAAAAGAATCAAACCTACATCAAAAGGCAGTCTTCTTTTTCCATCTTTAGCCAGCTTGGCTCATAATCTAAATTTACCAACCAAAAATTCATAGTATATATACAATACTTTCTTAACCTGAACTGCACATAAATGTTTTTTACTTATTCGATGATTTTATAGTCCCAAATAAAACTATTAACCAAAGTATCTATTTTTTTAAAAACATTTTAGGGAGATATAAAGAGATGGCTTGAAATAAATATAACAATTGTGGCAAAAAAAAATCATTTTTATAGCATTTATTCTACCGATCATTGAAATAGGTAGTGTTTTCCAATATAAAATATATATTTTTAGTTTATATAACAATTGAGGGTAATTATATTTAAATAGACAGTTATAGGATTTAGATACATTAATTCCTAGATATTTAAAATTTGTCCGGTGACTATTTTAAGTGGGAATTGTTCTAGTATATTTAATTTTTATTCCAGTTAACAGGCATAATTTCACTTTTATTCCAGTAATTCTATACCCAGAAAATGTGCCCTAAACTTAGTTATAACATTAAGTAGATTGGGAATACTAATCTCGGTTTCGTAATATAAATTAGATGTATCTGCGTATAGAGATATTTTTATTTGTTGTGTTTTGGGTATTATATCCATATATTTCTGGTTCTGTTCTAATCATTTCGGTTAATTCTGGTTCTATTACCAGAGCAAATAGTAATGGTGATAATGGGCATCCTTGTCTACAACCCCTAAAGAGATTAAAATTTGCTGATAACATTTGATTTGTTAATATTCTTGCAGTTGGATTTGAGTATATGATTTTTACCCATTTGGAAAATCTATCCCCCAGTTGAAATTTCTGCATTATTTTAAATAAATATGGCCATGCAACCTGGTCAAATGCTTTTTCAGCATCTAAGGATATGACAGCTAGTTCAATATCATTCACTCTTTTTGAATATATGATATTGAACAGATTATAAGATGAATAGCGTTTTGGGATAAAACCTGTTTTGTCATGATGTATTAAGTTATTAATCACTAAACTTAGCCTCCGAAATAAAATTTTAGTTAGTATTTTTTGATCAGTGTTTAAAAGAGCTATTGCTCTGTATGACCCAGGGTCTTCCAAATCTTTATCAGCTTTAGGGATAAGTGTAATTGTAGATTCATTTAATGATTCTGGTAACTTTCCTTGTTCATAAGCATATTTATATATTATATGTAAACGTGGAGAGAGATCATCGATCATTAAACGTCCTTATAAAATTGAACACTTAAGCCATCAGGGCCCTGCGGCTTTTCTGTTATTTAATGATTCCAATTGATCTTTTCAATATCATTTACTGAAAATATATCAAGCATTTAAAAACAAGTCTCTACCTTCCTGATCCAAACTATTAATATGACATTCTTGTAGGAATGTTAGCCATTCCATCTGGTTGTCCTGCTAGTTTAGATGAGTAATTTTGATAATATTGTAAAAAATGTATCATTGATATTATTTTGGTAAAGTCAATATTTCTCTTGTTCAGATCTAATTTTATGTATCATTTTCTCCTTCATCTAATTTTCTAAGCTGGCGTGTCAGTAATTTTTGTGGTTTATCCCAAATTCAAAGTGTACTTGTTTAGTCTGTTGAAAAAGTTTTTAATAATCTGC
The DNA here is from genome assembly GCA_035221665.1 of Okamejei kenojei. Lineage (NCBI taxonomy): Eukaryota > Metazoa > Chordata > Chondrichthyes > Rajiformes > Rajidae > Okamejei > Okamejei kenojei. The sequence continues at coordinate 103,445,484 of CM069134.1, read as the reverse complement.
ATTTTGAATATATTTTAGTTAGCTTATATTTTAATGATGCAATTTTATTACTTAGCCCCTTTGAAGGGGGATATTTGCATTTTGAAATATTGAATTGTTTTATTTCATTTTCCAACTTTTTGTTGAGTCTTTCAATTTTCCTTATTAAAGGTATGCTGTGTGCTGATATTATTTGCACCGCGCATAAATTGTTTAAAATGTATCCCAAAGCTGTGATGGTGGAATTTCCAGGGTTTGTCATTAGTTTCAAAAAACAAATTAATCTGTTTACCAAGTAATCATAACAAGCCTTATAATTTAATATTTGGGGGTTGAGTCTCCAGTTAGAGGTTTTAATAGTTATGTATTTTAATTTTATGTTAAATGTTAATGGAGCATGATCCGAGATAATAATATTATGATATTTTGAGTCATACGTAAATGGGATTAGTTTTGAATCTATTAAAAAATAGTCTATCCTTGAATAGGTTCCGAATACAGGGAAAAAAATGAATATGCTCGACCAAATGGGTTATCTGTTTTCCAGATATCCTTAAAATTTGCAGTGTTAATACAATAATTTACAAATGTACTTGACTTAGATCATCCTTTTCATTGATGATCTATCTAAATAATTATCTAAGGTACAATTAAAATCACCTCCAATTTATTAGATTATGTTGAGTGGATATAGGGATATTGTTAAATATTTTCTTGAAGAATAATGGGTTATCAAAATTAGGACCATATATATTCATAAGGATTACTTTTTTAGAATGTAATTCACCTGTAATTATTATATATCTACCCTCAACATCTTCTATTATTGAGCTTTGTTTAAAATGTATACCTTTACGAATAATTATTGCTACCCCTCTAGACTTATGTGTAAGTGAAGAGGGATATATTTTGGAAATCCATTTTGCCGTTAATCTATACTGCGCGTCTTTGTTAAGGTGTGTCTCTTGGAGAAAAATAATATCAGATTTCAATCTACTTAATTGAGCTAAAACCTTACTTCTTTTAATTGGTTCGTTAATTCCCTTAACATTCCAACTACAGAAAGTGATTCCATCACCCCCAATCCTAGTATTTATGTCATACATGTTATTATTAAGGTGGTTTATAATGGAGTAGATGTCTCAGCTCATCTAACCCAATCCTATACCCAAACATCAGATCGATGAAATTTAATTTCTGTGTCATTGTCTTATACACGCGTCTCTTTGAACTAACTATATAATAACAATCATACTTAAATCCATATAATATATAATATGAAATAAAATACATAATATAAAAGTAATAATAAAAAATGTGAGTAAAGTAAGTGATGTTAGTAAAGTATAAGGGGAAAAAAGTGACTACAACTATAATTAGTGTAGCTAGTATTAGTGTAAGCAACACTAGCGCGGCTATTAATCTACGGACTTCCGTGAAAAAAAAAGATGTTAATAATTCCAGCTCCGTTTTTACCTTAAGGGCTATATATGTCGGGGTGGGGCATTAAATTTATATAATAATTAATTAATAATACTACTAATATCAAATATAGTTAGTGTCATAGCACTAACGTACATTTTTTAAGGGGTAGGTAATACAAAACTATATTTATTAATAATCCATCCATCCCTCCTTAACCCAAAGATAGAGTCCATGTCCATTATTCCTCCTCCTTCCTGCGGGTCCTCCTTCAGTGTGAATCCTCCTCCTTTTCTGTGGATGGGCAGTATCATCAGGTAAGTGATCAATAATATTCAGTATTGTTCATCTTCATCTACTTCTTCCTCTACTTCTTCCTCTTCCAATTTCTTCTGAATGTTTCGAACGAATTCAAGAGCTTCTGTATGTTTGGTGAAGTGGTGCTCCTTGTTATCATAAGTTACACTTAATGTTGCCGAGTACATCAGGCCATATCTCAGCTTCTTTAATGTTCCTCAGGTAACCTCTTGTTTCTGTAAATAAAGATCTTCTCTTGGCCACTTCCGCAGGGTAATCTCTGAAGATACTGATGTTATCTCCCTCATATTTGAGATTTTTCTTACGTATTATTATCTTCATCATATCTTCAAAAACATGATCATAAGCCACCTTCACAATCATCTGTCTTGGGGAAGCATCCCTCCTAGGGGTACGTCTCAATGCCCTGTGTGCTTGGCCCAGCAGAGGTTCTTGGTCCAAGTTCAGAATATCTTTTAGGAGTTTTGCAGCAAATTTTCGAGGGTCTTGATCTCCCTCTCGGCCTTCACTCGATCCAGCAATACACAAATTCCGACGCCTTTGACGTCCCTCCAAGTCAATGCATTTCTCAGTTATTTTGTGTAATAATTCTGATAAACGCTTGTTCTCGGCAAGACGCTTCTCGGCTGATTCAGTCAATTCTTTTATTACATCGTTTTGTTGGTTAAGTGAGGTTGTAATAGGTTCTAACTTGGTATCCAGCAGCAACTCCATCTCAAGTTTTACGGTTTACATCATCCAACTGTTGTTGCAAATCAGTACCCGCTTTATCTTTCCATTCGTCCATCATAGTCTTTACAGTAGTTATAACTTCTTTTTTGAACTCTTCTTTCAAATTGTCATGATACACCAAAATATCATTTCTTAAAGTCTCTTTATATTCTTTTTTCATATCCTTAAGCATTTTTTTTAGCTCATCCATAATCATTTTTATGAGGTCATCCATGTTTAAAATATCTTCCTGGGAAGCACTCAAACTCGAGCCCGTGGCTCCAGTGAGGCCTACTTCCTTTTTCTCTTTCACAGGCTTTTTCACTGGGGGGGGGCTGGGGGGAGCGATGCATCAACCATTTTCTTAGTAAAGTCGCGCACCTGATGATGTCACGCACCTTTTTAAACGCTACCGGAGCCGTTCAAATACCCATTCTCCTCTGGTGAGTAGTTTAAGTTAACCCCTTTTACCCCCGTTTTTCATACAATTTTTTATTTATTTTTTTTTTTTTTAATTTAATTTTTTTTTAATTTTTTTTATTATAGAAAACAAAGTAATTACAAAATACACTCTTTATACACGATCAAAACTATATAATAATTAATGATAAATTGATACTGTTTATATTATTTATAATATTATCAATTATACAATATCAAGGTTAATTATTTTGTATAATTGGAAGTGTGTATAGAAACATAGAAACATAGAAACATAGAAATTAGGTGCAGGAGTAGGCCATTCAGCCCTTCGAGCCTGCACCGCCATTCAATATGATCATGGCTGATCATCCAACTCAGTATCCCGTACCGCCTTCTCTCCATACCCCCTGATCCCCTTAGCCACAAGGGCCACATCCAACTCACTCTTAAATATAGCCAATGAACTGGCCTCAACTACCCTCTGTGGCAGAGAGTTCCAGAGACTCACCACTCTCTGTGTGAAAAAAGTCTTTCTCATCTCGGTCCTAAAGGATTTCCCCCTTATCCTTAAGCTGTGACCCCTTGTCCTGGACTTCCCAAACATCGGGAACAATCTTCCTGCATCTAGCCTGTCCAACCCCTTAAGAATTTTGTAAGTTTCTATAAGATCCCCTCTCAATCTCCTAAATTCCAGAGAGTATAAACCGAGTCTATCCAGTCTTTCTTCATAAGACAGTCCTGACATCCCAGGAATCAGTCTGGTGAACCTTCTCTGCACTCCCTCTATGGCAATAATGTCCTTCCTCAGATTTGGAGACCAAAACTGTACGCAATACTCCAGGTGTGGTCTCACCAAGACCCTGTACAACTGAAGTAGAACCTCCCTGCTCCTGTACTCAAATCCTTTTGCTATGAAAGCTAACATACCATTCGCTTTTTTCACTGCCTGCTGCACCTGCATGCCTACTTTCAATGACTGGTGTACCATGACACCCAGGTCTTGCTGCATCTCCCCTTTTCCTAATCGGCCACCATTTAAATAAGCTAGTCTGCTTTCCTGTTTTTTGCCACCAAAGTGGATAACCTCACATTTATCCACATATACTGCATCTGCCAAACATTTGCCCACTCACCCAGCCTATCCAAGTCACCTTGCAGTCTCCTAGCATCCTCCTCACAGCGAACACTGCCCCCCAGCTTAGTGTCAAATCCGCAAACTTGGAGATATTGCCTTCAATTCCCTCATCCAGATCATTAATATATATTGTAAATAGCTGGGGTCCCAGCACTGAGCCCTGCGGTACCCCACTAGTTACTGCCTGCCATTGTGAAAAGGACCCGTTTACTCCTACTCTTTGCTTTCTGTTTGCCAGCCAGTTCTCTATCCACATCAATACTGAAACCCCTAATACGTATGCTTTAAGTTTGTATACTAATCTCTTATGTGGGACCTTGTCGAAAGCCTTCTGGAAGTCCAGATATACCACATCCACTGGTTCTCCCTTATCCACGCTACTAGTTACATCCTCGAAAAATTCCACAAGATTCGTCAGACATAATTTACCTTTTGTAAATCCATGCTGACTTTGTCCAATGATTTCACCACTTTCCAAATGTGCTGCTATCCCATCTTTAATAACTGACTCTAGCAGTTTCCCCACTACCGATGTTAGACTAACTGGTCTGTAATTCCCCGTTTTCTCTCTCCCTCCCTTCTAAAAAGAGGGGTTACATTTGCTACCGCCCAATCCTCAGGAACTACTCCAGAATCTAAAGAGTTTTGAAAGATCATCCTAGTATTAGCAATATACTCATACTAGTCATAATGTCCATATTTCCTCTAATCTCAAAATACAAGTCCCCCATGTTATAATTGTATAATACACAATATTAACCGAACTTCTATAATATTCATTATATTTTCATAATAATAAGATGTTTGTATTATTATTGACTTTATATTTCCAAATTATTGTATAGTTGAAACTACACAATTTTATGTAATTAAAAAATACAGGACAATCAATAATATTTTCATACAAGTAATGATATCTATATTCGCATTAATATTAAAAAATTAATATAATGTGTTTTCTATACTTTTTTTCTAATTAAAGATAGAAAAAAAAAGAATAGAAAATAGAAAAGAGAGTGTTGAAAGTTTGATGGAGATTGAAATATTATTCATTAATTCGTCCTTGGAGATATTATTCATGATTTATTATATATGTTTCTTCATCCATTCAGATATTCAGGCCTCAGTCAAGTCTTCGCGCCGAACCATTATGACCCTGTAAATATTTAATATATGGAGACCAAAATCTCTCTGAAGAGATTCTAACCTATCCATAAGGACAAGCCTCAATCTCTCCAAATGAAGTGTCTCCGACATTTCTGTAATTCCACATTTTAATTGTTGGGGATGCAGGGCCTTTCCAAAATTTTAATATTAATTTTTTCCCAATTATTAGACAATAATCGATAAAAATTCTTTGCTTCATTGTAACTAGTTGGTCCCGTTTCAAGTATTCCAAGTATTATTAACTTTGGATCAGAAATCATAGTAAATATTAATAACATTCGAAATTATCTTAAAATATTTCGTTCCAATATTCTACAATCTTTATACAATTAGTGAATGAATGTGTCAAATTTGCTTCTGAGATTTGACATTTATCACATATAGGCGATAATTTTGGAAATATATTATGTAATTTAGATTTGGAATAATGTAGTCTATGTAGAATTTTAAACTGTATAAGCACATGTTTAGCATTTTACGAACAATGATGTATGTGTTGTAAGCCTTCGTCCCGTATTTCTGAGCTTATTATTTGACCTAATTCATTTTCCCAAATCTGTCTATGTAATTTCCGTGTGATGGGATATCACTTTCCAATAAAATTATTATAAATATAATGATATCATTTTTTCTGTATTTGGATGTTTATTCAAGCATTCATCTAAAATATTTAAGTCCTTTCTATTTCTAAGTTTCTTGGGTATTTGCAGAGATATAGTTTCTGATTTGTAAATATCTAAAATATTCATTGTTTTGTAGTCCATAAGTTTTGTTGTAACTCTTGAAATGAAAGAAAAGAGCTTTCCTTATAAAGATCCCCTATGTTTAAAATTCCTTTATTTTTTCCATTGTAAAAAAGCCTTATCCATCGTTGAAGGTTTAAACGTAAAATTATTGGCAATGGTAAGACCTAACGGTATAGATTTTAATTTTAATGTTTTCTTTATTTGTTTCCAAATGCGGATTCCGTTTTCTATTTATCGGGTTTTCATTATAAATTTTCTTAGTCACGTTAGTATTAGCAAATATTATAGAACTAATTTCAAATGGAGAACAATCTTCTTTTTCCATTTTTAACCAGTTTGGTTTATTATCTATTTCTTCTAGCCAAAAATTCATGTTTTTGATATTAACTGCCCAATAATAAAACATAAAATTTGGTAATGCTAATCCCCATTTATTTTAGCTTTACATAAGTGTTTTTTATTTATTCTGTGGTTTTCTTATAATCCCAAATAAAGTTAGTAACTAGTGAGTCTAATTTTTTTTAAAAATCTTTAGGGAGATATATCGGTATTAATTGAAATAAATATAATAATTGGGGAGAAAAATCATTTTTATCGCGTTGATTTTACCTAACATTGAAATAGGTAAACTTTTTCCAGTATAAAATATTCTTATTTAATTTGTTCAGTAATAACGGGAAGTTAGATTTAAATAAAGAATCAAATCTTTTTGTAACAAAAATGCCAAGATATTTAATATTTTCATTTGTTATCTTGAAAGGAAACTGTTGTAATATCTGTAAATTAATTCATCGTTATTGGCATAAGTTCACTTTTATTCCAATTGATACTGTATCCTGAGATTAATCCAAATTCCGTTATTAGTTTTAACAAATTTCGGATACTTATTTCCGGTTCAGTGATATAAAGTAATACATCGTCCGCATATAAGGAGATTTTATTCTTAGTATCTTTAGTATCATATCCATGTATTTCCGGATGTAATCTCACCCTTTGGGCGAGGTTCTATTGCTAGCGCAAACAATAAAGGTGATAGAGGACAGCCTTGTCTACAAACCTCGAGATAAACTAAATTTAGTAGATAACATACGGTTTGTTGTTATTCTAGCTGTTGGGTTTGCATATAACAATTTAATCCAAGTAGTAAACTTCTCACCGAGCTTGAAAGCTTCCATCACCGAAAATAGATAAGGCCATTCCACTTGGTCAAAAGCTTTTTTCTGCATCTAGCGAGATAACTACTAAATCTTTTTTATCACTTCTTTTCGAATATATAATATTAAATAACCGTCTTAGATTATATGAGGAATATCTTTTAGATATAAATCCTGTTTGATCGGGATGAATTAATTCATTGACAACTGTACTTAATCTTTGTGCTAATATTTTTGTTAAAATCTTTTGATCCGTATCTAATAGAGCTATTGCTCTATATGATCCTGGTTCATCCAAGTCTTTATTTATTTTAGGTATAAGTGTTATTAATAGACTCGTTCAGCGTATCTGGTAATTTCTGTTGTGTATATATCTGTTCATATAATGATTTCAAATATGGGACCATATGATCATGAAAAATTTTATAAAATTCCGAGCCAATACCATCCGGTCCCGGTGTTTTACCATTTTTTAATGATCTAATAGATTCTTGGATTTCTTTTATTGAAATATCAGCATTTAATAGTTCTTTATTTTGTAAATCCAAACCTTTTAAGTTACATATTTTTAAAAAAAGGCATCTATTTCTGTTTTATTTACTGTCGCTTTAGCAGTATATAGATTTTTATAATATTGCATGAATCTATCATTAATATCTTTAGGTTGTATTAATAAATCACCATTTTGTGATTTAATCCTATGTATAATTTTTTTCAGCTTCAATTTTCCTTAATTGTCGAGCTAATAATTTTTGGGGTTTGTCTCCAAATTCAAACTGTAATTGTTTAGTATGTTGATAAAATTTTAAAACTTGATCAGTATAATATTTTATTTAAATTTATATTTCAATGCTACAATTTTATTATGTATTATTATATCTGGTTTTATTGCATTCTGTATATCTAATTGTTTAATCTCCCTTTCCAAGTCCTGTTGTTCCTTCCAAATCTTTTTATTATGGAATGCTTGTGAAGAAATCATTAATTCCTCGAAGATATGCTTTAAATGTTTCCCATAATAAAGAGCGAGATATTTCTGGTTGATCATTTTGTTTCAAAAAAAATCTTAATTTGAGTTATAATAAATTCCTGAGTAGTTTTATTTTTTAAAAAATTGTGGATTAAGTTTCCATTGGTCCACAATTTTCTGTTTTATAAATTATGGAAAAAACCATTTATTTTAATTTTAAATGTTAATGGTGCATGATCTGAGATTATAATATTATGATATTTGGGTTCGTAAGTAAGTGAGATAAGCTTTGCATCTACCAGAAAATAATCTATTCTTGAGTAAGTTTTATGTACTGGTGAGTAAAAAGAGTATTCCTCGACCAGTAGGGTTTTTCTATTCTCCAAACATCTTTAATATTAAGTCGTTTGAATATATGCATTTAATAAATCACTAGAATGTGAATTTAGTTTTTCTTTGTTTTGAAGATCTGTCTAGGTAAGGGTCTAATGTACAATTAAAAATCTCCTCCGATTATCAAATTATAATGTTGTTAATTCCGGAATATTGTTAAGTACTTTCTTAAAAAACAAAGGGCTATCAAAATTTGGTCCATATATATTAACGAAAATCATTTTTTCTGTGTTTATTTATTTCTCCTATCAACAATAATGTATCTACCATCTTTATCAGATATAGTTGATGTATGCTTAAATAAAGTACCTTTACGAAATAAAATATTGCTACACCTCTTGATTTATGCGTAAAAGAAGAATGATATTATTTGTCTATCCATTTAGCTTTCAACCTGTTTTCAGCGTCTTTTTTTAAGTGGGTTTCTTGAATATAAATTACATCAGCTTTAATTGCCTTTAAATGTGTCAATATTTTTCCTCTCTTTATTGGTTCATTAATACCATTTGACGTTCCAACTGCAAAATGTTAATCCCTCATTCCCCCGTATTTTCTTTTTAAAGTCTTGCATTTTTAAGTTTATGGGAATTTGCAATAGAGTCTAAGGGTCAGCGCAGTAACCTAACCTTACACCCGAATTCCGAATAGATGAATTTTAAATCTCTTTTATATACCTCACAAATATATCTCCATTGGTCCCAATGTGTAACTCCATTCAAACTGAAAAATACAATAGATATAAAAAGGATAGTAAAGAATAGTTAAAGAAATTAATAGTTTGTGTAAAGAAGGAAAAAACTACAAATAAAGTATTTGTAGTTTGTGTTAGCCATATTAACTTGGCTATCCCATCTAAGGACTTCCGGCATTGTTGTTATTAACTTGGCCAGCTCCTAGATTTGAGGAATTATTATTCCATCAATATATTTTAACTGGGGTGTAATATTAAAGGAATGAAAAAAAGTGGTGATAGTCATCATATAAGGGTATCTATATCTAAAATTAACTTAGAAATCTAAGCAGTAATTAAACATAAAAAATATAATTTAAAGTACAAAATAAAAATTATTATTAGAAAAAAAAGGATCTCCAAATGAGATCCATAGCTAAAATTTAACTCCATTCATTAACGCGACATTAGTTATTAATTATTAGTGGTATTAATTAGCAAAAAGTGAGCAATCTTGATTAATAATAATCATAGTGATAATAAAACCGCGTTGTGATTTTAATATGTGTGTTATTTGTTTATATTAGTTATATGTTAAGACTAATTGTCAGTATCCAGAAAAACGTCTTCCAATCCAGTTTTTTCCTCTTCATTCCGTACGGCATTGTCCATTACTTCCATTACTTCTAGTCCCATATTACTCATATGAAATCTCACGAATGTTGAGTGTCCGTATTGGGTCTCTAAAAGTAGAAAAAGTCAGTATGTTTGCTTGTAGATACTTTTCAGACTCGAGCTGCTTTACGAAATCCAAGGCTGTTGGTAATGTTGAGACTTCATTTTCGGTCTCTAAAAATAGTAAAAGTTCAGTATGTTTGCTTGTAAATACTTTTCAAGGCTTGAACTGCTTTGCGAAATCCAAGGCTGCTTCTGGGTTTTAAAGAAATGCTCCACTGTGTTAAAAGTAACTCTTAGAATGGCTGGGTAATTCAAACCGTATCTCAGATTTTCTACACCCCCCTCATTAGGCTTTTGGCTTCATTAAAAGCCTTCCGTTTTCTAGCAACCTCTGGAGGGTAATCTCGATAGATACTGATCCTTTGTCCTTCAAATGTCAAATTCCTATTTCTCGCAGCTTTTCCGCATGATCTCCTCCAGGACAAAATCATATTGTAGCTTTATGATCATTTGTCTTGGGGGGCATTTATACTGGTCTGATGTCTGCCGACTCTATGTGCACGAGCTAATAAAGGCATTTCATCCAGAGATAAAACCTTTTTGGAGTAGTTTAGCAGTGAATTCTCGAGGATCTTCGTGTTTCTCGAGGACCCCGGAATCCCTGCGATCCTCAAGTTCTGTCTTCTCTGATAGCCTTCTAGCTGAGTACATTTCTCTGTTGTTTTAGTCAGCAAAGTCATTAGACGTTCATGTTCTGTTATCAGCTTTGCTGTAGACTCAGTACTTGCCCCCGCTATCTGTTCAAGTTCTTCATGCCAGCTGCTTGTTGTTCCAGCACGATTCCTCAATAGGATTAATCTTATTTTGAAAGTCTTTTTAACCTTTTCAAGTTTTTTCTCCATCTTAGTTTCCATATCCTTAAGCATTTCAATAAATTCTTTCTTCAAATCTTCCGATACTTTCTTGACCTTTTTTTCAATTTTTAACATTGTTTCTTTTTGAAATTCATTCAATTGATTTTTCATCTGATCCATCCTGACTGTTTATTTGACATATTTCTTCCTTTAATTCTTCCTTTATACCGTTCATTTCTTTCCTTTTAATTCTAGCTTTAAATTAGCCATCTGTTGAGATATAAAAGTTTTCAAATCCTCACCTTCCGTTTTTGTGCCTTGTTTCTTGGAAACCATCTTCCAGGGAGCTGGTCCTACTCGAATCCGAGGCTTCACCTCGGCCTTCTCTGCCGCTTTCTGTCGGGTTGAAACGAGTTTTACTCTTGTCGGTAGGGCTCCGTTGCGTCGACATAGTTAGTCGCAGGGCTGATGACGTCACTCGGCACAGTCGGTATAGAAACGGAGGCAGTGTGTAGCAGACAGCCGGTAAGTCTTTTTAAACCCCGTTTTTTTTTCCGATTTTTTACGGAGCTGGCTGGCGCTATACTCTAGGGCTCCATAGCGCCACCGGAAGGGATACCATTTTTAGCGGAGCTGAATGGCGTGAGTTCCACTCACTCCATAGTGCCACCGGATGTCCCTGAGAGGAATCTTTAACAAAAATCCTCCTAAACCTAGATATACAGAAATCTGGGATGTCAGTATAGTTCTCACACTGCTTCGACAATGTGCTCCAATTACGTCATTGTCTTTTCAGAAGTTAACACTTAAAGTGGTTAAGCTCATGGCGCTAATATCAGCGCAACGAGTGCAAACATTGCAAAAGTTACGACTAGATAGCATGTATTCACCTGCCGATAACATTACATTTAATGTGTATGATTTAATCAAACAAAGCAGGCCAGGAGTGGCCGGAAACAAAGTAAGTTTTAAAGCATACCCTGTTGACCAAATGTTATGAGTAGTTAAGCACCTGAGTCAATATATCGAGGTAACTAAGAGTCTCAGAGGCTCTGAGACAGCAATGCTCATCAGTCACAAAAAAACTAATAAAAGGTGTCAGTATAAACTATTTCTAGATGGTAAATCAGGTTTTGAATTCCACTGGAGTCAATGTGTTTAAATCTCACTCCACCAGGGCGGCATCAACATCCGCAGCAAGGCTGCAGGATGGTCTAAGGAATCAACTTTTCTAAAATTATGATAAACCTGTCCAGACAGTGCCAGGGTTTGGGCATGCTGTTTTGGGTTCCGTTTGATTTGATTTGTCTTTATAAATTTAATTTGTAATTTCCCCTGGGATAGAGGGGTTATTACTGTATTGTTATTAAAAAAATGATTATTGGATAATTTGAAGCAATGTTCAATACATTATTATTCACTACTATGTCAACTGAAGCAGTGTGTCATATGGAATGGATCTACGGCATGAAATCACAGAGCTTTGAAATATGCACGTAGTCTCCCACGTGACTCCGAAGTAAAATAGTATGATTAAACAAGAACTTACCAGTTTGAAGTTTGATCTTTATTTTATGAGGAGTTACGATGAGGGATTATGTGCCCTCCGCACCCGGCACTCATAATGGCAAAGATCATCTGGTAGTTCTAGTCTTCTGAGTCTTACTATATCACTTCGGCTATAGTTTCTGTGTTTTCATGCCGCTGCTTTGAAGTATGACGTGCATGCGCCTGGCGGGGCTTCTTCACGTAATCCCTCATCGTAACTCCTCATAAAATAAACATCAAACTTCAAACTGTTAAGTTCTCATTTAATCTTGCTATTCTCTGCCACAGAGGCAGTGAGGCCAATTCACTGGGTGTTTTCAAGAGAGAGTTAGAAATAGTTCTTAGGGCTAACGGAATCAGAGTATATGGGGATAAAGCAGGAATGGGGTACTGATTCAGGATGATCAGCCATGATCATATTGAATGGCGGTACTGGCTCGAAGGGTCAAATGACCTACTCCTGCACCTATTTTCTATGTTTCTGTTTCTATCCCTTCATTCCCTGAATATCCACATGCCTATCTAAAGGCGCCTTAAATACTACTATTATATGTTCTTCCACCACTACCCCGGCAGTGTTTTTCAGTCATGTACTACTCGGGGTAAAATAAACTTAGCCCGCATGATCTCCTTTAAACTTTCTCCCTTTGACTTTAAAACTATGCCCTCAAGTCTTTGACATTTCCACCTTGGGAAAAAGGTTCTGATCATATATAATTTTGAGAGGTATACTGACATGATTAACGGAAGGCTTTCATTACGTATCACTGATGTGTATGAGATTAAAGAATAGGACACAAGAGGGAAATTAACAGTATTATTAATGGAATAATATAACATTTATATTGCAGATTCCGGTGAATTAAAATAAAATAATTGGTGATGACATATAATGAAATGACATAACATGGAACAAACAATGGGAACAATGAGGAAATTGTGAAATATAATGATGGAACCAAGGTAATACAATGATTAGATTAGATTAGATTTTATTACTTGGCCACCAATGATGGGTTCTATGGTGTGTATTGATTTAGATAGAGTGATTTATATGAGGAACATGCATCCAAATCATTATACCCCACTAGTCACAGTAATGAATTCCACCAGTTGCACCATTATACCCCACTGATTACAATGGAGCAGCTAACTAGACACAATGACCTGGAAAGTGAAATATACTGATCCAGTCATTGGAACACAAGGCTGTGATATAATGATGCAGGCATGTAATTATCAGGCATACCACACTAAGATGTGCAGCAAGCAAGAATTTCATTGTCCTATCTGGGTCATATGACAATAAAACTCTCTTGACTCTCGACGATGCAAAAATTGTGTCCGAGATGATCAAAGGATAAGACGGTGCAACCATTGGGGAAGATGTGCATAACCAATAGGCAAGTGGAAAAAAACAGTGTAGCTAGTGGAATAAAATGATATTGTTAATGTATTACAGTCCTGCAATGGCAATGATGTGGCCAACTGTGGAAGCATCTGGACAATGGGCTGTACCAATGCAGCAAATGTGATGAAATTATGTAAAATTAGGTGAAGGTAAATTATGATTCAACCAAAAGGATACAATGAGTAAGTACAAGAACACAGCCATTGTAACACAGCAAAGGAGTTTGTTGTGATACAACGATGAGATACAGTGCCCTCCATAATGTTTGGGACAAAGACGCATCATTTATTTATTTGCCACTCTACTGCAAAATTTGAGATTTGTAAAAAAGAAAAATCACATGTGGTTAAAGTGCACGTTGTCGGATTTTATTAAAAGCCAATTTTATGCAGCTGTATAAATTACACCTGTGTTTATCCATGGTCCACCCATTTCATGGCACCATAACGTTTGGGACACATGGATTCGCAGGCGATTGTAACTGCTCAGGTATGTCTAATTGCCTCCTTAATGCAGATATAAGAGAACTCTCAGCACCTAGTCTTTCATCCAGTCCTTCCATCACTTTTGGAAACTTTTATTGCTGTTTATCAACATGAGGACCAACGTTGTGCCAAGTAAAGTCAAAGATGCCATTATGAGACTGAGAAACAAGAATAAAACTGTTACAGACATCAACCAAATCTTAGGATTACCAAAATCAACTGATTGGAACATAATTAAGAAGAAAGAGAGCACTAGTGAGCTTACTAATCACACAGGGACTGGCAGGCCAAGGAAGACCTCCGCAGCTGAAGACAGAAGAATTCTCTCTATAATAAAGAAAAATCCCCAAACACTAGTCCGACAGATCAGAAACACTCTTCAGGAGTCAGGTGTGGATTCGTCAATGACCACTATCCGCAGAAGACTTCATGAACAGAAATACAGAGGCTACACTGCAAGATGCAAACCGCTGGTTAGCTGCAAAAATAGTATGGCCAGGTTACAGATTGCCAAGATGTACTTAAAAGAGCAACCACAGTTCTGGAAAAAGGTCTTGTGGACAGGTGAGACAAAGATGAATTTATATCACAGTGATTGCAAGAGCAAAGTATGGAGGAGTGAAGGAACTGCGCAAGATCCAAAGCAAACCACCTCATCTGTGAAACACAGTGGTGGGGGTGTTATGGCCTGGGCATGTATGGCTGCTGAAGGTTCACTTATCTTCATTGATGATACAACTGCTAATAGTAGTAGCATACTGAATTCTGAAATGTATAGACCCATCCTATCTGCTCAAGTTCAAACAAATGCCTCAAAACTCAGTGGCCGGCGGTTTATTCTACAGCAAGACAATGATCCCAAACATACTGCTAATGCAACAAGGAAGTTTTTCAAAGCTAAAAAATGGTCAATTCTTGAGTGGCCAAGTCAATCACCTGATCTGAACCCAATTGAACATAGGTTTTGTATGCTGAAGAGAAAACTGAAGGGGACTAGCTGCCAAAACAGGCATAAGCTAAAGATGGCTGCAATACAGGCTTGGCAGAGCATCACCAGAGAAGGCACCCAGCAACTGGTGATGTCCATGAATCGCAGACTTCAAGCAGTCACCGCATGCAAAGGATATGCAACAAAATACTAAACATGACTATTTTCATTTTTCACGGCATTGTTGTGTCCTAAACATGATGGTGCCCTGAAATGGGGGGACTATGTATCAACACTGTTGTAATTTCTACATGATGAAACCAAAATGTATAAAAATGGCCTTTATTAAAATCTGACAATGTGCATTTCAAGGTAAGTCCAAGTAAGTCCTGAATCGGTGCCCCCCACCGGAGACCGCGGCTTCAAGATGAACCGCGCTGCTCCCGCTGCTGAAGCCCCAGGCGCTTCTCCGGGAAAGGCCGCACCGATCCTTGCTTTTAGGCCACGGGGGAGGCGACATGGAAAAAGTCTCTGTGGAGGAGGCGACCAAAGCAGTTTCCCCTTACCCCCCCACACATACATTAAACACATACATTAAAACACCAAAAAAAAAGTTGAAAAAACACACGCTGCTGGCAGATGGCAGAGCTGCTGGCAGAGCTGCCGGCTTGCAGCGCCCCCCCACCGACCAATTTTAACCACGTGATTTTTTCTATTACAAATCTCAAATTGTGGAGTACAGAGACAAATAAATAAATGATGGGTCTTTGTTCCAAACATTATGGAAGGCACTGTAAATGGAATAAATGGAGACAATGGTGTAGCCAAAAACAATGTGGAATTGTAAAAGCTTCTTCACTTTGCAACAAGCTTGTTTGCTGCTAGAATAATGACAACATTGAATATTAGTTTTAAAGATAAAATCACTTTACTAATCAGTCTGAAGAAAGGTCCTGATCTGAAACATTACCTGCGTATTCCCTCCACAGATACTGTTTGACCCACTGAGTTCCTTCAGCACTTTGTATCTTGCTCACTGTAGTAATAACCTTCCCATAGCTAGTAACCTCCTGGTATATATAAAGCATGGACATTATTTTACAGAGTTGGCATAATTTCTAAAATAACCAGGAAAATAAGTTCATTTCATTGCTCATTTGTACTTACAGTCTATAAAAGCAAACACAATGCTCTTATAGGATTGTTTTTTGTAAAGTGTTTCTGATAACTTACTCCAAAATGAATCTCTGTCTTGCAAGAAAGTATTGGTCTTGTTCTGCAATTAATCACTTGTATGGTGATATTTCTATTCCAGTTGGCAGGAAGCCATAAGAGCAAAGCAACATTGTTTTATCATTGTCATTCTGTTAAAATACCATCAAAGCAAGCTCACAGCTACTGCGATTCTGACGGTTTCCAGCATATGGCATGTTTTTCAATGGAGCAAAACAAAAATGCGGAAGTTGGAAATGTGAAACAAAAACAGCAAATGCTGGAAGCTTTCAGCAGTTTGGGAAGCTTCTGTGGAGAGAGAACCTGAATTGAAGGTATGTGTCACAGATTATTAAACAGAAAGTGAAAAAATGTGAAAACGAGCATAATTTAAGGTGGGGAGATAGTGTAGCACAGACAGAATAGAGGACAAATCTGTGACATGGTAGATGCCAAAGCCGTCAAGGTAACAACTTATAGAGTCATAGAATCATAGAGTGATACAGCGTGGAAACAGGTCCTTCAGCCCAACTTGCCCACACCAGCCAACATGTACCAGCTACACTAGTCTAACCTGCCTACGTTTGGCCCATATCCCTCCAAACCTGTCCTATCCATGTACTTGTCTAACTGTTACTTAAACGTTGGGATAGTTCCAGCAACTACCTCCTCTGGCAGCTTGTTCCATACACCCACCATTAAATTTCTTCCCCTTCACCTTAAACCTGTCCTCTAGTCCTCGATTCATCTACTTTGGGCAAGAGACTCTGTGCATCTACCCGATCTATTCCTCTCATGATTTTATACACCTCTATAAGGTCACCCCCCATCCTCCTGCGCTCCATGGTATTGAGTCCCAGCCAACTCAACCTCTCCCTATAGCTCAGAACCTCAGGTCCTGGCAACATCTTCGTAAATCCTCAGAACATCCTCGTAAACATTTTAAAAACGGCAGTTCGAGACAGAGGGGCAAAAATAAAGTAAGACAGAGAAAAAACACAAGAGTTCACTTCAAGTTGGGAGGATGTAATTGGCGACTGGAATTGTAGATAGAATAGATAGTTTGGCTATAACAAAATAGTTGTGTTCCTAAGAATCCTCATGTCATCGAAAATTGCATTATGAAAACAACTGTGTCAAAGGTGAAAAGGAGGTAAAAAAATGCTAAAGGCTGAAGGTTACATGATTTAATAGAGTATATTCTACAATCGTCAATAGAAGTGATCGCTCTTCAATTTATGTGACATCCCACGGCAAATGTTGCTGATGTGTACTTAAGAGACAATGATGTCTGATTACTGTGGGGAGGCTACATAGACATTGTTTGTTCAAAGATTGCTTTTTTTCGACATGCCAATTTCCAAAGAAAATTTAAAGTGGTTCTCTAGTTCCTGATCAAGAGTAAAGTCAAGGGTGTTTAATGGTCATATGTCCCGAACAGGACAATGAAATTCTTACTTGCTGCAGCACAACAGAATATGTGAATATGTAAACATTGTACATAATGGGAAAAGAAAGAAAACAGTTCAATAAATAACAGATATAGTGCAAATAACAAATAATATATTGTAGTCTTTTGCAGTTCAGAGCTCAGAGCTTATTCAATGTTGTGTTTAATAGCCTGATAGCCGTGGGGAAGCAGCTGTTCCTGAACCTGGGCGTTACAGTTTTCAGACACCCCCATCCTCTCATCTTTACCATGGACGTCCAGACCCCCATCCTCTCATCTTTACCATGGACGTCCAGTCACTCTACACCTCCATCCCCCACCAGGACGGTCTCAAAGCCCTCCGGTTCTTCCTCGACCAGAGGAGCAAACCCATACCCGTTACCACCCTCCACTGACCACCCTCCTCCACCTAGCAGAGTTGGTCCTCACCCTCAATAACTTCTCTTTTGATTCCTCCCATTTCCTCCAAACACAAGGCGTAGCTATGGGCACACGCATGGGCCCCAGCTACGCTTGCCTCTTTGTTGGGTACGTCGAACAATCCTTGTTTCTCGGCGTACCAGGCCCCATCCCCGACCTCTACCTCCGTTACATCGACGACAGCTTTGGTGTCACCTCCTGCACCCACACACAACTGACTGACTTCATTCATTTCACCACCAACTTCCATCCGGCACTCAAATTACACTTGGACCATTTCCGACATTTCCCTACCATTCCTTGACCTCACACCATCTCTATTGCAGGTGATACGCTCCTGACCGACATCCACTACAAACCTACTGACTCCCACAGCTACCTGGACTACTCTTCCTCCCACCCTGCTTCCTGTAAGGACTCCATCCCCTATTCCCAATTCCTCCGTCTACGCCGCATCTGCTCCCAGGATGAGGTGTTCCACACCAGGTCATCACAAATGGCCTCATTCTTCAGAGAACGGGGATTCCCCTCCCCCACTATTGATGAGGCTCGCACCAGGGTCTCCTCCATACCCCGCAACACTGCCCTCGCTCCCCATTCCCCCACTCGCAAACAGGGCAGAGTCCCCCGGTCCTCACCTTTCACCCCACCAACCGCAAATACAACACATAGTCCTCCGCCAGTTTCGCCACCTCCAACGTGACCCCTCCACCCGCCACATCTTCCCATCTCCCCCCCTGTCTGCCTTCCGCAAAGACCGCTCCCTCCGCAACTCCCGTGTCAATTCTTCCCTCCCCTCCCGCTCTACCCCTTCTCCGGGCACTTTCCCTTGCAAGCGCAAGAAATGCAACACTTGTCCCTTCACCTCCCCCCTCCACTCATTTCAGGGACCCAAGCAGTCCGTCCAGGTCCGACAGAGGTTCACCTGCACCTCCTCCAACCCTCCATCTACTGCATCCGCAGCTCCAGATGCCAGATGATCTATATCGGTGAGACCAAGCGGAGGCTTGGCGATTGCTTCGCCGGACACTTCCGCTCGGTCCGCAATAACCAACCCGACCTCCCGGTGGCTCAGCACTTCAACTCCCCCTCTCCATTCCACATCCGACCTCTCGGTCCTGGGCCTCCTCCACGGCCAGAGTGAGCAACACCGCAAGCTGGAGGAACAGCACCTCATATTCCGCTTGGGAGTCTGCATCCTTTGGGCTTGAATATTGAATTTTCTCAATTCTGTTAACCCTTGCTGTCTCCTCCCTTCCCACCTCTCCCTCAGCCCTCGGGCCCTGGCTTTTTTTTTTTTTAAAGAAGGAACTGCAGATGCTGGAGAATCGAGGGTACACAAAAAGCTGGAGAAACTCAGCGGGTGCAGCAGCATCTAAGGAAGCTCCTTAGATGCTGCTGCACCCGCTGAGTTTCTCCAGCTTTTTGTGTACCCTCGGGCCCTGGCATTCCCTCTCTCTCTATCTCCCTCCCCCACCCCAGTCGCACCAGCTCTCATTTTCACACCACAAACAGCTTACAATGGCTTGTTCCCTTTATCACCGATACTTTTTTGCATATCTTTCACTCATTGTTCCTTATCTCTCCACATCACCGTTTATATCTCTCGTTTCCCTGATCCCTGACCAGTCTGAAGAAGGGTCTCGACCCGAAACGTCGCCTATCTCCTTCACTCCTTAGATGCTGCTGCACCCGCTGAGTTTCTCCAGCTTTTTGTGTACCCTCGATTCTCCAGCATCTGCAGTTCCTTCTTTAAAACAGTTTTCAGACTGCTGTACCTTCTTCCTGGTGGCAGTGGTGAGATGAGTGTGTAGCCAGGATGGTGTGGGTCCTTGATGATTTTGGCTGCCTTTTGGAGGCAGCAACTACGATAGATCCCTTCGACGGTGGGGAGGTCAAAGCCGGTGATGGACTGGGCAGTGGTCACAACTTTTTGTAGTCTTTTTCGCTCCTGGACGTTCATGTTGCCGAACCAGGCCACGATGCAACCAGTCAGAACGCTCTCTACCGTGCACCTGTAGAAGTTTAGGAGAATCCTCTTCGAGGTGCCGAATCTCCGTAATCTTCTCAGGAAGTAGAGTCGCTAATGTGCCTTTTTTATGATTGCATCAGTGTGCTGGGTCCAGGAAAGATCTTCTGATATATGCACACCCAAGAATTTGAAGTTATTGACACTCCACCATCGTCCCGTTGATATAAACAGGATTGTGGGTCCCCATCCTTCCCCTGCCAAAGTCCACAACTAGTTCCTCGGCCTCACTGATGGTGAGAGCCAGGTTATTGTGCTGGCACCATTTGGTCAGTCGGTCGATCTCACTTCTATACCCTGACTCATCCCCATCTGTGATTCGTCCAACTACAGTGGTGTCATCGGCAAACGTGATGATGGAGTTCGCATTATATTACACAGTCATGGGTATAGAGTGAGTAAAGCAGGGGCTGAGCCAATTAGGACCAATTATGGCCAATTAGGCCTGCATAGCAGAAATAGTGAATTCATTAATTGCATATAGCCAATTTGCATTGTGGTAATGCACATTGTAACATAACTATCTGTACTCAGGTTGTGGGCTCCAGATTCCAGCCACAAGCACCATCACTAGAAACAGAAACAGGAAGGAACAGCAGATGCTGGTGTAAACCGAATGTAGACACAAAAAACTGGAAAAACTCAGTGGGTCAGACAGCATCTATGGAGAAAAGGAATAGGTGACGTTTTGGGTCGAGACCCTTCTTCAGACTGAGAGTCATGGACTCTCAGGAAACATCACCTATTCTTTTCTCCAGACCCGCTGAGTAACTCCAGCTATTTGTGTCTATCTGTGATCTAGCTATTGTTGTATATGGTTTATCAAAACCTCCCTTTAATATTATTGAATGTCTATGCCCATGAGCGCTTCACATCTGTGATTGATTTTAACCAATATTACAACATACCCCTTCTTTGTCATCCCCTCTGTCTACGCTGAGTATCATGTAACCAAAAACACTGAACTTGCAGTCCTGCTCCTTTTTAAGCCACATTTACCCAATCATAGTTTGACATGTCCGTTGGTACCTTAACAATACCCTTTTCCCAACACTCTTTGCATTCATGTTTATATTAGTAAGCATAGCCAGTCTAGTTGTATGTCTACTTTCCAACCTAATGTCAGTGAACTGAGTGCAGCATGCACAATTTGTAGAATTACTGATTTTAATAAGAAGGCTGTGTTCGAAATAATTGGTCCCAAAAAAAAAGAATTCTGTAGGCAATGAAAAGTGATTTTCAACAAATGTTGAACATAGAAACGGAGCCTGCCATTTTCAGAGAACATAGGCTGATTGATGCCGAAGGGGATAAGACCATGCATGTGAAAAAAAAGGAAATCGCTGCACTGGCGGCATTAGGAATATGTTGTTCTTGAACGGCACCAGTCATAATTAGGTTATAATGTTGGAGCAGGGATTTGACTTTGACTGCTCCCACTGGATGTTCCATTCAAGTGAAATTAAGCAGTAAAAATATTCAAAACTAATGCATGAAAAGGTCAGGAGTTTTAACCACCCTGAGGAAAGTTTATTTTTGAAACAATAAGACTCACAGAGTCATGGAGCCGTACAGCAAAAAAACAGGACCTGCCGTCAACATGTCCATGCAGACCATCAAGCACCAATTTAAACTTTTCTTCGTTAACAGGCATTAAAATGATTGGTAGTTAATCAGAAATCAATTGTGGATCTTTTGATTGCACAGCAGATTGGGGGATGAATAACCAAGCAGATTTCCTAAGTGTGAGTGCCAAAGGGCATTCTCTTAAATCAGTCCAACTTGAGTGGTGACAGAGAGATTTGCAATTGGCCTTAGATTACTTGCTATAATGATATGTGCATCAGATTTTAGACTTTACTTTACTTAGAGATACAGGCCCTTCAGCCCACTGAGCCCACTCCGACCAATGATCACCCTGTACACTAAATCCATGCAAAACACGCTGGACAAATTACAATTTTACCAAAGCCAATTACCCTACAAACCTGTATGTCTTTGGAATGTAGGATGAAACCGGAGCACACAAAGAAAGCCCACATGGTCACAGAGAGAATGTACAAACTCAGTATAGACAGCACCCATGGTCATGATCGAACCCGGATCTCTGGTGCTGTAAAGGGTCTGTCCCACTTGGGCGTTATTTGGGCGACATTTAGGCGACAGCTGAAAAAGAGGTTGTCGCGTGGTGACGCATGCAGTGACGCGCGGTACTTCCCTGTTGCTCCAGGATTTTGGAATGTTCAAAATCCTGCGGCAACATTTGGGTGTCTCATCATGTCGTGCGCCCTGTCACACACTGACGTATGCTGTCCTGTGGGTGACGCCCGGTTAGGGTTAGAGTTAGGGTTGGGGTTAGGGACCGCAGATGGGGTGTAAAATATTCTTCCTTCAATGCATGGATTTTAAACATTAATATATTTAAATTAATACAATAAAATCAATTGTTCAAATGAAAAATTGTCTGAGTCCTTCAGTTTTATTTATAGATGTATTGGTCCGCTTCCAGATCCGATAACTGTCTCTTTTCACAGGGATGGATTCAGTGAGTGTAGACTGAACCCCCATCTCCCCTCTTCCCCCCTCCCGCCCCATCCCTCCTTCTCCACTCACCCCTACCGTTCTCCCCTCCCCTCTTCCCCCCTTCCTCCCTTCTCCCCCGCTCTCAACTATTCTCCCCTTATCCACTAGCCCCCTTACCTCACATCCCCTTCTCCCCCTCTCACTCCCTTCTTCCATTCTCCATCCTCCCCCTCACTTTCCCCGACGCCCCCCCCCCCCCCCCCCATTTGTGGACCCAGCCTGCGACCAGCTATCCCCCGCACACAGGAAGAGGGGGGGAGTGGAGAAGGAGGGATGGGGGCGGGAGGGGGGAAGAGGGGAGAGGGTAGTTCAGTCTACAATCACTGAATCCATCCCTGGTGATCGGATATGGAAGTGGACCAATACATCTATAAATAAAACGGAACGACTCAGACATCTTTTCATGCTATTTATTTTATTGTATTAAATTTAATATATTAATATTTAAAATCCATGCATTAAAGGAAGAATATTTTACAGACTCAACCCTAACTGGGCGTCACCCGCATGGCAGCATATGTCAGCGTGTATGTCGTGCAACTTGACGGTTGTACGGGCGTCAGTCACTGACACTCCGCAGTCACCCAAATGTCGCCCAAGTGGTACAGGCCCTTAAGGTAGCAACTCTACCACTGCGCCACTGTGCCACGCACTAAAGAAAAATGAAGGATCACTAGCAGCAATATTGTGGTTTAGAGACAAGGACAAGGGACAAGGACACGTCTGGATACAATCATTCCCAATAACAGGCCCCTGACATATTTTCTTGGAGTTCAGAAGTTAAAGACTCTCTCAGCCCTTTCACCAGAAATAAAGATCACGACAATTAAAGGACAATGGGAAAATCCTCGTGTTTTCTTGGCTGCCTTTGAAAACTATTTTAAAAAGCCTCAACATTTCTTCCAAGGGATTCATAGAAGCAATGGTGATTCAGGAGAAATGTGGATGGATGTTTATTGCACTGACGCATCAGGTAGACAGTGTGCATATTCCAACACTTTGAGCAAGCTGTGCACCCTCATTCCACTCTTCTCAACCCCAGCTCCTTTGAGATATTTATATTATAGATTTAAAACCTGCAATGGATTCACCACTGTTTTTTGGTGGGGAATTATAGATCTCAATGAATCTCCGTACACAACAAAAGTTTCCTCACTGCACCATTAGTTCTCTGCTTAGTTGCATCTTACGAGTTGTAGGCCCCCCCACCAGCAGAAGTGGGATTGTTTAATGCAAGTTATCAATTTCCCTCATAAATTCCAATAGAGTCTTGATCCTAATGTGAACGCAGAGAGTCCTGAAGTTCACATGTATCTGAAAATAGCCGTGCATAGAAAGGGGCGTGGACTGCCTGTAGATGCTGAGATTCTATCACTGTTGGTGGCTTCACATTGCAATGACCTGAATCATTGCTAGGTGCAGCCACCAACAGTTTTAGCGTCTCAGTATCTACATGCACCAGTACGTGCAGACCATGCCCCTTCCTTTGCACGCCTAATTTCAGGCACATCGGAGCTTCAGGATGCAATTCATTATGTACAGAGAGCCATTGAGATGTATAATTCCTCACCTTGTAGGTTTTAAATCGATAAAGACTTGAAATATACTTGAAAAGACTTGAAATGTCTCAAAGGAGCTGGTGTTGAGAGGAGTTGAATGAGACAGTGTACAGCTTGCTCAGTGTTTGAATAATCACAATGTCTAACCACCACACTGTCCATTGACTATATTTTCAGTTGATAGACAGGGAGGGTGGATGGGAAAATCAAAGCCAAACACCAGAACATTTTAAATTAGATGGCAACATGCCCATTGAGATCAGAGAAACATTCCCAATAGGGTATAATGTCTGGAAGAAGGATGGAGATGGGGGAATCCAGATCTTCACATTTAGCTTTGGAGAGTTAATGCAGACAGTGAGGGAGGACAGAAAATCTATGCATCTAAGGGCACAGAAAGCTCTCGAGGAAAAGATGTGCTGCTGATGGAGCGAGGTTACCGAGGGATCAATCTGTAAAGTCGGCAGAGTGGTGCAGCAATCAGAGTTGCTGTCTCACAGCTCCAGAGACCCCGGTTCAATACAGACTCCGCTGTGCTGACTGTGTGGAGTTAGTACGTTCTCCCTGAGAATGATCGGTTTCCTCCCAAAGATTTGAGGATCGGTGGGTAAATCAGTCAGATTAAATTGTCTGTAGGGTACACAAAAAGCTGGAGAAACTCAGCGGGTGCAGCAGCATCTAAGGAGCGAAGGAGATAGGTGACGTTTCGGGTCGAGACCCTTCTTCAGACTGGTCAGGGATCAGGGAAACGAGAGATATAGACGGTGATGTGGAGAGATAAAGAACAATGAATGAAAGATATGCAAAAAGTATCGATGATAAAGGGAACAAGCCATTGTAAGCTGTTTGTGGTGTGAAAATGAGAAGCTAGTGCGACTAGGGGGAGGGAGATAGAGATAGAGATAGAGGGAATGCCAGGGCCCGAGGGCTGAGGGCGAGGTGGGAAGGGGAGGAGACATCAAGGGTTAACAGAATTGAGAAAATTCAATGTTCAAGCCCAAAGGATGCAGACTCCCCAAGCGGAATATGAGGTGCTGTTCCTCCAACTTACGGTGTTGCTCACTCTGGCCGTGGAGGAGGCCCAGGACCGAGAGGTCGGATACGGAATGGGAGGGGGAGTTGAAGTGCTGAGCCACCGGGAGGTCGGGTTGGTTATTGCGGACCGAGCGAAGGTGTTCGGCGAAACGATCGCCAAGCCTCCGCTTGGTCTCACCGATTATAGATCATCTGGCATCTGGAGCAGCGGATGCAGTAGATGAGGTTGGAGGAGGTGCAGGTGAACCTCTGTCGGACCTGGAAGGACTGCTTGGGTCCCTGAAAGGAGTGGAGGGGGGAGGTGAAGGGACAAGTGTAGCATTTCTTGCGGTTGCAAGGGAAAGTGCCCGGGGAAGGGGTAGAGCGGGAGGGAAGGGAAGAATTGACAAGGGAGTTGCGGAGGGAGCGGTCTTTGCGGAAGGCAGACAGGGGGGGAGATGGGAAGATGTGGCGAGTGGAGGGGTCACGTTGGAGGTGGCGAAACTGGCGGAGGACTATGTGTTGTATTTACCGGCTGGTGGGGTGAAAGGTGAGGACCAGGGGACTCTGCCCTGTTTGCGAGTGGAGGAATGGGGAGAGAGGCAGTGTTGCGGGGTATGGAGGAGACCCTGGTGCGAGCCTCATCTATAGTGGGACTCACTAGGTCCTCACCTTTCACCTCACCAGCCGGCAAATACAACACATAGTCCTCCGCCAGTTTCGCCATTTCCAACGTGACGCCTCCACCCGCCACATCTTCCTATCTCCCCCCCGTCTGCCTTCCGAAAAGATCGCTCCCTCCGCAACTCCCTTGTCAATTCTTCCCTTCCCTCCTGCTCTACCCCTTCCCCGGGCACTTTCCCTTGCAACCGCAAGAAATGCTACACTTGTCCCTTCACCTCCCCCCTCCACTCCTTTCAGGGACCCAAGCAGTCCTTCCAGGTCCAACAGAGGTTCACCTGCACCTCTTCCAACCTCATCTACTGCATCCGCTGCTCCAGATGCCGGATGATCTATATCGGTGACACCAAGCGGAGGCTTGGCGATCGTTTCGCCGAACATCTCCGCTCGGTCCGCAATAACCAAGCCGACCTCCCGGTGGCTCAGCACTTCAACTCCCCCTCCCATTCCGTATCCGACCTCTCGGTCCTGGGCCTCCTCTAAGGCCAGAGTGAGCAACACCGCAAGTTGGAGGAACAGCATCTCATATTCCGCTTGGGGAGTCTGCATCCTCTGGGCTTGAACATTAAATTTTCTCAATTCTATTAACCCTTGCTGTCTCCCCCCCTTCCCACCTCCCTCAGCCCTCGGGCCCTGGCATTCCCTCTCTCTCCATCTCCCTCCCCCACCCTAATCGCACTAGCTTCTCATTTTCACACCACAAACAGCTTACAATGGCTTGTTCCCTTTATCATCGATACTTTTTTGCTTATCTTTCATTCATTGTTCTTTATCTCTCCACATCACCGTCTCTATCTCTCGTATCCCTGACCAGTCTGAAGAAGGGTCTCGACCCGAAACATCGCCTATCTCCTTCGCTCCTTAAATGTTGCTGCACCCGCTGAGTTTCTCCAGCCTTTTGTGTACCCTCGATTCTCCAGCATCTGCAGTTCCTTCTTTAACAAGATTAAGTTGTCTCATGTGTGGGTGATTGGCAGAATCCAAAGGCTGCTGATGGCAATGTGGGGAGAATAAATTGAGATTAGTGTAAGATTGGAGTAAATGTGCACTTGCTTGTTTGTGTGGACATCGTGTAAAAGGGCCTATTTCCGCATTGTATGGTTCTCTGATTTTAAGACTAGTCCTTCAAATGTCCCAGAATTCTTCAAATATAAATCTCAGAATGCCCCTAGGATTCTGTCTCATTCTGCCTACTCTGCATGCTGACTGTAAATTTCACCAGCCACATCACGCCATCCCCATCATCTTAATAGTTGCCTGATGCTTGAGAAAGGGGACACACGGATGCATTAATCTGTGCTTTCATTCAATCACCAGTTTAGATACAGCAGTAGAGAGGGGAAATGGAGGAGGGCTCTTCAAATCTGGAGCAAAATAAAACTGGGATACGGGATGACAATGGAACCAGTACACCAAAGAACACGCCCACACACTGGTTCAATTTCAGTATATTGGGGCGTTGATTTAGGGAGTCCAGCCCATCAGAATAAGACTGATGGACGTACAGCTGGAAATGCCAGGTACTGAGGCCAGTGTTACTAGTGAGTGAATATGTAACAACTAAGTCTAATAATGTTTCCGTGAGATCACCTCTTCGTGTTTTCAACTCACGAGAGTAAAGACCCAGTTTACTCCATTGCTCCTCACAGTACAATTCACCCCATCACAGGAAGCAATCTGATGATTTTTTTGCTGAACACCCTCTATCGCAAGTATGTCCTACCCTCTGGAAGGGAGACCAACTATCCCAGCTGTAGTCGCAACAATAAGATGACTTTCATCCTGTGCTCAAACCCTTTTTGCCAGATACCATTTATATTCCTAATTTCTTGCTGCACCTGCATGTTAACTTTCAGTCATTCATTTCCAAACACAAGCACCTTTCAATCCCTCATCCTTTACAACATGCTATTTTCCTTCATATATGTTCATATGTTCTAGGGGCAGAATTAGGCTAATCGGCCCATCAAGTCAACTCTTCCATTCAATCATGGCTGTTCTATCTTTCCCTCTCCACCCCATTCTCCTGCTTTCACCCCATAATCCCCAATACTCTTCGCAAAGAAGATTCTGTCAATTTCCGCCTTAAAAAATGTCCATTGACTTGGCCCACATGGCCTTCTGTGGCAATGAATTCAACAGATTCACCACCCAAAAGTGAATGCTATTGTATCTTTTTTGACATTACACTCTACCTGTCCATTCATTGTCCATTCAGTTGATCTATTTACAAATGGATTTTCTACTAGAGTGGAAGCAGGTGCAATTATTTCTGGGTGGAAAGATGTTTCTCTAGAAATTTGACCAGTCATTCGTGTCACCTATAATACGTGCACTTTCTGTGTTAGACGGTTATCGAGTGGTTGCACTCTCCATGCAGTGCACCTTCCTGGAGCCCTGTTATGGGACTTAGTCCACCCATCCATGACCATTCACAGCATGTCAGAGCATTGCAAGCCCCACAGTAATCTAGTTCCAGCCGGGATACTGGGAAACTGACATGAGTCAGTCTCCGATGGTTACTTCAGCAACACCTTCTCCTTACCACCATCTTACAATCCTTAGCCACTCAACTCCTCCCATTGACCTCTTCACCTCTGTTCCACCAATCTCTCCGGTAGCCCACAAACCCTCATCCACCTTAAGAACCTGACAGAGCTCAGTCCACAACTTTGACCATCATCGACCAAACTATATACATTTCAGCTCATCCAAAATGCTGCTACCCCCATTTTCCCTCGCCCTGTCCTATTCTCCCAATGCCATTGTCCTCACTGATCGACATCAGCTTCTGTCATGCAACACCTCCATTTAAAAGTTCTTATCTGTGAGTTCATATCTGACTATGGCATCTGTCCTCTGTTGCCTCTTCCGGTCCTACAAGCCTTAAAGCCCTGTCCCACTGTACGAGTTCATTCAAAGAGTTCTCCCGAGTTTGCCCTGATTCGAACTCAGAGATTTACAGCAATGGCCGCTCGCAGGTACTCGGGGCTCTCGTGCACATTTTTCAACATGTTGAAAAATCTTCACGACTCTTCCCGAGCTTACCGCGTTTCCCGAGTACCTGCCGTTAGCGATACGAGACGCTAAGGGATGTCCCCGAGCTCCGACGTACCCGCTACGTTCATTCTATGTACTTACCACAAGTTTGATTTTTTTTTAAACTCGGGAGAGCACTTGAATGACCTCGTACAGTGGGACAGGGCCATCAGAAATGTGCACCCCTCACTGCTGACCTCCTACACAATCCCTGATTCTCGGACACAGGGGAAAATTTTACAAACTGGCAGTGTGGTTCTCATTACCACTAAGGGTGGTGGAAACAAAATTATCCTTGTTTTCAGAATAGATAAGCACTTTATAATCACAATCACAATCACAATAATACTTTATTAGCCAAGTATGTTTTGCAACATATGAGGAATTTCATTTGCCAAGTCAGTCATACAAATAAAAAGCAACAGAACACACAAAACACATTTTAACATAAACATCCATTGCAATGACTCCTCCACATTCCTCACTGAGATGGAAGGTGAAAAAAAGTTCAATCTCTACCCTTTGTTCTCTCGCAGAGATGCCAACCCTAAATTTAGTTCACAGTAACATTCAACCCATTTGTCCGTAACAAATGGGGTTAAATGCATTTCTCTCCGTAACATACTCACTTGGGGTTGTTGCCGGCGGCTATGCGCCTGCGCACTGGTGCAGATCAGCGGGCTGCCGGCGGGCGGGTGCGGCACATGCGCACTTGGCAAGGTTGCCGGCGGGTCTGCGCCTGCGCACTGGGTGGGGGTGGGGGTGGGGGGGAGGCCCGGTGATGGGGCTGCCGTGAGCGGCCGGCTGGCGGCAAGAAAGTGCCGCTGATCGCGCGGGCCGGCGCCGCCCGGGCTCTGGGCCGGGCGTGGCTGCGAGCTGCCGGGCTGGCAAACCAGGGGCACATGGCGCCGGCGTTCACCACGGGAGGAACACCGGCGCGGCGGTGTTCCGTAACAGCATGTTTGGCTGCCGGAACACCGTAAAAAGGTTATTTCGCCGGGACAAAATACGGCGAATCCGGGACGGTTGGCATCTCTGCTCTCGCGGTCGGGGGCCTCAAGGCCTTTCGTAACGGGATGATCTTGACCAGTAGCCGGTGGCGGGATCTCCACGTCAAGGCGATCAGCTCCTACATTGGGGGGATGTCAGCTCCCCCGCGTCGGTCGATCGAACCCCGCATCGAGGCTGGTCGAACCTTAGGCGACATTGGAGCTCTCGACATCCACGGCCTCTCCCAAGGCTGCGAGCTCCCGATGTAAAGTCCGTAGGCAGTGGTTGGAGTGGTCCCAGGCAAGGGATTGACTCCGAGTCCACGCCTCGCGGTGGGCCCAAGATCAGTCCGAGGAGGCCTCCAGCTCTATCGATGGTAGGCCGCAGAGCAACCAGAGAATGTGATCCGAAAATTAATTGCATCTCTGACAAGGTAAGAAACTGAAAAGAAAGTATGATCTGCCTCTGCCATGATTATTTGGATTTTTGCTTGGCTTGAAGTTTTAAGGGCTTGTCCAAGTTGGGCGACCTAATTGGCGAGTTTAGAAGAGTTTGAAAAAATGACATGTTGAAGACCTCCTTTGACTATGCTGAAGTCCAGCTTCCACTAGCTACAACTAGCTATGACTAACTTTGGGAAAATTGGACACTGAATAGTGGAGAGTGAAGACGACCTCCTTCGATCTCCTTCGACCTGCCTTTAACCTCCCTTCGACTATGATGAAGATAATCTATGACTACCTTCGACTACCCTCAATTACCTCCGACTAACATGTAGACCTACCACGATCTACTACGACTAAACCTAAAAAAGTATCAATTTTTCCCATGGTGACTTTTTTTTACTGGTCATTTTTTAACATATTGAAAAATACACGGCGACCTAGCTGAGGCCCCGAGTACGCGGAGAACACTCTCGAGCATGAAGGAGGATTACGATGACCTTCTACGACCTTGTGTCGACCATGCTGCGAGTATGTCGAGGGCAAACACGCCAGAACGTGCGGATTAGGATGCCCAAGTGGGACAGCCCCTTTAGAGTTCACTGCCTGAATCTCTTTTCCCTTGCAATTGCCCCTTAAAACTTCCCATTTTGTCCAAACTATCCCAAGCAGCCTGACCTTCCTACCTCCTGATGGTTATTAAAGTAAAATTATAAAAACTAATTTCCTTGGTGATTCTTAAGTAATTATCTGTTGCCAGTGTTCAATGAGGATAATATTGTGGGGTCTATTAATATAAAAGCAGACAGCATTATTCTCAAGAGAATGAATACTAATAATTTCCTGCAGCACTCGACTTAAAATTTAGATTTTTAATATATAAATTGGATTAAGCTCAATCCAATTCAGGAAAAAATATGATCATGTTAATGCCCAAAATGTATTCCTAAATTCAACCTCACTGTAAAGATACAAAGGGAGTAATTTAATTTAGAGTTTTTATGAACGGGACTAGTTCTGATTTTGATTTTAAATTAAGCTCAAGCATTGCCTGAACATTTTCCACTCCCAGTTTTCCCAACCCCCAGTTATTTCTCTTCCACTTCCTCAAGATGTATTCAAAACTCAACAACAATTGGTTACCTGAATGTACAATATGTCTGCAGTTGGAATTGATGGCACTTCAGCCACAGGTAATGATGTTTCTGTCAGCACCGGAAATTTCAAGAATAAATGCTGATCCCAGCAGATTTGGCAGGGTTGGTGCCAAAAAACGATTCACAGTCACCTAACATGGAAACAGGCCACCCTCACTGATCTGCGGACACCGTGTCATATTAATCTCATCTTCTATGCTTAGAGCATGGCCTTCAAATTCTTGACGATTCAAGTGCTCATCTTGACCCCTCTTAAATGCTTCTAGTGACTGATTCCATCATTTTCTCTGATACTGCGTTACAGGTACTCACCATCCTGCATGAAAACGATCCCCCCCAGATCCCCTCCAAATCTTTTGCTCCATACCCTAAATCTATGTTTGTGGAGCCTACTATCAGGATAAATAACAGAACATTTAGAAAAATCATGATGACAATTTTCATTATGAAAATGATTATAACTCTTAGAAACTTATATCACCCTGGCTATGCTCTCATTTTACTCCTGCTATCACAAAGAAAGTGTAGGAGCCTGAAAATTGTAAAGTGCTGGTTCAGGACCAGCTACTTCCCAACAAAGGCTATTGAACATTACAAACTCCAACTATCCTCCAAACTATAAAATGCCTTGAATGCACTAGGCACTTGGGATGTTGTCTTTGTCTTGTGCTGGGACCACAGATATTTACAATATACATTAATGATTTGGACGAGGGAATTAAATGCAACATCTCGAAGTTTGCGGATGACACAAAGCTGGGGGGCAGTGATAGATGTGAGGAGGATGCTAGGAGGCTGCAGGATGACTTGGATAGACTGGGTGAGTGGGCAAATGCATGGCAGATGCCGTATAATGTGGATAAATGTGAGGTTATCCACTTTGGTGGCAAAAACAGGAAAGTAGACTATTATTTGAATGGTGACCGATTAGGAAAAGGGGAGATGCAACGAGACCTGGGTGTCATGGTACACCATTCATTGAAAGTAGGCATGCAGGCGCAGCAGGCTGTGAAGAAAGCGAATGGTATGTTGGCATTCATAGCAAAAGGATTTGAGTACAAGAGCAGGGAGGTTCTACTGCAGTTGTACAGGGTCTTGGTGAGGCCACACCTGGAGTATTGCGTACAGTTTTGGTCTCATAATCTGAGGAAATACATTCTTGCCATAGAGGGAGTACAGAGAAGGTTCACCAGACTGATTCCTGGGATGGCACGACTTCCATATGAAGAAAGACTGGATAGACTCGGCTTGTACTCGCTGGAATTTAGAACATTGAGGGGTGATCTCATAGAGACTTACAAAATTCTTAAGGGGTTGGACAGGCTAGATGCAGGAAGATTGTTCCCGATGTTGGGGAAATCCAGGACAAGGGGTCACAGTTTAAGGATAAGGGGGAAGTCTTTTAGGACCGAGATGAGAAAATCGTTTTTCACACAGAGAGTGGTGAATCTGTGGAATTCTCTGCCACAGAAGGTAGTTGAGGCCAGTTCGTTGGCCATATTTAAGAGGGAGTTGGATGTGGCCCTTGTGGCTGAAGGGATCAGGGGGTATGGAGAGAAGGCAGGTACAGGATACTGAGTTGGATGATCAGCCATGATCATATTGAATGGTGGCGCAGGCTCAAAGGGCCAAATGGCCTGCTCCTGCACCTCATTTCTATGTTTCTATGTCTTAGTGCTATATTATTTGTTTGTTTCTATATATTGAACTTCTGTTTGTTGTTTATTAAGATGTCTACTATGTTTACATATCTGTTGTGCTGCTGCAAGTAAGAATTTCATTGCTCCATTTCGGGACATGTGACAATAAATCACTCTTGATTCCTGACTCTTGAAAGTCTTTACCTCTGAAGGCTGTTGAAACTCAAGCATTGAGTATATTCAATCTCTAGGCACCAGTGGATCTTTTGTAACGTTTCAGTAATCAGAAGAATTTGGATATGGGCACGAGCATGGACTTGAGGCACTAGATCAGCCACAGACTCATTGAAAGGTGGAAAAGCCCAACGAGGCAGCAGGTCTATTCCCAATTCCTATGCTGGTAAGCGATGGGTGCCTCTTGGTCATCCATACTCAAGATGCACTAGAACCTTCTGAGGAATGGGTTGTATGTGAACAACTGAACCACAAGGACCACACAACTAAATCCCTGTAGTAGCAGAGATACTACACAATGGCTACACGGGCGGCACAGTGGCTTAGCGGTAGATCTACTGCCTTACAGCGCCAGGGACATTGGTTTGATCCTGACTACGGGTGCTGTCTAAATGGAGTTTGCACGTTCTCTGTGACCTGTGTGCATTTTTCTGAGATCTGAGGTTTCCTCCCACACTCGAAAAACGTACAGGTTTGTAAGTTAATTGGCGTAAATGCAAAAAATGGACCTTAGTTCGTTTAGGATAGTGTTAATACGCATGGATCGTGGTAGGTGCGACTCGATGGGCCAAAGGGCCTGTTTCCGTACTTTAAACTAAACAGCACCCGCTCTAACTCAACTACCGCAATCTCACCCCCCCAACTCAGAATGCCACAGAATTTAAAGCTTTTCTTCCTAATAATTCACAACATACAAACACTAAATGGCATTTCCTTTCAGAACAAGTAATCAGCTACAATTCAACATGTTTAAATGTCAAATAAAAGGCAATATAATAAATAGGCGAATTCATATGTCAGTTTAAAATATGTAGAGAAAAATTATTTTGTCGTTTTAGAAGCAGCGGCACCCAAAGGAAAATAAATTATTCTAGACACAGGTCCTAACTGACTTTATTTCCAATATGAACTGTCATCGCAATCCCCCCCCCCCCCCCCCCCCCCCCCTCCCACCACTCCCTCTGCCTAAACTTCAGAAATGATGAATGCTGTTGGCGGTTTATAGTTACACGAGTATTTTTTATTTTATGTGTAGTAAGTCGAGAATATTTACCTTGTGGAAGTTCCGGAAAAATGCTGCCTTTTCATCGGGAAATTTCTCTAATCTTCTTGGGCCTTTGCTGGAGGCTTTCTTAAACACCAACCAACACCTTCTATACATCTGTTGGATCAATAAAATAAATGTTACAGAAACTATATTAGTCTGCTGTCAAGATATTAGAATCAGAATATAATGAAGATAATGAAGGATACTGAGTTGGATGAGGATACTGAGTTGGATGATCAGCCATGATCAGATTGAATGATGGTGCAGGCTCGAAGGGCCGAATGGCCTACTCCTGCAACTATTTTCTATGTTTCTATGTTTCTATACGCTTGTCCAAAATGTTAATGAAGCCCAGAGGTTGTTCAATACTTACTTTACCTGCACCCAACATCACAAACAAGGCCTTACCAAAAATATTTTTTGTACTTCATTCTGCGATGATCAAAATATTTGATACCCTGCTATCCTCTATGTAATATTTTCTACTTTCTTGAGGATGCAATCCATACTGGAAATCATTCCACAAATGCAATATGACACCTCTGGCACCTTATCCGATG
The DNA here is from genome assembly GCA_035221665.1 of Okamejei kenojei. Taxonomy (NCBI): domain Eukaryota; kingdom Metazoa; phylum Chordata; class Chondrichthyes; order Rajiformes; family Rajidae; genus Okamejei; species Okamejei kenojei. Next base: position 103,410,433 of record CM069134.1, on the reverse strand, counting down.
AGCCATGCTTCACGTGCCAGGCTGCACAGGGAGTTTTAACCACTTCCCTGCTCAAAGTTTCAAAGACTGAAGTGAGGATTAAAATGTTAACACAAAAGGGCCTGTCCCACTTGGCTGTCTTTCGCGCGCCATTTACGCGAACCTGGTAGCATGTGGGTAGCGCGTGGGTAGCTAGTGGGTAGCATGGGGACGGGTGCATGGAGTGGTGGTGGAGGAGTGTGGAGTTGAGTGGAGGAGTATGAACTTCGTTCTGCACGAAATCTTATCATGCCACCTGCCTGTCGCATAACTGACGGCCAAAGTGGGACAGGCCCAAGACCCTGGCGCGACGCAACGTCTCACCTCCAACAGCAGCAGAAGCAGACAAACGATTGTCAAACTCAGCCTGGGGCTCACGGCCGTTGCGGATCCGGATCCTCCCCCACTCCTACGCCCAGAGCCGGGCCAAGAAGATTGAATATAGACACAAAATGCAGGAGTAACTCAGTGGGACCGGCAGCATCTCTGGAGAGGAATGGGTGACCCTTTCGGGTCAAGACCCTTCTTTCAGACTGAAGAAGTCTCGACCCGAAACATCATCCATTCCTTCTCTCCAGAGTTGCTGCCGGTCCCGCTGAGCTACTACTGAATTTTGTGTCCATCTTCAAATGACAACAAGCGCTCCAGACGGCTGTGCGGGCGCATGATGACGTCCGCGACTCTCGCGGACCGTCGCACGACTGTCACTACCGGCCTGTGGCGTAAGTGACGGCCCAGGTGGGACAGGCCCTTTAGAAACACACCAGCTTCCGGTTCAATTGGAGTGGGTTTAGGAGCCTGATTTCTGCAGTGATCATCAATCCCCTGTCTGCTTTCCGCAGAGACCTCTCCCTCCATAGCTCCTAGCATCCCCTGTCTGCTTCCTGCAGAAACCGCTCCCTCCGTAACTCCCTAGTATCCCCTGTCTGATTTCTGCAGAGACCGCTTCCTCCGTAACTTCCTGGTCAATTTGTCCCTTCCCACCCAAACCACCCCCTATCCTGGCACTTTCCCTTGCAACCGCTTTACCTCCCCCCTTGACTCCATTCAAGCAGTCTTTCCACGTGTGGCAGAGGTTCACCTGCACCTCCTCCAACCTCATCTATTGTATCCGCTGCTCTAGTTGTCAGCTGCTCCAAATCGGTGAGACCAAGCATAGGCTTGGCGATCACTTCGCTCAACACCTCCGCTCAGTACGCATTAACCTATCTGAACTCCCGGTGGCTCAGCACTTCAACTCCCCCCCCATTCTGAATCCAACCTTTCTGTCCTGGGCCTCCTCCATGGCCAGAGTGAGGACCACCATAAATTGGAGGAGAAGCACCTCATATTTTGCTTGGGCAGTTTACACCCCAGCGGTATGAACATTGACTTCTCGAATTTCAGGTAGTCCCTGCTTTCTCCTTCCCTTCTCAGCTCTCCCTCAGCCCACTGTCTCCGCCTCTTCCTTTCTGCTTTCCCCCCACCTCAACCTCACATCAGTCTGAAGAAGGGTCTCAACCTGAAACGTTGCCGATATCCTTTGCTCCATAGATGCTGCCTCACCCGCTGAGTTTCTCCAGCATTTATGTCTACCTTCGATTTTCCAGCATCTGCAATTCCTTCTTAATCAATTTAAGTTTGTTATCTTGACCACAGGTCACTGAGCTGTTGGACTTCAAATAAAGTCAAATTTATTGTCATAACAATCTAAATGTACAATGACATTCTTACTAGCACCAGAAATCACAGGCACATGGACTCGGGCAACACACAAAATGTACAAGAAAGTGAAAATAAAACTGTGCAAAGATATGGACAAGACATTTGTATAAACACAATTTGAAAGCACGTTTATGGTCGTGGAAGAGATGAACCATGTTGAGGTAGAATTAGGATTGTGCAGGTCAGTTCAAGAACCTGATGGTTGAAAGAAAGTAGGTGTTCCTGAACCTGGTGGTGTGGGATTTCATGCTAGTGTACCTCCTACCTGATGGCAGCAGTGAGGAGTGGGTATGGGGGTCTTTGATGATGGATCCCACCTTGAGGCAGTGCCTCATGTAGATGCTTTCAGTGTTGGAAGGGTTATGCATGTGATGGATCAAGTGAGTCACTTTAAAGGCTGCAGGCCATCTTTTATCTTAGAACTTTTGAAAGGCTGGCTGTTGAATTTACATCCCGTTAAATTCAGAAGGAATTCCGTCCCTGCTTTCTCCTGTCTATGTAAACTCCGACAGCTTTAGTTTAATTTAGTTTAGTTTAGAGACGGTATGGATATAGGCCCTTTGGCCGACTGAGTATGCGCTAACCAGCAATTACCTGCACACTAGTTCTATCCTATACACTAGGGACAATTTACAGTAGCCAATTAACCTACACACCTGCATATTTTTTGAATGTGGTAGGAATCCGTAGCACCTGGAGAAAACCCACATGGTCTCAGGTGGAATGTACAAACGCCATACAGACAGCACCTGCAGTCAGGATCGAACCTGGGTCTCTGGTGCTGTAAAGGGCCTGTCCCACGGCGAGTTTAGAAGAGTTTGAAAAGGTGTCATGTTGAAGACCTCCTTCGACTATGTAGAAGACCTCCTACGACTATGTTGAATACTCGTTTGGACTAGCTTTGACTAGCTTCTGGAAAATTGGACACCAAATAGTGGAGAGTGAAGATGACCTCCTTCGACCTCCTTCGACCTACTTCGACTATGTTGAAGACTATCTACAACTCCCTTAGAGTAAACCTACGAGTAAATAAAATATAATTTTTTTCCATGGCGACCTTTTTTTACTCGCGGGCAATTTTCAGCGTTGAAAAATACGCCGCGACCTAGCTTGAGGCCTCGAGTATGTGGGGACTACTCTCAAGCATGAAGGAGAGTTACAAAGACATCCTCGGACCTCGTGTCGACCATGCTGCGAGTATGAGTCGAGGGCAAACTCTTCTAACCTTGCAAATTAGGTCGCCACAGTGGGACAGGCCCTTAATGCCCCTGTCCCATTTAGGAAACCTGAACGGAAACCTAATGGTCGAAACTGACTAAAAACCTCCCGGACCGCACGGAAACTTTGGGTGGGGCACAAAGTCTTCAGAGGTTTCCTAAGTGGGACAGGGGCATACGACATCAACTCTACCACTGCGCAACTATGTCGGCCTTACAGTTCTTAAATTGGTGATTAATTGTAAAGATTTTCATGGGAGGAAAATGGAAACATTTTTTTCCCATTATTGTCACATCCATAATACTGGGCAGCTGCTCAGAACAACACACAAAGTGGCCTTAAAAGAGATAATGCACACTTGTATCATAGCAACACCACATCCCCAGCCACCTCCAGTTACTTCTGTTTCCCTAAATACTGATGATCCGGTCATCTGCCATTGGAGCAAGGGCCTGATACTATCAAATCTAATCAGTGCTGACACAATTTTTCTCACAGAGAATGGTGAGTCTGTGGAATTCTCTGCCTCAGAGGGCGGTGGAGGCAGGTTCTCTGGATGCTTTCAAGAGAGAGCTAGATAGGGCTCTTAAAGATAGCGGAGTCAGGGGATACAGGGAGAAGACAGGAACGGGGTACTGATTGGGGATGATCAGCCATGATAGTGCTTTCTATATGTACTTGCTGAAGAGGAAGGTGGTATCAGGTGTAGGAACCCTGGTGTTTTTCATCTTATTAGCACTGGGGCCACTTTAAGTTCCCTTCTCCAAACAGTTACTGTGAGCTAATGACAAATCTAAAGCAGAGTTCCAATATTTTCATGAACGTTCCCTTGGTTACACCTCAAAACTGAACCAGAATCATATCAGTATTCACTTTCAGAATCACAAATGTGATAATGGAGGCAGAGACAGGGATCAATAATTGTAGGGCCCTGTGTGGCTATTGACCTTGATAATGACCCAGAAAGGCATCAGCTAAGAAAATCTATTAACCGCAGCTATTAATATGGCACAGCTTATTCAGTTCAAATTACTTCACAAATGTAATGATCCATTTAGGACAAGACTGCAGAATGTCGTTACCATAGAAATGGTGATGGAATTTTGGTACCTGATCTGGTGATAATGTAACTTTCATGCAATAGTTCTGTTGTTGATTAAAAGTGAAGGCATTGAAGGTAGACATAAATGCTGCAATTTATAGGGGCGGGATTAGAAGTGTCACTTTGGTCATATTAATGATTATTTCAGGCAACAATGGTTAGAAACTAAAAAAGACACAAAGTGCTGGAGTAATTCAGTGGGTCAGGCAGCATCTTCAGAGAACGTGGTTAGGTGCCATTTTGAGTCGGGGCCCTTCAGTCTGAAGAAGGGTCCTGACCCAAAACGTCACCAATCCTCGTCTTCCAGCGATGCTGCCTGACTGGCTGAGTTACTCCAGCACTTTAGAAGCTGGTGCCAAATGCTATAAACTGGCAGCTGCTGTTCCCATTAAAAACGAACCTATTAGAGAACCTGAATTCAGTCACGCTTAACCTTTCTGTCTGACACTGTTGAATCAACATCAACCTATCCATGCTAATGCAAGTTTACATTTGGCCTTTTTAATCGGTTTAAATAACAACCTAGAGTAACCTGATCACTTCCCTGCGGGATCCAGAGTCCAGGGCTTGTCCATTATACCTGATGAATATTCAATTATTATAGCTACTAAACAAGTTTCCTAGACGCCAAAAAAAGATAAATATCATTTGTTGCGTAAAACCAGCAACATGTTGTGACTAAAGCTTTAATGCACATCTTGGCATTTTGATAATTGCTTCAGGCTAATATACCTTCTCAGCAATGCCTCTCAGTGCTACGCTTGACCTTTAGTTTGATATGTAACTGTTACACTGCCTCGGAGGGGCGGCCGGCGCTTCATATTAATGTGGAATAGAAAGCAGTCTGGAATAAAAGACTTGCAGACAAGTCACCTCACTAGTGTGAAATGGTGCAGTCAGTGTGCTCAACTGAAATGATGCCTGGCCTCTAAGTGAAGCTGAGGGCAGTGTTGATTTTGTTATTGGGATATAATGTCTTCAGGGACAAAAAAACCAAGAGAAATAGCACAAAAAACGAGATGATCCAGCATCATAACACAAGGTGGTGGGCAGGGGATGTTGCCAGGGTTTGACACACACCATGGAGACTACTGAGAAACAGAGACACCTTGGTGCACAATTTCACTGAACCTCTGCCCAGCAGTTCTCCCACATCAAATATCACCACTCCCCCTGCAGTCATAGGTGGACCCCTCACCTGCAAATCCTGCGTCCCTGCTTTTCCTGCTTTCACTCTCCTCCCCCCCCCCCCCCCCCCCCCCCCCCCCCCCCCACCGACGGAACAAGGTTGGAGTTCCCTTGGTCCTCACACCAGGGCTGCCAACTCTCCCGCATTGAGCGTGAGACTAACGCATTTGAGGAAATTCTCACGCTCTCATGCTGATGACAGAAGTTCGAACGCTCAAAAAAATATTTTAAAAAATATATGAATAAATAAATAAAGTCACACACCTCCACACTCACCAATGAGAGTAGTTTTTTTGTCGGCGGGTTCCCCGTAAAGAACGAGCAATTTAATTGGCTTAAGCCCATCGCACACTATTTAAAATGGCAATGTAGCCAACAATGTTGGAGAAACTCAGCGGGTGAGGTAGCATCTATGTCTGAGTTTGACCCTCTTCAGACTCAAGCATTTTTCCAGCATTTTTGTCTACCGCTCTATAGATGCTGCCTCACCCGCATTCACATTCCCGTGCAGATGGTGTGAGAGGTGAGACACGGCAGTGGTCCCAGCACCGACACCCTCTCCCCCCCCCCCATGCACCGCTCACATCTCCCACCCTCACCTGCGGCCGCTCTGTCCACACCGCATGGAGTTGCCAGGAGCGAACCGGGTGAGTGGGGGCGTCGGTGCCGTCTCCGGAACCGCGGGGATGAATCTCGGGCTATAGCTCCGCTCTGATGCCCGACCCCCGGGTCACTGACCCTCACCTCCCCCGGACCTCCCGGTCACTGACCTCACCTCCCCCGGACCCCAGATGGACACAGAGCATCTAGGCCGGCCCGCATTCCCGGGGAGGGGGAGAGAAGGAAATGCTTCCTGGACTTCACCAAGTCTCCGCTCACTCCGAGTGTTGTCGCCGCTTCACTGACACACACTCTCATGCACAACCTAACACACACTCTCACACACAACCTAACACACACTCTCACACACAACCTAACACACACTCTCACACACAACCTAACACACACTCTCACACACAACCTAACACACACCCTTACACACACACAAGGTTTAAAGGGATATGGGCCAAAGGCGGATAAATGGGACTAGTTTAGATGGGGCATCTTGATCTGCATGGACAAGTTGGGAGAAAGGCCTGTTTCCATGCTGTAATTCTGTGACACACTGTAGAAAGGGTGCAATTGCTCTGGAGAGGATCCAGGCGTGATTTATGAACATATTGGCGGGGCTGAATTTTTTTTTCACTTTGAAGAAAGATTTGAAAACTGGGATTGTATTCTCTGTAGCAATGGAGGTGAAGAAAAGACTTAGTTGAGGTGAATAATATTATGAGAATAGGACCTGTTTCGCTTAACAAAGAGTGTAAGAAGGAACTGCAGATGGTGGTTTAAACTGAAGATAGACACTAAAAGCTGGAATAGCTCAGCCTGACGTGGCATCTCTGGAGAGAAAGAATAGGTGATGTTTCGGGTTGAGACCTTCAGACTGAAGAGGTTGAAAACCAGCCATAAAACACAATGACTGGAGATGTGTGTTATCCAACTAAGGGCAGAAATTATAATCACGTGTTCATCTTTATTGACGTGGCACCATATATAGTATAAGGTCATTCATGCTGCAATCAGAGCCTAGGTGGAGTAGTTAGGAATGTCCTTTTCACCTAATGAAGCATAAATGGCAGTTAAAAGACCGTAACAGGGCTCATGCTGGGACCCAGATTGCACAATTTCAATAAAAATGCATCCCTACCACCCACCCCCCCCCCCCCCCCCCCGGATGAGGGAATTGAAGGCAATATCTCACAAGTTTGCGGATGCACACACAGGGTGTGCGTTTGGGTAGGATGGGAGACTGCAGGGGAGGATCCCAGTCAAATGTTGGCAGATGCAGAGTGGATAAATGTGAGGTGTATCCACTTTGAAAAATGACAAGGAAATAGATCAGACTATTATTTAAATGGCGGTCAAGGAAAAGGGGAGATGCAGAGACAAGGTCTGGGTTTTTAGTCAGTGGTACACCAGGAAAGGCTGGGTGTGGGGCAGGTGCAGCACAGTATGGAAAAAAGCGATAAGCATTTACCTACAAGACAGGTTTGAGTCGAGCAGGGAGGTTCTACCCTGTCCCTGGTGAAGACCCACCTAGTATTGCGTACAGATGGTCTCCAAATCTGGGAAACATTCCATAGAGTTATAATCATACAGCTCAGAAACATGTTCTTCGGCCCAACTTGCCCACGCTGACCAAGTTGCTCTGTCTACACTAGTCCCTCAAAATCTTTTCAATCCTAAACTTTGTCAAATGTCTTTTAAATGTTGTTATAGTACCTGCCTCAATGCCTCCTCAGGAAGCTTGTTCCATATACGACCCTGTGTGGGAAGTCCCCTCAGGACATTGGAACATTATAGACAAAATGACAATAGACAGTAGAGTGGTGAGTCTCTGGAACTCTCCGCCATCAGTTGAGCCAGCACCGCCATTCATTGGCTATGTGAGTTGATGATCATACGTTGGCCAAGGGGAACAATCAGTATGGAGAGAAAGGTACGGGATACTGAGTTGGATGATCAGTGATCATATTGAATGGCGGTGCAGGCTCGAAGACTGAATGGCCTACTCCTGCATAATGTTTTTTTTTCTATGAACAGTTATGTCTAAATCGAAAAGGGGCATAGGTTTAGGATAAGGTATAAGAGGGTTGGAGTAAGGATTTTAGTTTATTCACCTAATCCAATTTGGATAAATGTTGCACCAAGTTAAAAGAATCGTAACAGTATGCACCAGACTAGCACAATATTTAAGCTGTATCGCGTCGAGCATTTGAATCACCAAGGCCTAGAAAGCGACATATCAAAGAATGATAAATGGGATTGAAGGACTGAAGGGCATGTTTCTTCTGCCTTGCATGACATTATATCTCTCAGTATGTAGTCCTATAAGGGTTTGTACACAACACTAGCAATTTTAACACCAAATTAAAGAGATAGTTTGCAATGAATCGGCCAGGTGCCTGATGAGGCAGAATGGGGGAAAAAGCGTAAAAGAACGTACATCCCCAATGTAGCGCGAATGCATCCACCGCTAATGCCCCTGGATCTGGAGACATATTTAGGTAACTGGTGATTTAACTTGGATGCACCAGATCTATGTCTGACAATCCATACTGGCTGATAACCATTTTGAAAACTATTGGATTCAGCATCCATTCTGTGTTGTCACTGAATTTACGTGACCTGGTGTCTGCCACTTTCACGTTATCTCTACCTGATAGGTAGGTATCTGAGACCCAGATGTTTCTCATAATGCGCCAGTGCCAGATGAGGTTAGCCAGATGGTCACATAATAATGACCTAATTCCATCCCATGTGATTGATATATGCAACAGCTGTGGTATTGTCAACCTGAAGCTGAACATGCAAATCATGCATTGTTGAGCAGAATGCTTTTAGGCTATAGAATGCACCCAGCAATTCTATGTAGTTTATCCCATGCCTCTGCAGGATTAATGCCTCTTGCACATTCCATCTGCCGCCACAGCTAAACTCGGTATCAGTGGCTCCCCATCCCGAAGCACTCACATCAGTTTGTAAAACTGAAGGTTATTGAGTCAGAATGTCTCTAGTACATCGTGAGACATTAGTTATCCACCATCGCAACTTGGCGATAGCTTCGGCTGACAACTGCATTGGTCTATTGAAATGACCTGCATGTTCTTTCAGTGCTTGTTCTTTAGCTCGTTGCACATTCTGATAGTTCAGCAGGGAAAACCCGCCACTAATTTACCTATAACACTGGCTACTCATCGGATGGAGGGTTGTTGTTCATCAACCAGATTCCTACAGCCTTCATAATTTACAGTTTTGGCCATAGGCAAAGTAACTGACATGTTAGTTAAATCAATGATGAACCCCAAATAGTCAATCATTCTAGATGGTACTAATTTTAATTTAATTAGATGGGTGAGGAACCTAACCTCTCAAACAGGTGTTTGGTAATTGAACCCGATTCCTCAGCTGCTTCCTGAGTTTTGCCTATGATCAGAAGCATCATCCAAGTATGCCATTACAATGCGATTCTGAGCGCGGAGTAGCCCTAATACTGGTTTCAACAATTTTGTAAATAACCTAGGGCTGAGGTTAACACCATTGGGCAAAGCTTTAAATTGCCACAGCTGTCTCATCCAACTAAATTTCAAGTATCTACGATTTTGCTACTGAATAATATGCATCTTTCAGATCTATGGTTGCCATATAACACCCTTTTGATACCAGTTGCTTAGTGGTACTGAAAGTTTTCCATTTTAAAATGTTTATACAGGACATAAGAGTTAAGTCTGGTTAGGTCCAGAATGACTCGACAACCACCATCCTTCTTTTGCCTGGGGAATATATTGGATACAAATTGTTGAGGCTGATATGCCGTCCTTTCAATTACCCATTTTTGGAATAATATTCCAATTTCATCATTCACCTGTAGAGTTTCTGGTATTGAAAACCCAATACCCGACTAGGTGTATTTTGTACGGGTGGATGTACTTCGGAGATAAACTCTATTCGAGACCCCCGGATACTGTCCGGTATGAATAGATCTGATGTTATGCAGCACCATGTATCATAGAACAATGGCAACCTACCCCCGACCGGTGACCAATCTCTAGAGGATATATCCTGGACTAGACCAGCACTTGTTACCTCCATGGTTGCTGGATTCCTCGGTCTCCTGACCCTGTTTGGGGTGTGCATTGGCGCGTGCCAATGTTTTGGTCCCTAGATAAGGGACGTATCAGATATTAAACTGATAAGAACAGATTCTACACTTGATCTTAGCCAAAAGGCCAAAGAGCGATGCGTGCAGCTGGAGTCGCCCGGCTTGGTCCTTGACCAGCACCATCGTCTCTAGCCGGTCTGAACGGTTATGGTTTTTGAGGCGGCATCCTGCTCCCAGGATGAGTTTTGATGAGGCTGATTGTTTTTGCCTCATTGCCCAGGACTTTTCCTGGATATTAGAGGATCTGCACAAGGTTGTGAACCGTGGGTTGAGCGTAGGCTTGATGGCTATTTTGTGAATAATTAATTTTCAAAAATGGGCATTACACAGCAGGGCCCATATCTTCTGTGTTTTGATAGTGGTGCCCTTGAACCATCTGCCCAAATGCCATTACTCCTGCTCCAACCAGTTTTAGGACTTTCTGCAGCCTCAACTCATTAGCCCTCATGATGCACCCATTTGCCCACAGATAGCCTGGTTCACTGTGGGCACTTTGAGCGATGCACAGTTAACAGGTGTCTGATATCTCTTGTGAAGTTTCCTCCATTATGGAGTCCTGGAACTGGTGAGAGGCCATTTAGTTAACATTGCTGGCCAGGTTTTCATCCATCTGTTCACCAGTTCCAGCCGGTATGGCAATTGTTGCTTGCCACATCCGGCACACCTGGAGCATAGTTCATGTGCTTTGGTGCATGCTCTCTGCAGTGTCACCAACTTGAGGGTCAGAGTCATATCCTGTCCTGGTTCTCCCGGCTCATGCTCGCGGGAGGTATCATGCAGCCCTTAAAAAGACGCTGCTGTTATGGGCTCCCATGCAGACTCGTAGGCATATTATCCTTCATGTGTGTACAGCTCTTTTGCTATACGGACCTCTGCTAGAGGTTGTTGCTGAAAGCTGCTGGGGAACCCTGGGGGGATAAAACCCCGGCTGGACACCTCCTGGTTGATCATTTTATCTATGAGGTGTTCCACGTTGTCCAGACGTCCCCAACCTTTATTTTTGGAAGGGGAGAAGTCTTTCTGGCCTCACTCATCAGAGTCGACAGGCCTGGACAATTTATTCTTGGCCTGCCTCCCAACAGGAGTGGCCACAGTGCTCTGAAGCACTGAAGTTGCTGCCGCTGGTTGAACTGCCGGCGGCTCTGAAGTCGGCGTCTCAAAGCCGGCGTACACCCGCTGACCGCGGCCCCGCGGGTAGGTTTTACTTTATAGGCGACACACTCGCCTTATGTTTCTCTGTTAATATTTTTTTCCCTTTGGAAGTGTCCCTGCTGGCTCCTGTAACTAGCCTTACGGGATCTAGTAAACCGCAGCAAGTTTAAAACACTTACCTGCGGGTGTTTTACTTACGGCTGGTGGAGCTGTGCTCTCCAGCCTGTTGGTGCGCCAAGCACGTCTGACGTAATGACGCACAGGCGCACTGGCGGGGCTTCTTCACGGAATCACTCACGTGACTCCGAAGTAAAATAAGGCTGTAATGTAACAAAATGTGGAAAAGGTGAAGGTGTCTGAATACTTTCTGAATGCACTGTGCATCAGGATGCAATGAAATGTCTTGTTCACATGAAGCTCACTAAGTAAACAACATATATACAGTAATGATAAATTAAACAATAAATACAGCAAAAGTGCAAAACAGCAGAAAAGTGCAATACTCTATTGCAAAATTCAAGTAAGGCAGAAAAATGTTAAAGTACAATAATGGATTAACAGAATGAGTTACAGTTGAGATAAGGGGATGGGGTGTGAAATAAGTGATTGATTCTGGAGTCGGATAGCAATAAAGAAAAAAACTGTTCTGAAGCCTGGATGTCTGAGCTTTCAAGTTTCTATCTTTTCAGAAGGCAGAAGAGAGAAAAGGGAATGGCCATGATGACAGACAACCTTGACAATGCTTCCAGCCTTTGTGATGCATGACAGTGTGAAGGTAGACTGGATAGAAGGAGAAGACAAGCTTGTGACAAGCCTGTGCAGTGTTCACCATTCTCTTCGGGTTCAGGTGGTAAAGATCAGAGGATTTGATATATCAAACTAAGATGCGTCTCATCAAAATATTTTCTACAATTTATATGTAGAAGCTCAAGAAAATCATTGTCCTTAAGTACTTTGCACAAAAGTGGTTTGCTCCCTTTTTCCAATATTATTGTATTCAATTAAGTTCTGTAATTTGTAAATTTTAAATATTTTCAATCCTTAATGTTTGTTTTATTAACTGCATAAATCTATTTCTACTGTTTGCAAATATCACAATTTAGCTTAGAATTTTAAACAGTTAATAAAATCGTCGAAGGCGGTAAACATTCAAAAGGCAATCAGCATGGTCCCCAAGAAGGACATCAGGATGTACTGCCTGAGGCCTAGATGTCACTCACAGACGTTCCTGCTTCATGCAAATGCCTCCAGCAATGAAGCCTGGAACTCAGATTGACCAACAGGGCTGCTAAGGATGTGGCCATGAGATTACTGTTTGGGACCAGCACAAGGATCAGGGCAGATCAAGTTCAACATAAATAAATATTTTGGAAGCATTCCTGAGGATAGTTTAATTTAATCTAGTATAGTTGAGAGATACAGTGTGGAATCAGGCCCTTCGGCCCACTGAGACCTCGCCGACCAGTGATCCCTGCACACTAACATTATCCTACACACTATGTAGAATTTACAATTTATACCAAGCCACTTTGTACATCTTTGGTGTGTGGGAGGAAACCGGAGATCCTGGAGAAAACCCATGCAAGTCATGGGAAGAACATACAAAACTGTACAAAAAGCACCCATAGTCAGGATCGAACCCGGGAATCAGGCACAGTTAAGCCCCAGTCCCACTTAGGAAACCTGAATGGAAATCTGGAGACCGTGAGCCCCATCCAAGGTTTCCATGAGTTCCCAGAGGTTCCCGTGAGGTTCCCACGGGGTTCTGGTCATTTTCCATGAACCAGAGGTTCTGGTCAATTGCCTGGAGAGTCTCAATCAAAGCGTGAGCTGCATTACTGACCAAAGCCGACCGCACACACACACACAAACACATCACGAAGGTGGGGGCCAGGGCAGTGGAGGAGCGTTTTCTGTGTGTGAAGAAGAAAGTAAACGGCTGCCACAGAGCACGGTAAGTCCTTTAGAGAGCGTGGGAGGGAGGGAGAGAAGGACAGAGAAAGGGAGAGAGAAGGGGAGAGAGAAGGGAGAGAGAAGGGGAGAGGGAAGGGTAGAGAGAAGGAGTGGAGACAGTTTTATGAAGTTTAATAAAGTTAGCGGGCATTTTACCTTCCGGCGGATCTTCTAGGTCCTGAAAACAAAATAAGATTTATTTGCTGAAAACTCCAATGAGCCAATCAGAATGGCTGGTCAGTGAAGGCCTTCGACTGGCTGTAAGTAAAAAATGCGACCCCACCACTGGCTTCGACATTTTATTTTTAGTTCAAACCTATTTTTAGTTCCTGTTTTTGGGGTTTTTTAAACAATCGCAGGAACATAGCAGAAGCCGCGATTACGCGGAAACCACTTTCCACAATTGGGGAGAGTGACAGGAACCTCCAGAACCTCATGGAAACCTTGGGGGGTGCAAGGTCTCCAGAGGTTTCTGTTCAGTTTCCTAAGTGGGAAGATCCGCCGGAAGGTAAAATACCCGCTAACTTTATTAAACTTATTAAAACTGTCTCCACTCCTTCTCCACCCCATTCTCTCCCCTTCTACCCCCTTCTCCTCCCTTCTACACCCTTCTGAAAAAGACTTGCCGTGCTCTGTGGCAGCCGTTTACTTTCTTCTTCAACACGCAGAGAGCGCTCCACCTTCGCGATGTGTTTGTGTGTGTGTGTGCGCCCGTTCGGCTGGTCAGTGGATGCAGCTCACGCTTCGGTTGAGGCTCTCCAGGCAATTGACCAGAACCTCTGGTGACTCATGGAGAATGACCGGAACCCCCGGGAACCTCTGGGAACCTCACGGGAACCTCTGGGAACCTCATGGAAACCTTGGGTGGGGCACACGGTCTCCATAGGTTTCCGTTCAGGTTTCCTAAGTGGGACAGGGTCTTAAGACACCAACTCTACCATGCAGCGCCACCCGTGCTGCCCCACTATACTTAAATGTATAATCAGTATTTAAAACATGTAGTAGTTTAGGCAATGTATTATCCTTTTCAGGCTAAATTATTTGGGAAATGAGTGCCAATACAGTTTCTTGTTGCAGAATGTATGGTATTTGATTTGGAAGGTCAGTGCATTCCTTGGGATTCTCTACGATCCTCCACGGATTACTCTTGGTCTCCATCATGATCTTCTGCATGGATCAATGAGCTGGCTTCCAACTGCAGTGACCAATTGGACATATAAGAGGACTTATATCGTCTTTGGTCCTTCTCACTGGTCTGAGTGGTTTGGAGAATTTTTTTCCTCGGATGAATTACATCTGTGAGAAGATAGTAAATTAGCCTGGAGTGCACAGAATAAAGCAACACGATGGTCCACCTCTGACCAGAACAAAGGGAATTCCATGCCCCGTCCATATTGAACCATGTCAAATGAAGGTAAAAGGTAAGAGGAAAATCTGTCTAGTCTTTGAAGGTCTGAATGCTTCCACTGATTTCTCCTCTTAGAATTGATCAGAGTAACGACCGCATTTGGAGTATTGCATGCAGTTTTGGTTGACCCATCACAGGAAGGATGTGGAGACCTTAGCGAGAGTGCAATGGTGTACCATTATGTTGCCTGGATTAGTGAGTTTCAGCTGCAAGGAGAGGTTGGATAGACTTGGATTGTATTCTCCACAAACGTTGAGATTACGGGGAGACTTGATAGAAGTATATAACATTCTGAGTGGTATAGATAGGGTAGACAGTCAGAACCTTTTTACAAGGGTGGAAATGCCCATCATTAGAAGGCAAAGCTATAAGATGAGAGGGGGAAAGTTTAATGGAGATTTGTGGGGCAGGTTTTTTTGCACAGATAGTGATGGGGGTTTGAAACACATTGCCTGGGGTGGTGGTGGAGGCAAGTGGAGTATGTTCGAGAGGCTTTTATATAAGCATGTGGAAGTGCAAGGAATAGAGGGATATGGGTCATGTACAGGCAGATGAGATCAGCTTAACCTGGCATCATGCTCGGAATAAATATTGTGGACTGAAAGGGCCTGTTCCTGTACTGTTCTATGGAACAGGCAAAATTTACCATTGATACTTCAGACCATTATTTGCTGGATGCAGTTGACACTTCATCAGTACCTTCCCCTGCATAATTGTGTCCCAACCACCAAACGTAACCTGAAGTCCTTGCAGATATTTCAATGAAGAGACCAGTAACTTTTTCTAATTTACCCTTTTTGCCATGAAGAGAAATTTGTTCCGGTTTTGCACATTTAACATTTAAATTTAAAATGTCAAATGAATTAATTATTGATGATGAGACTAAATAGCCTTGATCTGTAGTCATGGAAATGGTGACTACAGCACAAAGTTATTTGGAGCAGTCATTTAACGATTAAATGACGCAGGCATCAAAGCGTGGGGAAACGGAAATCCTTTGTGTAACTTGTGGAGAATGAGGGACCGAATGACCGCCTTCTCTGCTATAAATTTTCTGTCGTCTTAGGATACATATTGAGGGAGCTGCTTTGCCCCATTCCCTCTGTCCCAGAACAATGGAAGAACTATCCTCAGATCTATATTCCCCTTCATTTCCCTATGACCCAATTTTCAGAACAGTATCCAATTCGTGGATACTGATGACAGTAAAACTCCAATAATTTATATTTGATGGCATATATATATTCCTGGAATTGAATACTCATTGTGGCAACAGTTTGGATAGGAATTAGCACTCCTCATCCTAGACTCTAACTGGGCTAGTACATAGATTTCAAGCCTTTCCAAAAGCATCAAGCACCAGATAAATACCATTCTCGCAACAGAGTTGACAACAGTACGTTGCAATCAGTGCACATTCCTAATCTTAAGGTCTGATTAAAAAATGCTCTTCCACCCACACCAATGAAAAGGATTAACCTGTTCAGTGCCACCCCGAGTATACTCGGGTCACGACCAATAGTGTAAAAAAAAACTTGGCAGTGAGCAGGTTAAAGATAGTGCAAGTCCAACTATTGCCATATTGATCATTGCAGTGGGCAGCCAGCTCATCGGGCCATGCACAAGACAATGATAGAGCTCTGGAGAGATTAAAGAAGAGGATCACAGCAAATTCCCAAATGGAAGCTCTAAACTTCCAAACCAACTCCCAGATATTCTACAATAGAAAACTGATACCCCAGAACAGTTTACCCCAGAACAGTGAGAGATGCAAAGAGGTATCAAAATTTTCTCCCATGTCAATGGGATATAGTAAGACTTTGCATATGTACAGAATTTTCAGTTTTACCTACTGTGACAGCGAACCAGCCAAGACTATCCAGTGTGCTTGGGAGAGTTTAACCCAGTTTGCCAGGGAATTGGAACCCACAGAGATAGTGTGGGGGATAGTATGAGGCAAACAAAGAAATTAAAATGAGCATGTCCTGTGGGTACGCAGGCGGACAGGGGTAGGTCAGGGAATGAGGAAGGACTGAGAGTCTAAACTACATTTAATTTCATCAAAGAAGCTTGAAAGGTAAGGCAAGTGAGCTCAGGGCAAAAAGGGGCACATGGGATTGTGATATTACAGCTATTATAGAAACATGGTGAAGGATGGGTAGGACTGACAACTCACAATTAACTGATCTGGGGTGCAGAAGCTACAGGCATGATAGCGATGGAGATAAGAGAGAGAGAGTTGTGTTTTTGACTAGGTAGAACATCACAACAGCACTCAGAGAGGATATTCCTGGGACAAAGTACAGTGAAACTATACAGTTAGAATTAATGATTAAGAAGGAGGTGGTCACTTTGATGGGATTGTATTGTAGTGCTTTTAGCTTTCTCATCGAAGTAATCAATGTCAGGGGGAATTTGGGGAGTAAATATGGATGGAAATACTTTAGCTGTAGGAATAACAGGATTGTAATAGTAGAGGATTGTAACTATTGTTTGAAGTGGAATTTAAGTGTGTCGAGAAAAGTTTTCTCATGCAACATGTAGATGATGCTAGTGGAGAGGGGACAACTGCCAATATCGTATTGGAAATTGAGGCTGGGCAAGTGGCTGAAGTATCAGTGGATGATCACTTTGAGACCAATGAGCATAATTTTATTAGATTTTAATTAGTTACATAAAAGGATAGGACTGGTCCACAAGTTATTGTCTTAGATTGGGAAAAGATTAATTTTTAATTGCATTAGGGAGGGGCATGCAAAGGTTAATTGGGATAGGCTGTAGACCTGGTAAACATCTGGCGAGTGTGTGGCTTTAAAAAGTGAGAGAGGGAGAGATCCTACCCAGCAATAAAATGGAGTTACATATAACCGCAGATTTTGAACTCCTCAGCAAAACACAAATTGCAGAAGGAACTCTGCGGGTTACTCAGCGTCTGTGGAGGGAATGAACAAGCGAGGTTTCACATCAGGACCCTTTCTTCAGAATAAAGAGTGTCATAGTCAATGTTGTCCTGCTATAGAGAAGGGCAAATCTTTCAGGATTAGGGAACCTTGGCTGAAGAAGGATGTTGGGGCTCTGGTCAGGGAAAAAAAAGGTACACATCAGGTGTAGGCAACTGGGACCAAGTGAGTCCCTTCAGGAGTGTAAGAGGTGCAGTTCAGAAATTAAACCACCACAGAAGTAATGCAGGAGAATAGAAAGATCTTGGGAGAGAAGTACATAGTTCCATAGTTATAGGGGAAGATAAGATGGAGGAGAAAACGTCTGGAATGCTTGCATTCATCAGATGGGGCATTGAGTACAAGAGCTTGATGTCATGCTATAGCCACATCAGGCATTGGTGAAACTACATCTAGAATACTGTAAGCAATTCATATCAAGCAAAATAACATTCTCTATGAGGAATGGATTTAGCCAATGCAATAAATTATTGACATGCTAAGAAAAGGATAACAATGCTCATGTCAAAGAAGAAACCTAGCAGGAAGTCCAACTGGATAGATGAGGAGATCACCTTCTAATGAAACTCTACAAACAATTTGAAGGTTGCCACAACAAAGAAGATAGGACAGACACTAAAATAAAACAATGAACGGTTCTGAAGTGTTGGTTAAAATAGTGTTGCACCCATGCTTAACCAGGAATGTGTGTCAGAAACTAGCAGTGGGTAGAAAATGGACTGGTTTCAGCGGCATGTTTCAGCGTACACTGTTTGGGAATCTTCTGGCTTGTTACAAATGGATGAATTATGTCTTCAAAAATTGTATATATTCTAAAATCTTGTTGATCAGTTGCAGTGACTCATTTGTTTTATCATTAGACTGCTCCAGTATTATGTAAGAAGCAGTAGGAGTTGTGATTCAGTACCACAGCCACTTTCTCTTGTTCATTTCTCTTAAAATTTCTGTTGTACTTATTTCTAATTCAGTGTAGGATGCTGCAAGTAGACCATCACGAAATATAAAAAAAATGCATGCATTAAATCTATTTCTGTATGCATTAGAAACAAACACGTAAGATTAAACTGTAATTTATAGGGCACTTTTTAAGTGGAAAAATCCCCTAAAGCCTGAGAGAATTTGCAAATATCAATTGATGTTATGCAATAAATTAAGATGTTCAGCAAGACGACTCTGAGTAAAAAACACAAAGTGTTGGAGTAACTCAGCAGGTCAAGCATTATCTTGGGATAGCATCAATGGGCGACTGAAGTCTGCAGAAGAGACCTGACCCAAACGTTACCTATCCATGGTCTTCGGAGATGCTGCCTGACTTGCTTAGTTACTTCAACACTTCACGTTTTTTCAAGTTCCTTATGTTGACAAGATGACATAGTTTGACATGAGTGTGATTTTAGCAATGGACCTTAAAGAACAAAGGGGGATTAGAGAGTTGGAGATGTATAGGGTGAAAATCCCCGAGACAATGGGCTTGAAAGCTGAAGGCAAGACCAATAATGGTAGAGTGATTTGGGAGTGACCGAAGGGTCAAAGTTAAACAAACAGGTATCGCAGTGTGTTAAAGGGTTGAAGAATAGTACTGAAATGGGAAATGGGGAGATAATAAAGGGAACTGAAAGTAGAGATGAGAATTTTACAGTTGAGGCAGTTCTTGAGTGGGAGCTGTTGCAGGTTCGCAATCTCAGAGGAAATGGGTGAACAGGACCCAATATGGTAGAATATGGAAAGAAGATGAGTTAGGATACAGAAAGAAGATTTATGGACAAACTCAATTTTACAGAAAGTTCAACAAGGGAGTCCAGTCGGATATCCATTCATGTATCTGGAAGGAACAAAGCATGGATGAGAGTTTCAGAAGAAAATTGTTTGAGCTGGAGGTGGAATCAGCTAATATCAGCGAGATGAAAAAAGGCAGTCATGGAGATAGCACAGATATGCTTGAGATCAATTAAAATCAATTACGAATCAATAAGCACATTAACCTACAACCTCAGCTTCTTTTGATATCTATTCCTCCTGGTTACTTATTAACTCACTGAATTATTTATAGAATGCCTAAAGAAATCCATGCATGCTGTAAATCAGAATTGTCCAATTTCAGTGGGAATGTGATGGCCTGTAGTAAAATAGTTATATTGCCTAATATTAGATTAGAAAGTAGAGAAATGCACTGGTATTCTGATGAATGACATGCCTATATTATAGAGCTTTAACATATTTTCACCTAAATGTTCAGAAATACTCCCAGCATGTCACAGCATTACAACGAAGATAAAAAGAATGCAGAAAAAAAATCTATTTATATGGTACTGTTCATATTCTCAGAATTGTACAAGTTACGGAGAATCAATTACTTACGAAGTAATAATGTTGGAAATGTGCTAACCAATTTGTACATAGCAGGGGTGCACAGCAATGTGTTGGTGATTGGATAATCTACCTTTGTGATGCCTGGGTGAGAGATAAAATCACCAGGGATACTCACTCTGCTCCTCTTTGAATAAGATGGCCTTTACATCCACTGAGCAGACAGATGGGATTTTGGTTTAACGAATCATTCAAAAGATGGCAGCTTCAAAAGTGAAGCGTTCTCTCACTGGAGCATCGATCAAGATTTTGTGCACAGGACCAAAGGGATTTCAGCCCATAGCTCAGCACCAGAAAAGGTGCAACAAAAGATTTATACCATGCACTTGCAATATCGCATTCCAATGCCCTTTTTTTACAACAAAAATCCTTTGGCATATGAACTATATTGGCAATAATAATCCAGACCTGCTATCAGAAGTGTTGGTGCATGTTCATATTCACCCTCACAACTCCATGCTCGAGTATATTATTATCTGTTGCCACAATAGAAAAATGGCTCTCACAGATTCCCACAAAATTGGTATTTTTCTATTATGAAAGCACTACATTAGATTTGACTATACGTAAAGGTAAAGATTAATGAAGAAGGAATATATAGCGTTTCATGTAACATTATTGTTCTGCAGATATTCTGTCAAAATAAATATCCGCCTCACAATAGTCATATATCTCCAAGGTTTTATAAACATATTTGAAATTCCAAAGCCGGTAACTTAAACATGGTGCGGAGGTACAGGGGGCTCAGATTCCATCCATCTCTAAGAACTTAACCTGCATTCTTATCATCTACTTCCAAAACAATATTTTGAAAGAAAATATACACCCAAACTCAATGGCACTTCCCCAAGTCAATTAAAGAAAAGCTTAAGGATTTTCCAACTGAGCTTTCTGAAGTAGTCTTTCTGCATAAATTGGCCCAAACATTGGTGACCAATTGATTGTGCACTCATCACCAACTCAATTCCAAACACTTTTTCTTCTTAGGGTTATTACTACTTATCCAGCAAATCATTCAGAACAGAAAATGCTGGAAAAGCTCAGCACCTCAGGCAGCATTTACAGAAAGAGAAACAATTGTGATCCTGCATCAGAATGGAGAAAGAGAGAAAATAAGTGAGTCTAAGTATCAGAAAAGTGTAGGGGAGGCAATGGGTGCAACAAAGGGAATTTCTCGGTTAGGATGAAACAGCATAGCTATCTAGGGGCAGTTTAACTCTCTACATACTAAAAACATTAACTGTTTCTGTTTCTATCAGCTTCCTTACCTGCTTTTATTTTATTTCAAATTTAGGGCATCTGCAGTTTAGCTTTAATTTTCCCCTTCCAATCATTCATGATTGTGCAACAATACATTTTTGAGTTGTAACAATGGACATAATGTGTTTACACTTTACAACTGTGACAATGCTTTGCATCTATCATCAGCTTACAAGATCATCAAGGAACTTCTTGGAACAATAAGTGGTGCAGCAATAGAGTTGCTGGACT
The DNA here is from genome assembly GCA_035221665.1 of Okamejei kenojei. Taxonomy (NCBI): domain Eukaryota; kingdom Metazoa; phylum Chordata; class Chondrichthyes; order Rajiformes; family Rajidae; genus Okamejei; species Okamejei kenojei. The sequence goes on along the minus strand of CM069134.1, from coordinate 103,389,107 downwards.
CAGAGATCTGGGATCGATCCTGAACATGGGTGTGTCTGTATGGATTTTGCATGGGTTTTCCCCGGATGCTCCGGTGTCCTCCCGCATCCCAAAGGTTAGTAGGTTAAGTGTCTTCTGTAACTTGTCCCTAGTGTTCAGGATAATGCTAGTGTATAGGTGATTCAGTGGACCAAAGGGTCTGTTACCAGACAGTATCTCCATAGTAAATGAGGATTGATGTGATGCATATGTTGATAAGCTCAACTGTCGTGAGCTTATCAACATCTGAAGACAGTTTTCCTCATGATGTTAAGGGTGAAAACATTTTAGTGCTTAATATAGATCAGTTGCACTGAAAGACAATGATCAGCACCCACGCACAATTTATATAGACAGGACATTACCATAGAAAATTCCTAGGACATTACCTATGAAAATTCATACCTGCTTAACATATGTCCTGGACTTCCTTGCAATTGGGCCAAAATCTGACAGTCAAAGTCGGAGCTGGTGTGTAATGTCCACCCGACATTAAAATAAATCACACACAGGCACCTTCTATTCTTCAAAATGAAGGGGAACTTCAAAGATCTGCCCAATGAAGAATTTTGTTCCACTTCTCACAGCAAATATCATACCACGCCATAAAATAATCTCAAAGTCCTCAATCAAGCCAGGATCACGACCATCTTTAAGACAAGAGACATCCAATATAATTAAAGGGAGAACTTCCTGCTCTCTGTTTCTTCCTAGTTGCCAAAGAATTCCTCCCTGAAAAACAATGTAAAGTTTATCTAACGAGAGTTGCAATAGACATCATCTTCACTGAACAATTCCCAAAAATTTGTAAACGCCAACATTAACTGGCTATTTAAACCATGCAAAAATCTTCAATTCTGATAACTAAGGATCATCCAAAATCCTTTACAAATCTGTCTGTGTTCATATATTTGTGAATTTTTTTATATCTGCTGGGACAGTCTCGAATCATAATAAACAGATCCGTCGCATACCCAATCCCAGAACAGGATGAGGATGTACATGAGACCACACCAACTCTTGCTGCAATAACACACCTCACATTCAGCAAGTTTCCATTCACATGCAGTCACTTCACAAGATGGTGGGGAAAATGTTCAGCTTTTAGAAACATAGAAACTTAGAAAATAAGTGCAGGAGTAGGCCATTCGGACCTTCGAGCCTGCACCGCCATTCAATATGATCATGACTGATCATCCAACTCAGAATCCCGTACATACCCCCTGATCCCTCTAGCCACAAGTGCCACATCTAACTCTTAAATATAGCCAATTAACTGGCCTCAACTACCTTCTGTGGCAGAGAATTGCAGAGACTCACCACTCTCTGTGTGAAAAATGTTTTTCTCATCTCGGTCCTAAAAGATTTCTCCCTTATCCTTAAACTGTGACCCCTTGTTCTGGACTTCCCCAACATCGGGAACAATCTTCCTGCATCTACCCTGTCTAACCACTTAAGAATTTTGTAAGTTTCTATAAGATCGCCCCTCAATCTTCTAAATTCTAGCGAGTACAATCCAAGTCTATCCAGTCTTTCTTCATATGAAAGTCCTGACATCCCAGGAATCTGTCTGGTGAACCTTTGCTGTACTCCCTCTATGGCAAGAATGTCTTTCCTCAGATTTGGAGACCAAAACTGTACGCAATACTCCAGGTGTGGTCTCACCAAGACCCTGTACAACAGCAGTAGAACCTCCCTGCTCCTATACTCAAATCCTTTTGCTATGAATACTAACATACCATTCGCTTTCCTCACTGCCTGCTGCACATGCATGCCTACTTTCAATCCCGCTGCTCCAGATGCCAGATGATCTATATCGGTGAGACCAAGCGGAGGCTTGGCGATCGCTTCGCCGAACACCTCCGCTCGGTCCGCAATAACCAACCCGACCTCCCGGTGGCTCAGCACTTCAACTCACCCTCCCATTCCGCATCCGACCTCTCGGTCCTGGGCCTCCTCCACGGCCAGAGTGAGCAACACCGCAAGCTGGAGGAACAGCACCTCATATTCCGCTTGGGGAGTCTGCATCCTTTGGGCTTGAACATTGAATTTTCTCAATTCTGTTAACCCATGCTGTCTCCTCCCCTTCCCACCTCTCCCTCAGCCCTCGGGCCCTGGCATTCCCTCTATCTCTATCTCCCTCCCCCACCCCAGTCGCACCAGCTTCTCATTTTCACACCACAAACAGCTTACAATGGCTTGTTCCCTTTATCATCGATACTTTTTTGCATATCTTTCACTCATTGTTCCTTATCTCTCCACATCACCGTCTATATCTCTCGTTTCCCTGATCCCTGACCAGTCTGAAGAAGGGTCTCGACCCGAAACGTCGCCTATCTCCTTCGCTCCTTAGATGCTGCTGCACCCGCTGAGTTTCTCCAGCTTTTTGTGTAACCTCCCCCTGCCTACTTTCAATGACTGGTGTACCATGACACCCAGGTTTCAGAGCATTTCCCATTTTCCTAATCGGCCACCATTCAGTTAATAGTCTACTTTCCTGTTTTTCCCACCAAAGTGGATAACCTCACCTTATACTGCATCTGCCATGCATTTGCCCACTCACCCAGCCTATCCAAGTCACCTTGCATCCTCCTCACAGCTAACACTTCCCCCCAGCTTCGTGTCATCCGCAAACTTGGAGATGTTGGATTCAATCCCCTCGTCCAAATCATTAATATATATTGTAAATAGCTGGGGTCCCAGCACTGAGCCTTGCGGTACCCCACTAGTCACTGCCTGCCATTCTGAAAAATTACTCTTTGCTTCCTGTCTGCCAGCCAGTTCTCTATCCACATCAATACTGAACCCCCAATACCGTGTACTTTAAGTTTGTATACTAATCTCTTATGTGGGACCTTGTCCAAAGTCTTCTGAAAGTCCAGATATAACACATCCACTGGTTTTCCCTTATCCACTCTACTAGTTACATCCTCGAAAATTTCTATAAGATTCGTCAGACATGATTTACCTTTCGTAAATCCATGCTGACTTTGTCCAATGATTTCAACACTTTCCAAATGTGCTGCTATCCCATCTGACTACTAACTGATTCTAGCAGTTTCCCCACTACCGATGTTAGACTAACTGGTCTGTAATTTCCCGTTTTCTCTCTCCCTCCCTTTTTAAAAAGTGGGGTTACATTAGCTACCCTACAATCCCCAGGAACTACTCCAGAATCTAAAGAGTTTTTAAAAATTATCACTAATGCATCCACTATTTCTGGGGCTACTTCCTTAAGTACTCTGGGATGCAGCCTATCTGGCCCTGGGGATTTATCAGCCTTTAATCCGTTCAATTTACCTAACACCACTTCCCGGCTAACCTGGATTTCACTCAGTTTCTCCATCTCATTTGACCCCCAGTCGCCTGCTATTTCCAGCAGATTATTTATGTCTTCCTTAGTGAAGACAGAACCAAAGTAGTTATTCAATTGGTCTGCCATGTCCTTGTTCCCCATGATCAATACACCTGTTTCTGACTGCAAGGGACCTACATTTGTTATAACCAATCTTTTTCTCTTCACATATCTATAAAAACTTTTCAGTCAGTTTTTATGTTCCCTGTCAGTTTTCTTTCATAATCTATTTTCCCTTTCCTAATTAAGCCCTTTTCCTCCTCTGATGGACTTTGAATTTCTCGCAGTCCTCTGGTAGGCTGCTTTTTCTGGCTAATTTGTATGCTTCATGTTTTGTTTTGATACTATCCCTGATTTCCCTTGTTATCCACGGATGCACTACCTTCCCTGATTTATTATTTTGCCAAACTGGGATGAAAAAATTGTTGTAGTTCATCCATGCAGTCTTTAAATGCCTTCCATTGCACATCCACTGTCAACCCTTTAAGAATCAATTGCCAGTCTATCTTGGCCAATTCGCGTCTCATACCTTCAAAGTTACCTTTCTTTAAGTTCAGAACCCTTGTTTCTGAATTAACAATGTCACTCTCCATCCTAATGAAGAACTCAACCATTGGTCACTCTTGCCCAAGGGGCCACGCACAACAAGACTGCTAACTAACCCTTCCTCATTACTCAATGCCCAGTCTAGAATAGCCTGCTTTCTCGTTGGTTCCTCTACATGTTGGTTTAGAAAACTATCCCGCATACATTCCAAGAAATCCTCTTCCTCAGCACCCCTGCCTATTTGATTCACCCAATCTATATGTAGATTGAAGTCACCCATTATAACTGTTTTACCTTTGATGCACGCTTTTCTAATTTCCTGTTTGATGCCATCCCCAACTTCACTACTACTGTTAGGTGGCCTGTACACAACTCCCACTAGCGTTTTCTGCCCCTTAGTGTTTTGCAGCTCTACCCATATCGATTCCACATCCACCAAGCTAATGTCCTTCCTTTCTATTGTGCTAATCTGCTCTCTAATCAGCAACGCTACCTCACCTCCTTTTCCTTTCTGTCTATCCCTCCTGAATATTGAATATCCCTGGATGTTCAGCTCCCTGTCTTGGTCACCCTGGAGCCATGTCTCCGTGATCCCTACTATATCATAGTCATTAATAGCTATCTGCACATTCAACATCCACATTATTATGAAAGCCCCTTGCATTGAGACACAAAACCTTCAGGCTTGTTTTTACAACACTTTTACCCCTTTTGTTCTGCCCACCACAAAACCCCTCTAAATTATTCACGGAATTCCATTACACAGATGATGTTTGAAGAAGATTTCCTAATCATTGTTGATTCCTTTTCTAAAGTGTACTAGCTGATTGGTGATGCATGAAGTAATTGGAAGTCAAAGATTTCACCTACCTCTCCACTCCCCCACCCCCCCACCCCCCCACCGCCAACCCTACCCCTCACCCCTCCCATAAAAGAAACAAGGTCACAGATAATCTTCCATATATCAGGAGTCCCGTCTCACTGAAGGCAGACTGTGTGAGAAATTAACCACTGCCACCAGTACACCAGTACAGCCTTCTGTTGATGGTGGGAAAGATATTCATCATCCTATACTTGGCATCAGGTTTGTGGTCTACGACACAACAGTGATTGCTCTGCTCCTGTATTATTCAGTGGCATGGGTAACCTAATGTAGATCTGGTACACCGCAACGTGCTGGAAGATTACCACAAGTGCAGTCCCTGCAATGTCTTCCGGATCATTTGGCAAATTGTTGCATTGGCCTCAAATAGTTGCATTGGCCTCATCCCAACTTCTATACTCAGCCTAAAAGGAAAAGGTTTCAAGAACGTTCTCAAAGTCCTGAAAATGTAACATCCACATAGATGTGTGGAAATACCAGATCATGATCATTAAAAATGCAGAAGAAGCACCAGCAAAGGCACTGGGTTCCTCAGGCAGCGCATGAATGCGGGGCACAAAAGGTGGAATAAATACGCACACAACAGTCCAATCACTCTACCCACTGGCCTCATCAGTTCCCATATTGGCCTTGTCAGAATTTAAATTAGAATTGGATTGGAGTTATTCTCAACGTCAAGGTCTGATGTTGAGACTTCTTGACTGGCCTAAAGAAAGTTAACAATACTTTTTTTCCCCTGTGCTTTCCATTGTTGACTTTCTTTAGGCCAGTTATGAAGTCCCAATATGATGCTCCCTTGTTTTTAAAGAGCTACTTAAACACACACAGTCATCTAAAATCATTCTCCATAATAACTGTGATTTTCTACGTCAAATGGTCCTTCACATTCACGTAGAAAGGAACTCCCAATTGTTATATATTTTCTGAATGATTTGCATTGCAATAAAACTATTTTAATCTCTCCTTCTGAGCGACTTATTGCAGCAGGTTCACCACTAAAATAAAATCCACCAGATTTCCATTGCATTGATCAGGGAGCAATAATCAGTTGGGCTCTACAATGCATTGGGTATTTTGCTGCCTGTTTATTTTTGCTGAATATTAACAACATGATCTTCAGCTAGCACACATAAAGCTGACAAAACCATAGAAATTTAGGGACATCTTTGTCACTTGAAACTCGGTTTAAAAACTACCAATATTTTCATCTGTATCCTCCAGATTGCAGAGTTATATGAAAAATCTGTGTGGGCAGGCAAGTATAATGCCTGCTGTTCGGTACATCACTTGGATGTAGTTTCAATATTGTTAAGGGAAATGCTGTGAGGTATTGAGGGTACCATTCATTCTCGTTCAGCTTCAGTTCTTTTCACATTGATCTAGAGAACAGGAAAAGATTGAGAGGGAGAGAGAGGGAGAGAAAGAGAGAAGGAGAGAGAGGAGAGAGAGGAGAGAGAGAGAGAGAGAGAGAGAGCGGGAGAGGGAGAGGGAGAGAGAATATACTTAGATGCAGATGTAAAATAGGCTGCAGTTCTACAAGGAAGTATGTTTTTTCAAGGTATTTATTCTTGTTGTTATAAATATGCTGGTAAATGTTGCAACAGCTTCATTACCAGTAAAAACATGCACATAATTCTCGCTCTCTCTGTTACCTGTAACTAGGGGCTCTTGAGCCCCACGATTGGTTAGTCACATGAAACATAATTTACATTCAAAATAATTTGAGAAAATTGCAGCTTTCCCCGCTCCCCCCCCCCCCACCCTCACCACACCACAATCAGTCTGAAGGATGATCCCAATCTAAAATGTCACCTATCCATGTTCTCCTGAGATGTTGCCTGCCCAGTTGTGTTATTCCAACAGGTGTTGTCTTTTTTTGTAAACCAGCATCTACAGTTCCTTATTTTTACTCTTGTTTCTCTGTAGCTTATTTAACTTCACATATGAATTCCCAGACCATGTAGAAGTAAGTGGCCCTGTCAAATATTCTGTTTTTATGTTGTAGAATCAGATCTATCAGTGGGAGTTATCTATCAGTGGGAGTTAGACGCAATAAGTTGAATATGGTTTGTACATAATATGGAGGCACAAAGAACTGTAGGTGCTGGAATTTTCAGCAAAGCACAAGCACCTGAGGTACTCAGTTGGTCAGGTTTGTAAGTAATGTTGGTGCCTTCTTCAGCTCATATATACTTGCGAAGGCTGTTAGGACTTATTTTCAGTATAACATTATATCAAAAGCAAGGGTAATAAAAACCCAGAAAAGTAACTAAATAAACCAAGAAAAGCCACGTAGTTAACAAAATTGAGGAAATTTATACCTCATACAATGAGTATCCGAAAGTGCTGAAAACACTAGTTTGCTTGATTTTACCATTACTCTAGCGGCAGATGTGCTGAGCATGTTCAAAATCTTGCAATGTTATTCTTATTACTCAAAATTCAAATATTTTCCAATAATTGTAAATGATCAACTGTCCAAACTACTTATTCATGGGATTCACACACTAAAAGGTAGGAGGTAGACCACGGGAAAGCTGAGGAAAAATGGTCCAACATTGATGACAATTGTATAAATTCCTTGTTAAAGCCACTGATGTTGTAAAGATTGCCTGCAGATGAACAATTGTACAGGGAACAGAAGTAACTCTGCATTGAAATTCATATAATGAGAGCCTGTGGCAGCATCTTAAAATGAATGAATAATACTTTCAGGACATACTTTTACTGTATGTTCATATAACAGCAGGCCAATTCAAATGTGTTCTTAAGCACAGATATTAACCCAGATAACATGTTAGCTCGGTTGCCATTATATTAAACCACATTGGATATTTGATTTGAAGTCATTTCATCCATTCACTGGAAGTTTCTATGGGAATCTCTGAACATCTGAAAATCATTTTGGTTTGCTTTGTGAACGGCCCATCTAAATATCCTTTCCAAAACAGAGGGATTAGTTTCCAAGGTATTTCTCGGGCACTGATCTCCATCACCTCTCTTTCATGGCTAACTTTTAATCAACGGCTGTGAACACAATGTTACTGTGAACAGTGGAATTCTCTGCCACAGAAGGTAGTGGAGGCCAATTCCCTGGATGTTTTCCAGAAAGAGAGATATAGCTCTCAGGGCTAATGGAATCAAGGGATATCGGGAGAAAGCAGGAACAGGGTACTGATTTAGGATGATCGGCCACGATCACATTGAATGGCGCAGCTGGCTCGAAGGGCCAAATGGTCTACTCCTGCACCTATTGTCTATGTTACTCAGAATAATATAGAGATGTCAGAACTGGCAGTTTCATTTGCAAATTTGGAAATCGTAACCTGACAATCATGTAATCACGTAAACGGAACTTCCTCATCCCAAACCCACCCCTCTTTAAAAAATAAACAGTGTGTCCATGGTTTATTCTAATGGGGCAGACAGCTCTAGAGGTTCCACTCATCAATGATGAAAAGCTGAGGCCTAGGGAAATGAACCAGGGCAAGAACAGGCTGAAATATTGGAATTACTTATGGATCTTGGGAAAGAGCTGGAAGAATACTGTACAAGGTTAGGGAACTATGAGGTTGCTATTTCATTATCTTTTTTTAATCATTTAATCTTTCAATCACAGAGCTCCATTTTCGTTCTTTCACTCCAGTCATTCTCCCCGCCACCCGAAACACTTCTTGTTCACAATATTTTTTGCTTTCATATCTAAATTGAGATGTTGAATTAGAAACATAGAACCATAGAAACATAGAAACATAGAAAATAGGTGCAGGAGGAGGCCATTCGGCCCTTTGAGCCGGCACCGCCATTCACTGTGATCATGGCTGATCGTCCCCTATCAATAACCCATGCCTGCCTTCTCCCCATATCCCTTGACTCCACTAGCCCCTAGAGCTCTATCTAACGCTCTCTTAAAACCATCCATTGACTTGTCCTCCACTGCCCTCTGTGGCAGGGAATTCCATTAATTCACAACTGTCTGGGTGAAAAAGTTTTTTCTCACCTCAGTCTTAAATGACCTCCCCTTTATTCTAAGACTGTGGCCCCTGGTTCTGGACTCACCCAACATTGGGAACATTTTTCCTGCATCTAGCTTGCCCAGTCCATTTATAATTGTATATGTTTCTATAAGATCCTCCTCATCCTGCTAAACTCCAGTGAATACAAGCCTAATCTTTTCAATCTTTCCTCATATGACAGTCCCGCCATCCCAGGGATCAATCTTGTGAACCTACGCTGCACTGCCTCAATCACAGAGATATCCTTCCTCAAATTAGGAGACCAAAACTGTACACAATACTCCAGATGTGGTCTCACCAGAGCCCTATACAACTGCAGAAGAACCTCTTTACTCCTATACTGAAATCCTCTTGTTATGAAGAGGATTGTTATGTTTGAATTCTCTCCAAATTCTTTACTGAGAGCAGAGTAATTTGTGACAGTTTGTTTCCTACCATCATATTCTTTCTGTACTGATAGTCTTGGTCTTAACCCAGAATATTATCACTTTCAATAAAACACCATGCACAACGCAGGAACAAAATGTATTGCTCCAAACAGTGAAGGGTCTGAAAGAAAATCAATAGGCAAGGATTACTTTACATTAAGATTGAATTTCTTTCAAATAATCAGGAAAAGCACAGGAGGGGTTAGTAAACTAACAACCATTCATATTGATTCATCCGCCATATCCATGTTTGAGGACATGGCACTAAAAGGCCAATCTTACAAACTAACTGACAGAATACTTGGGGCTTCTGCCTGATCTCCTGATTTGCACACCCATTATCTCCAAGGAACATGACTTTGTGAAGAAAGGAGTAACTCAGCGGGTCAGGCAGCATTCCCAGAGAACATGGATAGGTAATGTTCCAAATCAGGACCCTTAGTTTAGTTTATAGATACAGCGTGGAAGCAGGCCCGTCAGCCTACCGAATCCATGCCGATTAGTGATACCCAGATCATTAGTTCTCTCCTACAAATCTGCACATCCTTAGAATGTGGGAGAAAACTAGAGCACCCTGAGAAATGCACGCAGTAACAGGGAGAACGCACAAACTCCGTACAGACACAACCTGTAGTCAGGATCTTGCACTAAATGTTATTCCTTTACCATGTATGTATATAAGGTAATTGGATTGATTCTGATCATGTATTGTCTTTCTGCTGACTGGTTAGCACACAACAAATGCTTTTCACTGTACCTCGGTACACGTAACAATAAACTAAACTAATCAAATCTGGGTCTCTGGCGCTGTAAGGCTGCATCTCTTCCGCTACACCACTGTGCCATGCCTAAATATTTTGGAGTTGTTTACGGTGGTCCTGGTGGAGCGGTGAATGCCTGTCACATAGCTACAGAAAGTCATGCATAAGTGCGCACTTTTCAGCTCTCCGGCCTTTGAAGAATGTATGGAAGAATACAGCAGTGTTATTCTTGATTCGTACGGGTGTCAGAGGTTATGGGGAGAATACAGTAGAATGGGGTTAGGAGGGAGAGATAGATTAGCCATGATTGAATGGCGTAGTAGACCTGAAGGGCCGAATGGTTTAATTCTGCAACTATCACTTACGATCTTGTGGTTTGGGTTCAGCTAATATTTTGTTTTGTCTTATTCCATTCTGGGAGCATTGATCTCCCAATCCTGCTGCTAAATACACTGGTAGAAATTTCACTAAGTGTTAAAGCTTTACAATCTGCATGTTGCCTATTGCAATTTTGACTAATTGCATTGGGTGATTCATCTGTTATAATTTGACTCCCAGCCAGTCAGCTCACAGCAGTGGTAATCCTCATAAGAATCCCATGTGTTAATATTCCTACTCCATGATATATGTTAACATTATAATGGTTTGCAAAATATATTGCAAAAAAGGTTCAGGCTATTGCTTCCACTTCTCTAATGATGGAAATGTGACTCTTACGGATGTATGTGGAAAACCAATGCAGAAATCCAGCACCTGCTCCAAGCCCATCCGTTCACATAGTGCATTTTTGCTGTCTAGTCCAACAAACACAATTAATAAAGGCTTCAATTATTCATCACTTGCATTGAAAGTATAAGACATTGTAGATCAAAATGCAACAAGTTTTAATGATAAGGTATGGTATGTTTACTATTTCTAGCCACTGATCCCAAAACACTAATTTTATACAAGCAAATTATGAAAATAAAATAATGACCATGAATTTTAATGTTATCAATTTCTAAATGAATCCTAGTTATACTTCATTCCCTGTAAAATGTTTTAAATGTCTATCCAAAATAAGAACTTTAGGCTTATTGATTTGTTGTGAGAATTTTTCATTGTAATTGGATTTTAGCCATTCTGATGTTGTTATACAGTAGTTGCTCCATTTCAGCGATCGACTGTATGAAACCACCTCACACCAGGAAAAGAATAATTCACAGCGCAGAAACAAATGGATCTTTCGGGCAGTTTCTTTCAAAGTCAGGGACTTTACCATTGCAGCATACAAATTTGGTACCAATATAGAGTCCTGAAGCTGCATGTCACAGAAACAAGTCCTTTGACAGAAAACGTCTACGTCAAATGAGATGCCTCTCTGCACTAATCTAATTTGTCTGCATTAGGTCCATAATCGCTCTCCTCCATTCCTTGTACCTATCTAAATGTTTTTTTAAGTATTGTAATTGTGTATGACTCCATCACCTCCTCCCATATCTGATTATCACCATCGTTTGCGTGAAAAACATGCACCTCAGATCCTCTAAAATTTCCCCCTTTCACCTTAAACCTGTGCCCTCTAGTTTATGACTTTTGCTAACCTGGGAAAAATACTTTATTAATTGTGTTCGTCATATAGCTGACTACAATCATCTTTTTTGTATAAACTTCTATATGTCAATCCATATTCAGGCCAACATTTCAAACATCCAATGTCATATCCTGCATAGATTTAGCCTGATTTTCCTCTTCTTCATCTCAGACTTTAGATCCAGGTGAAGCAAAACAGCCAGATACAGAGCACTGGTCTATCTATTTCCGATCAAGAACTCAATATAATATATTTTATGTTTGTTCTTCCTGTCCTCACAGACAGATAAGAATAATAATTTAGGCAATTTCATGTTTTCAACCAATGTTCAAATAAAAATGCAATTATATCCATTTATACAGAGTACAAAAATTAGATTAGAAAACTTGTGTCATGGTGTCATAAGGTCATAAGTGATAGGAGCAGAATCAGGCCATTCGGCCTATCAAGTCTACGCCATTCGATCAAGGCTGATCAATCTCTCCTAAACCCATTCTCCTGCCTTTTCCCCACAACCGCTGACACCCATACTAATCAAGAATCTATCTCTGCCTTAAAAATATCAATTAACAGCCTCCACAGCCTTCTGTGGCAACAAATTCCACAGATTCACCACCCTCTGTCTAAAGAGATTTCTCCTCATCTTCTTAAAGGAATGTCCTTTAATTCTGAGGCTATGCCCTCTAGTCCTAGACTCTCCCACTAGTGGAAACATCCCCTCCACATCCACTCCTTCCAAGCCATTCACTATTCGGTAAGTTTCATTCCCTGCACATGCGTGATTGTGTGGCCAAGTACAATGCAACTCGATATTTACGATCTCCAATTACACCGCTGTGGCCGGCTGGATCAACAACAATGGTGAGATGTACAGGAAGAACATTGTGTCATGGTGCCAGGGCAATAACCCATCCTTTAACTTCAGCAAGATGAAATTGGTTGTTAATCCAAGGACGAGGGGGGAAAGAGTGATCACAAGCCTGTCCCGAACAAAGGTGCTGTTGTAGAGATGGTATCCATATCACCAGCAATCTAACTGGGCCCCTTCATACTTATGCAGCAATCACGAATGTGCAGCAGCATATTTATGGGTCAGAGGCACCTGAACAAATTTGGCATATCCACAAAAATTCTCTCGAATATATGCACTATAGAAAGTATTTTGATGAGATGCACCTCAGCAACTGCTCTGTTCTTGACAGCCTGAACCTTTAGGGAGTGGTGAACACAATCCAGTTCAGCACAGGCTTGTCACTTCCTTCCATCCAGTCCACTTTCATGGTGCATTGCATCAGCAAGGCTGGAACTATCATCAAGGATGGCTGCCACTCTGGCTACTCCCTTTTTCTCTCGTGTACCTTCTGGGAGAAGGCACAAGAGCTTGATAGCCTGGGCGTCAGACTTAAGAACAACTTCTTCCTCACAGCTATCACACTCCTCAACCAATCACCTCTTCACACCCCCATCCTGGAGGTGCTGCACCTACTCTTACTCTTAGCTCTAACTCATTCAGTTATTTCGTTATTGAACTTTACTTATTTTTTGGCACTACTTACGGCTGCACTCAAATTTAGGAACCATTCTGCTGTTTCGTGCATTTGTTGTTGCATTTATTTATTGTTGTATTTATCGTTACTGGACACCGTTTATATGAGCTTCATGCGAACAAGGAATGTCATTGCACCCTGGTGTATATGACAATAAACTCTGAACCAAAATTTAAATTTCTTTAATAAAAGGCATTTAGAGCAGAGTAAATGGGGAGATCTTTATCATTTGGGTTTGATTCAGATGCTGCCGCATTGGTGAAGCATCTGAATGGCACTGAGCCATCCACTTTGCAAGTTGTTTTACAACTTGTCCATTCTCCTTCCTTTCGGTTGATGGAAATCAGGCAGAGCGTAAAATGGTGTGTAATTTGCTTTCGCTCAATTTCCTGCCCAAAATCAATATTACTTCTGTCTATTTCGCAACAATACAACACAGTCTTCTGGATCAATCACCTGTAATTTACATGGGGTTATTCAAAGGGAGAAATCAGTGAAACCTTGAAACAAACAGCACAAATGCAAAATGTTATTGTTTATCCTTTTACTCCAAGTTTTCTTCTAGTGTTTGCTGATTCTAGTTGCAAACATTAACCCACTGTCATTGCTTAGGATGTGGTATGAACTTTTCTATTCAATTCCTGTTTTATAATTAAATGAAATCCTTCCATTTATTGTGAATAGCTGAAATGACTTAATTCGGTGCAACTCGTTGGATTGAGAATGTGTTCATTTCTCTCCAAATCAAAAGCATCGCTGTGCTGTTGAAAATGGAGATAACCTGAAGCAGAGACATTTGGTGTTCAAGTCTTTCTGGAAATCCATCTCTGTTTTATTGGTGGAAATTAATCTTCCATAACATGTTTTCTCTGCAATATACTGTAATTACCTCAAATGACATCAACAGTATGGTAACATTGAAAACTCACCCATAATGAGACTTCCAACCTGACAAAATGACAGTTCTGATTTATTCACAGAACATATATGTGTTTTACGAACAGCATTTCAGCTGAAATGGTACTATTTATGGGGACAATCTGCGTCTGCCCTGGTTAATGAAGGTGTTAGGTTTCTAAAGAATTCTTTCCTATGGGGAAATTTGCATAGTGGAGTTACAATAAACCCTAAACGTTGGCAAGGATCACAGGTGTCGTGGATGGTAAGAAATTGTTTGTCAGTCTAAGCGCCTCCCCCCCCCCCCCCCCCTCATAAGGCTGTAATAATAGATGAAATGTAAACCACACTGCTTTTAGCAAGCTACAATTTACCATTTGAAATATATATGTCACTGATGGAACAGTGTAGGTGCCCCAAGAGAGTTTTTATTTTGCAGACTCTTTTTTATTTTTTGACAAAATACTTAAATATTACAATAGCAGTTGGTTAGTATTTGCAACGAGAATCAACAAACACTAGAAGAAAACCTGGAGAAATATTTCATGGACCTGTGTTTGAATGACAGACTCCAAATGGGATCCCTACTCTACATAGTAGTGGACAAAGCCTTCAGGAAGCAATACATTATGTTCATTAAAGTTCCTCATTGTAGTAAATATTCATTAAATGAATATACATAAACAGCGGGAGATTTGTATTTAAAGTCCATTCTTTGCCCTGGCTGAGTTTCTGACCTATGCATCCTCATGTAAGCCCTGATTGCATGGCCCTTGAGGATCAGATTTACTCTCAACTTTCTAGCTCCAGGAACATTCCCAGCTACAGGTGCTGATTCTTGTTAGACTTCACTGTCGACCGACACCTTACTGCTACATTACACAGATCTCCCAAACTCCACATTCAAGAGGAGGAGGCTACATCCTACTTTTCCTTCAGCCCATAGTAGGCAGAGCAGACACAGAGATGTGTCTGGAAGAGCTTCCCAAAAAGCAGGCTTTCATGGATTGGATTCACTTCCTGACAGACTTCTTAGCACGCTTTTGCTGAGAGTCTGGTTGCAGCCTTGAGAGTCTCCACAGTCCTCTAGCACAAACAAGATGGCTTCTCTGGACGCTATTCATCACCAGTATATCAGATCCCCCCCCGAGTTCAGGGAGTACTCTCTCGTCCTTCATCATCCTGCCCATGCTGCCTCCCTCCCCATTCATTAAATCATCTATTCATTCAGTAGCAACACTCCCTCCTGGTTGGAAGATTATTTTCTGTATTGTGGTTGTCCCTTTAAGAAGTGCCTATAAAGATTGGACCTACTGAGTTAAATGCCAACAGTCCCAAGAAGTTGCAGCGCATAAAAGGAGCAGTTCATGGAATATGTTGACAACAGCCCTTGATTAATACTTTTCATATCACCAATTCTGTCGCTTTTAGGCTTTAAACAAGATTTATTTTCTGTGTTTAAACATCTCAATCCATGCTTTATATCTCCAGGACTTGGAAATAGCTCATGAAATATAAAAAAAAATAGACTTCATCTTAAAGATTAAATGTTTTATATTGCTCTGTGCTTCTACATCAATCGATTGTGCCTGTTCTAACAATGCAGGTAGGCCTAATTTAACATTGAATGTGAAGATAAGATAAATGATTATTTGATTTAGAGTTCACATCAACAGGCCTTAATTTTTATCTGTGTTCTGCAGAGAGAAAGTCTTCAAGTTTGTATATCCAATGTAGATAAGTGTCAGCATTTTAACACCAGCAAGGTTGAAACCATGAGGCAAACGGAAGATATGCCATCCCAAACCTTCCATGGAATTCACTACCAATTGTTTTTTTGTCCTGGATGAAGGCCCATGTATCACATGGAAACTCAGAGAGCTTACAGTTGATGGAAAGGCTATTAGTAATCATTTAGGGCTGCCCATTTTTCATCGGCTATATTTATTGCTAGAGCCCATGAAACCAGGAGTACCTCGTAAAAATCATCAGTTTATATCATGGCACTTTACAATGCTTTTAGGGGAGATTGGAATTTCGACGCCTGACTTGGCAGATTCAGAGAGAAACTGCACAATAAAGGCAGTCTGTGAAAATTACCGAGCCCAAGTAGTCATTACAGACTACGTCTAGAGGAGAAAAGAAAAATAATGTATGCTTCGAGTGCAAAATAGAAGAGATCCCATCACTGATACCAAGGTCACCATTACAGCCTGCTGGGACACAATGACCCAGCAATTTTGGGCCTCCAAAGACATGATGGGAGATTTGAGCATATCTCTGAACTTACATAAAATCACTGCAGCTCATGGATGACAGGCAGGAGTAACACTTGGAGAATATTCTGGTATCTGATTGTCCAAAGATGCTTCGCAGTTACCAACATGATTCTACAGAATGCAGTATCAAATTCCCCACAGACTGCCTGTGAAATACAAATAGTGTTCTTGTCATTTTGGTGCAATGACAATCTTGTCACAAGAAATACCATCTGCATCTCTGCCACCTCAAGACTTAGCATTTCCAATACTCTTCCAGCAGTCATTCCTGTAGATAATTCCAAAGGCATATCTGAATATTTTGTTGCTATGCATTTTGCACCCTATCACCCTCTTGTTCATAGCGGTCTTCATCCAATAATGGCTCTAAAAAATTCTCATAATTGTCTTCAAGTTCTTTCATGGTCTTTCTCGTTCACTCTCCATCATTTCTTTTCTGGAACCCTTTCCGTATTCTCCTTCATCTTTTATTTTCACTTTTCCAACATTGGTGGCAAACCCTCCAACTGTCCAAATTCTAAACTTTAGAATTTTCTCCAGAACAAACTTTTCATTTCTCCCATCTTTAAGATTTGGTTTAAACAAACTGTGGTATACTTATCATCATGTGAATCTCCATCATTCAGTTTGCCTAGTGAGCAGTCACCAGCAGGCCACGGTCAGGCAGGACAGGAAGAGGGGCTGCTGTCTCATCATCTAGCCAGTGCTGATGCAGTCTGAAGAAGTGTGCGACCTGAAACGTCACATATCCATGTTCTCCAGAGATGCTGCCTGACCCACTGAGGTACTCCAGCACTTTGTGCCTTTTTTCCCCCTGATGTAGGATGGTTAGGTGAGCCCTATGAGAGTGGGGATATTTATAGAGGGTCACATGAAGCAATTTATAATGCTTGGAGCAGTGTCTGGACTGTTCATGAGATATCTCAGCGTTAGGGTAAGCAGACTTCTAAAGCACTTGGACTGGGTCTCAATTAGGTTGGATACTCAGCTTCATAACACTGCCACCCTGTTGCACAGCAGAAGTGGGTTGCTCTTTAGTGCCAGGCATAAGCAAGACCAAGGAAACAAAGAGTAAGCTTCTGTATCACTCTATGAGTCATAGTCATAGAGTGATACAATGTCGAAACAGGCCATTCAGCCCACCTTGCCCACACCGGCCAACATGTCCCAGCTACACTAGTCCTACCTGCCTGCCCTTGGTCCATATCCCTCCAAACCTGTCCTATCCAAATACCTGTCTAACTATTTCTTAAACATTGGGATACTCCCAGCCTCAACTACCTCCTCTGGCAGGGGGTACACAAAAAGCTGGAGAAACTCAGCGGGTGCAGCAGCATCTAAGGAGCGAAGGAGATAGGCGACGTTTCGGGCCGAGACCCTTCTTCAGACTGGTCAGGGATCAGGGAAACGAGAGATATAGATGGTGATGTGGAGAGATAAGGAACAATGAGTGAAAGATATGCAAAAAAGTATCGGTGATAAAGGGAACAAGCCATTGTAAGCTGTTTGTGGTGTGAAAATGAGAAGCTGGTGCGACTAGGGTGGGGGAGAGATAGAGATAGAGGGAATGCCAGGGCCCCAGGGCTGAGGGAGAGGTGGGAAGGGGAGGAGACAGCAAGGGTTAACAGAATTGAGAAAATTCAATATTCAAGCCCAAAGGATGCAGACTCCCCAAGCGGACATCCACTACAAACCCACTGACTCCCACAGCTACCTGGACTACTCTTCCTCCCACCCTGCTTCCTGTAAGGACTCCATCCCCTGTTCCCAATTCCTCCGTCTACGCCGCATCTGCTCCCAGGATGAGGTGTTCCACACCAGGTCATCACAAATGGCCTCATTCTTCAGAGAACGGGGATTCCCCTCCCCCACTATTGATGAGGCTCGCACCAGGGTCTCCTCCATACCCCGCAACACTGCCCTCGCTCCCCATTCCCCCACTCGCAAACAGGGCAGAGTCCCCCTGGTCCTCACCTTTCACCCCACCAGCCGGCAAATACAACATATAGTCCTCCGCCAGTTTCGCCACCTCCAACGTGACCCCTCCACCCGCCACATCTTCCCATCTCCCCCCCTGTCTGCCTTCCGCAAAGACCGCACCCTCCGCAACTCCCTTGTCCATTCTTCCCTCCCCTCCCACTCTACCCCTTCCCCGGGCACTTTCCCTTGCAACCGCAAGAAAATGCAACACTTGTCCCTTCACCTCCCCCTCCACTCCTTTCAGGGACCCAAGCAGTCCTTCCAGGTCCGACAGAGGTTCACCTGCACCTCCTCCAACCTCATCTACTGCATCCGCTGCTCCAGATGCCAGATGATCTATATCGGTGAGACCAAGCGGAAGCTTGGCGATCGCTTCGCCGAACACCTCCGCTCGGTCCGCAATAACCAACCCGACCTCCCGGTGGCTCAGCACTTCAACTCCCCCTCCCATTCCACATCCGACCTCTCGGTCCTGGGCCTCCTCCACGGCCAGAGTGAGCAACATCGCAAGCTGGAGGAACAGCACCTCATATTCCGCTTGGGGAGTCTGCATCCTTTGGGCTTGAATATTGAATTTTCTCAATTCTGTTAACCCTTGCTGTCTCCTCCCCTTCCCACCTCTCCCTCAGCCCTGGGGCCCTGGCATTCCCTCTATCTCTATCTCTCCCCCACCCTAGTCGCACCAGCTTCTCATTTTCACACCACAAACAGCTTACAATGGCTTGTTCCCTTTATCACCAATACTTTTTTTGCATATCTTTCACTCATTGTTCCTTATCTCTCCACATCACCGTCTATATCTCTCGTTTCCCTGATCCCTGACCAGTCTGAAGAAGGGTCTCGGCCCGAAACGTCGCCTATCTCCTTTGCTCCTTAGATGCTGCTGCACCCGCTGAGTTTCTCCAGCTTTTTGTGTACCCTCAATTCTCCAGCATCTGCAGTTCCTTCTTTAATACCTCCTCTGGCAGCTTGTTCCATACACACACCTTTTTGTGAAAACGTTACCCCTCATATTCCTATTAAATCTTTTCCCCTTCACCTTGAATCTATGTCCTCTGGTCCTCAATTCCCCTACTCTGGGCAAAAGACTGCATCTACCCGATCTATTCCTCTCATGATTTTGTACACCCTTATAAGATCACCCCTCATGCTCCTGAACTTCAAGGAATAGAGACCCAACCTACTCAACCTCTCCCTATTTCTCACACCCTCGAGTCCTGGCAACATCCTCGTAAATCTTCTCTGAACCTTTTCAAACTTGACAATATCTTTCCTATAACATGGTTCCCAGAACTGAACACAATATTCTAAATGCAGTTTCACCAATGCCTTATACAACTACAATATGACCTTCCAACTTCTATACTCAATACTCTGGCTGATGTAGGCCAATGTCCCAAAAGCCTTTTTGATCACCTTATCTACCTGTGACGTTCAAGGAACAATGCACCTGCACTCCTAGATCCCTCTGCTCTGCAACACTCCTGAGATGTCTACCATTCACTGTGTAGGTTCTGCCCTTGTTTGACGTCCCAAAATGTAACACCTCACACCACTCTGTATTCCATCAACCTTTCCTCAGCCCACCTGGCCAATCGATCCAGATCCTGCTGCATTATTTTACCACCATCTTCACTATCTGCAAAACCAACCCACTTTTGTGTCATCAGCAAACTTGCTAATCTTGCCATGTATGTTCTTATCCAAATCATTGATGTAGATGACAAACAGTAACGGACCCAGCATCGAACCCTGAGGCATACCACTAGTCACAGGCCTCCAGACCGAGAAGCAATCTTCCACCATCACCCTTCCATGGAGCCAATTTGCTACCATTCAGCTTTCTCTCCTTGGATCCCATGCAATCCAACCTTCCAGAACAGCCTACCATGCGGAACCTTGTCAAATGCCTCACTGAAATCCATGTATACAACATCTACAGCTCTGCCCTCATTGACCTTTTTGGTCATGTCTTCAAAAACGTCTTAATTCAGTCCAGTCCTTCAGGGCTTTACTAACACTGAAACAGTGGCAACCTGATTTCTGTAATCCCACAAAGACTCCGTGTAATATTCCCTGGGACAGCAACTTGCTGCTCTGCAGGGTCTCAGAGATATGACAAACGTATTCTATTTTGATGGCCTTGACACTTCTGGAGGCTGCAATGACAGTCTGAGCACCAGCACTTGCACCTACTGTTTCCTGTTCCATGCTGTGAGTCTCCACTGGCAGTGCCAGCTTCCTCTGGTTTTTGGCCATTGTCCCCGTCAGTGTGCCCCTCCCCAGACTGAAGACACACTAGTTGGACCTCGTCATAGCACATTAGTTTCTCAGAGCAAAGAGCTAAGCTGGTCTACCTGTATCCAGGCACAGGGTATAGTGTAGGGTTTCCCTCCATGGAAAAGCACAAACATTAAGACCATCAAGTGCCTTTCACATATATATTCAGCACAATTAAAATTGTTGTTCCGTTTATGTAGCTCTTGCCAAGTGAATGCATTTAATGTAACGGACGGCAGATTCTACCTGTGCTTTTCATCTCTCTGTTCCTTACCCTTGTTCAACCAAGGTAAATCAGTTAAAGACACTAGTGTTTTTGTGTGACTTTCACATTTTATACCTTTGAAAATTGATACAACCAGCATCCAATTCTCATATTCCATCAGAATATAAAAATCCCTTTCTTCTTGTCTATTCTTCGGAAAGCATTCATGTGATCACTCAAAGGAGATGGCAGGGAGCCTGGCCATGTGGGACCAGGCCAGAATGCTGTGCAGAGACCACATGGTGTAAGCTAGGCTAATGCATGCAGGGAGCAATCCATTCTGCCAGCAACAGCCTGCTGTTGTTCAAATCCCATACACCGTGATGCATTTATAATGGCAATTACGAATGCCTCATGCAGGTTGTCCACAGGCTTATAATGCTGAGCTTGCAATACAACCCAGCTTAGTACAGTGGTACAGAGTGATGCCATATTAAGTGCAAAAACCAACAGTCAGTAAGTTTGAAAACTTGTGAATAATCTCAAATTAACAATCACATCGCCAGATGGCGAATGCTATCTATGCCTTATACTCTTTTGTTTGAAAATCTGTTATTGAAAAATCAGTTTTTTTTTAAGGAATATCGGTATGTAGGACATCATTATGTAACTCCAAAGTCAACTTTCTTGCATAGAGGAGTGGCTGCCAAACTATGAAGTTAGGCCTGTAACCGGAAAGATCATGATGTGATTCATGATTTGGTCACAATTTCAAATAAAACCATGAGCACATTGACTGATCAAGTGAAAAGATGGCAAAGTGCAACTGCTGCCAAAATATTCCTGTGAATCAACAGGGGACTTAAAGGCCTTATCATTGCATTGAGTGGCCCTGGTATTTTGTATTGGTCTGTTTGTAAATATCCACTAATTTAGTTGTTTTGAACTGGGCCGATTGACGAGCTCTTAAAAACTCAGAAAATGGGGAGAGCTCTCTGCCACAAAATCGCGTTCTCTGATTAATTCGGAATGCCTCAAGTGTTAGGCTTGAGAACTGAAGACAGTGTGTACAATGAGGAATAACATTCAGATTTTTGCAAGGCTGGTTGATGATGACAAATGGACTTAGTCAATCGTCATTTTTTTCCCCCTCTTAAACCCCTGTCTCACTGTGCGAGTTGGCCCACGAGTGACCCCGAGTTTTAAACTCGTGGTGATCACGTAGCGGGAACGTCGGAACTCGCACGAGCAACTTATCGACTCGTGGCGCTAACGGCAGGTACTCGGGAAACTTGTTAACTCGTGAAAAAAATCAAACATGTTTGATTTTTTCCACGAGTCAAATTAACTGTTCAAGTGTAAAATGGAAACATTTTAACTCGTTGCAATAACGTAGTGGCCCCGTGCGTTTATCTTAGTGTCTCGTGAGTGTACCGTGGGAACTTTAATAATCTGTTCTTTTGCTCGTAAGACTGAACCAAAGATAGACACAAAATGCTGGAGTTTATAACTCAGCGGACCAGGCAGCATCTCTGGAGAGAAGGAATAGAGTCGAGACCCTTCTTCAGACTTTCCTTCGCTCCAGAGATGCAGCCTGTCCCGCAGAGTTAACTCCAGCATTTCGTGTCTATCTTCGGCCTTTCTGCCACTTGTCCCCGTGGCTTCACTCTGTCTCAATGAACGGCTTAAAGACCTGCCGAAGGGGCAAGTCTGGGGTGGTGGGTGGGATGTGTCCACGTGTGATGCTCCATCCACCCCCCCGGGGCCGAGAGTGTGGGATTGGGAAGGAACTGCAGATGCTGGTTCACACCGGAGATAGACACACACAATGCTGGAGTAACTCGGCGGGACAGGCAGCATCTCTGGAGCGAAGGAATGGGTGGCATTTCGGGTAAGTCTGAAGAAGGGTCTCGACTCTATTCCTTCTCTCCAGAGATGCTGCCTGGTCCGCTGAGTTGTGTGTGTGTGTCTCTCTCCCTCTCTGTCTATCTGTGTGTATCTGTGTGTGTGTCTGCTGTCGGGTCCCGGTGGCCGCTCAAAGTCACCCGAGCTGCTTGATTCCTCTGAAGTGGTGGCCAGCTGCTGTCTGTGTGTATCTCTGTGTGTGTGTGTGTGTGTGTGTGTGTGTGTGTGTGTGTGTGTGTGTGTCTCTCTCCCTCTCTGTCTATCTGTGTGTGTGTGTGTGTGTGTGTGTGTGTACTGTCGGGTCCCGGTGGCCGCTCAGTCACCCGAGCTGCTTAATTCCTCTGAAGTGGTGGCCAGCTGCTGTCTGTGTGTATCTCTGTGTGTGTGTGTGTGTGTGTGTGTGTGTGTGTGTGTGTGTGTGTGTGTCTCTCTCTCTCCCTCTCTGTCTATCTGTGTGTGTGTGTGTGTGTGTGTGTGTGTGTGTGTGTGTGTGTGTGTGTGTGTGTGTGTGTGTGTGTACTGTCGGGTCCCGGTGGCCGCTCAAAGTCACCCGAGCTGCTTAATTCCTCTGAAGTGGTGGCCAGCTGCTGTCTGTGTGTATCTGTGTGTGTGTGTGTGTGTGTGTGTGTGTGTGTGTCTCTCTCTCTCCCTCTCTGTCTATCTGTGTGTATCTGTGTGTGTGTCTGATGTCGGGTCCCGGTGGCCGCTCAAAGTCATCCGAGCTGCCTCATTCCTCTGAAGTGGTGGCCAGCTGCTGTCTGTGTGTATCTCTGTGTGTGTGTGTGTGTGTGTGTGTGTGTGTGTGTGTGTGTGTGTGTGTCTCTCTCCCTCTCTGTCTATCTGTGTGTGTGTGTGTGTGTGTGTGTGTCTCTCTCTCCCTCTCTGTCTATCTGTGTGTGTGTGTGTGTGTGTGTGTGTGTGTGTGTGTGTGTACTGTCGGGTCCCGGTGGCCGCTCAAAGTCACCCGAGCTGTATTCCTCTGAAGTGGTGGCCAGCTGCTGTCTGTGTGTATCTCTGTGTGTGTGTGTCTCTCTCTCTCTCCCTCTCTGTCTATCTGTGTGTATCTGTGTGTGTGTCTGATGTCGGGTCCCGGTGGCCGCTCAAAGTCATCCGAGCTGCCTCATTCCTCTGAAGTGGTGGCCAGCTGCTGTCTGTGTGTATCTCTCTGTGTGTGTGTGTGTGTGTGTGTGTGTGTGTGTGTGTGTGTGTGTGTGTGTGTGTGTGTGTGTGTGTGTGTGTGTGTGTCTCTCTCCCTCTCTGTCTATCTGTGTGTGTGTGTGTGTGTGTGTGTGTGTGTACTGTCGGGTCCCGGTGGCCGCTCAAAGTCACCCGAGCTGCTTAATTCCTCTGAAGTGGTGGCCAGCTGCTGTCTGTGTGTATCTGTGTGTGTGTGTGTGTGTGTGTGTGTGTGTGTGTGTGTGTGTCTCTCTCTCTCCCTCTCTGTCTATCTGTGTGTATCTGTGTGTGTGTCTGATGTCGGGTCCCGGTGGCCGCTCAAAGTCATCCGAGCTGCCTCATTCCTCTGAAGTGGTGACCAGCTGCTGTCTGTGTGTATCTCTCTGTGTGTGTGTGTGTGTGTGTGTGTGTGTGTGTGTGTGTGTGTGTGTGTGTGTGTGTGTGTGTGTGTGTGTCTCTCTCTCCCTCTCTGTCTATCTCTGTGTGTGTGTGTGTGTGTGTGTACTGTCGGGTCCTGGCGGCCGCTCAGTCACCCGCGCTGCTTAATTCCTCTGAAGTGGTGGCCAGCTGCTGTCTGTGTGTATCTCTCTCTCTCTGTGTGTGTGTGTGTGTGTGTGTGTGTGTGTGTGTGTGTGTGTGTGTGTGTGTGTGTCTGCTGTCGGGTCCCAACGGCCACTCAATGTCAGTCACCCGGGCTGCTTCCTTTTTTAAAATTATTTAAAAATAGAGATCCATTGCAAAAAAGTATTTAAAAACATAAAAAAACAAGAAATGCTTGGTAGAATGCGCATTTTCCCATTGTAGGTCATATCAATAGATGCGGCCGCGCTGAAATAACTCAAAACCACAGGATGGAGATGTATTTTAACATTGTTGCTTTATTAAACCATACCTTCATTCACGGTTGGCTCAAGAGTAACGGGAGAGGAACTTGCTAACTCGGGAGAGGAACTTGCTAACTCGGGAGAGGAACTTGCAACATCGCAGCAATTACATACCCGTGGGAACTCGGCCACACACTTGATCATACACTTGCAGTCTCGTGGGCAGCCACGAGTCTATCACTCGGGGTACCTCGTGGGTCAACTCGCACAGTGAGACAGGGGCATGAGAAACATAGAAACATAGAAATTAGGTGCAGGAGTAGGCCATTCAGCCCTTCGAGCCTGCACCGCCATTCAATATGATCATGGCTGATCATCCAACTCAGTATCCCGTACCTGCCTTCTCTCCATACCCTCTGATCCCCTTAGCCACAAGGGCCACATCCAACTCACTCTTAAATATAGCCAATGAACTGGCCTCAACTACGTTCTGTGGCAGAGAGTTCCAGAGACTCACCACTCTCTGTGTGAACAAAGTCTCTTAGAACGTTCTTGTTACAGCAATGTCCGGCTGAAATTGAGAAATGAAGTAGTAGCTTCAGCTAGCTATTTATGTAAGAGAAAACCTCTGTCCACTTTAAGCACAAACTTTCTGAAAATCTTTCTCAATTCCAATGTGGCTGCTGTGCAGGACAGTACAAATTCATCATACTACAGTGACATAAATATAGCGGTTCATTAAATACAGTACATAGCCATGAAATGATTCCACAAGTATATGAGAGATTTAAAAATGACCATGCAGGAAGCATTAAATGTTATGCTCATGAAAACCTTTCTTGTCTCAGATGTCACCTTGCAGCATGACAAGCTGGTTGGTTTCTTCCAACTTCTGCCAAAATATTCCTGTGAATCAACAGGGGACTTAAAGGCCTTATCGCTGCATTGAGTGGCCCTGGAATGGGTGGTTTGTTGAGGATCAAGACTGACTGACTCCTCAACCTTACCTTCCACTTCCTCCCACTGTTCGCCCTGGAGTTAATTTGCTGCAACTCTTGACGTCTCCATCTGGGCAGGATGAAGTGAGGTTGTCTGATGGACAAATGGTCAATGGTGTCTAATGGTGCAGTGCACATCAGACCAGGGCACTGCAAGAGACCATAGCTGCCGAATACTGCAGAGCCCTGCGAGAAGAGAGGAGAAGTGCAAACACTCAGTAGTCCTCCCGTGGTCTCCTCCCAACTCCTGATAATGTCATTCCACATTGGTCAGGTGGTGGGTTTCGAGCTCTGAGTGGAGTGATCAGTGATTTGAGAAAGGGATGGCCCTTGTTCTCCAAAATCTATCTTTGGGTAGCGTGGAGACCCCGGAAGATGAGAGGCAGCTGTGACAGGTGGAAAATGGATGAATCATGGGGACTGCCAGGTTACCTGCAAATGGCCATTAGAAAGTCCCTCTGATAGTCTACCACCAACCTTGAGGATAAGCATTCCCTTCCTGTTAATGAATAGGTGTTGCTTGACAATGGGAGATCTAGTGGCCACATTCTTGTTTCCCGAGTGTCAGTACCTTTGACCGTCCTGCAATGGCAGGAATTGCCCTTGCCTGTCTACGTGCTCCTGTTGGCTGATGGAGAATTAGGCAAAATCAAGTTGCCTTGGGTAGAGAGTGCCATTGATTTTCCGAATGCAACAGCGAGCAGCAAACTGTGATATGTGACATATTAACAGTTGGAGCCTGGAATGGAAGCTGAGAGTGGATTCAACTGTCAATGCATGAGCAGGTACTTGAAGTTTCATGAGAACTCCTGGGCCTACCTTGTGGAGGCACAGCTTGTGCACATATTCCTTCTGTAAGATGCAGCTCCCTGTGAAGCCTAAATCAATTAGGCATTGGGTACTGAGCTTATATGCCTCCAGTTCATGACTTAATGGTGCAACGGTACTTTATTGTCAGCAGTATCGAGATACAGTAATTTTTTTTGTTTTACATGGAATTCAGGAAAATCATACTATACTATACATAAACACAATCATAATAAAGTAGAAAACTGCAATGATTGCAGTGTAAGCAGAGTGAACTTCACTGGGGCAGTACTGAAAGCATCGCCACATTTCCAGCACCATCTTATGCCCTTCAAGTTTCAGGTTGTTAAAAATAGTCTACAAGGCCAGTTATCCTGGGGATATTGCGTCGATGATGCAGGAGTGAGTAGTTACATGTCCCTGCAGATGCAGTCCCTGTCATCCACTAAGAGGAGTGGTAGGCCAACACCAATTTTGGATGCAACAAAATGGTTGAGGATGCAGGGAGAGTCAGTGCTGAATCCCGGCAGCTTGCAAAGCGTGCTATTGGCAAGGAACAGGGTGAGCAGCAGTTTGCTTTTGACAGCAGGTTGAGTGTGATGCAAAAAATCTGGAAACATCTCTCCCAAAAAAATGTTGTCAACAGAAAATGTCCAAACTATGAGTGATTAATTTTTGTTCAGCAAGTATAATAGCTGATACATGGATAGTTGGAGTTCAGATTCTCCTATTTCCACATTCCCTAGTTTATAGCAGGGAGATATATCTGCAGATATTTCCTACCTTGGCCATCACATTGCTCACAAACGTGAATACATTCTGCTTTCTACTCGCATTTCGTTAACGACTTAGATGCAACAACAGTTATTCTTTGGAAGCTGGGATTTGTTTCCTGTGGTTATTATAAAAGTCTGAAGGTGCCAGCTGAAAGGCTCATAAACGTTGTCTAAAAAACTTTAATGGCCATTAACTTCCACTTTAATTCGTCATAAAGGGATGAAATGAAGACACTGCTATGTGTCCACCAGGTCACCGAATAGACACTTAGTACCAAAGCAGTTTGCAGGCATGATGGCTCACATGGACTTTGCAGGGTCTGATTTCCTCATTAAAATTCCCAAAAGATCTTTACTCATCCTTAAATTACAGCTGGTCTCCTATCTTATTTAGCAATGATTAAATGCAATCCTAGCATAATGGAACATTTAAATCTTTTATTCATTAGTTCATTGATATCCCCTCCTCCCCTCATTAAGATGTTCATAATATGATAGTGTATATTTAAGTGTGTAACTGGTTCTTTCACACCAAAATAGTCATTACAATTATGCAAACCTTGTAGTGTCAGGAATTAATTGGCTGTGCATTTTCAGCACAAATCACTCAGAATAAGGAGGAGCAAGGATTTTAAAGGATTTCAGTTTCTTTCTTGTTCAGTGGTGTGGCTGGTCTAGTTGAAATTAGCGGCAGGAGCAAAGACTGGAAATGCAATTGATCAAACTGCAATGAGGAGGCAATGTAGAAGTTTAAATGATGGTTCTTTCAACACAAGTGATATATTTATAGACCTGTTAAGAAAACCTCACCAAACCCACTGCAAATACGTTTGCAGATGACATTAAAGTGGGTGGTATTGTACATAGTGAAGATGGTCATCAAAAATTACAGCAGTATATTTATCGGTTGGGCAGATGGGCTGAGGAACGGCTGAGTGAGGAGATGCATTTTGGGAAGTCTAACCAGGGCAGGATCTACACTGTGAATGGCAGGGTTCCGGGGAGTGTTGTAAAGCAGAGGGATCTAGGAGTGCAGATACATAGTTCCATGATACTGGCACCACAGGCAGAAAGGGTGGTCATGATGGCTTTCAGTACCTTGGCCTTCATCAGTCAGAGTATTGAGTATAGATGTTGGAGGTCATGTTACAGTTATACAGGACAGTGTGAGGCCACGTTTAGAGTATTGTATTCAGTTTTGGTCACCCTATTATAAGAATGGTGTTTAGGTAAGCTGGAAAAGGATATAGAGAAGATTTACGAGGATATTGCCAGGACTCAAGGGCCTCAGCTATAGGGCAAGGTTGGGCAGGTTGGACTATTCCTTGGATCCTTGGAGTGCAAGAGCATGGGGGCGGGGTGTGATTGTCTAGAGGTGTATAAGATCATGAGAGGATTACATTGGATAAATGCACAGATTTATTTTACCCAGAGAAAGGGAATTAAGAACCAGAGGACATAGCCTTAATGTGACAGAGGAACAGAGAATAGATGGAATATGAACCAGAGGGACAGTTTTTTTTCACACAAAGGCTGGTAGAAATATGGAATGAGCTGCCAGAGGTGGTAGCTGAGGCAGGTACTATCATAATGTTTAAAAAACATTTTGACAGGTACATGGATGGGATAGGTTTAGAAGGAAATAAGCCAAATGCAGAAAGGTGTGTCTAGCGTAGACAGGACATGTTGGCATGGACAAATTGGGCGAAAGGGCCTGTTTCTACGCTGCATGACTATGAACTGTAGATTTGGAACTGGCCAGAAAATCTCAAACTTGGGAGAGAAGCTGCAATGTAAAAATTATTCTAGGCTATATATTACTCTAACCCTGCTGGATAATCTCCATGCACTTTTTGTAGACTTTGTAGATGTCCACGGGAACCTACCATGTCTTCACTGCCCTGAGGTTAATTAAAAACCTTCACAGTTCAAATCCACCTGAATAAACCTAAATTGAATGGTTTCCTTCTCAAGAATCTTCCATGGAGTCTAACAACATGGAAACAGGCCATCTGACACATTAAAACCAAGCCAACATCAAGCAACCATTTACACTAATCCTGTTACATTCTCCTCGCAATCCCACCAACTCTCCAAAGATTTTCACACTTATGGACTCACCAAGATCTAAGAGGAACATGGAGCACCCACAGGGAACTTACATCATCACAAGGATAATGTGCAAATGCCACATTGATAGCACTGGAGGTCAGGATTGAACCTAGATCACCGGAACCTCAAGAAAGTTCTCCTAGCTGCACTATTTTGCCATCAATTTAACAGTCTGAAAAGAATGACACATTGGCAAGCACTTGGATAAGAGGTACCTATTGTTTTACCATGTATAACCTCCTTTTTCTTCTTTCTAAATTTGTTTGTATTTTATACCTGTGTAAACAAAACAGGAAGAACATCTGGTGCCAAGTCTTATTGTTAAGACTCAGCTGTTGGATGGAAGGGGAGGTCCTCATATAGGAAAAGGAAAGCATCCATTAGGGTGCACGAGAATGGAGCAGATGACATGGATCACTGACCCACCACAATAATCTCACTGTTCCAAAGGTGGGGGAAAATGTTGACAAGCCTAATTTGCTTGAAAGAAAGAGGAGGAGAGGAGGAGAGGAGAAGTGCGGACCATTGATGTTTGACAAGACGCAATTAGAAGAGAGCTGGTTTTGTATGATGGATGACAGAGAATTATTGGGAGTAAGAAATGGCATATCTAGTAAAGTGGGAATATGTGGGGTGGGAAAGATTTTGAGTTTTTGGTTTGATGCCAGGTGACCATGGGATTGTTGCAGGTTCTGAGAGTGCTTGAGAGTTGTTGAGTATTTAAAATAAAGACCGAACTTGAAATGATAGAGTTTTTGTGTATCACCTAATAGCTCTTACAAAATGGCAGAAGATATCACTGTTTATATGTTGCTTAACTTTAAAGAGTGTAGTACAATTTTATATGTGCCTTAAACGACTACTGTAATTTTGAAATTTATACATGAACATTGTATGAAAACTCTTGAACATAAATTGTGCAGTTGTTTGACAAGTACTATTGTAATATACAGGTAGCTTAGTTCATAGTTCTGCATTTTAAACCTCAGAAATGTGTACAGAAGTAAATACATTTCTCAAGTTTAAAAGACCAGTGACTTTCTTCTAGAACTATATATAGCTGAAGTTATTGTTTTGCTTTGTATGATCTTTTGACAAAATGCAAAAATGAATGTACAGATATAATAAAAAGATATTATGTTGGGAATGAAAATTAATATATTTCACTGATGAATAAGAATAGATTTTCAATGGCACAATGCGACTGAATGTCCACACAAACAGGTAGAACAATTGTGCAAAGTAACCTGCTGGTCTGCCCACAGGGGGTATATGTCTGCAGTGAGTTTTCTGGACATGTCTGAGGACCAGGGATATCGGAAGCAGTGCTTCTGTGGACTGACTCTTCCAGCTTCCTTCAAAATGACAAACTATCTGCAGGGCCAGATGGTCATGTTTTGCCTGTGGCAATGAAAGTTACTATGCCAGTCCTCAGCTTTTTTGCCTTAGGCCATTTGGAGAGGAAATGTCTTGGAACTCTTAGTCTCCAATTCCGAAACACATCAAGCAGTTCACCCATGACAAAACCAATGACTATATTACTTTCCCGAGAGATACCAGCAATTAGAACGTTGAGGGACGTGCTGCAGTGGCTTCACTCATATGCAGACATATTATTGGCTTCCTAGTTGTAGCAATTAGGCCATTGGAAACCCAGCCGAGATCGATCGTTAACAGATAAAAATTTAACTAGAATTTATAACACAGGATTTTAGTATTCAGCCCAAGAGGTCAATAGTGATATATGCACCACATGAGGTTCCTCTCACCATCAAGAAATCTTTAAATTTCCTTTTCCCCTGTGTACATCAGGCTTACATTAAAGATTCTTTGCCATTTGTCTCAATAAGTCAAGAATCAAAAGTGTTTAATTGCCATATGCACTGCGACTGGAACAATGGAATTCTTACTTGTTGCAGTTTTACAGGCTCATTAATATAATAATACAAAAATAATGCCCTCAATTATCTTCTCTATAAAGACTTCTCTACATCGGCGAGACCAAGCACAGTCTGTTAAAAAAAATCAGTTTTCCAAGTCCCACTCCTTCATCTTTACGATGGATGTCCAGTCACTCTACACCTCCATCCCCCACCAGAAGGTCTTAAAGCCCTCAGTTTCTTCCTCGACCGCAGAACCAGCCAATTTCCGTCTACCAAAACTCTCCTCCGCCTAAGAGCTGATCCTTACCCTCAACAACTTCCCCTTCAACTCCTCCCACCATCCAAATCCAAGGCGTAGCTATAGGGCACTCGCATGGACCCTAGCTATGCCTGCCTCTTTGTGGGGTACGTAGAACAATCACTGTCCAAGGCGTACACTGGCCCTATCCCCGAACTCTACCTTCGCTACATTCACGACTGCATTGAAGCTACCTTCTGCCCCCATGTAGAACTCACTGACTTCATCAACTTCACCACTAATTTCCATCCTGCACTCGAATTCACTTTGACCATCTCCAACATCTCCCTACCATTTTTAGATCTCACTGTCTCCATCACAGGAAACAGACTATTGACTGACATCTATTACAAACCTACTGACTCCCATAGCTATCTAGACTACACTTCTTCCCACCCTGCTTCCTGTAAAAAGTATCCCCTACTCCAAATTCCTCCGTCTATGCCGCATCTGCGCCCAGGATGTGGTTTTCCATACCAGGGCATCGGAGATGTCCTCATTCTTTAGGAAACGGGGGTTTCCCACTTCCATTATGGATGCGGCTCTCACTAGGTCGCCTCGATATCCCGCAGCTCCGCTCTTGCTCCTCCTCCCCCCATTCGCACCAAGGACAGTCCCCCTTGTCCTCACCTTCCACCTCATCAGCCATTGCATACAGCATACAGTATAATCCTCCAACATTTTTGCCACCTCCAACGTGACCCCACTACTGGCCACATCTTCTCAACTCCACACCCTTCTGCTTTCCGCAGAGACTGTTCCACCGAAACTCCCTGGTTAACTCGTCCCTTCCCACATAAACCACCCCCTTCACAGGTACATTTCCCTGCAACTGCAGGAGACACAACACCTGTCCCTTTACCTCCCCCCTTGACTCCATCCAAGGACCCAAACAGTCTTTCAAGGTGAGGCAGAGGTTCACTTGCACCTCCTCCAACCTCACCTCCTGTATCCACTGTTCCAGGTGTCAACTTCTCTACATTGGCGAGACCAAGCGCAGGCTCGGCGATCGTTTCGCTGAACACCTCCGCTCAGTCCGTCTTGACTTACCTGATCTCCCAGTTACTCAGCACTTTAACTCCCTCTCCCATTCCCTATCTGACCTTCTGTTTTTGGAGGAACAGCACCTCATATTTAGCTTGGGTAGTTTATACCCCAGCGGTATGAACATTCACTTCTCTAACTTCAAATAGCCCTTGCTTTCCCTCTCTATCCCCTCCCCCTTCCCAGTTTTCCTACCATTCTTACTGTCTCCGACTACATTCTATCTTTGTCCCACCCACTCCCCTCACATCAGTCTGCAGAAGGATCTCAACCCGAAACGTCACTCCAGAGATGCTGCCTGTCCCGTTGAGTTACTCCAGCAATTTGTGTCTACCCTCAATTATCAATTACATCCATGTTGACTGTTCCTGATCAGACCCTGTTTATCCAGATGCTTATATATATTATCTCTAAGTATCCTTTCCATTAATTTGCCCACCACTGATGTCAAACTAATAGGTCTATAATTGCTAGGTTTATTCTTTGAACCCTTTATAAGTAGTTTGGTGCTGAGGTAGAGTTGTGGTTTTGGTTAACAACCTCACAAGGTAGCGAGTTCCACATTTTCACCACTCTGTTAGAAGCTTTTCTGGACATCCTTTCTGGGTTAAGTCATGGCCATTTAGTACTTTAGCCACAGTCAAGTGGAAATATGCACGTCACTTGTCTGTCATGGGTGAGATGCTTGATGTGTGTCTGAATTGGAGAGAGTGTCCCAAGATATTTCCTCTGCAAATGGCCTACATCAACCCCATTGAGCTCTCCAATAAAGTTAGATAGAGCTTTAAAAGATAGGGGAGTCAAGGGATTTGGGGAGAAGGCAGGAATGGGGTATTGATTGTGGATGATCTGCTGTGATCATATTGAATGGCGGTGCTGGCTCGAAGGACTGAATGTCCCACTCCTATTGTCTATTGCCTATATCGGCAGCTCATCAGTGATTATTGCCACAGATCATGGATGACTGCTTCAAGGCAGTTATCCCACCAATCACAAGACTATTGGAGGATGGCTGCAGGGGATGATTTTGGCCTACTCCAAACCTGACTCTTGACATTCCACCATAATTTCATTAACAGAGATGGTGTAAACTTGACCATGTTTAATAAAAACAACTCCAACTGTGGTAATTAATGGGGGAGTTGCTGTACTGCCTTCGGGGGGGAAATCATCATCATTGTCCTCCTCAGCTGCATCCACGTTGGGCTACAGGTCTTCTTCCCACATAACAGTGCAGATACTGTTCATAGTGGACATGATCTTCAGTGTGCAATAACTCCACGAAGATCCTAGGGAGCAGTACAAACCACCTTGACCCCATGCAAACCTTGGACTCCATCAATCAGGAGAGATTGTGGAATACTCTACTCAAATTTAGCAATTTTTGAAATTTGTCTCTATCGTATGTCTGCCCGATCCATGATGCTAACTAACGAGGTTACAGCTGGACCAATCTCAGTGAAAGCCGGCAGCAAACAAGGTCGCATCATTGCCAAAAATATTTTTCTCAATCCTTCCACAATATTGCACCTCACCTCCAACGAACTTCTATTGCGAGAGATGATAATCTACCTAATTAATGGCAACCCGTTCTGAGGTGAGACCATTCCAAGTAAGCAAGTTGCATTCAGAAAATGATGCTTCTGTTCACACACTTTCAGAGGCTGTACTACAAGACACCATCAACTCATTCCAGGAAACATACAAGTGAATGGATCTTACACTCAACATATGAAAGACAAAGGTCATCTGTCAACCTGTCCCTTGCTTCACCACCCGGCTCTCTTTCCATAAAGGTTCATGGTGAAATGCTGGGAAACGTGGACCATATCTTGGGAACCACTTCTTGGCAAAGGCAGATATTGATAATGAAATTCATCCACAAATCATCCTTGATCCTCAGAGACGGCG
Source organism: Okamejei kenojei (assembly GCA_035221665.1). Taxonomy (NCBI): domain Eukaryota; kingdom Metazoa; phylum Chordata; class Chondrichthyes; order Rajiformes; family Rajidae; genus Okamejei; species Okamejei kenojei. The sequence continues at coordinate 103,354,605 of CM069134.1, read as the reverse complement.
CATAAATACTTTCCTTCCATCGTGATGTCAGAAGTGAGATGTTTACCAATGATTACACAGTGCTCAGTGCAGTTTATCTGAGGAAATGATACAGTTATACCTCATGCAGCAAGGCCTGGACAACATTCAGCCAAATGGTGACAAGGGGAAAGTAACATTTGCCTTAAAAGCTTCAGGCAATGAACATCTCTATAAAGTATCAATCCATTCACTCCTAACATTCAATGGCATTATCATTGAATTTGTATGCAAACACCCAAATTCAGCACAATGGCATTTCTTAGTTGAGCTTGGAGACTTTGCTCGTCTTCCATTAAGCTGCGTTCTGAACCATTTCTTCCAGTGATTGAGTATTAATTTTGTAAAACCTCGGCAGTGTCAGTGCCCATGCAAGCATGTTAGATTGATTGATTACACAACACTGATTTGTCGTGAAGATTGTCCCTCCTGTTATTATTAAATTAGTTAAGTACCAAGAGAAAGCAAAAAATAGAAAACAAGCGTCGGAATTAGCATAACATTCACAGGCCAGAGTATAACAGTTAGGAGGCTTTAGGACATGGGCTAAGTTTGAAAGGAAGGCTCCAAGGCTGCAAACTATCCCCAGTTACTGGATGACCTGATCCTGCTTGCATAATTCATTATCATCCCGTATAATGGGAAAGATGTTGAAAAGCGATGGAGAAAAATAGATGGTATCTTAATCCAGTATGTTTACCAGGAGAGAGAAACAGCAAATTAAATGCAGAAGAATGTAAATTTACAGAAATTAAATGGTTTGAATGTTATAGAGAGAAAGCAGTTGGATATTGTCTGTTTTTGCTCTCAGGTGAGAACAGGAGCAGGAATAGTTAACAAATAGTAATTTGGTGTGCGAATCAAAAGGTTCTGCCAACTCTTATAAGGAAGACGTGATGGAATGAGGAAATTAATTATGATGTTGTACAAGGAATTCTGTTACCAGTGGTATAGTGGAGAAATAAAAACCTGTTATCACCCTTAGTACTTGTATTAAGTCATTAAAAAATTTCCTGCGGTCAATCTGGTCCTAAAGATGATGCCCAGGATACATCACATCTCTCACCTCCTCCACAGCTGCTGCAAGATGTAGCTGGCTCCTGCAACTACGAAGAGGGTGCCCCAAAACTTGGTTTTAAATGTACATCACTTTAGACATAGTACAGAAATGTAGAATGGATATTATGGATATTTGTAAGGCAGAGATAGATAGATTCTTGATTAGTATGGGAGTCGGGGGGTATGGGGAGAAGGCAGCAGAATGGGGTTAGGAGGGAGAGATAGATCAGCCATGATTGAATGGTGGATTAGACTTGTTGAGCCAAATAGCCTAATTCGGCTCCAATTACTTATGACCTTATGACTTTACTTTGGACTTTAGAGATGCAGTGCGGAAACATGCTTTTCAGCCACCAAGTCTGTGTTGATCAGCGATCGCCGCATACATTAACACTATCCTACACATTAAGGACAATTTAGAATTTTACCAAAGCCAATTAACCTACAAATCTGCACATCTTTGGAGTGAATTGAGGAAACTGTTGCACCCAGATGAAACCCACATGGTCACAAGGAGACTGTACAAACTCCGTACAGACAGCACCCATAGTCAGGGTCGAACTCTGCCTCTGGTGCTGCAAGGCTTCAACTCTACCGCTGTGCCACTGTGCCACCCTTACTCTCTAAAAGCTTCACATAATTCTTCAGTTCAACATTACCAGAACCGATCTCTTGAAGCTTTATTATATAATTATTTCTCGCAGCTAATTAGTTTAAAAAGTGAAATCTGTGAAGAATATGTTGACTAGACTAGACACCCACATTGCATACTATTATCTGTCTACATAAAGCAATCTTACCTGAATCCTTCACATACTGTAAATCTAGATCTCACGACTAATGTACAGTGATTAATTATCATTTATTTTGGCTTTGCAATGACAGTCCTTTGTGCTGGTGAAATGGTATCTGGTATTGGTTCAAAGATCGCAATTAAACAGTTTCAAGTAGGCCGAAGTTAATGGGAGGTATTGGATCTAGGTCTGTAGTTGAGTTAGCTTTTAACACGACTTCATTAATCTTATGGAGTTTAATGAACTAGCGCACATAGATCTTTGCCTGGATCTGCCTCATTTCCTCTCATCTTGGATGGGTTTTTGCTATTCCGATCAGGTTCCAAGAATCATGTATTCCTTCCTTAGCCCACCAAACATCTTGGTGGGCTAAGGAAGGCAAGGCCAGTTTTGCAAGGTGAGTGGTGGGTGTTGGGGTGGATATTGTGCCCTATGATTTCTGAGCCTGATCTGGATCCTGAAGACATCTCCAGTACTGGAGCATACAAAAAATTACTCCTTTCATATGATTGTGATCAAGCTTAATAGATAGGCAGACAAAGACTACTTTTAGCATCAGATAGACAGAATAGGCTTAAATTATTGAATAACTGGAATTAATTAACAAATGTACTGAGAGTGATGTGTTCATTGTTGAATTAACAGGGGCACAAACCCATCGATTTTCATGACAACCAGAATTAGTAACAATGTATTTTTTTATTTCCTGGGGTAAGATGGTACTATGCATTGACGTCCAAATGCAGTGAGTGCATTACAGTTTTTCAGTGCTCCAAAATTCTATTCATCTTAATTGGAAGCAGAGTAACTACTAATGATTTTCCCACTACAAAAGCTCAGTCAAAATCAATTACAAATGCTCTGTTTTGGATCCAAGTGAATGAAAAATTACTCCAACTGTTTTTACTGGAATCACTGTGCATCTGCGCCCATCCTCTCAAATTATCACAATCACCGAAAAGTATTTCCAGTGTTGCTGCTGCCCACTTTAAAAAAATGTCACCAGTAAAGGAAGATAATGTAATGAAAGGTCAATGGACCAATTTGGAAGTACAAACAATTGCCTTAAAGGATAATAATACACATAAATGATAATCATGAGCTTCCCTTTCAAAGAATCAGTTAATATTTTGAAGCAAAAGTCAAACTGAAAATGCTGTACATTTGCAGAGCAAAGCTGACAATGCCCATTTTAATATTGACAATATTTTCAGTACAGGTAGTTCAGTGCAACACAAACTTTCTTGTCACAACATTCTTGTCATTAAGCAATGTCACATTGCCAACATATAAAATATATTAATATTGTCCATCCTCTCAAAATACTCAAAATGTTGGTACAAAGGTGACAAAAAGGTGATCAACCACTTCCTTCTGTGAACTAATCAAGATGTAGATCATTGAGCTCTTCACTGGCTTCCTCATAGAACTCATTAGTGGAATAGCAAATTAAAATCTGCTCACATGGTGTATTGTGCAGTAAACCAGCAAATGACAATTACAAATTCATACTATATAGTACATTAATAATGGTTTCTTTTGGCTTGAAAATATTCTGCAAGGTTTTCTGCTGAAGGCATCTTTTACTCCAAGTATTTCTTCAATTATCATTGTGATACCAGGGAGATACATCACTTTCCTAGTTCCTGGCTCAAGGATACCAGTGAACAGCCACATGAAGAGAGAACGTAAACAGCCAACAGTCCCCATCAGTACCAATGGCATGGGCTCTGAATGTAGTAATTTTTGGCATTACTCACAGAGCCACAAGCAATACCGTGAATAGAAATAGACTGTGCAGATGGAAAAAAAAACTAAAAGATTGTGCAGGGATGAAGGGTTTTATCTTCCTGGAGTTGGTGCAGGAAACGTGCAACTCTTATACAGGGCTGTGGCCAACATCAACACAGTGCGGTTTGTTGGTGCTATTGGGAAGGGTCATAGTCATATGACCCTTCCCAATAACACCAGCAAACCTTTGGCTCACCATTCCCATGCCAACCACTGTATTTATCTACATAAATTGCATTTACCCACACTCAATCCATAGTCAAAGTATAATGAGGACCTAAACATTAGTTCAGTGGGGAGAGACACAGATCAGGAAATAGGATATAGCAATCTAGCAACATGAACCTAGAAAGTGAAAGAACCAAAAACCTGAAACATAAACGTCAACAAAAAGACTAATGTTAAAGTATATGAACAGTGGCCCTGGACAGATGCAAGGACATACGATGCCAAATATATAACCAAACATAAGTTTATGATGATTTGTTGTCCATGGACATGGATTATGGTGAGATCAGAGCAGGGCAAGTAAATATTCTAGGGCATGTAGATATTGAGAAGAAGGAGGAGGAGGAGGAGGTGTCTGGCATCTTCAACAACATGAACTTGGATAAGTCTCCAGGGCCTCATGGATCTATCCCAGGATACTGTGGAAAACAAAGGGGGAGTGTTCTCGGGCCTTGACAGAAATCTTTTTTTATCGTGTTTAGCTGCAGGTGAGGTCCAAGAAGGCTGGTAAACCATTAATTATGTTTAAGAAGGGCAACAGAAATAATCCAGGAAATTTTCAGCCTTACCAATGGTAGTGAAATTACTATCTAACATACATACATTTCCAAGCATTTGGAAAACCACTAACTTAGTAAAGATAGTCAGCAGTTGTCTGCATTGGTGCTACCTCCTGCACCCACACACAACTCACTGACTTCATACATTTCACCACTAACTGCATCCAGCGCTCAAATACACCTGGACCATTTCTGAAATTTCCCTACCATTTCTAGACCTCACTATCTCCATCACAGGTGATAGACTACTGACCGACATCTACTGTAAACCAACTGACTCGCATGGCTATACGAACTACACTTTTTCCCATCCTGCTTCCTGTACGGACTCCATCCCCTACTCCCAATTCCTCCATCTATGCCACATCTGCACCCAAGATGAGGTGTTCCACACCAGGGCATCGGAGATGTCCTCATTCTTTAGGGAACGTGGGTTCCCCTCGTCTACTACCAGGGTCTCTTCTATACCCCGTAACTCTGCTCCCACTCCCCATCCCCCCACTCGTAACAAGGGCAGAGTCCCCCTTGTCCTCACCTTCCACCCTACAGCCGTCACATACAACAAATAATCCTCCGACATTTTCTGCCACCTCTAATGGGATCTCACCACTGGCCACATCTTCCCATCTTCTCCCCTGTCTGCCTTCCGCAGATACCACTCCCTCCGTAACTCCCTGGTCAATTCGTCCCTTCCCACCCAAACCACCCCCTCTCCTGGAACATTCCCTTGCAAACCGCAGGAAATGCTGCACTTGTCGCTTTCCCTCCCCATTTGACTATTCAAGGACCCAAGCAGTCTTTCCAGGTACCGCAGAGGTTCACCTGCACCTCCTTCAACCTCATCTATTGCATCCGCTTCTCTAGGTGTCAGCTGCTCTATATCGGTGAAACCAAGCGTAGGCTTGGCGATCGCTTCGTCCAACACCTCCGCTCGGTTCGGAATAACCAGCCTGATCTCCCGGTGGCTCAGCGCTTCAACTCCCCCTCCCATTCCAAATCCGACCTTTCTGTCCTGGGCCTCCTCCATGACCAGAGTGAGCACCACCGGAAATTAGAGGAGCAGCACCTCATTTTTCACTTGGGCAGTTTACACCCCAGCGATATGAACATTGACTTCTCTAATTTCAGGTAGACCCTGCTTTCTCCTCCCTTTCTCAGCTCTCCCTCGGTCCACTGTCTCCGCCTCTACCTTTCTTCTTCCCACCCCCCTCCCCACCTCACATCAGTCTGAAGAAGGGTCTCAATCCGAAACGTTGCCTATTTCCTTCACCCCATAGAAGCTGCATCACCCGCTGAGTTTCTCCAGCATTTTTGTCTACCCATGGGAAAAGGTCTACTTCCAAGAAACCACATTCTACCCAAGGCCTCTGTAGTAGCCATTTAGTTTAACTCAGTATGTTATAACTATAACCAGTTACCTTTAAATTTTATCTGCCTGTAATAATGTGGGTGTGATTCATACGTAGTATGAGGCGTGTTTTCGGCTGGGATTCTCGCGCAGATTCCCTAGTAGTTAGTTTAGTTTGAAGAAGCAGGGGGGAAAGGTCACAGCTTTTGATCATGCATGAGTATGACCACGGATACAATTAAAATGTACTTATAGTTAATCCTGGCTAAATTGGAGCAGCTAGGACTGTTGCATTTGGGGTTACATTTCAGGGTTGTTGGGAGATTTTGTCAAATTGGAATTACTCTCTGCAGAGCTGGGACAAGCTGCAGAAAGATGCCAGGTTGTCTGAAACTTAGATACAATTTGCAAGCAAAGAATGGGAAGATCTGTAAACCCTGTCAATCTGGTGCAAAATGCATAGAATGGATTGGATGTCTGCAATACAGACATCACCTTGTAAATAGTTGTAAATAATGTTGCAGAGTTTGACTTTGCCACGTGTTGATTGGATGAGGTGTTGAGCATTGTCTGGGCTTTCTGTAAATCAGAGTAAATCTGTATAGTATAGTATTTACAGTATAGACTCTGTTTATACTCTCTGGAATTTAGGAGATTGAGAGGGGATCTTATAGAAACTTACAAAATTCTTAAGGGGTTGGACAGGCTAGATGCAGGAAGATTGTTCCCGATGTTGGGGAAGTCCAGGACAAGGGGTCACAGCTTAAGGATAAGGGGGAAATCCTTTAAGACCGAGATGAGAAAGACTTTTTTCACACAGAGAGTGGTGAGTCTCTGGAACTCTCTGCCACAGAGGGTAGTTGAGGCCAGTTCATTGGCTATATTTAAGAGTGAGTTGGATGTGGCCCTTGTGGCTAAGGGGATCAGAGGGTATGGAGAGAAGGCAGGTACGGGATACTGAGTTGGATGATCAGCCATGATCATATTGAATGGCGGTGCAGGCTCGAAGGGCTGAATGGCCTACTCCTGCACCTAATTTCTATGTTTCTATGTTTCTATGTTTCTAAATGTTTCTAAGTTGACTACCTCTCGAATACAATGTATTGAACTGTTGTATCATTGGTTAGGGGAATGCCTGTTATGTATGGGGTTAATTGATATCTGTAATTGGGTTATTGAGAGACTACCCCCATGTGGCCCCTCATGGTCCTGGGACATATAAAAGTCCGCGACCATGAGGCTCAGCGTTGATCAGCTGGAAGAGCCCTTGGGACTGCGTGAACTTCTGGAGTGCCTCTGTCTGAGCGAGGCCTAGAGGGCTTGAACGGGCAGACGCGAGTATCAAACCCGCGGTGGGATAGGTACAGTGTTTGATCTGTGACCCATTTCTGGTAAAATAAAATTTAGTTGTTTCAAGTACTTGATTCAGTGTTTTTACTGAAACTAGACTGGGGGGAAGCTTAGAAATGAGCAATTATCAATACAAGAAGAAGTTTGGATGAATATCTTACTGTTTTTACTGCTACAATAATATTAAATTGTGGAACTGTGTGGGGGTGGAGGGGTCTAGATTTTAAATGTTTTACAGTAATTAGATGGATTAGAAGGATCAGAAATAAAAATTAAAAAAAAAACATGGGTTCAATCCTGACTGTGGGTGCTGTCTGTACCGAGTTTGTGCATTTTCCCTTTGACCATGTAGGTTTTCTCCGGGTGTTCCAGTTTCCTCCCACACTTCAAAGATGTGCAGCTTTGTAGGTTAATTGGCTTTGGTAAAATTATAAATTGGCCCTGCTGCGCAGGATAATGCTAATGTACAGGGTGATCGCTGGTCGGCGTGGACATGGTGGGCAAAAGTGCCTGTTTCACTGCTGTATCTATAAAGTAAAGTTTAAAAAGTAAAAGATAGGAGAGTCAAGTACACTCTCAAGAACAATTAATAAATTATTGGATGAGTGCTCGAAGCAGCTTGACATTCAAGACTATGGGTCAATAGATGAAAAATGAGGATGGATTGAATAGCTCTTCTGCCAGCACAGATACGATGAATGGAATGGCTTCCTTCTGCACTCTAAACACCTACTATTTTATTCTGACAAGTAAATTGAATCATCAATGTATTGATTTTTGTCATTCAAGTCAATGTGCACTTTAATTGTAAATTAATGAATGCATAATTTACTATTTGATTAAAATTCAGTAATTGGACAATTTCAATATAACATCAATTATACTCTGCTGATTAATTCTGAAACGTTTCTTTTACATTTTTGTAGGCAAGTTAAATCTAGAGAATTGTGTTTTAGACACCCATTTATGGCAGCTCGATGGAACACATGTTAACTGCATTGTGAACAATTGTACAATACGAAAAATAATTTGTCCTCATATGGCAACTAATCAGCACTAAACAAAAACTCTGAGCATCTAGGTGGCATATACAGCAAATAAATCAGTTCCAAGTCAGAACCAACCACTAAGCACTTATCTTTGCTCATCCAACTTTATTCTCTTCACATTCCCACCAACTCCTCCAGATTCTGCCATGCATAAAGAGCAATTTACAATAATTTATTAATCCACCAACTCACATGTCTTTGGACCATGGAAAAAAAAAAGAGCACCCAGAACAGCCTTGCAGTCATTAGGAAGAAAGTACAAATTTGACACAGACATCACTGGGTCACTGTTGCGAGGCAACAGCTCTACTAGCGTCACTACTGTGCCCCATAATCTAGGTAATTACGTTGTATCATAATAAGCATTCTGCAAACGGCAAGATCACACACTGAAAGCCAGGTCACAAGGACAATCGCTGCCCTTCTTTGTGTACTACCACAGAGTCCATAACATCCTTACTGACAAGTACGAGGGTTCCTGATGCGATATCTTTTCAGAGGTTTGGCACCTAACACCCCAGAGCTCTCGCCTGGTAAGGTAGAAATCCGGAATAGTGCTAAATTCCTAAAGCATCGTCGTCCTGCTTAACCCTGCTAGTTTGAAAGATAACCATTTAGGAGAAGAGCAGCAAGCAGATTTCAGGTGAAAAATATAAGTGATACAAGTCATGTAAGTGAAAGGTAAAGATTGACGTTTTAAAATGTATCAGGTTAACACTGCGGGCAAGAGGTGAGTGGCACAGTTGGAATTTTAAATATCCACTTAGATTACTGGAACAAAGGCAATCAATTTCAAATTGGATTTTTCAGAATACTAGGGAAAAGGCGAGTGCCTGCTAAAGACAGTAATTAGCAATATGATAACCCATCCTGATTCACAAATCGATGCTCATGAAAATGCTTTCTCAGATTTCACACTTGCCACACGTCCCCTGAGTGGATGTCAATAACTTCCATGGGCTTATTTTTCAGTATTCATTCTGAAACTGTACGCTGAACATATTCTACATTTTACAGTCAGACAAGTGGCAAACAGATGGTGCTGCATTCATCATAGATTTGCTGAAATAAATTGTAATCTTTTAGTCATCAACTGATCCATCATTTTAGTAATTTGATTGTTCATAAGTACATACTTCTATTTGTATTGGAGCCTAGAAATAGTGCTTGATTAGTCAGTCCAAGAAAAACTCACGTTGGATTTAGACAAATTCAAAGTAATCTGTTTGCTTATTAATAATCTAATTGAGCCCAATTTAAATCTCCCATTTAGAAAAACAAATATCTGATGTGCACATATATACATATAGCTGATTAATAATGCTATCTATATTACTAAAAGTCTGATCTTGACCACTTCTTGTTGTTCTGTATATTGATTTTAGGAAAAACACTGCCACTTACGGCTGTGATTTTTGGTCATCTTACTCAGAGTCCCCCTCCGCTGCGCAGGGCAAGAGGATTTTTCCCATCGATGAAAAATAAAAGAATTATTAATGTTGAAAAAATGTTGAGATTCTCTCTCCTGAATGCTACACCCCTTCCAAAGGGACTATAAAAGCCAGAAGTATTGAGTGCCTCAGTCAGTCTCTGCAAGATGGGGGAGTGAGAGGGTCACGTCTCTCAGTCTGAGCTGTGAATAACACTGAACACATGTCTACTAAACTGTGTGGGATTTTAATGACCTGTCAGTGACTTTAATATGATTTGAAAATATAGTTTGGAAATGATAAAGCTGTGTTGCCTTTGGTTTGGAAATGCTAAAGCTGTGTTGCCTTTAGTTTGGAAATGCTAAACCTGTGTTGCCTTTGGTTTGGAAATGCTAAAGCTGTGTTGCCTTTGGTTTGGAAATGCTAAACCTGTGTTGCCTTTGGTTTGGAAATGCTAAAGCTGTGTTGCATTTGGTTTGGAAATGCTAAAGCTGTGTTGCCTTTGGTTTGGTAACACTAAAGCTGTGTTGCCTGTGGTTTTGCAATGCTAAAGCTGTGTTGCCTATGGTTTCGAAATGCTAAAGCTGTGTTGCCTATGGTTTTGAAATGCTAAAGCTATGTTGCCTATGGTTTGGAAATGCTAAAGCTGTGTTGCCTAATTAAAATTGCCTTGCATAATTAAAGTTGCCTTGCCTAATTAAAGTGGCCTTGCCTTCTATATAATTAAAAGTCTAATCTAGACCACTTCCTGTTTGCGCTTTATATTGATTTTAGTAAAAATGCTACCACGTACGGCTGTGATTTTTGGCCATCTCCGTTCCCCTCCGTTCATCAGGTGCTGAGGATTTTTACCATCGATGAAAAATAAAAGAGTTATTAGTGTTAAAAAATCTTGAGATTCTCTCTCCTGTCAATTACGCCAAGATTGGAATTGCTAAAGCTGTGTTGCTTATGGTTTGGAAATGCTAAAGTTGTGTTGCCTAATTAAAATTGCCTTGCGTAATTAAAGTTGCCTTGCCTAATTAAATTGGCCTTGCCTAAATAAATTTGCCTTGCCTAATTAAAGTGGCCTTGCCTATATAATTAAAAATCTAATCTTGACCACTTCCTGTTTGCGCCTTATATTGATTTTAGAAAAAATGCTACCATGTACGGCTGTGATTTTTGGCCATCTCAGTTCCCCTCCGCTCATCAGGTGCCGAGGATTTTTACCATCGATGAAAAATAAAAGAGTTATTAGTGTTCAAAAAATCTTGAGATTCTCTCTCCTGTCAATCACACCATGAAGGCCATGACCCTTCTGGTGGGAGGGGGAGGGATTATAAAACCCAGAAGTGTGGGCGTGGCTCAGTCTCTGCAAGATGGAGGAGATCACGACTCGCTGTCTTTAGTGGCCTTGCATCCTCCGTACAGTGGTAAGAAACTGCACTTGAATTTGGTGGCCTTGCACCCTGCTTGAAATGGAATTTCAAGGAATAGCCATGAGTCAACTGCCAGCCCACCAGCCGTGAGTGAGTGAGCTGCCAGCACAACAGGCTTGAGTGTCTGAGCCGCCAGCCCAAGAATCCATTCGCCCACAATGTCCATACCAGCCCTCTGGAAACCAGTTCCTTCAGCCCACAACACCCATACTAGCACTCCAGAAAGCCCCCCCCCCCCCCCCCCATCCCACTGGCCACCAATATTGGAATATTGGAGAGGTGGAATATTACGTTGGGGGACCAGCCCTCCCACGGGTCCCACTTAGTCTAAAACTATACTAAATCTGGGTAAAGCTGGGGTTGTGACATTGTCATAAGTCAGAAATTCTCCAAAGGAATTCTACTGGGTTTGTTCTGGCCCACTGACTGTCAGTTAACTCCAGCCCCCCCCCCCAACTCCCCCCACCCTCACAAGTTAACTTGACCCACGTCCAGAAAGATAATGCTTGAGAGTGACAAGTGGCAAGTGGTAGGGGAGGGGCTGGTTCACTTTTGGCAACATCTAAATCATTGTGTTTGCAGACTGCTTATTATACACATTCTCTCCAGCAGCAGCAATGTTACTCTGCCCACTGGCTCATCTCCTATGCCTCAAAACTCTCCATTAATTTGACCTCTCTAATCGCCATTGAGATCTCCTTTATATCAAATCTGTTAACTAGACTTTTTGTCACCATCATCTGCTTTACTTCCTCAGCAAGATCGTTCATTGCAGCTCATTACCAGAGCCTCAGCATTTTTTTCAAGGTAGATTTGTCAGCTGGCTGCCTGGCTTGAATTTTAAATATTTGTATTGCTTGGAGTTCTCTTTCCTCCATAATTCATGAGAAATGTGTTTCCTGTTTTGCTCCTCCACATGCTTGCCAAACACCACCTACACTATAAGCAAGCATACATGCACGCCCACCCACACTGCATTAGCACACACTAGCCTGATCTAACATCTTCCAATCTGATGTTTAGGATTTAGGTTACACATATGCATTGGCTGCAACAAAATCCATTCAGAACCCCTCAACAAAACCGGTCAAAAGATCTTTGAAATAGACTCTGTGCAGATTACACAAAGATAGGACGTAGAGTTCCTGAAAGGACTTCATCCATTTTAATGCACGAGTCACAGACGGGTATTTACCTTTAGAAACCTACCCTCAACTAGGCAGCAGCCACACAAAACTATGGTAAATACTGAAGAAAAAGGGATTGGAAGAGAGAAGTAACTTTCCATTTCATTCAGTGGGATGGATAAATCCTTGGAAATGGGCCAGATGCAGGATGGAAGTCTTGTGCACCGAATGCATATCATTTTTATGGTTGACATGATAAAAACAGGTGCCAATGATGCCAACCATTAGACATGATTTCCTAATACATGCAGCTCTCCGTGATTCTACTCCAAATGGGATTGAGAAAACTCAAGGAATCGAGAAATGTTTGTGTGTTTCAATTCAGGATTACCTATTAAACAAAGTGATATAATGCTGGAACAGTTTTTAAGAAGTGCGCCTAATATGCAAACCATGGGCCTGGTTAGAAGTTATGCATGGTATTGTATACTTAAATACTGCCTATTCTCATATTGCACTGAAAGAAGCCTCTTGGTGATGGTTAATGAAATGAATCTAAACTTCTCACAGGAAATTAGGCACACCAACATATTTTGTCTTGTTACCAGCTGTGATGATTATCTTAATCTTATTTTTCTTTCCAAATGTTCAGCTGATAGTTCCTCTTTTTTGAATGATTGCATAGATTTTTGCACAACATTTCCTTAGGGTATTTCTTTCTGTATCTTCCTCCACAATATACAACCATGAGTCATTAATCATGCACTTCAGCAAGGTTAGAGTAAATCATGAAAAATTGACAGAACATAGAGCTGTGGGCTTGTTAAATATTTAAAATTCATTACTCCCACACTTTAAACATCATACTTCACTAACAAATTCCCAATGGCTAAATGCTATGTTCGATATATACCCACCAAGATCTTTGCATTCCTCTGACTTCTGCACTCTATTTCCATTGTTCCATCAGTGGCAGCCATTCCTTTAACCATATGTTATAATGATTTTGGAATTCTCCCCATAAAATTCCCCTCCCTACTCTCTTTTCTTTTAGCTTAAATCTGGTCACAAATAGCCATAATTTTGAACTTTCTCCTGAAATCTTCCTTCCTTTTATTCATTTACTTTGCCAAGTTAAAAAAAAATGTGCATGTGCAGTTCCTTGTATCTTAACGTATGTTGTTGAAAAAGGTTTTGTAATTATTTGAATGTTACACCATGGCACGAACAATGTCTTAAAGACATATTCAAACCTGAAATATCATCTGCGCATTTCCTCCCCCAGATTTTGCCTGACTGCTGTGTTCCATCAGCAATGATCTTTTTGATCATAAAAAATGTACTCTTTTGCCTCAAAAGAGGATATTTGACTGTCCTATATCAGTGAGAATGTAGAACGATAACCACTGAAAGTGAACAAGTAATGCCTTCACCCACAACTGGGAGCCTTTAGAATTCCTTACTCCAGCTGACTGGAAGCTCAGATGGCTATGATCAAGAGGCAAGCGTTTAGTTGTCATGTGCGCCAAGAACGGAACAATTAAATTCTCACTTGCTGCAGCTTATAAGAATTTAATTGTTCAATGATTTCCATCTTTTGATTCATTTACATTGTCCTTGTCAAATAAAATAAAATGCTCACACATGCTTTGTTATACAAGTTTTCACAACACAACCAATTTAGGATGGACAGTTCACTAGGATGTGGGAGGAAACTGGAGTACCTGGGGGAAAGCCAAATGATCACAAGGAGAATGTACAAACTCCATCGAGATAGCACCCCAGGTGAGTATTAACCCCAGATCTCTGTACTAGCAGAAGTACTAGGTGTGCTGTCACTGCGCCATCTGCAAGGAGATGTTGCAAGAAACATTGTAGGAAGGAATTTCAGAAAAAAAAACAATGAGGAAAATGCCAAAAGGTCACTCTTGGCTTCATCACTTGCTTCATTTCACATGGGCCACACCGAAAAATTCAATGTCCTGTCGGATTCTGTACTGTCCCTGCAGTCAGAGACTGAAAACATTATGGCTTTATACACAAGAGGCTTGGTACTTATTCTCTTCTCCTGAAATAGTGCATACGCAGCACAATGTCACTGCTTTCTGCATTACTTGCTACGCTTCACTGAGGGAACCGAGTCCTTCAGTGTGACCGATCAGATGTTACTATTTTCTCTAATGACATGCAGCCTTTATTGTTCTGAAAATCTTAGCTTCGAAGCAAATTTGTAGTCAATCTGGGAGAATGTTTAAACAATGGCACATGTAATTATTTTGTTATAAGGAACTGCAAATTTCAAATGATATCAATAAATCATTAGGAGGCCCAGGAGCTGTTGGAGTGGTTGCAGTGGGAGGAGCAACGTCCGAGCGGTGAGTTAAAAACCCGATTTCGGGGCTTTGCTTTACAGAGGCCCAGGAGCCATTGGAGCGGTTGCAGTGGGAGGAGTAACGTCCGAGCCGTGAGTTAAAAACCCGATCGCGGGGCTTTGCTTTACAGAGGCCCAGGAGCTGTTGGAGCGGTGCAGTGGGAGGAGTAACATCCGAGCCGGGTAAGCTTAAAACCTGATCGTGGGGCTTTGCTTTACAGAGGCCCAGAAGCGGTTGCAGTGGGAGGAGCACCCAAATCTGTAAAGTTCCAGCGCTCCATTCGCATTTCAAAACAAGTGGGCTTGAGAAAGCCGCTGATTGGTGGAAGCGGACAAGAGGGAGCAGCTGATTGGGAGTCAGATCCCTGCTGATTTCTTCCAGCAGTTTGTATTGTATTGTATTGTACTTTGTATTGTAGCCAGGGTAAGGGGGAGTATGAGGGCCAGGGCAGTTTACTGTTCTGGATGTCAGATATGGGAGGTCCGGGAGTCTGATAGCCTTCCAGACGTGCACATCTGCGCCAGGTGCCTCAAGATGGGACTCCTAAGGGACCGTATTAGGAACCTGGAGCAGCAGCTCGATGGCCTCCGTCTGGTCAGGGAGAGCGAGGAAGTCATAGAGGATAGTTATAGTGAGGTAGTCACTCCAAAATCACAGGAGGCAGACACGTGGGTCACGGTTAGGAGAGGCAAGGGGCAGAGGCAGGGACTAGAGAGTACCCCGGCTGCTGTACACCTTGGTAATAAGTACTCCTGTTTGAGTACTGTTGGGGGAGACAGCCTACCTGGGGGTAGCAACAGCGGCCGGGCCTCGGGTACACAGACCGGCCTTGTTGCTCAGAAGGGTAAGGAAAAGAAGAGGAGTAATAGGGGACCCTATAGTTAGGGGGTCAGATGGGCGTTTCTGTGGACACAGTCAGGAGACCCGGATGGTAGTCTGCCTCCCTGGTGCCAGGATCTGGGATGTGACTGAATTTGTCCAAGATATCCTGAAATGGGAGGGAGAGAAGCCCGAGGTCGTGGAACATATAGGTACCAATGACATAGGTAGAAAAAGAGAAGAGGTCCTGAAAGGAGAATTTAGGGAGTTAGGAGGAGAGTTAAGGAGGACCACAAAGGTAACAATCTTAGGATTACTGCCTGTGCCACACGACAGAGAGAGGAGGAATGGAGCGAGGTGGAGGATAAATGTGTGGCTGAAGGACTGGTGCAGAGGGCAGGGATTCAAGTTTCTGGATCATTGGGACCTCTTTTGGGGAAGGTGTTACCTGTACAAAAAGGACGGGTTACACTTGAACCCGAGGGGAACCAATATCCTGGCGGGGACATTTGCAAAGGCTACTGGGGAGACTTTAAACTAGATTGGTTGGGGGGAGGGACTCAAATAGAGAAAGCAAGTAGACAGTGTGTGAGGCAGGAGGCAGAGAAGGAAAGCACTCAGATGCAACACGTGGGGGGGGGGGGGGGAGAAGAAAAAAATAATAAAGAGAGAATAAGAGGTGGTGGGTTTCTTAAATGTGTGAGCAGAGAGTCAGAGGGGTGTAAAATGAGGGTAGAAGCAACAGATAGCAAGGTGAAAAGTAAAAGTGGCAAGACAAATCCAGGGCAAAAATCAAAAAGGGCCACTTTTCAACATAATTGTATAAGAGGCAAGAGCGTTGTAAAAACAAGCTTGAAGGCTTTCTGTCTCAATGCAAGGAGCATTCGTAATAAGGTGGATGAGTTGAATGTGCAGATAGCTATTAATGATTATGATATAGTTGGGATAACGGAGACATGGCTCCAGGGTGACCAAGGCTGGGAGCTGAACATCCAAGGATATTCAATATTCAGGAGGGATAGACAGAAAGGAAAAGGAGGTGGGGTAGCGCTGCTGGTTAGAGAGGAGATTAACGCAATAGAAAGGAAAGACATTAGCTTGGATGATGTGGAATCGATATGGGTAGAGATGCGAAACACTAAGGGCCAGAAAACGCTAGTGGGTGTTGTGTACAGGCCACTTAACAGTAGTTGTGGAGTTGGGGATGGCATCAAACATGAAATTAGAAATGCGTGCAACAAAAGGAAAAACAGTTATAATGGGTGACTTCAATGTACATATGGATTGGGTGAATCAAATTGGCAGGGGTGCTGAGGAAGAGGATTTCTTGGAATGTATGCGGGATAGTTTTCTAAACCAACATGTAGAGGAACCAACAAGAGAACAGGCTATTCTAGACTGGGTATTGAGTAATGAGGAAGGGTTAGTTAGCAGCCTTGTTGTGAGTGGCCCCTTGGGCAAGAGTGGCCATAATATGGTTGAGTTCTTCATTAGGATTGAGAGTGACATTGTTAATTCAGAAACACGGGTCCTGAACTTAAAGAAAGGTAACTTTGAAGGTATGAGACGTGAATTGGGCAAGATAGACTGGCAATTGATTCTTAAAGGGTTGACGGTGGATATGCAATGAAAGGCATTTAAAGACTGCATGGATGAACTACAGCAATTGTTCATCGCAGTATGGCAAAAGAATAAATCAGCGAAGGTAGTGCATCCATGGATAACAAGGGAAATCAGAGATAGTATCAAAACAAAAGATAAGGTGTACAAATTAGCCAGAGAAATTCAGAATCCAGCAGAGGAGGACAAAGGGCTTAATTAGGAAAGGGAAAATGGATTATGAAAGAAAACTGGCAGGGAGCATAAAAACTGACTGCAAAAAGTTTTTATCGATATTTGAAGAGAAAAAGATTAGTTAAAACAAATGTAGGTCCCTTGCAGTCAGAAACTGGTGAATTGATGATGGGGAACAAGGATATGGCAGACCAATTGAATAACTACTTTGGTTATGTCTTCACTAAGGAGGACATAAATAATCTGCCGGAAATAGCAGGGGATCGTGCGTCAAATGAGATGGAGGAACTGCGTGAAATCCACGTTAGCCGGGAAGTGGTGTTAGGTAAATTGAATGGATTAAAGGCCGATAAATCCCCAGGGCCAGATAGGCTGCATCCCAGAGTACTTAAGGAAGTAGCCCCAGAAATAGTGGATGCCTTAGTGATAATTTTTCAAAACTCTTTAGATTCTGGAATAGTTCCTGAGGATTGGAGGGTAGCTAATGTAACCCCACTTTTTAAAAAGGGAGGGAGAGAGAAAACGAGGAATTACAGACCAGTTAGTCTAACATCGGTAGTGGGGAAACTGCTAGAGTCAGTTATTAAAGATGGGATAGCAGCACATTTGGAAAGTGGTGAAATCATTGGACAAAGTCAGAATGGATTTACGAAAGGTAAATCATGTCTGACGAATCTCATTTAATTTTTTGAGGATGTAACTCGTAGAGTGGATAAGGGAGAACCAGTGGATGTGTTATATCTGGACTTTCAGAAGGCTTTCGACAAGGTCCCACACACGAGATTAGTATACAAATTTAAAGCACACGGTATTGGCAGTTCAGTATTGATATGGATAGAGAACTGGCTGGCAGACAGGAAGCAAAGAGTAGGAGTGAAAGGGTCCTTTTCAGGATGGCAGGCAGTGACTAGTGGGGTGCAGCAAGGCTCAGTGCTGGGACCCCAGATATTTACAATATATATTAATGATTTGGATGAGGGAATTGAATGCAACATCTCCAAATTTGCGGATGACACGAAGCTGGGGGGCAGTGTTGGCTGTGAGGAGGATGCTAGCAGGCTGCAAGGTGACTTGGATAGGCTGGGTGAGTGGGCAAATGCATGGCAGATGCAGTATAATGTGGATAAATGTGAGGTTGTCCACTTTTGTGGCAAAAACAGGAAAGTAGACTATTATTTGAATGGTGGCCGATTAGGAAAAGGGGAGATACAACGAGACTTGGGTGTCATGGTACACCAGTCATTGAAAGTAGGCATGCAGGTGCAGCAGGCAGTGAAGAAAGCGAATGGTATGTTAGCATTCAAAGCAAAAGGATTTGAGTATAGGAGCAGGAAGGTTCTACTGCAGTTGTACAGGGTCTTGGTGAGACCACAATTGGAGTATTGCGTACAGTTTTGGTCTCCAAATCTGAGGAAAGACATTCTTGCCAATAGAGGGAGTACAGCGAAGGTTCACCAGACTGATTCCTGGGATGTCAGGACTTTCATATGAAGAAAGACTGGGTAGACTCGGCTTGTACTCGCTAGAATTCAGAAGATTGAGGGGGGAACTTATAGAAACTTACAAAATTCTTAAGGGGTTGGACAGGCTAGATGCAGGAAGATTGTTCCCGATGTTGGGGAGGTCCAGGACAAGGGGTCACAGTTTAAGGATAAGGGGGAAATTTTTTAGGACCATATAACCATATAACCATATAACAATTACAGCACGAAAACAGGCCCTCTCGGCCCTTCCAGTCCATCCCGATCATTTGTTTTCCTCTAGTCCCATCTACCTGCACTCAGACCATACCCCTCCATTCCCTTCCCATCCATATACCTATCCACTTTACTTTTACATGTTAAAATCGATCCTGCCTCCACCACTTCTGCTGGAAGCTCATTCCACACAGCCACCACCCTCTGAGTAAAGAAGTTCCCCCTCACGTTACCCCTAAACTTCCGTCCCTTAATTCGCATGTCATGCCCTCTTGTTTGAACCTTCCCTACCCTCAATGGGAAAAGCTTATCCACGTCAACTCTGTCTATCCCTTTCATCATTTTAAAGACCTCAATCAAGTCCCCCCTTAACCTTCTGCGCTACAAAGAATAAAGGCCTAACTTGTTCAACCTTTCTCTGTAACATAGTTGCTGGAACCCAGGCAACATTCTAGTTGTACACCATACTCCAGAATTGGTCTTACCAATGCCTTGTACAATTTTAACATTACTTCCCTGCTCCTATATTCAATGCTCTGATTTATAAAGGCCATTACACCAAAGGCTTTCTTTACCACCCCATCTACATGCGATTCCATCTTCAGGGAACTATGCACAGTTATTCCTAGATGTCTCTGTTCCACAGCATTCCTCAATTCCCTACCATTTACCATGTACGTCCTATTTTGATTTGTCCTGCAAAGATGTAGCACTTCACACTTATCAGCATTAAACTCCATCTGCCATCTTTCAACCCACTTTTCCATATGGCCCAAATCTCTCTGTAGACTTTGAAAATCTACTTCATTATCCACAACACCACCTATCTTAGTATCGTCTGCATATTTAATTATCCAATTTTCCACCCCACCATCCAGATCATTGATGTACATGACAAACAACAGTGGACCCAACACAGATCCCTGAGGCACCCCACTGGTCACCGGCTTCCAACCTGACAAACAGCCATCCACCATTACTCTCTGACATCTCCCATTCAGCCACTGTTGAATCCATCTTGCTACTCCGCCATTAACACCCAAAGATTGAACCTTCTGAACCAAGCTTCCATGGGGAACCTTGTCAAAGGCCTTACTGAAATCCATATAGACAACATCCACTGCTTTACCCTCATCAATTTCCCTAGTAACCACTTCAAAAAATTCAAGAAGGTTTGTCAAACATGACCTTCCAGGCACAAATCCATGTTGACTGTTCCTGATCAGACCCTGTTTATCCAGATGCTTATATATATTATCTCTAAGTATACTTTCCATTAATTTACCCACCACTGACGTCAAACTAACAGGTCTATAATTGCTAGGTTTATTCTTTGAACCCTTTTTAAACAATGGAACAACATGTGCAGTACGCCAATCCTCCGGCACTATTCCCGTTTCTAATGACATTTGAAATATTTCTGTCATAGCTCCTGCTATTTCTACACTAACTTCCCTCAATGTCCTAGGGAATATCCTGTCAGGACCTGGAGACTTATCCACTTTTATATTTTTCAAAAGTGTCAGTACTTCCTCCTCTTTGAATCTCATAGTTTCCATAGCTACTTTTTTCCCTTACCTCACATAGTTCAATATCTTTCTCCTCGGTGAATACCGAAGAAAAGAAATTGTTCAATATCTCTCCCATCTCTTTTGGCTCTGCAGATAGCTGTCCATTCTGTCTCTCTAATGGTCCAATTTTATCCCTCGTTATCCTTTTGCTATTAATATAGCTGTAGAAACCCTTTGGATTTACTTTCACCTTTCTTGCCAAAGCAACCTTATATCTTCTTTTAGCCTTCCTAATTTCTTTCTTAAGATTCTTTTTACATTCTTTATACTCCTCTAGCACCTCATTTACTCCATGCCTCCTATAATTATTGTAGATATCTCTCTTTTTTCGAAGTGTCCAATTTCCCTTGAAAACCATGGCTCTTTCCAATTTTTACTATTTCCTTTCACCCTAACAGGGACATAAAGATTCTGTACTCTTACAATTTCCCCTTTAAATGTCCTCCATTTCTCTTCTACATCCTTCCCATAAAACAGAGTGTCCCAATTCACTCCTTTTAAATCCTTATGCATTCCCTCAAAGTTAGCCTTTCTCCAATCAAAAAATCTCCACCCTAGGTCCAGTTCTGACTCTCTCCATAATTATATTGAAACTAATGGTATTGTGATCACTGGTCCCGAAGTGCTCACCAACGCATACCTCCGTCACCTGACCTGCCTAATTTCCTAACAGGAGGTCCAGCACTGCCCCTTCTCTGGTCGATACCTCTATGTGCTGCTGCAAAAAACTATCCTGCACACATTTTATAAACTCCAAACCATCCAGCCCATTTACAGAATGTGTTTCCCAGTCTATTTTTGGAAAATTGAAATCTCCCACAATCACTACCTTGTGCTTACTACTAATATCTGCTATCTCCTTACATATTTGCTCTTCCAATTCTCGCTCCCCATTTGGCAGTCTATAATACACCCCTAAAAGTGTTGCTACACCGTTCCCACTTCTCAGTTTCACCCAAATAGCCTCCCTAGACGAGCCCTCTAATCTATCCTGCCAAAGCACTGCTGTAATATCCTCTCTGACAAGCAATGCAACACCTCCACCTCTGGTCCCTCCAATTCTATCACACCTGAAGCAACGAAATCCTGGAATATTTAGTTTCCAATCACAGCCGTCCTGCAACCATATTTCACTGATTGCCACAACATCATATTTCCAGGTGTCAATCCAGGCTCTAAGTTCATCCACCTTTATTACAATGCTCCTAGCATTAAAATATACACATTTTAGAAACCCACCATCCCTTATTCTCTGTCTATTATCCTTTTCCTCTTTCTCGCCTACATTCTGGGTCCGAGTGCTTCCCTTCTCTGCCTCTTGCCCCACACCCTGTCCCCTAGCCCCCTCTACCCGAGTCCCTCCCCCCAGCCTTTCTAGTTTAAAGTCTCCCCAGTAGCCTTTGCAAATCTCCCTGCCAGGATATTGGTCCCCCTCGGGTTCAAGTGCATACCGTCCTTTTTGTACAAATCATGCCTTCCCCAAAAGTGGTCCCAGTGATCAAGAAACTTGAATCCCTGCCCACTGCACCAGTCCCTCAGCCACGCATTTATCCTCCACCTCATTCTATTCCTACTCTCACTGTCACGCGGCACAGGCAGTAATCCTGAAATCATTACCCTTTTGGTCCTTCTCCTTAACTTCCCCCCCAACTCCCTAAATTCTCCCTTCAGGACCTCATCTCTTTTTCTGCCTATGTCATTGGTACCTATGTGTACCACAACATCAGGCTCCTCTCCCTCCGTTTTCAGAATCTTTTGGACACGTTCCGACACATGCGAGACCCTGGCACCAGGGAGCCAAACTACCATCCGGGTCTCCCGACTGCGTCCACAGAATCGCCCATCCGACCCCCTAACTATAGAGTCCCCTATTACAATTGCCCTCCTCTTTTTGCTACCCTTCTGAGCATCAGGGCCGGTCTCTGTGCTGGAGACCCGGCCGGTGTTGCTGCCCCCAGGTAGACTGTCCCCTCCAATCGTACTCAAACCCGAGTACCTATTTTCCAGGTGTACAGTCACAGGGGTACTCTCTAGCTCCTGCCTCTTGCCCTTCCTAACCGTGACCCACTTGTCTGCCTCCTGTGGTCTGGGAGTGACTACCGAGATGAGAAAAACATTTTTCACACCGAGAGTGGTGAATCTCTGGGATTCTCTGCCACAGAAGGTAGTTGAGGCCAGTTCATTGGCTATATTTAAGAGGGAGTTAGATGTGGCTCTTGTGGCTAAAGGAATCAGGGGGTATGGAGAGAAGGCAAGTAAGGGATACTGAGTTGGATGATCAGCCATGATCATATTGAATGGCGGGCGGTGCAGGCTCGAAGGGCCGAATGGCCTACTCCTGCACCTATTTTCTATGTTTCTATGTTTCTATGTTTCTATTGCAAATTGTGACCTTAAAATTGCCGAGATGCAAAATGAATATTATTGGCAAGTGCTAAAGTAACTGTTCCATTACTAAGGAATTTAGTACCATATCCAGTAACACATCTCTATAATTACATGGCAATGATGCCATTGTTTTGGTAGTAACACAAGTATGATAAAGTAAGCTACATCATTGCATTGCATCAATTCACTTATTTGCAATCTTTATATTTTCTTGCTATTTCTAAATGGAAAAAAAAACAGCTGCTCTTTATTGCTGGAATGTCCTGTCAGATTTTCAATCAGCTCATTTTATAGAATAAAGTACTAAAAACATTTTGTTGGTCAAAGTCAAAGATGGAAGTTGAGCGGTATCATGAGTTGAAAATAATTCATTATCACCTTTACTTTTAAAAATAATTTAAATCAATCTCGAATGAAATATGTCAATACATTATTTAATAGTTGTCACATTTTAATCTTCCTTCTTCCAATGTGTTAAATATTAATGGCATGTTATTGATTTTATTTAACTGGTGAGATGGGACCAGTACTAGATTGAGATGATGAAATTATGCTTTTAATTACTTGGGAAAAACATATAAATAAACAGTATTTTTTTCCATATCTTGCAAGTCAAAGAGGTAATTGTTCAACCTAAGTGGTTAACTGTACATTTGTTCCATGTTTCTCTCACTTTACGAAAAAGTGAGATACATTAATCAACTTTGTGACTCTTCAGTATATGCTGAGGCATGTGTGCTTGCAGATATTGTTTATAATCTATTGTTGAAATATTCTGTAAATCACTATAATTTCAGAGGCCTCAGAAAAATATTTTAAGATAACACTCCCTGGTTTCCCCTATAAAACAGCTTTTGCATGCAGATGTGTGTCCTTCCAGGGCGTACTGGCGTACCCCAGGGATGCGTGCTGAGCCCCCTCCTCTACCCCCTCTTCACCTACGACTGCATACCTGCACCATCATCAAGTATGACTGGTACCAACACCATCATCAAGTATGCAGATGACATGACGGTGATTGGCCTCATCAGCGACAACTATGAGTCGGCCTACAGGGAGGAGGTTCAGCTCCTAACAGCATGGTGTGCCGACAATAACCTGGCCCTCAACTCCAAGAAGACCGAGGAACTCATTGTGGACTTCAGGAGATCGAGAGGCTGCACGCACAACCCCATCCATATCAACGGGACGGAGGTGGAACGTGTCTCCAGCTTCAGGTTCCTGGGGGTCAACATCTCCTGGACCCACAACACATCCTCGCTGATCAAGAAGGCTCACCAGCATCTCTTCTTCCTGAGGAGACTTAAGAAGGTCCACCTGTCTCCCCAGATTCTGGTGAACTTCTACCGCTGCACAATCGAGAGCATCGTTACCAACTGCATCACAGTATGGTATGGTAACTGCTCTGTCGCCGACCGGAAAGCTCTGCTGAGGGTGGTGAAGATCGCCCAACGCATCATCACAGGCTCCTCACTCCCCTCCATCGAGTCTGTCCACCATAAACGATGCCTGCGCAGGGCACACAGCATCGCCAGGGACAGCTCACACCCCAACCATAGACTGTTTACCCTCCTCCCATCTGGGAGACGCTACAGGTCCCTCCGCTGCCGAACCAGCAGGCACAAGAACAGCTTCGTCCCTGCGGCTGTCACACTTCTCAACGCTGCACCTCAATGACTACCTGACTCCACCCCTCCGCACCCCCCCCCCCCCCCCCCCCCCCGGACTATCAGCAAATTGCACGGATACCACTGTATATGTATAGATGTATATACTCATACTACTGCGCAATTACTTGTTTATTCGTAAGTTCGCCCTTCGGAGATACCAACTGCATTTCGTTGTCTCTTTATTGTACACTGTACAATGACAATTAAAGATTGAATTGAATTGAATTCCTGTCGATGTGGAAAGAAAAAGTTCAGTCTCAAATTCAAACACAGAAAATGCTTAATTCTTCAATTTTGTGTTTGCATCCAGATTTCAAGGTTTTTTGATGCTATTCTTATGGTTATTTCCTACTATCTTCATCAAGTGGCTCTGTTACCAATAACAACTCCAACAAGATAATGAAACAAGTAAGGCAGATCCTTTGCTATGGATGAAGAAAGAATTCCAAAGCGTTATATTTACTAGAGTAGTATGGTCATCTTGTAACCTGCCTGATGCTTTGTGCAGAACTTCCCAATCTCTGAGGAAGGTCTGACACCTGGAGATTCAACTGTAAAATGTGGTCAAGCCTTTCTATGTCCACTTTATCAGAGATTAAAAATATCTATAGTGCCACAAGCTTAATGCATTAACAATAATGATAATATTGGTCATTAATTTCTCATGCATTTGGTAAAGTAAAGAGTTTATTCATTGCATTCCTATGACAACACCAAGAGGTTATATTATTGCATCTTTTTTTTAAGCTTGCAATTGCAAAATCTGAAAATAGGGGACAGACAACGAGAAAAGGATGATAATGTTGCATCCACGTTTCAAGTCAAGTTGGATACGAAAAAGTTGAGGCCCAAATGCAGGCAGGTGGGACTGATGTATATGGGGCATCCTGGCCCACATGGGCAAGTTAGGCCAAAGAGCCAGTTTCCATGCTTTATGACTCTAGGTTTATTATCATAGACACAACCACAGTGAGTTTTAGGTGCAATAAAGATCTTGCTTAATGGCACAGACTGAGAAAAGTACACAGAAACAAATTATACAGAAACTGCACACAAACGACACAAATTCTACCAGACGGGGCAAGAATAAAGATTGTGTAAAAAAAGACATGAGTGTAATAATACACAATTGGAAAACAAGTCCACGGCTGTACAAGAGGTGTTCCATAGTGTTTGGTTTCTGAAGTAGGATGTAGCACCAGCTCCAACCTGGTGTAGGACGGCTGGATGTGATACAGAAGTGAGACGCTCACATCAGTCCAATAATGATCCAGATGTTCAGGTAAATAACCCAGAGGCATCAAAGTCCTCCCTATGATTGAGAACTGGAAGCAGCAAACTTAAAACAAAGAAAGCCAAGCGGGAGGATACGAAAAAAAATCCTATTGTAAACAGTTGTAAAAAAACCCGTAAGAAGAATATCATTAAAATAAAGATTTTTCATTTGTGTGTGGTGATCAAATAGTAACTGAAAACCTTTCAGCATAAAAGGTTACTGATGATGTGGCAAATTTTGATTTGAGAGCAAAATAGATTACATTTTTAAAATCTATTTTTTAAGCCATTAAAATAAGTAGGCCAGACAAAAGGCAGAAAAACACTAGGAATTAATGGGATATATCACAAGATCCTAATATAGATTAGAGATAAAACTGTTAACCCTCGGTTGAAATATTTCAAGGCTCTATTCAGACTGGATGCATGCAGGGGACTGAAGTGTAGCCAATGGGGTACTAAAAAAAAAGCTAATCTGGGTAATTATAGGTCAATTAGTTTAACTAAAGTAGTTGGAGAAATTTACAGTCTTTAATTAAGTATGAAATTAACATATCTCTAGATAAAGAGAAAACAGAAGAATAAATTTCAGGTCTGTTTGCAGTTGAACTCCATAGAATCCTCTTAGGAGGCAAAATGCAATGAATGTTATACACTCCATCTTCAGGAAAGCCATGGCAATATACCATTCAAAGATTACTAGAAAAGATTTAAGAGTATGGAATTTGAGGGAGGAAAACAAGTTAGGTTATAGTGTCAGAGAGGAAGAAAGCAAGAGTTCAGGAACATATTTCATAGTAATTGAAGTTAGAGTGTATTGTTCACCAGGGTTCATTTCTCGATGCCACATATGTTTAACATAGATTATGCGCATCAATTATTTCAAGATATGCAAAAAGAAACATTTGCAGATGAAACAAAAATATGCGGCATGCCTAATTCTTTTTTTTTTAATATTTGTATTTAATAGAGGTAAATACATCAGTGTACATCGCATACATATTGTTACAATCATTGTACCCCATAATTTTATGGCTTTTAAGAAAAAAGAATGGAAGCAAAGAGAGTAAAGTAGGTGAAAATAATTGTGAAAGTGAAAGAGTGCCAAAGGGGAAAAAAAACCCATTTGGTCAAAGAATTAGAGAAAAGGAATTAAAAGATAGACCCTAGAAATGAAAAAGAAAAAGAGAAAGAAAAAGAGAGAAAAAAAAGGCCAGTTACTATATTATATATATCACGCAAAAGGAATCTGCCAACTCAATAGTTTTTCATCCCCCCCTACCAAGGCCCGAGGTATTCTTGCACCCTATGTTTGTAGCAATTCTATGAATGCAGACCACGTCTGATAGAAACAATCTGATTTTCCTGCCAGGCGGAGTCTCATATCTTACAGATGTAGCGTTTCAAACATAGTTGAAATCCACATATTTAATGTGGGTATAGGGGCATTTTTCCAGAATTTTAAGATGAGCTTTTTTCCTATTATTAAGCCGTAATCAAATAGATTCTTTTGATACACATTTAATTCCGAACTACCTTCTGTCATTCCAAAAATAATCCATTCTGGCTTTGATGTCATTTTTATTTTAAACAATTTTGTGAAAATGTCAAAGATTTCAATCCAAAACCTTTGAATTTTTGTACAAAAGATGAATGAGTGCGCTATAGTAGCTTCTTGAAACTGGCATTTATCACAAATTGGTGAGACGTTGGGGAAGAATTTATTTAATTTAGTTTTTGAGTAGTATAATCTGTGTAAAATTTTAAATTGTATTAAAGTGTGTCTTACGTTTATTGAGCATTTATGCACATTTAGTAAGTACTCTTTCCACCGTTCATTTGAAATTGTTATGCTTTCGTTTTCCCACTCACCTCCGATACCTTCCGTTGTTGGTATTACTGCATTTAGTATAATATTATATATATATATATATGAAATTAAATTTGCTGATTCTGCTTTTGTATTCATTACTTCATCTAGTAAGTCTGATGGCATTTTGTAATATTCTTGTGCGTGTTTTATCAGATAATCACATATTTGGAAATATTTAAAATACTGATCATTACCCAGATTGTATTTTAGTTATAATTGTTTAAATGATAGTAGTTTTCCCATTTCATTCAAATCTCCCAAAGTTTTAATTCCTGCTCTTTCCCTATGTATAAATGCTTTATCTATAATTGAGGGTTTAAACAGAGGGTTTTTGCGATAGGGGATAGCCTAATTCTTTATATAAAAACAATTCAGATTCTTTTGAGTCGTGGCGCCATCGAGTGTGGCAGCCTCACCAGCACCCGTTAATCCTTTCATCCTTTTTTAAATTTTAGTCTGTTTAAAAGTTTTGTTTTGGAGGTCTTTTAGTCTTTTTTATGTGGGGGGTGGGGGAGGGGGAAACTGTTTTTCTCAGTCACTACCTGGTCGAGGATGCATCTTTCCTCCGAGCTGCATCTTCACCCCCTCCTCTCGGCCTACCATCTGGATTGGCGCGGCCTTTCCTGCCGGAGACCAGCCAGAGCTTCAGCAGTAGCGCAGCACTGAAGTACCATTGCGGAGTGGGCGATGCCTTACCAGGATCGCCGTGTTGGAGCTCCGGAGTGTTGGAACTGCCGACTTTAACATCGCGGAGCTGTGGTTTGCGGAGCTTCCAGCCATGGGCGGCGCTCCCTTTTAAGATCGCGGAGCCTGGGATCATTGCCGGGATCGCCAGTGTTGAATCTCCGCCTAGGTCGGCCTGTGGACTTCGGGAGTCGCGGTCTCCGGTAGGAAGCAGGCCGATTCGGAAACTCCAAGCCGTTGAGAGTGCTCTCCGTTCCAATGGCGGAGCTCCATCATCTCGGCAAGAGAGCCTGAAACATCGAGCCGCCGTTGAGGCGACTGCGGAGGCATCGATAGGCCCCGACCATGGGTGACTGGGAGGAAGATGACTGGGAGGAAGATGACTGGACTTTGCTGCCTTCCCTCACAGCGGGAAACATTGATTCTGCTCTGGGGGGATGTTTTTATGTTTTATGTTAAATTCTATTGTGTTGTGTTTATCTTATTTTTGTGCTGCATGGTAACTCAAATTTCACTGGACCAATTGGTGTATGTGACAATAAATGTCCTTTGGGTGGAGTGATGGGCATATGAAAGGGTCACAGGATAAACACGGCCTATCTACTCTTTACAAAGGCATTCAGTAAATGATGATATGCAGATTATGATGGTATGCAGAGCTTCCAGCACGGGCGGCGCTGACTTCTACATCGCGGAGTTCTGGGATCCCTTTGCCGAGGGCCGTCAGTGTGAATCTCCGTTCAGCTCGGCCTGTGGATTTCGGGAGCCACGGACTCTGGTAGGAAGTGGCCGATTTGGATTTCCAAGCCGCTGAGGATGTTCTACCATTCCGATGTCGGAGTTCCATCGTCCCGGCGAGAGGGCCTGAATACCGGCCGCCCATAGCAGTGACTGCGGGGGACTTCGGCAGGCCCCGACCGCGGGTGAACATCAAAGAGGAGGATGACTGAACTTTGGGCCTTCCCTTACAGTGGGAAACTTTGATTCCGCTGTGTGGGGGATGTTTATGTTAAAGACTATCGTGTTCTGTTCTTTTTTTTATTCGTATGGCTCTATGGTGACCCCAAATTTCATTGTACCAATTGGTGCATGTGAATATAAACGTCTCTTGTCTCTTGTCTCTTGTCGCAATATTATACAGCTGCTCCTCGACCTACGATGGGGTTACCTTTCGATAAGCTCATCGTAAATCAAAAATATCACCAGTCAAAAACGCATTTAATACAATGTGATCACGTGACCGGAAGTGACGTGCAGCTCGCTGCCATTGCCGAGCATTTGCACCATCATACAGTCGAAATATCGTAAGTCGAAGCATCGTAAATCAGGGAGCATCTGTACATAAAGGGCTTAGAGTAGCTTGCAAGACTTTGTAATTTGACTCAACAGCTAGAGGTTAAAATAGAAACATTTACAATTAAACTGGAGTTAAAAGGGAATAAAATTAAGTGATGAATGTGACTGGGACTGCGGTGTTGGTATGAAGTGATGAAGTTTCCCCTTCCACTGCCCCAGAAATGAATATTTGGACCTCTTATGAGTTTCTGCAGTTAATAGATGTTAATAATATTATTTGGCAATGTTGTCTTGTCCACAGCTCAGCCACTATTATTTCCACATTTACTTTGGGTTTTATTCATGCTTAAGTATTGAAAGTTTGTGGAATTGAGGGAACGGAAGATGAGCTGAGGTGCGGGCAGAGCAGCCATGATTATATTGAATAGTGAGCCAGGGTTGAGAGACCAGATGGCCTTCCTTGCCCCCATTTTCTTCTGCCCATGTGTTCCCTACTTCATCACTCCCACTCTTCATGATACAAATTAGCGTGTTGTGATTGCAACACTCTGCGCTGCAAGGCTGCTGGAATTGTTCAGAATACTTGCTTAAAATTAAGCTCCAAAATTGTTAGAAGCTCACAACACACACTATTTAGTTGCTGCCAAAACTATTACGATGTCAGTGTTTCTCAAACATGTTATTGCATCCAAGCCTGCCATGGAACTGGTCCTTGGCATGCAGGGTCTATCACTGTTTTGTCACCATTATTAATCACAATGTGTGTGCCAGTAATTAGGTTAGAATACCTTGGCAGTAGTGAATGCATTTCTGATTCAGAAGCTAGACTGGCATTCACAATGCATATCCACCAGCTGTCAATTCAAGCTGCAACCCTAACTGGGCCTCGCATTTCCAATCTACAGCACTTGTTTTAAAGAGACAGCACAAATAGAAAGGAAGTGGTAAATAGCACTGGCGTTATTGCGGTTGTCAAAGGCCTCTAAATTAACCAGGATTACAAATGCCGAGGAGAGAGTTGAGAGAGTTTAGATGACATTGTTAATCAGTAAGAGAAGCTTGGTTTATGCTCATGATGGCTCCTCAGATTGAATCACCGCCATAAGCATGCTCCCCAGCACCTGTTAATTTGAATCAAATGCAATAGAAAAAGATAAAAATATAATAATTATATCTGGTGCCTAAGTGCCGTGTGGTGCTGCAGAACTGATCTTGTTTTATGACAGTTAACCTGGACACAGACCAACGTCAAATACACACAGCTACCTCCGTGCTGATGCGAATGGAAATAATGCAGATGAATGATTCATTAAAGCAAAGATCATAGAAGGCTAAGATAGACCACTCCTGCAAAATCCAATGAACTGACGTGTGGTACGTAATGGAGTGGAACGTCCGCCATTTTGGGAAAAACGACTTCCGTTATCCCTCTCACAGTATAATCAGTGTTGCGGGGGAACAGTATGTGTGTGTGTGATACAGCTCATCTACCAAATTTATAATTTTGTTCATTTTCTTTTTAATTGTTTTCCTCTCTGCTTAATCTATCTGTTTCTGCCCATTTCCCTCTCATCCTTCCTTCCCATCCCCTCTTTTCTGCAATTTCCCTTGTATTGCTCCAACACACACTATGCACAAATATAACTTATTATATATATGTATATTTATATATGTGTTTGTGTGTGTCTGTGTGTGAAAGGCAATAAAGAGATAATAGATCTCAAAGTTCCCACATGGATCAGGAGCTACTTTGATTTATAGCAAAGCTCTATTTCTCTTTATCTTATTTTTCATTATGTACATAAACCATACAGGCAATTCTATATATATATATATATACATATATATATATATATATATATATATATATATATATATATATATATATATATATATATATATACATAAACACATATAAACATATATATATATATATATATATATATATTCATTATACATATAATGAATATATATGTGATTATATGCGTATATATATATATATATGTGATTATATGCGTATATATATAATATGATACACATACGTATATATGTACATGATATGGATGTATATAAATATAACACATTCACATATATATTTCTCCAGTTTCTTATATATATGTGTGTTTATTAGATGGGAAATGTTGCTCCTGGTCATTGTTCTAAAACACACTATGCACAAACTAAACTTATTTGTTTTATATATATATATATATATCTATATATAGTTTGCACTCGACTCAAACTCGCAGCATGGTCGACACGTGGTCCTAGGAGGTCCTAGGATGTCACTGTAACTCTCCTTCATGCTTGATGGAAGTTCCCTCAATCCTGCGGCCTCATGCTGAAAAATTTTCCGCGATTAAAAATTTGTCGGTATGGTTCTTTTCAACTCGTAGTGCAGTGGTAAGGGGTCGCTATGTTGTTGCAGGCACTCAAGGCCAGATCGAGGTTTTTCAGGCGAGTGCCCTCGAGCTTGAAGGTCGAATCAGTTGCTGAAAAGTCGCGTTAGTAGGACAGGTCCTTAACACCAAGATTTTGCAGTAGTTATATTTCCATAAAATGATGTACTTGAAGTCTCTTATTATGTGTGGACAATTATTTCCATAAAGTTTATTCAAAACGTGAGAAGGAAATTACAAAAAAGAAATACTGGAAGAAACATGAGTTACTTTCATTTTGGTGTCCACCCTTGGACACTGTGTATCGCACGTTTCAGTAGATAACAAGAATATTGTTCGTTTGGTCACATACTCCATGTTTATAGCAAAAAAGTACACTTGTTTGTTGAAAAAAAGCAAAAGGGAAGAAATCAGCTATCATGCTTTAGATAAAAATGACTTTCTAAATTTCATGTAACGGTTGTTTTGGTGGACACCAAACATAAAGTGGATAAAAACACATAGGGACGCATGTTAAATTTTGATCATTGATGAAATTTTCTCAAACTTCATGAACTATCTCTCACTGTCATGTACTGCCGCTGTTTGGGTTTTTGATTAATCTGAATCATGTTGAAACAATTTATTTGTGATCCTCAGTATGATGTCTCACTTTTTGTACCCAGAATTGTACAAAAAAAACACACACACACACACACACATATATATATTAAAAGTCTAATCTTGACCACGTCCTGTTTGCGCTTTATATTAATTTTAGAAATAACGCTACCACGTACGGCTGTGATATTTGGCCATCTAACTCAGAGACCCCTCCGCTCATTAGGTGCCAAGGGCTTTTCCCATCAATGAAAAATAAAAGAGTTATTAGTGTTTAAAAAATGTTGAGATTCTCTTTCCTGTCAATTACATCATGAAGGCCACGCACCTTCTGTAGGAGGGGGGAGGGACCATAAAACCCAGAAATGTTGTACAGTCTCTGCAAGATGGAGGAGGGAGACGTCACGACTCCATATTTTTAGTGGCCTTGCACCCTGCTTGAAATGGTATGAAACTGCACTTGAATTTGGTGGCCTTGCACCCTGCTTGCAGTAGTATGAAACTACACTTGAATTTGGTGGCCTTGCACCCTGCTTGAAGTGGTAAGAAACTGCACTTGAATTTGGTGGCCTTGCTTGAAATGGAATTTCATGGAATAGCCATGAATCAACTGCCACCCCACCAGCCATGAGTAAGCTGCCAGCACAACAGCCTTGAGTGACTGAGCTGCCAGCCCAGGAATCCATTTGGCCCACAATGTCCATACTAGCCCATGGAAACCAGCCCTTCAACCCACAACACCCATACTAGCGCTCCAGAAAGCCCCCCCCCCACTGGCCACCAATATTGGAATTGCGTTGGGGGACCAGCCCTCCTGTGTGATGCTGGGACCCAACGGGTCCCACTTAGTCTAGTCTAGTGTGTATATATATGTGTGTGTGTATGTGTATGTGTATGTGTGTATATATATGTGTGTATATGTGTGTGTGTGTGTGTGTGTATATGTGTGTGTGTATATACACACACACACACACACACATATATATATTTCTCTAGTTTCTTTCTTATGATTTCCACTAATTATTTGTTGAGCAACCCTTTTCTTTCAATCTCTCTTTCTCTCTCCCTCTATGAAATCCTAATATTTGTGAATAAAATATCCATGAACACATGCCAAGATATCTTTTCATTCTATATTAGTGTAGTAAAATGTAGTGTATACCTACCTGCACTGATACAGAAGTGCTAACTTTAGACATGAATAATGTACATTGCTACCATAGTTTAGTTTTGAATTTAACATATATCATGATCTTGATCTTTTGAAGTCCCATTAAATCATTTAAATGTTGTCTAAACTATGCTTGAGGAAGTTTTAAAATTTAAATTGCATTTTTCCATTTATTGTTTGATTCACAAAATTAAATATATCTACATTATATGTTTTCAATCTTAAATGAGAAGTAGATAAGAACGTATTCAGTGTTCATTTTCACAATTGGCCATTTTGTTACTTAATGTGTGCAATATCTAAACAAATTACCTGCCTGTTAATTACTTTTTAATACGTGAATAAAAGTTAATGAGTGAATGCAAGTACCCAAGGACAGATCGGGGAAACTTCCCACATTTTCGCTCCCAGAGTGCGTGCATTTTTCACTGCAAATCCCATTCAAAAAAGTTTGCACAATGAATTCAATTAATTGCATGGTCCAAACGTGGAAGAAATTACTTCCTTAATGCGGTAAGTACATGGAGCTAGGAATGCTGTTGTTATGGTGCAAGCTGACTCGAATCGATTAATCACGGCTGCAGATTTGTGTATTAAAAAAATGATTGTAATGGGGCCCCCCATTAATGTGCCTTAATATAATAACATTAATGTGCGGCGCTGGGATGACTAACGTGGTGCTGCGTACTCTGCACTTGCAAAGATACTAGAGCATGACGGTAATCGTGAAGCCGGTTCCCAAGATGGTGCAAAAAATTAGCCATGACCTACTTCGGCTTTTTCGCCAAGTGGACCATCTTGCTCTTGCTCTAGTATCTTTGCATTAAAGGTCATTGTCACACAAGCAATTTACAGTGGGCCTCAACAAAAGCAGTGAACACAAGCTGACAATGGGAAGGGGAGTGAAATTTAACCCTTTTCCCACCCACTTCAACTTCATCTACCAGCATCAATTGAATCACGTTGGATGAGTAAAATCACTCTGTAAATTTCAGCCACCGTTCCTAAAGATCCTATTACTGTGGTTGGGCACAGTGATGATCTGAAGACTTTATTGGGACATCATCTGAAAATCAGTCAGAAGGCCTCAAAATGCATGCACTCTGCTGTTGGGTTATGAATAAAGAATTCTATGCGGGGAAACTGGTGACTGATCAGACTTAGGTTAAATCCACCCCGGGTTAATGGGCTTCCCCGTTATGTAATACGTTTACATATTCACATATTCTGTTGTGCTGCAGCAAGTAAGAATTTCATTGTCCCATTCAGGACATATGACAATAAAACATTCTTGACTCTTGACTTGGAGGTCTGATGCCTCCACAGATCCAAATGTGAATGAGATTGAAAATGTCAGTTGTTCTTCTTAGCAGCACAAAAATATCCACCTCCACACAAAAGTAACTGCGTGAGAATATCAGCATATCTACTGTGAACCTCAAAATGTAGAAAAAGCAGGGAGATGCAATACCAATTCTATTATTATCTGATGCCAATACCACAATTAATTTCACTGGACTAAACCTCTGTTCAGCAGCAAGAGTATCTCCTCAAATTTGGTTGAAAGAGATCATTAACTACTCACACTTTAACCGTTAGCATTTGTTTCAAGAGCGCTAGAATACAAAGACAGGGATGTAATGCTGAGGCATTATAAGGCACTGGTCAGACCACAATTGGAGTATTGTGAAGAGTTTTGGGCCCTTATCTGAGGAAGGATGTGCTGGCATTGAAGAAGGTCCAGAGGAGGTTTACGAGAATGATCCCAGGAATGATTGGGTTAACATATGATGAGCATTTGAAGGCACTGGGCCTGTATTCGCTGGAAGGATGAGAAGGTGACCTCGGTGAAAGTTACCAAATAGTGAAAGACCTCGAAAGAGTGAACATGGAGATTACATTTCTACTACTGGGAGAGTCTAGGACCAGAGGCCACAGCCTCAAAATAAAAGGACATACCTTTAGAAAGGATATGAGAAGGAATTTCTTTAGTCAGAGGGTGGTGAATCTGTAGAATTCATGGCCACAAATGGCTGTGGAGGCCATCAATGGATATATTTTTAAGGCAGAGATTGACAGATTCTTGATTACTATGTCAGGGTTTATAGGGCGAAGGCAGGAGAATGGGGTTGAGTGGGAAAGATAGATCAGCCATGATTGAGTGGTGGAGTAAATCTGATGGGCAAATGGCTTCATTCTGCTCCTAGAACATGAACATTATCAATTTCCTCTGACCCTGAAGGTATTACAGTCCTATGTTCCTTCAGTTTCTATAGCTGCTACAAGTCAATTCTACAGGGGGTGACAGGTTAGATGCTGAAGTAATCTGTTGTTGCTGCCTTCGTTCCAACCTGGTGTTCCCAGCCATGTGTACATTAGTAAGCAAAGCTTCTGGGAGTACAGCATAAGTGAAAGAATGAACAGAAGGGTACCTTGAGCAAGAAAAAGAGTCAGTTATATAGCACAGACACAGGCCCTTCAGCCCAACTCAACCATGCTAACGAGAATGCTCCATCTAAGCTGGAACCATTTGCTCACAATTGGCAGGTATCCAACTAAAATCAAGATCACATGATAACACAACAGTTGAAAGCATCAAACATTTCCAACACAAAACAATACTTCTAAGATGGATGATGACCACTCTCCAGGCTGAGTAGCTCAGAAATAACATGTGATGTGGTGCACCAAGAACCTAGCGAGTGTGATAGGGATAGATTTTATGAAAGATTAATAACTACTGTGAACAATATAACATTTCAAAACAATACAAGCATATTTCTTGAATACACAGCTTTGCTTGGAAACTGTTGAAAAATGCCTGCTCCAATGGGACGCCAATGACTACATGAACGAATAGCATATAAATAATATCCTGCCAAGGTGGTATATGAAATACACCAGATACTGTAAGTGACTGGAAACTCCAGATCATCCTCCAATAGATACATCACTGGTCTGAATGTTCAAGATTAGTACAGATAAAGTCACCTAAGCAACTGGATTTTTGAAGTGAGACATCTGTTAAATGAGTCAAGGCAATGGAAGGAAAATTTCCCTTTTGAATGGGCAATGGAGAATATAACATCAAAGATGCAGTTGATTACAAGGCAGTGACTTCCACTATACAATCAAGCCTACTAATTAAGCCTTGGAAAGTCATTTACAAAGCCTTCAAGCATCATTGTAATCATCCACATTTGGAGATTGTGGACTGATGTCTGATGACTGGGGAGGCATTTAACACATACTCGACTGAACTGAAGTTGATCAAGATCCAAGGGACTTGTTGAACTGCACCACAGTTGTTCACAGAATTTGAGATGCGGAATTGGGAAAGTAGCTGTTGTGGGAAACGCACCGAGCTGGCAGTGCACTAAACTCCGTCAGGCTTCAGTTGTCCAAAGTCAGAATTGATGAGTTCAACATTGGCAAACATAATTCTGTCCATACATTCAAAATAAAGAATAAACAGAAATGATGTACATATTGTGGTAAACAAAATGGATGGCAGATGGGAAAGAGGTGCATCTTATGGAAGGACACACAAAAATGCAAAGCGATTAATAACTTCTCATTCCTTTAAAAAGGTTGAACTCAGATATCACAAATTTTATTTGGGATTATAAGTCCCATAGAATACAAAGGTCACACTTGAATAAACCCAAAGCAGTAGGGGGATTAGCACTTCCTAATTTAATGTATTACTATTGGTCTGTAAATATTAGAAATATGATTCAACTGCTGGATAACTCTCCCCAGCAACCGGAGTGGATTATTATGGAGAAAGAGGACTGCTCCCCTTGTAATAGTGGAGCGATCCTTCTTTCACCAATGACGTTGAATAATACAAATTACAACAAAAATCCAATTATACAATCAGAATTTGGAAACAACTAAAATATAACTTAAAATTAAGAAATTTATCTCTCCTATCCCCTATCGCTAAAAACCCTTTGTTTAAACCCTCAAATTATAGATAAAACATTTATACAATGGGAAAGAGCAGGAATTAAAACCTTGGGAGATTTGTATGAAACGGGAAAATTATTACCATTTAAACAATTACAACTAAAATACAATTTGGGTAACAATCAGTATTTTAAATATTTCCAAATATGTGATTATCTGAAAAAATATGCACAAGAATTTCACAATATGCCATCAGATTTACTGGATGAAGCAATGAATACAAAGACTGAATCAGTAAATTTAATCTTATATATTTAATCTTATATTTAGAATATTATATATATATAATATTCTAAATGCAGAAATACCAACAACAAGGTATCAGAAGAGACTGGGAAAATGAATTAAGGATAAAAATGTCCAAAGAAAGGTGGAAAGAACACTTATTAAATGTGCATAAATGTTCAATTAATGTAAGACACACTTTAATACAATTTAACATCTTACACAGATTATACTATTCAAAAACTAAATTAAGTAAACTTTTTCCCAACGTTTCTCCTATTTGTGATAAATTCCAGTCTCAGGATGCTACTATAGTGCACTCATTTGTCTTTGGATTGAAATCTTTGAAATTTTCACAAAACTATTTAAAATAAAACTGACACCAAAGGCAGATTGGATTATTTTCAGAATAGCGGAAGGTAACCCTGACTTAAATGTGTTCCAAAATAATCTATTTAAAAATGGCTTAATAATAGGAAATAAGCTAATCTTACAATTCTGGAAAAATGCCCCTATACCAACAGTAAATATGTGGATTTCAACTATGTTTGAAACACTACATCTGGAAGATATGAAACTCCGCCTGGCAGGAAAAAACAGATCGTTTCTATCAGACGTGGTCTGCATTTATAGATTTGCTACAAGGATAGGGTGCAAGAGTACCTCAAAAAGGTACCGACGTCGGGCCTTAGTAAAGGGGGATGAAAAACTATCGAGTTGGCAAATTCCTTTTGCGGGATGTCCTTTTTTTCTCTCTCTCTCTCTTTTTTTTCTCTTTTCTAGGGTCTATCTTTTAATCTCCTTTCTCTAACCCTTTGACCAAGGGCTCTTTTTTTTTTTCTTCCTTTTGGCATGCTTTTTCACTTTCACAACTCTTTTCACTTTCTTCACTCTCTCTGTTTCTACTCTTTTTCTTTAAAAGCCTTAAAATGAAGGGGTACAATGATTGTACCAATATATACGGGATGTACACTGATGTATTTACCTCTAATAAATAAAAATATTAAAACAAATAAAAATAAAAATAACTTCTCATTCCTGGATAAAGAGAAATAGAGAAAGAAGACAGAAGCCTAGTAGAAAATGTGAGAATACCAGTGAAAGAACAAGGTTGGTACTTGACTGAGCAGAGTAGGTATTGAAGCTACAGTAGG
Source organism: Okamejei kenojei (assembly GCA_035221665.1). NCBI lineage: Eukaryota > Metazoa > Chordata > Chondrichthyes > Rajiformes > Rajidae > Okamejei > Okamejei kenojei. Next base: position 103,315,470 of record CM069134.1, on the reverse strand, counting down.
TACAGTCACGGTATTGACTTTAGGTGGAAGAAAATGGAACAAGTAAAAAATTGGCTGAGCACCAATTATAGATCCTAGCCATGATGTAAGTACAAGGACAAGTGGCAGAATGTGGTGCAAGATGCAATATCACTTATCATTGGTGTGCAAGGAAGCTTGGAGACAAAAACACTAACATTGTTGAACTATGTGACTCTTGGGAGGTACTGGTTACCGAGGATGACTTTCACACATTAATGCCATACCAAGAGGGATTCAGCAATGGCTGGAGGAGGTGTGTGAAGGACCTACTTACATAAGGATCATGGAGAACAACACTGTTTCTTGGGAAAGACACACAGTTGCAAAGGCAAGGATGGTTCATGATGGCATGTTGATGCACTGAATTAAGCATCTTACAACAATACGCCGAAGGATCTGCCCATAGCAAAGGCATTGACCAAGTAGCAATAACAATGTTTAGTATCGCTGCAAGATTAGCAGAAAGGGTCCAGCCTAAAATGTTGTCTGTCCAAGCAAAATAAATTCCAAGCATATATCTTCCTCATATGCTGCCTGGCTCACTGAGTTCCTCCAGCAATTCGCTTTCTGGATTCCAGCTAAGTTTCTTAAGTCTCCATCTTTACGCATTCCCTCGGTTATTGCATTCGCTATGCCTTTGCCTGTCATAATGTTCTTGCCCAGTGCTTGCAGCATGGTTGGTGGAAGGGTTCAGATGGCTTGCGTGCGGGGTGGCAAGGGAGGAGCAATGCCCTCGGGTAGGTCACTGGTCCGAATTCCTGCATGCGCACTGTAACATCTCATTGTGACAATGGTTGCCTTTATTTACAGGCAGTAACAAAGCCACTGATAGTTCAGTGACTGATTCCTCCAAACTCTCTTACACAGCCTTATGCACCAGGCGTCATTATATACTTAATGGCTGTCTTAATTTACACCCCTAGCCTGTCTCAGAAATACCCTTCAGGGAGCTGGTACTTGTGCACATGCCTAGTTTGAGACCACTCATGTCGAGAGTCACAACACTTCCAAATACTGCTCGGCATCAACCAATTATACATACTCTTTAACTGGTCACTACAAGAGTGAAATCAGATGGTGGGCTGTGTTAGTCATCATTGGCCTCCGTATCAAGACTGGGCAACTCTTGGGCAAAGACACAAATCATAAATAGCTTCTGTGGTGCTAGCAGGGAGAAACTGGATTTTTTTTTTAGGGGGGGTGGTAACAAGTTTGCCAGAACGACAAAGAGTGATCATGATTACACCATCTATAACATGCAAATCAAAATGGTGTCGAGGCCAAGGAGGATGTTAAATGGAAAATGTAGAGCATACAAATTGGCAAGGGCAGCTGGTGAGCCAGGGAACTGGGAAGTTCTTAAGATCCAGACACAAAAGTCAAAAATATGCAGCTGAGAAGGGAGAATATTGATTTGGAAAGAAAATTTGTAATATCAAAGCAAACAAGAAGAGTGCCTATTGAACACAAATTGGCTGTAGGAGCTAAAGTGTAGGATTTCCAAAGATGTGATGATATTGAGTACTTCCATTCTATAGACCTAAACAAGTCAAAATGTTAAAAGTATCTGCTGGTATTCTCACTTTATGGAGTTATGCTGTATTAACCTGTAATTCAGGGACTACATTTGCAAAGGATTTGCAAAACATAGATACAATACTTACAATATTTGAAAAACATCTCAAAGAGTTGCATGTGAACAAGTTGCCCACTGTGGACAGAGGCTGAGGAGTGGATTTTGTGCCCTTTCTGTACTTCATGACCACCCTGACTGCCTTCTAATATTTATACTGTTTTCCTTCAGGTGATATCATCTGTATGTGATGTTTTGCAGCTGCATTGACTGAGCCAAGTGGATGACATGACTTAATTAACTCAATGTAGGCCTTATCACAATCTTGATAAGGTTACTGTGGATGTTATGGTACTTTAAAATATATATTTTTTCTTGGAACAGAAGGGCAAAATCTTAAGGTCAACATTGTCAGTAGTTTCTCTTGATAATGCCAAGTTAATGGGAAAGGTGTACTGGTCAGAAGCTTATCTTAATCCACAATAAGTTTTTTGAACCCAGGTCAGCTTCTGTTGATGTGCTAGAAAACAAAGTTCAGCCATAAGCTTTTTGGGCCTGGATAGTGACTATCCATCACAGAGAATGAGGGCTGGTGAATTAATAACAGGAAACAACGAAATGGCTGATAAGTTAAATCATTTTTTATTGCATCAGCACCATGGAGGACAAGGACTACAACATAACAGGCTCATTTCCAATAACATAAAGGAACTCAGAAAAAAAATCAGAAACATGTGGGATAAAGTTTAAAAGAAATTCATGGATGAAAGCAGACAAATTACCAAGACCTAATGACTTGCACTCAAGTGCTTTAAATGAAGTGATGGCAGTCACTATACCCATTTGTTGGTTTTTCAAAATATACAAAATTCCTGGAGGCTACTAGAAGATTGGAAAACAGCCAAATATCATTCCCTTATCCTTACTGATAAAAGGAAGAAGGAAGACATTAGAAAGGGAACTATAAAGAAATTAGTTTAATATTGGTCACTGGCAATTTGCTGAATCAAAGAGGAAATAACTAATTACTTAGTAAAGCTGATAGTAATTAAACATAGTTGACCTGGTTTGATGAATCATGTTTCACAAATTCCTTACATTCTTTGACAATGTGCCATCCAAAGTTTAGTTTAGAGATACAGTGCGGAAACAGGCCCTTTTGACCCACCGAGTCCACGCTGACCAGCGATCATCCCATACACTAACATTATGCTACACATACTAGGGACAATTTACAATTTTTTACCAAAGCCAATTAACATACAAACCTGTACATCTGTGGTGTGTTGAAGGAAACTGGAGCACCCAGATCACGGAGAGAACATGCAAACTCTGTATATGCAGCATCTGTAGTCAGGATTGAACCCAATCTCTGGCACTGCAAGGCAGTAAGTCTACAGCTGTGCCACTGCAGTTGATAGAGGGAAATCTGTGGATGTAGTTACATTTCCAAATGGCCTTTACCAAAATAGCATCCAAAAAATTTGTTCATAAATTAAGAGGGTAATGGTAGTTCTCTGTCGAGAGATCTGTGACCAACAGTGTTCCGCAAGGATTGCATTGAAACCTTTATTCTTTGCAAGGTATACAAATTACTTGGATGAAAAAGTAAAGGAACTGATTGGTATGTTTACAAACAAAACAAATATTGGTGGAGTTGCAAATAGTGAAGGTGGTTGTCAAAAAATACAGCAGAATTACGGAAGTCGGTAGATGGTTAGCCATGCTAGTATGGCTAGCACTGACGACACCAATACTAGATGTAGTTTTTTCCTTCTTTGTGCACAATACTAATTTCTTAACCTATCCTCTTGTCTTCTCTATTATAATCTATCATTATTATTTTCAGTTTGAATGGAGTTACAAATTGGATCAAAGGAGATATACATGTGAGAGACATTCAAGGGTCTTAAAATTTGTCTATTTGGAGTTCGGGTGTAAAGTCGGGTCTGTCGAACTGAACCATTGGCTCTATTATAGACCCCCATAGACAAAAGTTGCAAGATTTAAAAATGAATAAGGGGAATGAAGGAATAACGTTTTGTAGCTGGAACGTTAAAGGTATTAATGAACCAATTAAGAGAGGTAAAGTACTAGCACATTTAAAAGCAATTAAAGCTGATATGATTTCTATTCAAGAAACACATTTAAAAAAAGATGCCGAGCATAGGCTGAAAGCTAAATGGATAGATAAAACGTGTCATTCTTCTTTTACACACAAATCCAGAGGCGTAGCAACATTATTTCGTAAAGACACTTTATTTAAACATACGTCAACTATAACTGACAGTGACGGTAGATACATTATTGTAATAGGAGAATTAAATGCACAAAAAATGATTTTTGTCAATGTTTATGGACCAAACTTTGATAGTCCACTGTTCTTTAAAAAAATATTTAATAACATCCCTGAAATAGCACAACATAACTTAATAATTGGAGGAGATTTAAATTGTACATTAGATTCTTATTTAGATAGATCCACAAAGCAAAGGAAAACCAAATCCCATTCCAGTGACTTATTAAATGCATATATGGATACTAGTAATATTAAAGATGTTTGGAGAGTAGAAAATCCAACTGGACGAGAATATTCATTTTATTCACCTGTACATAAAACCTATTCAAGAATAGATTATTTTTGGTTGACGCTAAACTTATCTCACTTACTTATAATTCAAAATGCCATAATATTACAATCTCAGATCACGCACCTTTAACATTTATGATTAAAATAAATGGTAAAACGGAAAAACAGGGACAATGGAGATTTAACCCACAAATTTTAAAAGACAAAGTAACTCAGGAATATATTATAGAACAGATCAAGATTTTCTTTGAAATAAATGATAAACTGGAAATATCTTCTTCCCTATTATGGGAAACGTTTAAAGCATATGCCTGTGGAATTATGATTTCTTCTCAAGCATTTTATAATAAAGAGAATCGGAGGGAACAAAAGGAATTGGAAAAGGAGATTAAACAATTAGACACAGAGAATGCTGCTAATCCATCCATAACAAAACATAACAAAATTGCTGCACTGAAATATAAATTAAATAAAATATACTCAGATCAAGTTGTAAAACTCTATCAATACACTAAACAATTACAATTTGAATTTGGAGATAAACCTCAACAATTATTGGCACATCAATTACGGAAAATGGAGGGAGAAAAAATAATCCATAGGATTAAATCATACAATGGCGAACCATTAGTACAACCCAAAGATATTAATGAGAGATTTTTGCAATATTATAAAAATTTATATTCAGCTAAAATGACAGAAAACAGGATAGGAATAGAAGCATTTAAAAAAAATGTAATCTGAATGGGTTGGATTCACAAAATAGAGAATCACTAAATGCTGAAATATCAGTAAAAGAAATCGAAGAATCTATCAGATCATTAAACAATGGTAAAACACCGGGACCATATTGTATTGGTTCGGAATTTTATAAAACATTTTATGATCTGATTGCACCACGTTTGAAGATACTCTATGAATACATTTATACCCACCAGAAATTACCAGAAATGTTAAATGGATCTATGATAACACTTATACCTAAAATAGACAAAGATCTGGATGACCCAGGATCATATAGAGCTATAGCTCTTTTAAATACTGATCAAAAGATACTAACCAAAATATTAGCACAAAGACTAAGCACAGTCATTAATAAATTAATTCACCCGGAATTTATACCAAAACGATATTCCTCATATAATCTGAGACGATTATTCAATATTATATATTCGAAAAGAGGTATTAATAAAGACCTAGAATTTATATCGTTAGATGCGGGGAAAGCCTTTGACCAGGTGGAATGGTCTTACTTGTTTTCGGTTATGGAAACTTTTAAGTTGGGAGAGAAGTTTATCACTTGGGTTAAATTATTATACACTAATCCAACAGCCAGAATACTAACAAATCAAATGCTATCAACTAAATGTAATTTATTCCGAGGCTGCAGACAAGGTTGTCCTTTATCCCCGCTATTGTTTGCACTTGCAATAGAACCATTAGCTCAACGTGTGAGATTACATCCTGAAATATATGGGTGTGACACCAGAGATACTGAAAATAAAATCTCCTTATATGCGGATGATGTATTACTTTATATTACAAAGCCGGAAATTAGTATCCCAAATTTACTAAAATTAATAACTGAATTTGGATTATTTTCAGGATATAATATTAATTGGAATAAAAGTGAACTTGTGCCAATAATGGTAAATAACTTACATATACTACAACAATTTCCTTTTAAGATAGCAAATGAAAAAAATCAAATATCTTGGAATTTATGTAACAAAAAGATTCGATTCTTTATTTAAATCCAATTTTCCACTTTTATTGAATAAATTAAATAAGAATATTTTATATTGGAAAATATTACCTATTTCAATGCTAGGTAGAATTAATGCAATAAAAATGATTTTTCTCCCGCAATTACTACATCTCTTCCAATTGATTCTGATACAGTGGCTTGCAAATGTTTTCATACCCCTTGAACTTTTCCACATTTTGTCACGTTACAACCACAAACGTAAATGTATTTTATTGGGATTTTATGTGATAGACCAACACAAAATGGCGCATAATTGTGAAGTGGAAGGAAAATGATACATGGTTTTCAAATTTCTTTACAAATAAAAAACTGAAAAGTGTGGCATGCAAAAGTATTCAGCCCGTTTTACTCTGATACCACTAAATAAAATCCAGTGCAACCAATTGCCTTCAGAAGTCACCTAATTAGAAAATAGAGTCCACTTGTGTGTAATCTAATCTCAGTATAAATACAGCTGTTCTGTGAAGGCCTCAGAGGTTTGTTAGAGAACATTAGTGAACAAACAGCATCATGAAGCCCAAGGAACACACCAGACAGGTCAGGGATAAAGTTGTGGAGAAATTTAAAGCAGGGTTCGGTTATAAAAAAATATCCCAAGCTTTGAACATCTCACAGAGCACTGTTCAATCCATCATCCGAAAATGGAAAGAGTATGGCACAACTGCAAACCTACCAAGACATGGCCGTCCACCTAAACTGACAGGCTGGGCAGGGAGAGCATTGATCAGAGAAGCAGCCAAGAGGCCCATGGTAACTCTGGAGGAGCTGCAGAGATCCACAGCTCAGGTGGGAGAATCTGTCCACAGGACAGCTATTAGTCGTGCACTCCCCAAATCGGGCCTTAATGGAAGAGTGGCAAGAAGAAAGCCATAAGAAGTCCAGTTTGCAGTTTGCCACAAGCCATGTGGGGGACACAGCAAACATGTGGAGGAAGGTGCTCTGGTCTGATGAGACCAAATTTGAGGTTTTGGCCTAATTGCAAAATGCTATGTGTGGCAGAAAACTAACACTGCACATCACCCTGAACACACCATCCCCACTGTGAAACGTGTTGGTGGCAGCATCAGGCTGTGGGCATGCTTTTCTTCAGCAGGGACAGGGAAGCTGGTCAGAGTTGATGGGAAGATGGATGGAGCCAAATACAGGGCAATCTTGGAAGAAAACCTGTTAGAGTCTGCAAAAGACTTGCGACTGGGGCGGAGGTTCACCTTTCAGCAGGACAACGACCCTAAACATACAGCCAGAGCTACAATGGAATGGTTTAGATCAAAGCATATTCATGTGTTAGAATGGCCCAGTCAAAGTCCAGACCTAAATCCAATTGAGAATCTCTGGCAAGACTTGAAAATTGCTGTTCATAGACGCTCTCCATCCAATCTGACTGATCTTGAGCTATTTTGCAAAGAAGAATGGGCAAAAATTTCAGTCTCTAGATGTGCAAAGCTGGTAGAGACATACCCCAAAAGACTTGCAGCTGTAATTGCAGCGAAAGGTGGTTCTACAAAGTATTGACTCAGGGGGGCAAAATACTTTTGCACGCCACACTTTTCAGTTTTTTATTTGTAATAATATTTGGAAACCATGTATCATTTTCCTTCCACTTCACAATTATGCACCACTTTGTGTTGGTCTATCACATAAAATCCCAATAAAATACATTTACGTTTGTGGTTGTAACGTGACAAAATGTGGAAAAGTTCGAGGGGTATGAAAACTTTTGCAAGCCACTGTATATCTTCCTAAAAAATTCTTTAAGAAGATTGATTCTATAGTCACAAACTTTATCTGGGATTATAAGTGCCATAGAATAAATAGAAAACATTTATGTAAATCAAAAATAAATGGAGGTCTAGCACTGCCAAACTTTATGTTTTATTACTGGGCAGTTAATATTAAAAATATGAATTTTTGGTTAGTAGAGACAGATAAACAACCAATCTGGTTAAAAATGGAAAAAGAAGATTGTTCGCCTTTTGAAATTAGCTCGATTTTATTCGCTAATATTAAACTAGGTAAGAAAATCTATATTGAAAATCCTATAATAGAAAGTGGGATACATATCTGGAAACAAATAAAGAAAACATTAAAATTGAAATGTATACCACTAGCCCTAACCATTGTAAATAATGTTACATTTAAACCTTCAATCATGTTCCAATGACAGAAATATATAGGCAATCATGGGAAAACGAATTAGGTCAATTAATCAAACTAGAAGTATGGGATGAAAGTTTACAACATATACACCATTGTTCATTAAATGCTAGACACTCTCTTATACAATTTAAAATATTACATAGATTACATTATTCAAAATCCAAATTACATAGTATTTTTTTCGAATGTATCTGCCATATGTGATAAATGTCAGCACCTAGAAGCTAACTTAACGCATTAATTTACAAATTGTATAAAAATTACTAAATTTTGGACAGAAATATTTAAGATAATTTTGAATGTTGTTAATATGAATCTGATCCCTGACTCAAAATTAATAATATTGGGAATATTAGAAACAGATCAACTAATAACAACGAATCAAAGAATTTTCATTGATTACAGTTTAAAAATTGGGAAAAAATTAATATTGAAATTCTGGAAAGGTCCTACATCCCCCACAACCAAAATGTTGATTACAGAAATGTCCGAGACACTTCATCTGAAAAGATTAAGGCTTGTCCTACTGGACAAGTTGGATCTTTTCAGAGGAATATGGTCTCCATTTATTGACTATTTAAACGGTCAAAATGGCTCGGTACGATAGCCTGACTGAAGCCTGAATAAAGGAATGGATGAAGAATCATATATAACAAATCATGGATATATCTCCAATGATGGATAACATGTTTTACACTCCACTCATTTGTTTTTGATTTTCTATTTTTACTTTATTTTCTCTATTTTTTCCTATCTGCAATAAAAAAAATAAAAAATATATAGAAATACAAAGACATAATTGTTATTATTACCCATATCACACATCTGAGCTATGCTTTTACAAAATTGTATTCCCTTCGTTTTGAGTGCCAGCAGGGTTAACAGGGGAATATTTTCTTGTATTCCCCTTTCTTGCGAACGCCTATGGACTTTACGTGTTAAAACACCGGTAAATATAGTCTTATATTCCCCTGGTCTCACATCCGGGAACTTGGCAATGTGGCACTGCGTGGGAAATTTAGAATTTGTTCTCGACAAAACAAGCAAAATGGCAGCCTCCTGCGAGAAGAGGTTCGCGACTTTTGACGAACAGCAATTTGACGAGATTTTACAAAACAAAGATGCGCAGAACACGAAGAAGGCAACGAAACAAGCAGTAACAATATTCAAGGAATATTTGATGGAGAAGGGTCTAGATGTCGATATTCAAATGGCAGACAGGAAGACTGCCGCGTCCATTTTGGCTAAATTTTACGTGGAAGTCCGCCGAGCTGAGATGTTGAGATTTTCCTCTAGATGTGTGATATGGGTAATAATAATAATATTGACTGTCATCTTTCGGGGGATACGACATATATTGCCCTCACTAGATCCATATTGCCCTCGTCTTCGACTCTGGCAATATGAATCTACTTCAGGCAATATATGTGTATCCCCCTCAAGGCCAGTCAATATTCTATTAATATTAAGAATATTACGAATGTATGTGACAAATATATTATTTTAATGTGTACTTACGTCTAATAAAAATATTTAACAAAAAAAAAACCAGCAGGATATAAATCAGATGGGCAGATGAACAGATGGCACTTAATCCAGACAAGCGTGAAGTGATGTAGAGGAATCTTGGGGAACTTGTGGATTGCTCCCTGCAGGTAGGGTACATTCGCAGTTGCCACATTAGAGGAGGGATGTGGAAGCTTTGGAGAGGGTGTAGAAGAGGTTCACCAGGACATTGCCTGGAATAGAGTGTATTAGCTACAACATTGGACAATCCTTGATTGTGTCTTCTGAAGTACTGGATGATGAAGGAGACCGGATAGAAATTTATGAAATTATTAGACCAGGTGCGGACCCGTTGGGCTGGTCCACCAAGGCAATATTCCACCACTGACCCATAGCCCCCAACTGCGCAGGCACGGATGACGGGTTCCCACTGTGACGCCACAGATCCCCGTTGTGTCGCGAGTCACGGTAACCCTCCTCCAACTGTGCAAGCATGGCCGGCAAGTGGGAGCACGACTGCAATGTGTTTAAAGTTCAAAATGGCAATAATAAAATAAAAAGTAAGATCAATGTGAACGCATCTCACTTTCACTCTTCAGTCCCCTATTCCCTTCCTCCATTATCCTCCCTCTCCCCACCCTCCACCAACCCTCCTCTGCTTCCTCCCCTCAACCCTTGCCTCCCCTCCTCCGTCTTCCACCTCCCCTTCTCCATTGCCTCGCCATCCCTCTTTCTACCCCTATCCTCCTCCAATTTCCCCTCATCTCTCAGCATTCCCACCCCTCCTTTGCACCCTCCCTCTTTTTATCCTTTTCCCACTCCCTCCCTCACCTCTCCTTTCCCCGTCAGTCACTCCCTCCTTCACTCCTAAACCTCTCTCCCCTCCTTACCACCTCCTCTCCCTCTATCCTCCGCTTCCCCACTCCTCTCCTCCCTGTTACCCCACCCCCACTCTCCCACCTCACCTCCCCCACTGCCGTCCTCTCCCTCTATCCCCCTTCCTCCCCACTCTACCTCCTCACCTCCCCCACTTTCCATTCCCTACCCCCTCCTCTCCCTCTAGCCCCCTGCTCCCCACTCCTCACCTCCCCCCATCCCACCCCCGCCCACAAAAAAATCATGATTTTCTTTAATGAAACCTCCCCCCAATCCATCCTCCCACAATGAAAATCGCGATGTATTTTTAAAAATGAAATTCTCAATGAAAATCGCGTTTTTTCTTTAAAATAATCTAACCACAACGTTAGTTGTTAATGAAAATGGAGAGGATTCTGAAGGATAAGATATATGTGCATTTGAATAGACAGAGGCTGTTTATGAATAGTCAGCATAGTTTTTTTGTGTAGGAGATTGTTTCTTACGAATTTGATTTGAGTATTTTGAAGAAATAACCAAAATGTTCACCAGGGAAATGCCATAGATATCATCAATGTGGCCTTTAATAAGGGTCCACATGGTAGGCTGCTCTGGAAGGTTAGATTGCATGGTATTCAGGGAGATGTCGCTAACTTGTTACAGAATTCGCTTCATGGAAGGAAGCAGAGGCTGGTGATGGAAATGTGTTTTCTGGAAAGAGTGCAGACAAGATTTGCAAGGCTGTTGCCAGGACCTTGAGGGGCAGATCTACAGGGAGAGGTGGGGATGGTTGGTTCTTTATTCCTTGGAGTGCAGAAGGGAGGGGTGACCTTATAGAGATGTATAAAATAATCAGGGGAATCGATAGGATGGATGTACAGAGTCTTTTACCCAGAGTAGAAGAATCAAGAACCAGAGGACATAGGTTTAAGGTGAACGGGGAAATATTTAATAGAAACCTGAAGGGCAACTTTTTCACTCAGAGGGTGGTGGGTATATGGAATGTGCTGCCTGATTATGTGGTTGAGGCAGGTACTATAGCACCATTTAAAAGACACTTTGACAGGAACATGGATAGGAAACACAGGCAAATAGAACTAGCTTAGATGGGACATCTTTGTTGGCATAGACCAGTTGGGTCAATGGGCCCATTTCTGTGCTATATGACTCATTGACTCTAAATGGATAATTTTGAAGCTGGAAGGACACAGTGGAGAACTCCAAGGTCCCTGGTCTTCGACTGTTTACTATTTACATTAATGACCTGGAGTGAAGTAACACATCGAAGGTTTCCAAATGTGCCAATGATATAATAATAGGTGGAGAGACATGTGGTGAGGACATTATTATCATGCAATGAGATATAGATGGAATGAGTCTAAACTGGGAAATGGAGTTTGATATTGAGGGTAGGGAAGATAGATGACATTGAGAGGGACCGTGAGGGGGAACTTCTTTACTCAGCTTCCAGCAGCACGATTTTAACATTTAAAAGTAAAGTTTTTCGTGATAATGGTTTTGAAATTTTAATATTACAACATTTTTCATTAATTTTTGATCAACATGATCACTGAAGTTTAAGAAATAAGATGTATTAATTAAATTAGGCGGTCACACCTTTAAACACCTTAAGTAGGTATGTTACCAAACTTACCTTCAGCGGCGCTGCAGTTCTGTCACTGGCCGTGTGCGCGACTTTGCCGCCTTTGGGGGGGGCGGGGTTAAAATGCGGTTTTCCCTTGCCATCCGGAAGTATATTTTCTCGGAGTGCAAGCTTTTTCTGGAGATTTGTTCCAACTGCCGGTAAGTGACTTTTTTTTTTTAAATCGCCCGACTATTTCAGCGCTGCAGTAAAATAAAAATTAGCTCCTAATGCCGTGAACGCTGACAACGGGGATGGATTTTACGTAGGGGACAGGTAAATGAAAGCTGTTTATTTTTTCATATAAACTCGCTTGTTTAGATGACCTTAATCAACATTTCATGTTGCAAAACGGTGATTTATTCCCCATATGAACTGGCAGTATTTTTCCTGCCGATATTGGGTTTAAATTCATTGCAACTGCAATGTTCCAATCCATCGCGTTCCAGAAAATACCACTCGCTAGCTGATTTAAATGGCCATTAATTTACGGGCATTAAACACTAAATTCCTTCAACTTGGCCTATAAATTAATGACAATGAGATTTAAAAATCATGTTATATTGTGAATTCTTGTGTGAATGTTATTTGGACACTTAGGCTTTTAAAAAAATGTTAATTTTTCTTAAGAAAATGTTTAGATCTAGTAATTGAATTTTGTAATTAGCTACAATTGGGCAACTAACTAATTACATGCTTTAATTTCAGGTCATCCAAGTAAGATTGTTTCATATTTGTTTCAGAATGCTTCAATCTATAATAACTGAAAATGTATTTCAGTTCTCTTAATTTTTAAGAAAGTTATGAGCTTTTGACTGTCCTCGATCACAACTTTTGTGTTAAGTCAATGGAAAAGCAATAGGGAACAATATGCTAATTTCCAAGTATGAAAATAGCCATAGCTTTTTTCATACTGAAGATATGAAAGTGAATTAGGTGTCATATTAAACTTCTTTTTATACTTTATCTGATGGGATAAATTGCAGACTTGATTTTTAAAATCTCAAAATTTTGTAACATTGCTACCTTATGCAGCTTGTAGGATGATGATACACTATAAATGGCAACAGCAAGGAATGATTTGTGTACCAGCACGTTACTGTCTCCAAAAGAAACACTATATAAAGAGGTGGATTATTATCTAACTGGAGAGAGACTACAAATGAATGAAGTTTGGAGATTTTCTTGTGCATGATTCATAACATTTAGGAGGCAGGTGAAAAAATAGTTAATTGGAGTTTCAGAATGAAGAGACTGTATTACAGTTCTGCTGCATCTGGAATACAGTGTGCAAAAGGATATAGAAGCATTAGAGGCAGTCCACAAGATATGCACCAGGCTAATTCCTGGGAGAAGAAAGTTGTCCTATCAACAGAGGCTCTGTTGATAGGACAACTCGTCAGTCTGGGTCTATGTTCCTTGAGTTTAGAATAACGACAGGTGACTTATTCCAACAATATCTAAGGGGGCTTCACAGGGTCATTGATCAGATGTTTCCATCCATGAGAGAGTCATAAACAAGGAGACATAGTCACAACTATTTTCTTCTGGTGTGTTTGAAGGAACTGCAGATGCTGGTTTAAACCGAAGATAGATACAAAAAGCTGGAGTAACTCAGTGGGTCAGACAACATCTCTGAAGAAAAAGAATGTGACGTTGTGGGTCAAGACCCGATGTTGTGGGTCAAGACCCTTCTTTGGGGTCTGAACAAGGGTCTTGACCCAAAAGGTCACCTATTCCTATTTCCTTGTGGTGTTGGGAGTGCCATCAAGATGGAATATAGACACTCCCTGACTAGTGCAATGGGCGACATATGCAGTAAGTAAATAATTCTGACAGTTTGTAATTTCTCCAACACTGTACGATCACTGAAGTTTACAACAGAAATAAACCAGCAATGGCGTTGATGCTAATCCAGAAGGCCATGTGCTGCAGAATGTGCCCCAACCGTGAGACAGAACACAAGCCGGCAGTGCTTACTCAGAAAACCGCACACCACAGAGGGTGCCACGGATGCAGCCGGACGCCGCTGAGAGTCAATACGCTCAGTGACTAACACAAAACGCTGGAGTAACTTAGTGGGCTTACTTCTCTGGAGAACCTGGACAGTCGACATTCTGGTTTGAAAGCCATCTTCAGACGTTGAGTTACTTTGTGCACGGGATAGGGATGGTGATTCCCACTTACACTAAACCTGTCTGGCGTAAGGGTTCCCAGAACGCAACCCTTCCACAAGTTGGTGAGTGCCAGTATTAGTTATGAAGACACCTTTACCTTTGCTAGTTTTAGCTCAACTGCTGTAAAGCACCTCAACAGAGACCATCCCACCAAGGGCCCGTACTGTCTTGTCCACACAAGTCCGGTGCAAGATCACCTGTCCCCTGTGGTTAACTCCTGCTGTCTCTGCTCGCTAGTACCTCAGCTTTCCCTGCAAGGGAGGGAAAGTGTGATCATGAATATCATGTGGTCTTTTTGGTGATGTGGCTGCTATGATTGAATTGCTGGCAGTACCTGCCAGCTGCGAGATATTTATGTGCAGTTTGCAACAGTGTTAAGTGCGCAATGATGGAGTAGACAGCCGGTACGATTCTTGATGGATGGACATTGTTGGTAGATAAGGTGGGAGTGTGGTGCTTTGTTAAGCGTTAAGCAAAATTAGTGGTGCAATTGATTCATTATAGCATGTAACGGTACAGTCACTGACCTTGGCCACTGAAGTGGGGTCAGTCAATCTCTAATATTTGAACGTATCAGCATTTCCATCCTGAACACAAACTGAAACATATAATTCCTTGTGCTATAACATTTGGCATGCTCACATGAAGAGTGCGTTCATCTCCTTGTTCTTGAAAAGGCTTTCTATGAAATATTGACAGAAATAAATCTCCAGGCGCATTCACGATGTTGCTAAATACGTCACTCAGGAATTATTGGCTTTTTCTGTCTCCTTGCAATCAACCCTTCTACAATCAATGTAGTTTGAGCAATCTTGCATATAGCAAAAGCAATTTATAATCAATATTCTTTTGCATTAAATGAAAAGGAGGAAGCCAAAGAAAGCTCCCGAAGTACCACTCTGTCCAATTACTCATCTTAAAGCTATCAAGGGGTTTATTGATTTGTCCGACACAAGGTAGTATCCAAAATAATTTACAAACCAAATCAATGTAAAAGAAAATGAAGACAAACTACGAGCCATGTGGTAAGAAATCAAGGTTACTGTGACTTTGGTCAGTGATTCAATTTGGTCATGACTGAATCAACGGCCAATTTTGCAACTCTAAGAGTTTTCATTTCCATCAAATGTAATAGGGTTGATGGTGAAAAGATGTTCCACTTGTATTTGAGACCAGTACAGGTGCTATAAATCTAAAATAGTCACCAATAAATCCAATAGTGTTCAAGAAAGTCGTCTTCATTAATTGCTAGCCACAAATTAGTTACAAGAAGACTGAAAGATGGTTATACCTATCCCCTTGTTCAAAAAGGCCAGTTGGGATAAGCCTGGGAAACATAGGCAGCGAGCCTTACATCTGTGGTTGGGAAGTTGGAGAAGATCCTGTGTAGGAAGGCATGGCAGATGCTGGATTACACTGAAGACAGACAAAATGCTGCAGTAATTCAGTGGGTCAGGCAGCATCTCTGGAGAAAATGAATAGGTGAGGTTGAGTTTAATCCGTTCCTCAGAGTTAGGGGGAGAGAAACTAGAGGCATGATAAGGTTCAGAACAAATCCGAGCCTGTAACAATGACTGACCAAGGAAAGGTGGAGGCCATAATGGTCCATTGTTGGCTATGGAAGAGAAGCTAACAAACGGATATATGAATGCGAACAGTGGAGGAGGCAGGGCAAGTTGTGAGGGGGAGCTTTGGCATGTCCAAAATTTTAATTTTTGCCAATATCATAAATTTGAACAATGAGCCCAAATAAATGGGAAAAAAACATCCTTCTACCTGATGATTTGAATTTTGCCCTAAATGTAATGAACTGTCGAATACCAACATAGTTCCCAGGGGGATTCAAGCCCACAGTACATAATCACTGATAGTGCAACATTAATTAGCACCAATCTAGCGATGCCATATGGATGTCAATAAAAGCATGATTCTGTCTCATTCATAGTGTGCCATGAGCAAATGTTTAAACTTCAAAGGGATGTCCTTGAATGTACAAATAGCTTTTCATTTAGTTAAATCATTTGAATTACTCAAGGCGATGGGCTGTGCAGAATTGGAATGTCAGCACTCATGGTCCTGGTGAAAACAGTGCGGCCGCAGATTATCCCTCCTGGCAGTAGCCCAACATAAACATAATGGAGCGGCCTGTGTGTCTGTTCACAGGTTCCAAGTTAACAACATGGGGCCTCCTTCTAGGCATTCCTGGGTATTGGAAAGGTCTAGTGAAGCGCTTACATGTGCTGAAGAAGTCAGATGATTTTAAAAATAAGCTTAATCGCTTGCCAGAATCTAATGATTTCCCAATGCCTTACGAGCCACGTATAATTTCGCAAAACCCATGTTTTAGTAATAGTGCTGAAACTTGCAACATACTGCTCCTCGCCTGCCACAAACCACTATAGAGGGCAGTGAAGAAGAAAGTACTTTAATATGGAATTTTTATTTCATGCTCTTGAGGCCTCAAAGCATGGTAAACATAAGATATGGGGTTTGGACTTGATGGCTCAACTCTGGAATTCATGATATTATGAAGCCCCATTTCCTGGTTTTATGTTCACAAGTTTCATACATTCATATTTCTAAAGAAGACCAACAGCCCATCAAGTCTACGCTGGCTCAAGCTAATCCTATTCTCTGTTTCCCATACTTTCTACATTCCCATTAATTCCCTTCAAATTCTAACACTTTGCTGAACACTGAGAGCAACTTATACTGTCTGATTAGCCTAACTCACACATCTTTGAGAGGCAAGAGAAAACTAGAGACAATGAAAATCCATGCAGTCACGGGGAGAGCTTAGCATCATATAGAGTACTGGAGGTCATTATTGTGCCCAGCCTCTAACTCTGTGAAGCAGCGGCTCTACTAGACATTGTACTGCCTATCCTTAATGTTCTAGTGACCTCTTTGAAGACATTATAAAGTGGGATGCAGGAGCTCAAATTAGACAATGATCTAGTGAGAGCATCTCTGTTGACTGTGGTGTCAGTGACTGTAGCTCCTCCAGGTAACATAACATGAGGCCTTGTCCCAAAAAGTAAATAAGACTGTTAACTATATTTCAAGAATGGTCCACTTAGTGCCTGAGGGGAACTCACTGTTTGTGGTCATGTTATGTCAGCAATAATTGATTCAACAAACGACAACATCCAGGGGAGAAGAGGTTCGTTGAAGTTGATATTGTGTTAGCACAAGTAATGCCAGAGGTAATATGTAATGAACAAGTGAGGGGAAACTGGCAAATAGCAAGGCAGACGGGTATCAGGGAGCAGAGAGAAACAGGATTTGCCTGAAACTCCAAATCTCCACATATTCTGTCTAATGTGCTCAGTGATTCTAACATTGCAATTTCAGATGTCCAGCATCCATGGGTATTTCCTTTCAAATTATTAAAATAATGCCAACTGACCAGTTTCCAGTTGTCCTGCCACAACAGTGAGCACTTCTAACACGTGGGCCTCCAAATCTAAACCCTGACTCATTGCTAATGTCAGCACTTCCACCTGAGCCTTTCAACGTGTCAAATGTAACCATGGCCTTTTATCCAGAGATTAGCAGCCAAGAACCTACTATTCCCCATCCCCATGCGGGACAACAAACTTGTTAATGCTGCTGGTGCTTGGGATACAAAGTGGTATTAAATGAAAACACAAAACTAACATATCCTTTATCCTTCTACATTATCATTTGGTTCTAGCATTTTCAGCAATGATTTTGCTTTTATTAATTTGTTGGTAGAATGTCTTTTTAGATGTGTTCCTTTCGCTGAAAGTATGTAAATACAAATAAGGATCTCAATAAAATTAATGAAGCAATGAAAGAAGCAAAATAAGAGCATGTAAAATGCATTTAATAATGAGACAACAGAAAATTTGCCATCTTTTCTAGCATGGGCAATAGTTAAAAATTAATTTGCTAAAGGAATATTGAATCTCCAGCCAATAGCAATAGTGGGCAAAAATGTTCATTTCAGACACTGGCATAAATGGATTCTTTTTCCTGATTCCCCTAATGTCAATTTGCCATTCTCATGAAGGCTACCAGCAGATAATCTTATTAGTTGTGCGAGATAGTAAATCAAACACCCCACTTTGAGTTCCTTTGCCTGCAGTATAGCTGATACAAGTCACCTCTGCAGAACTTCTTCCAAATTGGAGATGCCTCCTAGCTCACAAATTTTCCCCTCTCCAACTGAAAGGCACAAGTTTCTCCCCCACCACCCTAAACTCTGTGGCCTCTCGCTATTACTGAATGCAGTTGATAATTAGTTCAGGCTTTAATGAGGGCATTGCAGCGCTCTGCATTTTTAGCCCAAGCAGCAATGTGTCAAATTTATTGACTTGTAAAAATTTAATAGAGCTGTTAACAGCATCAGCAAGTTTGATATCATTAAGAAATTGTTCAAACATCTGCTTGCGGGAAGATGAACATGCAGTGTGGCTCAGCAAAGCCAATAACTAATATTGGTATTTGTTCATTATTATCACGTGCATATTATCAGTGAAAAAATGTGTTTTGTGTGTTGTTCAAGCAAATCATACCATACATAAGTATATCAGGCAAATTTTACCATAAATAACTACATCAGGTAGGACAAAAAAAAAAGTGCAAAATATAGGGTTACAGTTTCAGATAAAGTGCAGATTAAAAATGTACAAAGGATGCAACAATATGGATTGGAAAATGGAGATTTATTCAAGTGTCTGATAGCAAGGAAGTTATTCATGAATCTGGTAGTATATGCTATCGAATTTTTTGTACCTTCTCCCCAACAGAAGAGGGGAGAAGAGAGACATAAAATGCTGGAGTGACTCAGCGGGACAGGCAGCAAATCTGGATGGTATGGTGATTCGGTCGAGACCCTTCCTCAGATGAGGGAATGACTATGGTTGTGAATGGTCTTTGAATATATTGACTGCTTTCCTGAGGCTGCATTACATTTAAAAGAAGTGGGTGCGAGGTGTGTGAGAGGAGGCTGGTCAGCATGATGTACTGGGGTGTGTTCATAAATCTCTGCAATTTCTTGTAGTCTTGTACAGAGCAGTTGCCATTATCAAACTGTGACACACAAGAATGCTGTCTATGGTGCATCTGTAGAAATGATGGCCCAGAGGCACAGCAGTAAAGTTGCTACCTTACAGCACCAGAGACCCGGTTCAATCCTGACTATGGGCGTTGTCTGGATGGAGATTGTACGTTCTCCCTGTGACCACATGGGTTTTCTCAGGATGCTAACGTTTCCTCCCACATTCCAAAGATGCGATTGTTTTGTAGGTTATTTGGCTTCTGTAAATTGTCCCTAGTGTGTAGGATAGACAACAGAATTATTCCTAGTGTGTAGGATAGCAAGGTTGTCAACATTGGCTGAGAGTTTGGAGTGAGAAATTGCAAGAGATGAAGCCCAAGCGAGCGTAGCGACCGAGGGGGGGGTGGGAGGTGAGGGATGGGTTAAGGGTGTTGGAGGGGGGTGACCCCCCCTCCCATTGGATCGGATCTTTTGCATTTTTCGGCTTGAAAGTGTGCAATCTGGTGCATACTGTAGCAAGTCTTTTAACTGACATTTGAATGCAATATTTATGCTTTATATTGGATTAGCCATGAATAAGGCTAAATTACATTCCTAATTACATTCCACAGTAGAGCCAGGCTCTGCTCAGCAGGTGAAGCACATGAATGATCTCAGTGGATTCATGTATGAAATCAGATTATAATCAAGATCTCACTGCACACATGGTACTACTCCTGACCCGACTCCAGTTGCATACCTTCTCTCATTCCTGACCCGGAGTCCAGCCTTACACCTGGCCCCCTATTCTACCCTGACCATAACTGCTTACCTGCTTAGGTTCCCAGTGCTCAACAGTCCCATTGTCCCAGCTTTGACTGCACACCTAGTACTATTCCAGACCTTGACTCTGGATGCACACGTGGCCTTGATCCTAGCCCCTCTGCACTGACAATATATCTGGACTACACATAAAGCCCCATATCTGACTCCCCGGACTTAACATATTACGTTCAAGTCCACAGGTGCTTATCTAATGCGGTAATCTTCTATGGGGCGCTTCACGGACCAAATTTTGTATAACAAAATTTGTTACATCCATTGGCTTCCTTGTTATCTAACATGCTAGTTACTTTGTCAAAGAAGACATCAATTGGTTGAACACAATTTCTCATCCATAAAATTATACTCACTCAGCTGTATAAGTATTCTGTTACCATTTATTTCATTTTCCTAACAAACTGACCTGAAGTCATTTTCACCCCCAATATTTTCAGTATATTACGCTTTTGATGCCCCGGGACTCTTGCACTGAGGCTGCTCCATGGCTGGAGCTGCAGCGAGGGACTCGCCAGCCCGGCAAACACACGTCAGCCCCGGCTCCCCATCCGCATCTGCTCCTGCCGCTGCTTCTGCTTCCATCCCTCCCTCCGCCCCGGCTCTCCAACATCCGCAGCCCACGCAGTTGATATTAGTTTTGAAATTCTCGTTGATCACAGAATTTCTCATGACATTTCGTGAGATTTGGGCGAAATGCGTGAGTCTCACGCTCAATGCGTGAGGGTTGGCAGCTCCGTCTTTGGTCAGCGTGGACTCAGTGGACCATAGGGCTTGTTTCCATGCTCTATCTCTAAACTAAAAAAACGAAATTGACAACAGTCCTTGGAGAGAAGCTGTACTTCCCTAGTCTTCTGTGGAAGAGAATATAGTGCTCTCTTGGTCGCAGCATCAATGTGGTTGAAGCAGGACTATTTTCACCTAAGAAATTGAAGCTCTCGATCATCTCCACTTTAGCACCAATTGTTACATTTACTCCACCCCAGTTCCTGAAGAGACTGTATGCCATTGCTCGTACGAGTCACTATACACACAATGCAACCACAGGAGTTTAGCCAAGCACAATTTAGATTTTGACTAAACATTTTCCAATTTGCAATAAAGAGTTTAAGCCTAGGTCATAGACATTGCCCACACCTTTCATTTTATGGTTGCGGCATTTATGGGAAAACAACATCATACAACTGAGACTTGCTTGCTAATAGACAGGAATGTGATTTAAATGTTAAACACAATGGACAAAATGAGTTGAAGGGCAGGGAAGGATCTAATGAAGATACATTTATGAAATAAGGGTAAAATAAACAGGGAACAGAATTATTGATCCAGAGGATAAAATGGTAAAATTAGAATGATTGGAGTAATAAATTAGAGTAATAACTAAATAAATTGCCCAATCAGGAATGAGCATAGAGACAACATAGAAAAACACTGGAAAAAAAATTAAATGCAAGGAAACGGATGAGGCAGGAGGAACTGAAACGTGGTAATAATAAGGTTGAGAATGGTTGTTAAATATTGCAGGATATCATAGCCAGGAAATTGGATCATATAATATCATGTTTTGTTGCATTGTAATCTAATTTAAACAAACAAAACCTAAATGAGAGAGACAGAGAGAGAGACCAAGAGACGGACAAAGAGAGAGAGAAACACACACACACACACACACAGACAGACAGACAGACAGAGAGAGAAAGAGACTCACACAGACAGAGAGAGAGAGAGAGAGACAGAGGGAGAGAGAGACAGACACAGGGGGAGAGAGAGAGATGGGGAGGGAGAGGAGGAGAGGGAGAGAGGGAGAGGGAGGGAGAGGGAGGGATGGAGAGGGGGGAGGGAGAGGGAGAGGGAGCGAGAGCGGGAGCCAGAGAGAGACAGACAGAGAGAGACAGAGAGAGACAGAGAGAGACAGAGAGAGACAGAGATAGATAGACAGAGAGGGACAGAGATAGACAGACAGAGAGAGACACAGAGAGACACAGAAAGACACAGAGAGACAGACAGACAGAGACAGAGAGAGAGAGAGAGAGAAAAACAGAGAGAGCGAGAGAGAGGGAGACAGAGAGAGAGCAAGAGGGAGCGAGATAAACAGAGATAGAGAGAGCGAAACAGAGAGAGTGAGAGACAGTGACAGAGAGAGGGCGAGCGAGAGAGAGACAGTGAGAGAGACAGAGAGAGAGCCAGAGAGAGGTACCCAAACGTGGCATTGAACAATGAGAAGCCGAAGCAAAGAATTGGAAGCCAAATGATCGAACGGAAACGGTGCCGAAAAGCCAAATAACCAAAAGGATAAAACGCCGAAAAGACAACTAACCGAAGGGATGCCTAAAAACCTACTAACCGAAAGGGCGCACTGAAAAAGGCCATCTCACCGAACGGATGCAACGCCGAAAAGCCAAATAACGGACATGACGTCGCTGGGGGCGGGACTTGTCAGCGATTGGTCCAGACCACCGTGTCCATCACATCACTGGCCGGCGGAGACGGGAGGATGGGGGTCATTCTCCCACACAAGACCGCCCGCGGCTGGAGGTTGACTGGGCATTCTGAAACCGAGCGCCAAGGTGTAAGCGGCCGAAGAAGCGCATCCCTCGGGACAGCCCCCACTCTCCCCTCGGGCGTCAGCATTGTCTGGCCAAGGCTGCCCTCCACCTCGTCTCCCCCATGTGGTCACACTGTGACCGGCTGTGGGTCGGCAGCGCACACACACACGGGGCTGGATGGGGAGGGGTTGCGGACACTCGGGGACAAAAACCCGGCAACGTCCCTGTCAGCTGCAGCAGAGTTAGGGACAGTCTGGTCCCTCCGCCCACCCAGTCTCTGACCGTGATGCACCACCACCTGACCCCGAACCCCACACCAGGGTGATTCACCCCCTGACACCCATGGGGGGGGGTGGACACAAATTCCCTGGCAGGCCGATGACAAGTGTGCATGGCCGAACAATTTCATCTCCTCCCACACCCCCCCTCCCCCTTGATAAGAAGAAGCACATTTTATTTATTGTTTAAAAACAATAACCGTCTGGTTGCCTGCGTTATGCACACAACAAGCTCCCATGCACAAAACACTAGATAATCTGTATTTTTTCAGTTTATTTGCAGTTCATTTTGAACTTTGCGCATTTAACAGTGCCATTTTCGCAGCGGTGTCGAGTAAATCGTACTTTTCATCCCCCACGGACAATACATTACTCTCACATCACATACCTTACCCTCTACATAAAAACAACGTGTCAATGCCTCTTCAAGGTCTACTAATGCACCCATAGCTACAGTTGCAGGTGCAGCTGAAGGGATTTGGCGCTCGGAACAATGACCGCATTAGAAGATCATCTGAGCATCTTGAAATCAATCTCATGAGCACGTGAAAGTTAGCCGAGCGACGCGGTATCGATCAGACCACATCGCCCAGAGTGGAAAAGAATGAAATGGAAATTGCAAATTATTAAACTGCAACTTTCCCCCTTCCCCGGCACAAAGGCAGCAATAACATATATGCCACCTGTTTAATCTTTTTCCCGAATATGCATAAAAGAGGCTGTATGTATATATCTATATACATACAGAATGGTCTCGACCCTTCAGCTGTAACTGCAACTGAAGCAATGGGTGGATTAGTAGACCACGAAGAGGCGTCAACACTTTGTTTTTATGCAGAGGGGTAATAGAGGTAAGGTATGTGATTTGAGAGTAACGTATCGTCTCTGGGGTGGGGGGGGAGGACGATTTACTCACCACCACTCCGAAAATGGCACTGTTAAATGCGCAAAGTTAAAAAAACAAATGAACTGCAAATAAACTGAAAAATACAGATATTCCGGTGATGAGTGCGTGGGAGCTTGTTGTGTGCGTTACGCAGGCAACCAGACGGTATTACCGTGCTTCAACAATGAATAAAATGTGCTTATTGTTGTCAAGGGGGGGGGAGTGGGAGGAGATAAAAATTTTCGTTGTCATGCACACTTGTCATCGGCCCGCCAGGGAATTTGTGTGTCCCCCCCCCCATGTTTTAAAACCAATTTACTATGGCTGCCAGTGCCCCGTGTCGTCTGTCCCCACGGCTGGGGGGGAGGGGGTCAATCACCCGGTGTGGGGTTCGAGGTCCGGTGGCGCTGCATCACGGTCAGAGACTCTGGGTGGGCGGAGGGACCAGACTGTCCCCAACTCTGCTGCAGCTGACAGGCACATTGCCGGGTTTTCGTCCCCGTGTGCCTGCAGACCCTCTCCACCCGGCCCCGTGTGTGGGTGCGCGCTGCCGATCCACAGCCCGTCACAGCATGGCCACAAGGCAAAGGGCGGCCCTGGCTGGACAGCGCTGACCCCAGGCAGGGGGGGAGGAGGAGAGTGGGGCTGTCTTGAGGGATGTGCTCCTTTGGCCACTTACACCTCGGTGCTCATGGTCAGAATGCCATGTCACCCTCCAGCCCCCGCCAGTCTTGTGTGGGAAAATGACCCCCACCCTCCCATCTCCGCCGGCCAGTGATGTGATGGACGCGGGGGTCTGGACCAATAGCTGACAAGTCCCGCCCCCCAGCGACGTCATGTGCGTGATTTGGCTTTTCGGCGTTGCGTCCGTTTGCTGAGTTGGCTTTTCGCCATTGCACCCTTTTGGTTAGTTGGTTTTCAAGCGTCCTGCCCTTTCGGTTATTTGGCTTTTCGGCGTTGCGTCCGTTCGGTGATTTGGCTTTCCGGCGTTGTACACTTTCGGTTATTTGGCTTTTCTGCGTCGTTTCCGTTCGGTTATTTGGCTTCCACTTCTTTGCTTCGGCTTCTGGTCCTTCGACACCACCTCCGCAGACAGACAGACAGACAGACAGACAGACAGACAGACAGACAGACAGAGACGTCATGGTGGCACAGCGATAGATTTGCTGCCTTACAGAAAAATGCAGCGCCAGAGACCCGGGTTCGATCCCGACTACGGGCGCTGTCTGTATGGAGTTTGTACGTTCTCCCCGTGATCTGCGTGGGTTTTCTCCGAGATCTTCGGTTTCCTCCCACACTCCAAAGACGTACAGGTTTGTAGGTTAATTGGTTTGATTAATTGGCTTGATGAAAAAAAGTAAAATTGTCCAAGTTGGCGATTTGCAGAATACGTGCAGAATTTTGCAGAATTGCAGAAATACTTGCAATATTTGCAGAATTACCCTGCCGACTACAACATTCAGAAAGAGAGAGAGAGAGAGAAACCAGTCAATATGCTTTCTACCTTACATCTGTAGACGTTCAGGAGAGTACTCGTCCATTTATCAATTCTTCTTTATCTTCCAAATTAGAGGTGTTGATGGGCTTTCGTTATGATTGCATCAATGAGGAGGGTCCAAAGTAGATCTTCAGAGATATGCATGCCAAGATCATTGATGTCAAGGAATCTTTCATGTTGTGAAAACAAACCCATCAATGAAGACAGTTTTGTGGATGCTGTGTGCGCTAGATCAGTGTATTTGTGGGACCGAGTTAATGCCACAACATGAAAGATTCCTTGACATTGGTGCATACCACTGTCATGCATTGCTTCTCAT
Source organism: Okamejei kenojei (assembly GCA_035221665.1). Lineage (NCBI taxonomy): Eukaryota > Metazoa > Chordata > Chondrichthyes > Rajiformes > Rajidae > Okamejei > Okamejei kenojei. Next base: position 103,289,812 of record CM069134.1, on the reverse strand, counting down.
GCATCTTCCTTTTATATCTTGGAATCACCAGAGAAGCCCCTTATGGTCTTGAATTTGTTCCTCCAGACAGTGCTGGGCAGTGGAGTGTGGCACCCCCCTTCAACAATTTTGAAGACCGTGGTTAATGTATACCACCAGACTTTCTCAGATCTGTCTATCCACCCGAAATACATCTTCAGATGGTTGTTTAGCCGCACATCAGGTGATCATGCGGCATTCAACGCCCAATTCATAGGGACATTCGCTTTTCTGTGCTACTTTATGTCATTGTGCTACTTTCTAGGCATCCCTTAGCTCCAAGCAGCTTCCCAGTAACACTGCATCTGAGATACAATTAGAGAGAGTGGGGTAGACTAGCACAAGATGAACACATTGTCCTTAGGAGGCTTTCTGGTCTACCAATTCTTTGCAGGGCAATATTATCAATCTTATTTTTCCATTTGTTTCCCCATAATCTATTATCTTGCACGTTCATTAACTCTCTTCCATTTGTCTGATACACAATGGGTAATTTGCAGTAACCAATTAACCTATAAACAGCATGTCTCTGGGATGATGAGAAAACTTTGGCAAGGTGGCACAGCGGTAGAGTTGCTGCCTTACAATGCTTACAGCCCCAGAGACTGTGGTTCAATCCCGACTATGGGTGCTGACTGTACGGAGTTTGTATATTCTCCCCGTGACCATATGGGTTTTCTCCGAGATCTCCGGTTTCTTCCCACACTCTAAATACGTACAGGTTTGTAGGTTAATTGGCTTGGCATAAATGTAAATTGTCCCAAGTCTGTGCAGGATAAAGTTAATATGCAGGGATCGCTGGTTGGTTTAGACTTGGTGGACCAAAGGGCCTGTTTCTGCACTGTATCTCTAAACTATACTAGATCACCGGAGCTCAGGATTGAACCCAGGTCACAGGAGCTGCGAGACAGCAGCCCTGCTAGCTGCACCACTGTGCCAACCCCAAAACGTGGCGTTTAACTACTCTGGTCTCCTCTCTTTGATAACACTATCAAAATACGTTATGAAAGCAAAGCAAGATTATAAATACACCTTGTGGAATATATATATTTTTAAATTGCAAAGTACACTGCATACTCAAGTAACAAGACAATGAACAAGACAGGTACAGGGCAATTAAGTGAAACACAAAATACATTCATGGGTATTGAACATTGAGATTGTTATGATATAGATTGTTAGGAGATTAAAATGAAATATTGAAGAAATAATACACCATTTCAAAGAATTCCAGACAGAAACCAGAAAAATGCACTAAACCCAGGGAATAAAACTCTAAATCACAATAGTTAAGTGTTGGAAAGGGGAAAGAGTAGGAGAGATCTGAATTTGATCATCAAAATTTGATTCATGTTCAAAAAGAAAATATAGTCCTGTTCCACAGTAATGCAAGGAATGGTAATAGAATCCTTACTCAAAAGATATAATGGAAAACATCTAAAATCTTGAAAGAGGAAGACTATATTTGACCGACTTTTTAAATTCTTTGAATGAAATCATGTTAATTAGGAATTAAGTGTCTGTCCCCTAACAATGTCAGAGGAACTTCCTGGAAAGTCCTTTTTTGATCAATTCGAGGCACAGATCTAGATTTGTACTTTACACAACATCTCATTTTGTCACAAGTTGTCTCAAACATGACATTTGCATCAGGTTCTCCTACTCAAAGAAAACTGTAACTGTAAAAGATAATGAGCAGTTGTTGTATTTGAAAGGGGAAAAGACATCAGCACAGATACTGAAGTTATTGCTGTCTGGACTCAATGATGGGTTGAGCAGGTCCCAGTGTATTGTATCTACACGAGTCATCAAAAACGGCCATCAATGACCAACCAGAAGTAAAATATTGTCAAAAACCTGCATCACCCAACAATGAAGATAGAAGAGAAGCAAATTTTGCCATACAAAATGGTCGCATAGTTTTACCTTCATTATCGTAAACCCCTGTCCCACGGTGCGAGTCCACCCACGAGTTATCCCGAGTTAAAAATAAATCAAACTCATGATAATCACGTAGAATGAACGTAGTGGGAACGTCGGACCTCGTGGACGTAGCTTAGCGACTCGTAACGCTAACGGCAGGTCCTCGGGAAACGTGTTAACTCGTGAAAATGCTTCAACATGTTGAAAGATTTCCACAAGTCAAATATACTCTTGAAAGAAATATTTGATACTTTTAAACTCGTTGTAATACTGTAGTAGCCCGTGAGTTTACAATAGTGATTCGTGAGAGTTCACCGTATTAACTCGTGGGTACTATCTGTATGTTTATGTTGCTTTTTGCCTGTTTGAGAATGTTTTCGTTTTTTTTGTCAGGCAATTTCAATAGCCCGGGGCAGCAGATTTGAGAGCTTTAACAGGTGCAGTGCATGTGTGGCACACTTCACCCTTGGCACCCAATGCACCAGGGGAGAGGGGCATTGTGAACAATGTTTGCATCTGCCCCTCATCATGCCACCTACCCACCACCCCTGTTCTTTTGATAAAATATCGGACAGACGCCATAATGAACACAGTTTTGACATACTCTTCAATTATTCTACGGTCAGATATCCTTTGATGATGCAATGGTCATTTACTCCACTGCAATTCCATTTACGATTTTCAGTTTTATTTAATTTTCCTTGCTAAAATTATTTTCTGAATCCAGGAATCCTGAATACACAATTGATCATTCAGACAGATGGGGTTCTGTTAACACTGACAGGGTTTGGCCATTTCTTTTATAGTTTATCTCCCAGTTTCCTCCTGGGGTCTGCCTCGGCTCCATGCCTTGCTTGGTTCATCTCAATAAACACAGACTTTGATCACCCTGTTCTGATTGATGGTCAAGCAGACCCATGCAAATGTTGGCCCATCTACAGTGGAGTGAATGTCATCAATGTCTTTGTCACCTCCAGATTTCAATCGTGTTTGGTGGTTTTCCATTTTCCTCTTTCTTTGGAATGTGGGAGATGACTTCCAAAGAGTAGCAAGATCTCGGTGAAAACCCACGTAGTCACGGGGGGGAACGTAGAAACGTCGTACAGACAGCACCCGTAGTCATGATCGAACCCGGGTCATCCTGGTACACAAAACAGTGCTTTGTTCCTGCAGCAGTTATCTTTAAAATCATGCCCCTGAACAACATGAAGATGTTTTATTTCCATGTTAAATAAGTTATTCAAGTAGATGATTAGACTCAAAAGCAACTCAACAGGTCAGGCAGCATCTCTGGAGAACATGGATAGATGACGTTTTGGGTCAAGACCCTTCTTCAGATATTATAATATTGTTCATACCATTATACAATCTTCAGGATTATACTATTTTTTCTGGCCAATGCCATTGACCAGGGAGATGTGATAAGGTTATTAGACTGAGGGTAACAAAGAATTATAGATAATAATATTGACTAACAAACAACTGAAATTGGGCTTTGTTTACAAACGTAATAAATATAAAGGGCACAGTGATGGTCACCTTATTAGATTACTAAGTCCCCGTGTGATGCTTTTACCACACGTCGGTAGTTGTTGTTGGCTCAAGAGTAACTCGGGAGAGGAACTTGGTTGTGTAGGTATACAGGATTATCTTTCTGGTTGGCACAATGAAATGAGAGAGATCTGTGCAGAGAACACAATGTTCTACAATTCGCATCAAATGATTTTGATGAAAGCATCACAGTTATAATAGTGAATTATCTGATACATGCATTGTTAGAAAGGTAAGTTGTGAAGAGGATACAAGAAGACTACAAAAGGAATTTGGATTGGTTAAATGGTTGGGCAAATGCAGTATTATGTAGGATTGTGTGAAATTGTCCATTTTAGCAGGAGTAAAAACCCCCACAAATGTGCGAGAGATTGCAGAGGGTGCTGGGTGTCCATATGCATGACTTTCAAAAGGCTAATATTCAGGTGCAGTGAGTAGTAAATAAAGCTAGCAGAAGGTTATTGTTTATTGCTATGGAATTGAATATCAAGTATGGAGGTTGTGCTTACACTGTATGAGACATTGACGAGACCAGATCTGCAAAATTGTGTGCAATACTATTAATACTGTGCACTGATTCTAAATTAAGGAAGGATGATAATTTGCAAGGATTTTGGGAAGGTTTGCAAAACTGAAACCAGCAATAGGCAGGTTGGCTTATGAGGTGAGGTTGCAGCCAGTGGAATTTAGAAGGTTGAGGCGGATTTTATTGAAACACAAGATCTGAGAGGTCCTAATAGAGTGGAATGCGGAGAGAACGTAAAGAGAATGATTCCTCTTGCAAATGAATCCACAGCCAGGGGCACTGTTTGATAGTATGGGATTATTGCAAAGGCAACAACAAAACTAATTATTTTCAGAGGAATCACATCTTTGAACCACTCTTCTAGGACTGTAGAAGCAAAATAATTGAACATAGAGAAATGCAGCAAAGGAACAGGCCATTCGGCTCACAATGCCTGTGCCAAACATGATGCCAAGGTAAACCAATCTCATCTCCCTGCAAATTATCCAGATTCCCCTTTTCCTTGCATATCCATGTGTCCGTCTAAAAGCTTCTTAGCACTAATATTGTACCTGCTTCCACCACCACTCCAGGCAGTGCATTCCAGACATGCAGCACCCTCAGTAAAAACAAAGTTGTCTATCGCATCTCCTTTTAACTTTGCCCATTTCACCTTACAGTTATGCCATCTAGTCTTTGACATTTTCAATCTGGAAGATTGATCCAGACTCTCGGAATTGTATATAAAGTCCACACTCGTTTTACAGACCTCTCTATAATGGACTTTGGTTATAGTGGACAGAGCAACCCCTCAGTAATCAAACACTACTCTCAAGTTGGGGAAAGGGGAAGTACAACAGGATCGAGGGTCCTTGTTCATCAGTCAATGAAAGTAAGCGTGCAGGTGCAGCAGGCAGTGAAGAAAGTGAATGGCATATTGGCCTTCATAACAAGAGGAGTTGCGTATAGGAGCAAAGAGGTCCTTCTGCAGTTGTATAGGGCCTTAGTGAGACCACACCTGGAGCATTGTGTGCAGTTTCTTTTCCCTAATTTGTGGAAGTACGTTTACAAGGTTAATTCCTGGGATGGCGGGACTGTCATATTCTGAGAGAATGGTGCGGCTGGGCTTGTACACTCTGGAGTTTAGAAGGATGAGAGGATATCTTATTGAAACATATAAGATTATTAAGGGTTTGTACATGCTAGAGGCAGGAAACATGTACCCGATGTTGGGAGAGTCCAGAACCAGGGGCCACAGTTTAAGAATAAGGGGTAAGCCATTTAGAATGGAGATGAGGAAACACTTCTTCACACAGAGATTAGTGAGTCTGTGGAATTCTCTGCCTCAGAGGGCAGTGGAGGCCGGTTCTCTGGATACGTTGAAGAGAGAGCTAGATAGGGCTCTTAAAGATAGCGGAGTCAGGGGATATGGGGAGAAGGCAGGAACGGGGTACTGATTAGGGATAATCAGCCATGATCACATTGAATGGTGGTGCTGGCTCGAACGGTCGAATGGCCTACTCCTGCTCCTATTGTCTATTGTCTACTGTCTCTCTTTAAGAACACAGGCTGGTAGTTGCACTACAGAGCCTTTAAAATTGATAAGCAATTGCTTAGATCGACACTTGTGCAATAATGAAGGCAAAGTGCAAGCATAACTCAGCAGGTCAGGCAGCATCTCTCGAGAGCATGGGCAGGTGATGTTTCGGGGAGAGAACCACCGCTGGATCGCAACGTACACCCACCCACCGTGAATTACAATCAGTTCAGCCATGTTCATTTTAAATGACCGAGCTTCAATCTCCAATACTGTTCACCTAAAATGCATAGGATGATGATCCTGAATTTCAAAGGAAGGTCAAGAACAGCATCACCCCTTACCCTACTCATTTAAAGAATAATCCTGTTCAGTTTCAGCATTCTTTTTTTGCCTGCCCACATTAATCTGCTCCATCAGCAGTCGAGTTTCCAATTCAGTTTTCATTGCAGATCCTCCCAGATGCTTCTTATTTCTACCAAAATGGAGGAGATATATTTCTTGCCAATTGTGTCAAACGGCAAGTATTGGAAATTGCTGTGATAAACTCAAAAGGTACTTCTACCTTGGACTTTTCTCTGAAGTATTTCTCTGAGAATACATTTCCCTTTACTGAGATATTATAGGGATGAAAGATTAAATCTCAAGACATTAGCATCTGCTAGTAATAAAATTGTGAGTCACTTTATCTGTAATCTTCTTGAAAATGTTTTGTACTGTTTTAAAACAGCTAGCTTTCATCATATAATTATTGTATTTTTAGAGACAGGGTAGTTGCCTGTTTATTCTCAAGGGGTATGCAGGCTTACATGTTCCCCTAACGTGCAGGAGCCCATGGCAAGACCATTAATATTTATATAGTTCGTTCAATAAAGTGGAGACTTTCATAGATTATGAAGTGCAGAGTTACATGATGATTTTCAGACTTCACAGCCTGGTTTCTGTATAATTTGTACAACTGAACAGAGATCTACTCATTTGTGCACACTGGTTTTAGCCATTTTCCTGGCAGTCGATTAAAATCGGAAAGAATGCAGCCCCAGGAATAAAACAAACCCTTCGGCCACCACAAAATGCAAGGGACACAAAAGTCCCATCTCACCAATGATCAGTAAGTCTGGCAGCTCAGAAGCACCATTAAAGTGTACCATTGAGAAAAGAACCTGCAGAACAGGATACAAGCACTCATTTCTTCTCTTCTCCAACATTTGCTTATCATGCTAATCTACGCCCCCTCGTTACCCAACTATAATCCAACTTCCCTCCTAATGAAACTATCAATCACTGTCTGTTGAAAATTCCAATTAACACAATTTTGGAGAAACAAATATTCTTGTTTATGCACTTTCAGGGTTTTGTATCGGGCTGAAGATACAAAAGCTTTAATGCCACCAGATTTGTCAGGATACCATGCAAAGCAAAGTTTTTCAATGTATCTCAGCACGCTTGATAATAATAAACGAATACCAATGATGATGGACTTGGTGGAGCTCGAGATGGTGATGCTAAAATCAAATAGGAAGACAGAGCAATCTGATAGAACAATGCCATTATTGAACACCAATGCCTATCTGCTTTCTTCTACAATAATATTTTGGAACACATGTTCATATGCAGAAGCTGCTGTCACATTTTGTCGCAATTAATATATTTCACCATCATCTACTTGTCATTTTCTCAATCACCTACTCTGCACCTAAGTATTGCTGTTTTATTGACTAAAAAATATTTTAAAACCACTGCAATTAGCATCCATTCATTTGTATCTGCGATACATATATGAATGAACATTGCTGCACCAGCGTGATCCTTGACTGCAATCTCAATTACACTTAATAGGTTTTATGAGGCTTGATTCATAGCAGTGACACCGGCATTACTACTAATATAAAGGTTCTTTAATTAGAACAGTTGCTTCTGACATATTCAAGTTGAACATTGCTAAAATACTTCAAAACAACTAAGAAAGCATTCAATAAATAATGGTAATTGCAGACAATTTTCTACATGGCAGAACTGAAAAAGGATCAAGGTTTTCACAATGCAAAGGTTGTGCATGCATATGATTTCAACTATGTTTATGGTAAGTGCCATCCTTTAATAACAAAACATCTATATGTGCCGTAGGATTTAATTTAAACCAACTATGTTTCATACAGGTCATTAAATTGCTTGTGTCCGCCACATATTTCTGTACGGGGACATCTGGTAAGGCAGTGTAATATCCAATGCACATTTGGAACCACTTTCTTAAAGTTAAAAAAATGTATTCATAGATACATAACCCCAAAATCTTTCATGCAGAAGTAACAACATGATAGGCGAGCTTCAGACTGACTTACGGATGGCCGGCCTGCATCAAGAAACTATGCATGGGGAGATCGGTCAAGTTGCCTTCTCTCAGGCTGCTCACCATAATATTCCAGCAAAAGTGTGACCCTAATCACCCTCTTTCCAGATCCAAGCTTTGACTAGGGGTCTTCTGTGCACAGGCTTGACTTTGACACCAGCAGATAATTGTGATCGACCAACCTCAATGCCATGATGTGACAGACATCCTGATCTCCTAACCTGACATGCTATGAAAGTTCACTCCCAACCCACTTCATTCAATCACACTCTGTTTGCACACTCACCGTGTTATGGCATCTTGTACAAAGTTAACTTTATTCCCTTGATTTTGTCTTTACCCACTTCCCTTCTTTGCCAGAAAAGCCCACTTGCTATGTACAGTTACCATTGGTTTCCTCATCCAGATTACTCACCTGAAAGAAATCAATACAAGAATAGTCAACTATTCCACTACAGGGCATCTTGATCACATTTCGCTGTAAAGGCATCCATGCAGGCAGGCATTTTAATGAAATGAAAGGTGGAACTCTTGAATGCCATTGATGCACAATGATAGAGGCTAACGTTGACTGCCCCTGCACTTGTTTTGCTTATTTGAAGTGAGGCTTGCATTAAACTTGGATCAACTCATCCAATTTGAGTGGCTGAAGTTCCATGGCTCACTTCCCAATGAAACAAGCTACATCATCTAATATCAGGACAAATTCACTAATGGCCTATGACCACGTCCGTGATTAAAGATTCATTTAATGGGGATGAGTATCACTGCCTTCTTATATGCTTTCGAAGGAGGGGAAGGCTGTGTATAAAGGGCCTGTCCCACTTAGGCGATTTCTTCGGCGATTAAAGGTGACTAGGCTGTTTTCACAAGGTTGCAGGATGATGCCTGTATGGCCGTAAGTAGTCTCCTCAAGTCGCCTAAAGTGTCGTAACGTTTTTCTGGTTGCTGCTGGATTTTGAAATGTTCAAAACTTTTCACCGACTGTGGGCTTGACATAGCTTGTCTTCTCCTGTTGAAGGTGCTGGCGTAGGTTGTCGCCAGGATGATGCAGATTTTCGGCAGGTGGAGTTGGTTGTCGCCGGGTGCTGGCTTTGGTGAATTCCATTGGTAACTACCTACATCAACCTGCATCAAAAGGCGACAGGTATCGGCGACTGAATTGTCTTCAGTTGGCTTCAGTTGTCGCCGACTGGGTCGTTGCTAGCAATAGATTGTTGTGGGTGGACGTAGGTTGACTTCGGTTGTTGTAGGGTGTCACCTGTGTGGTCGTAGGTGTGGTCGTATGTGGACGTCCTGAGTCGCGACGATTTGGTCGCCGGTTATCAGTAGCTTGCGATAGTTTGACGTCGACTGGGTGGTAGCTTGCCATAGGCATTGTCGTACGGGGGGTCCAATCGCCGCTTTTTCATCGACCTGCTACGACTGTGACAGTCGCTGAAATAATCGCCAAAATGGGACAGGCCCATGAGAAAAACTAGGCCGAGTCCCTCATGGGAATAGCTCTAAGACCATTATGTGTGCGAATTCTAAAAAAGAATCACCACAAGCCATGAACAGCTTAAATAAATACTGGAATAGGAGGCAATAATTGACAGTAGAGGTCGAATCGAAGCTTCACAAACTAACTAAATTGACATTGCTGACACACACAGTGGCCAAACAAAATACAATGGTCTGAACAGCCTTAAACACAGCACAAGCTCCTTGAATACCAGGTAGCAGTGATTCCTGGGTCACCTGTACACTCTGGAGACACCTACAGAAGGCACTTCAAACCAATGGAGAGACACTAACAACAGAGTCCTCTTTCGGTCCAATCATGAAGCTCCAACCACACTACATCTGCAATCTGCTCTCTTGGGCACACCATGCCTTTCGCATGCCCAGCAATGGATTCCTGAAACAGGCACTTGGTAATGAGCTATGTTGAGACAAAAAATTAGTCATCGCCAAGTTTAGGTGGCGCATGTGAAGTTTAGCGGGCATTTAACATTACCGGTCGGTTTTCCATAGAAACATCCATTCAGCCCTTCGAGCCTGCACCGGCCATTCAATATGAAATCATCCAACTGTTACCTATACCCTCTGGCTCATCTCGGTCTTAAAGGATTTCCCCCTTATCCTTAAGCTGTGAACTTCCCCAACATCGGGAACAATTGTCCAACCCCTTCTAGATCCCCTCTCAATCTCCTAAATTCCAGAGAGTGAGTCTATCCAGATAAGACAGTCCTGACATGCAGAACCAAGACAGCTATGCCTGATTGTCTGCTTTCCTGTTTTTGCCCAGCATCTGCTAAACATTTGCCCAAGGTCACTTGCAACTGAACCACTGCGGAAAGATAGACATGACACGCTGACTTTGTCCAATGATTTCACCACTTTCCAAATGTGCTGCAGACTCTAGCATTTCCCCACTTACCGACTAACTGGTCTGTAATAAAATTACATTTGCTACCCTCCTCAGGAACTACTCCAGAGTCAAAAACTCGTGCTTAAATTGAAAATGCCCGTTCAGCAAAGGGGATGAACTAAAACTACCTAGGGGTACCTCGACTACCCCTAACTACATGACGACCCCACTACAACTGCAAAAGTATCAATGTTCTACATGGCGACCCATTTTTGGTCGCAGAAAAATATTCAACATGTTGAAAAATTTGCTGCGAACATACTGAGGCCACGACTAGTTCTCAAAATGCGGGAACTCCTCGCGACCATGAAGGAGACTCACCAGAGACCATCAGTGAACATGTGGCGACCATGTGATGATCATGAGGATAGCACAGAGTCTCCTGCAATCACCTAAAAAATTTGCCTGTGGGACAGGTCCTTAAGTGAAAATCTAGCAGGCAAGCAGGATGCTTTCTCCAACCACCCCCATTTGAAGGCCAATATCTTCCATCTCTTCTACCCAGTCCATGGTACCTACTTCCTGCAGCCACTGTTTGTCCTCCAGGATGCACCGAGCTACAGCCTGGTCCATGCTGGTCACCAGGGCGAATTTGGTGCAGAGACTCTCACGGTAGCAGCGCAACGCCTCTGACGCATCCGACGGCACGGGACCCTTGCACTGAGGCTGCTCCATGGGGCTCTTGTACTGAGCTGCAGTGAGCGACTCGCCAGCCCGGCAAACACTCGCCAGCCCTGACTCCCCATCCGGATCTGCCCCCGCCGCTGCTTCTGCTTCCATCCCGCCCTCCGCCCTGGCTCTCCAACACCCACGACCAGTTTGCTCAGAGCGCAGCAGCAGCTCGTTCAAAGCCGGAGACTTTGAAACATGTCTAGCCAAAAAAGCTGTAGCCCCTCCCCCCAGTTCCATGGCCCATGCAGAATGTGCAGGATCAGTTCATTCCAAAGAGGAAGACAGATTCCAAGGGGAGTAAGGGGCGACCATGGTTGACAAGGAAAGTCAGGGATAGTATAATAAGAAAAGAAAAGTACAACACAGCAAAGATGAGCAGGAAGTCAGAGGATTGGGTAATGTTTAGGGAGCAACAGAAGATAACTAAAAAGACAATGTGGGGAGAAAAGAAGAGGTACGAAGGTAAGCTAGCCAAGAATATAACGGAGAAAGCTTATTAAAGTATGTGAAGAGGAAAAATTAGTTAAGACCAAAGTTGGACCCTTGAAGACTGAAAAGGGTGAATTTATTATGGGGAACAAGGAAATGGCAGATGAGTTGAACAGGTACTTTGGATCCGTCTTCACTAAGGAGATCACAAACAATCTTCCTGATGTACTTGTGGCCAGAGGATCTGGAGTGACGGAGGAACTGAAGGAAATTCACATTAGGCAGGAAATGGTGCTGGGTAGACTGGGACTGAAGGCTGATGAATCCCTATGGCCTGATGGTCTGCATCCCAGGGTACTTAAGGAAGTGGCTCTAGAAATCGTGGACACATTTTTTGTGGATGTAACTAGAAAAATGGACAAGGGAGCACCAGTGGATGTAGTGTACCTGGACATTCAAAACGCATTTGATGAGGTCCCACGTAGGAGATTAGTGGGCAAAATTAGGGCACATCGTACAGGGGGTAGAGTGCTGAAAAGGATAGTAAATTGGTTGGAAGACAGGAAACAAAGAGTCCCTTTCAGAATGGCAGGCAGTGACTAGTGGGGTACCGCAAGGCTTGGTGCTGGGACCACAGCTATTTACTATATTAATGATTTAGATGAAGGGATTACAAGTAACATTAGCACATTTGCAGATGACACAAAGCTGGGTGGCAGTGTGAACTGTGAGGAGGATACTATGAGAATGCAGGGTGACGTGGACAGATTGGCTGAGCAGGCAGATGCATAGCAGATGCAGTTTAAAGTGGATAAATGTGAGGTTATCCACTTTGGTGGCAAAAACTGGAAGGCAGATTATTATCTTAATCATGTCAAGTTGGGAAAATGGGAGTACAACGGGATCTGGGGGTCCTTGTTCATCAATTTAAAAAAAAATAAGCATGAAGGTACAACAGGCAGTGAAGAAAGCGAATCGCATGTTGGCCTTCATAACAAGAGGAGTTGAGTATAGGAGCAAAGAGTTCCTTCTGCAGTTGTGCAGGGCCCTAGTGAGACCACACCTGGAGTATTGTGTGCAGTTTTGGTCCCCTAATTTGAGGAAGGACATTCTTGCTATTGAGCGAGTACAGCGTAGGTTCACGTTTAATTCCCCAGATGGCGGGACTGTCATATGCTGAGAGAATGGAGTGGCTGGGCTTGTATACTCTGGAATTTAGAAGAATGAGAGGGGATCTTATTGAAACATATAAGATTATTAAGGGTTTGGACACGCTAGTGGCAGGAAACATGTTCCCGATGTTGGGGGAGTCTAGAACCAGGGGCCACAGTTTGAATAAGGGGTAAGCCATTTAGAATGGAGATGACGAACCACTTTTTCACACAGAGAGTTGTGAGTCTGTGGAATTCTCTGCCTCAGAGGGCGTAGAGGCCGGTTCTCTAGATACTTTCAAGAGAGAGCTAGATAGGGCTCTTAAAGTTAGCGGATATGGGAGAAGGCAGGAATGCGGTACTGATTGTGGATGATCAGCCATGATCACATTGAACGGCGGTGCTGGCTCAAAGGGCCGAATAGCCTACTCCTGCACCTATTGTCTATTGCCAGCTAGTTGGGAAATAGTCCATCCCAGAGATGGGATGAGTCCATCTTGTGAGAGGAATAGTTTGGGTAGATGCACAGTCCCTCACCCAGAGTAGGCAAATCGAGGACATAGGTATAAGATGAAGGGGAAAAGATTTAATAGGAATCTGAGCGGTGCCTTTTTCACATAAAGGGTTGTGGGTGTATGGAACAAGCTGCCAGAGCCCAGAGATGGGGACCATCCCAACATTTAAGAAACAGTTAGACAGATACATGGATGGGACAGGTTTTGAGGGATACGGGCCAAGCACGAGCAGGTGGAACTGGTGTTGATGGGACATGTTGGCCAGTGTGGGCCAGTTGGGCTGAAGGGCCTGTTTCCACACAGTATCACTCTATGACACCATGACAGAGATTCATGCTCCCCACCACCAGCATTCGTAGCCACTCTCTCCAACATTAATCCTTCAATAAAAGTGGCAAAAATATATATTTTGGTTTGCAGGTGCTCCAATAATAAACAGATCATCGACTGCGATAAAAGTCGGGAATATTGGCCCTTTTGATCTTCATCAATTCTGACACCTCAAAGTCAAAGCCCTGTCCCACAGTACGAGTTCATTCCAAGAGCTCTCACGAGTTTAAAAAAAATCAAACTCGTGGTAAGCACGGAGAATGAATGTAGCGGGTACGTCGGAGCTCGGGGACGTCTCTTAGCGCTAACGGCAGGTACTCGGGAAGACTCGTTAACGGCAGGTATGCGCGGAAAGACTCGTGAAGATTTTTCAACATGATGAAAAATGTCCACGAGAGCCCCGAGTACCGACGCGTGGCCATTACCGTAAATCTCCGAGTTCGACTCAGGGCAAACTCGGGAGAACTCTTGGAATGAACTCGTACCATGAGACAGGGCTATTACACTTCTCTTACCAGCTTTACTGAAAGCAGTGAAGCTGACACAAACCAGGAATGATAGACAGGAACTATTTGGTTTCCACATTTAAACGGAATCATTCAAACGCACCTCAACTACGATTTAAGAAATTAGTACAATTTGATACTAAAAAAATATTATTCCACCCACTTATGGACATTTAAGTATTCTTAATTGAAGTCACCGTGTCAAACGCACATTAAGGACATACACTTTCAGTTTTTTTGTGGAATTCTGAGCAAACTCTTTGTCCATAGTCTGGGGAGTCATTCTCCATGCTGCCAGATCATTCATGACTTCAGCAAGTCTACTTGCATGTGGCTGTCATTTCGCACATGGCATCACTGATATTCTGCAAACACCACAGGGTCTTCTGGGAACTGCCAGCCTTCTGCATGGTAGTTAGCAAGTACACATTTTCCATCAAAGCAAGTCTTCAAAGCAATTAGTGTCAGTAATTGAGAAACAGTCCATCGTGCCAAGCTGGCTGCTGGAGCTTAATGAGCTACTGACAAAGCTCCCGAATAGTAAAAGTGTTTCACTGACAAACACTAATTGTGCTTAGCAACTGCAGCACCTACCGCAAAGCCTTAAAATAATTAGTGTCCTTTGCATGGTGTGGGTAAAGCGATCCATAGGGAATAGAAGCAAAGGTGGAAACCTTGATGGCCACCCATTAAATGGGGTGGAAGATTGGAACCTTCACATAGTCCGCCCTGTTTCGACGAATGCAATCAACCCGGCATGCACAATCAAATAAAATCAAATTAAACAGGTTGTCCTACAACTTTAGGCTGTGCACGCCATGCGCAAGAAGAAGAGACCCATTAAATTATTTATCTGTTTTCAAATTTTCCAAGTTTCAATGCACACCACTAGCACTATCTTTTTTAGTTGTAATGCCTGGCCCAGTTTTTTCTATGAATTGCAATGCATACTATCAGTGTGGAAGAAGGCAACATAGAAGATAGTCTTCAAACAATGTGCTTAGTTTGAGATCTGAATGGGGAAGTACAAAGACCTCATGGGTTTTAGTGCTGGATATGGAAAAAGGAATAAGATTTTTTAAATCAAGACAATGTAGGAAAGAAGACATCATGGGTCCTTCAGCCAAAACATAATTGGTTTAGTACAATTGATCAAGATGGTTTCCAGGCACCTTCGCAATGGCAACTGGGAAATCTTACCAACAACATTCTTGTCTCCAAATATAAATGATAAAAACTACAGTTTGCTGACCATGCACCTTCCAAAAGCTGTTGAATGTCCAGAAAGCCCGACAATTTAAAATCTACATTGTTAGCAGCATCCATGAGCCTGCCTCAGATAGCAGATTGCAGAAGCACATAGAGGTGTCACTTTCCTTCCAGCAGTAATAATAATGTATTTTATTTATGGGTGCCTTTCAGAACATTCAAGGACACCTTACAGTTAAAACAAGCAAATTACAAATATATAAATAAAATGAAACAAAAATAACATATCCATGAATTTGATAGAAAGTGAAGTTACGTGGGATAGGCCAGTCTGAATAAGTGAGTTTTGAGGGAGGTTTTCAAGGTGGGGAGAGACTCTGTGGTATGGATGGATAGTGGGAGAGAGTTCCAGAGGCGAGGGGCAGAACGGCTGAAGGCTCTGAACCCCATCGTGGACAGGCGGGCAGATGGAGTGGAGAGTAGGGAGGAAGAAGAGGATCTGAGAGTTTGGGATGGAGTGTTACGCTGGAGGAGTTCAGAGAGGTATGGAGGAGTGAGATTGTGGAGGGCTTTGAAAGTGAGGTGGAGAATCTTAAAATCAATGTGATAATGGACAGGGAGCCAGTGCAGTTGTTTGAGGATGGGAGTGATGTGTTTGGTGGATGGGGTTCTGGTGATAATGCGGGCAGCTGAGTTCTGGACCAATTTGAGTTTATAGATGGACATGTGGGGTAAACCAGAGAGGAGAGAGTTACAATAATAAATACGGGAGGTGACGAGAGCGTGGATGAGAGTAAGAGTGATGTTAGGTGTGTGCGATAGATGAAGACGGTGGATAGTGCGTTGGTGAAAGTAAGCAGACCGATTTAGATTATTGATGTGTTTTTCAAAAGAAAGTATGCTATCAAGGATGACACCCAGACTTTTGACCTGAGGGGAAGGAGGGACTATGGAATTGTCAAGGGTGAGTGAGAAATTGGGATATTAGATAGCATGGATTTGAGCCAACAAGGAGAATTTCAGTTTTGTCACCGTTGAGTTTGAGGAAGTTGTGAACAAACCAGGTTTTACTTTCCACTATGCAGTCAGACAAGGAAGAGGGAAGAAGCATGGAAGTGGGTTTGGTAGACAGGTAGAGCTGGGTGTCATCCGCATAGCAGTGAAATTGAATGTTGTATTTCCTGAAAATAAAACCAGGGGGAAGTAAATCTATATTACTAAAAGTCTGATCTTGACCACTTTTGGCTCGCTTTGCTGTGATTTCCGAGAGAACGCCGCCACCTACAGCCGTCATTTTTGGCCACCTCGCTCAGAGCCCCCCTCCACCTTCCTGGACCGGAGGATTATTCCCATCGATGAAAATTCAGAGAGATATTAATGTTTTTTTTTAATTGCCATTCTCTCTGCTGCCCCTCCTGGTGGGAGGGGGGAGGGACTATAAAACCCGGAAGTGGTGTGCCTCACTCAGTCTCTGCAAGATGGAGGAAGCCAGGGGGTCATGTCTCTCTGAGCTCTGAATAACGCATTTACTCAACTGTGAGTGCCCTTAATGTGGTTTGAGGTTGGAATTAAAAGGCACTACTGCAAATGGTGGTTTGGGTGCTTTGGGTTGAAATTAAATGCACTACTGTAAATGGTGGTTTGGGTGCTTTGGGTTGAAGTAAAAAGGCACTACTGCAAATGGTGGTTTGGGTTCTTTGGATTGAAGTAAAAAGGCACTACTGCAAATGGTGGTTTGGGTGCTTTGGGTTGAAGTAAAAAGGCACTACTGCAAATGGTGATTTGGGTGCTTTGGGTTGAAATAAAAAGGCCCTACTGCAAATGGTGGTTTGGGTGCTTTGGGTAACTTCCTGTTTGCACTGTATATTGATTTTAGATAAAACGCTACCACTTCTGGCTGTGATTTTTTGCCATCTTACTCAGTCCCCCTCCGTTCAGCAGGTGCAGAGTAGTCCTCCCATCATTGAAAAATAAAAGTGTTATTAGTGTTTAAAATTTTTTGAGAATTTCTCTCCTGTCAATCATGCCATGAAGGCCACCCATTTTCCGGTGGGAGGGGGGGGTTATAAAACCCGGAAGTGTGGGTGTGGCTCAGTCTCTGCATGATGGGGGGGGGAGAGGTTATGACTCTGTCTGAGCTGTGAATCAACTGAACACACTGAATGTCTACTGAACTGTGAGTTTGGTGTTTTGTGTGGTTTTATGGTGGTTTTATGGTGGTTTCACCCTGCTTGAAATGGTATGAAACTGCATTTGAATGTGGTGGCCTTGCACCCTGCATGAAATGGTATGAAACTGCATTTGAATGTGGTGGCATTGCACCCTGCATGAAATGGTATGAAGCTGCATTTGAATTTGGTGGCCTTGCACCCTGCTTGAAATGGTATGAAACTGCAGTTGAATTTGGTGGCCTTGCACCCTGCTTGAAGTGGAATGAAACTGCACTTGAATTTGGCGGCCTTGCGCCTTGCTTGAAGTGGTATGAAACTGCACTGAATTTGGTGGCCTTGCACCCTGATGAAAGTGGGATGAAACTGCACTTGAATTTGGTGGCCTTGGATCCAGCTTGAAGTCCTATGAAACTGCACTTGAATTTGGAGGCCTTGCACCCTGCTTGAAGTGGTATGAAACTGCACTTGAATTTGGCGGCCTTGCGCCTTGCTTGAAGTGGTATGAAACTGCACTGAATTTGGTGGCCTTGCACCCTGATGAAAGTGGGATGAAACTGCACTTGAATTTGGTGGCCTTGGATCCAGCTTGAAGTGGTATGAAACTGCACTTGAATTTGGTGGCCTTGCACCCTGCTTGAAGTGGTATGATACTGCATTTGGATTTGGTGACCTTGCACCCTGCTTGAAGTGGTTGGAAACTGCACTTGAATTCGGTGGCCTTGCACCCTGCTTGAAATGGTAGGAAACTGCACTTGAATTCGGTGGCCTTGCACCCTGCTTGAAGTGGTAGGAAACTGCACTTGAGTTATTTGTGGCCTTGCACCTGCTCGAAGTGGTAAGAAACTGCGCTTGAATCTGGTGGCCTTGCCCCCTGCTTGAAATGGTAGGAAAACTGATTTGAATTTGGTGGCCTTGAACCCTGTTTGAAATGGAATTTCAAGGAATAGCCATGAGTCAACTGCCAGCCCATCAGCCGTGAGTGAGCTGCCAGCACATCAGGCTTGAGGGACTGAGCTGCCACCCCAAGAACCCATACGAGCGCTCCAGAAAGCCCCCCCACTGGCCACCAATATTGGAATTGGTGGAGAGGTGGAATATTGGGTCGCGGGTTCAGCCCTCCCATGTGAACATGGGACCCAACTGGTCCCACTTAGTCTAGTAAGTTATAAAAAGGAGGGACCCTAGGACTGAGCCCTGGGGAACACCACTGGTGACTGGGGAGGGTTGTGATTGAACATTTTTAAGTTGTACAGACTGATTGCGGCCAGAGAGGTATGATGTGAACCAGGTGAGTGATGTGTTGATGATACCAATGGAGGCTAGACGGCCGAGGATGATGTTGTGAGAGATGGTGTCGAAGGCAGCAGTCAAATCAAGGAGGATGAGTATGGTGAGAAAAGTACAGAGCTCGTCTTCCTACAGAAAAGCTCATAGGCACAAGCATGGTCTCATTTATAATGCAGAGCTGTCAAATAAACCAGGGCCGCCTCTGGCTGCAGTAATTTAGATACAGTGATAATTAATTGTTTCCAGACTGACATGACAGATCAGCCAAACCACAGTCAGCAAAGTAATGAGAATCAAACATTTGGACTTGGGAACAAATACAAGTATTTAGCAAATTGCAAAATACAATCAACGTCATTCTTTCTTGGAGGCAAAATGTTATTCATCTTTCCATTACTGCATGCAGTTCTAGAATTCCAAGATGGTTCATACTTAAAGAATTAGACAGGTCTAGTTTAATTGTCTCGGTTCAAAGGAATACAGATCTTGGGTTCAGCTCAGTACATCCTTTAGGCACAGTTCAAATATTCTGATAGTCTGGAGCATTGAATTCTCCCATTTGCGCATTTGCAGAAGTACAGTCACTACAAGGGTTGCCAACTTTCTCACTCCCAAATAAGGGCCAAAAGGGCAAAATACGGGACAAATTTCCGAATGCAATTCGTTGACCGACTCAGCCGTGGCTCGGTGAATGATAAGTTGGCCCGGGTGCTGGACTGCATACAAAGCGCAGCCGGCGGGCCAGCTGAGGAGTTTTGGCCAACGCAACGTCGCGCGTCAAGTCCGGCACCCCATCCAACTCATGAACCGATGATCGGCCATGAGAGGGAGCGGTGGTGGTGTCAGCGGTAAGCGAAGGTACGAAGGTCGGATAGCTGGTCGGGCTGCCAACATGGGCGAGGCGCTGCTGCTGCACTCCATGGGCTGGACTACGTCGGGACGGATAAGGCGGGGCTGGATGCGGCGCTCCAACCCAACATTCACCTCGACCCGGGTAGTAAATACGGGACAAGGGTGGTCCCGTATGGGACAAACCAATTTACCCCCAAAAAACGTCCCGGCTAATACAGGACAGTTGGCAACCTAGTCACTACCCTAAAATCCTGACTAACGATCTGAGGCCCCTCAAGCAACAGCTAAAACACAGAATGCTGAATGGTAGACAGACACAAAAAGCTGGAGTCACTTATTGGGTCAGGCAGAATCTTTCGAGAAAAGGAATAGGTGACATTTTGGGACGAGACCCTTGGGCTGTCTTTGGTTTAAACTAGCACCTGCAGTTCCTCCCTACACACAAATGCTGAAAGGTCTCTGGTTCAGTTCACCAAAACAATTTTTTTTATTTTTTTTATTTTTTTATTAGAAGCAAACACAATAGTAAAAATTGGAAAGAGCCATGGTTTTATAGTAAAAATTGGAAAGAGCCATGGTGTTCAAGGGAAATTGGACACTTGTTTCGAAAAAAGAGAGATATCTACAATAATTATAGGAGGCATGGAGTAAATGAGGTGCTAGAGGAGTATAAAGAATGTAAAAAGAATCTTAAGAAAGAAATTAGGAAGGCTAAAAGAAGATATGAGGTTGCTTTGGCAAGAAAGGTGAAAGTAAACCCAAAGGGTTTCTACAGCTATATTAATAGCAAAAGGATAACGAGGGATAAAATTGGACCATTTGAGAACCAGAATGGACAGCTATCTGCAGAGCCAAAAGAGATGGGGGAGATATTGAACAATTTCCTTTCTTCGGTATTCACCAAGGAGAAGGATATTGAACTCGGTGAGTTAAGGGGAAAGAGTAGAGTAGCTATGGAAACTATGAGATTCAAAGAGGAGGAAGTACTGACACTTTTGAAAAATATAAAAGTGGATAAGTCTCCAGGTCCTGACAGGATATTCCCTAGGACATTGAGGGAAGTTAGTGTAGAAATAGCAGGAGCTATGACAGAAATATTTCGAATGTCATTAGAAACGGGAATAGTGCCGGAGGATTGGCGTACTGCGCATGTTGTTCCATTGTTTAATAAGGGTTCAAAGAATAAACCTAGCAATTATAGACCTATTCGTTTGACGTCAGTGGTGGGCAAATTAATGGAAAGGATACTTAGAGATAATATATATAAGCATCTGGATAAACAGGGTCTGATCAGGAACAGTCAACATGGATTTATGCCTGGAAGGTCATGTTTGACAAACCTTCTTGAATTTTTTGAAGCGGTAACTAGGGAAATTGATGAGGGTAAAGCAGTGGATGTTGTCTATATGGATTTCAGTAAGGCCTTTGACAAGGTTCCCCATGGAAGGTTGGTTAAGAAGGTTCAATCTTTGGGTGTTAATGGCGGAGTAGCAAGATGGATTCAACAGTGGCTGAATGGGAGATGACAGAGAGTAATGGTGGATGGCTGTTTGTCAGGTTGGAAGCCGGTGACCAGTGGGGTGCCTCAGGGATCTGTGTTGGGTCCACTGTTGTTTGTCATGTACATCAATGATCTGGATGATGGGGTGGAAAATTGGATAAGTAAGTATGCAGATGATACTAAGATAGGTGGTGTTGTGGATAATGAAGTAGATTTTCAAAGTCTACAGAGGAGATTTGGGCCATTTGGAAAAGTGGGCTGAAAGATGGCAGATGGAGTTTAATGCTGATAAGTGTGAAGTGCTACATCTTGGCAGGACAAATCAAAATAGGACGTACATGGTAAATGGTAGGGAATTGAGGAATGCTGTGGAACAGAGGGATCTAGGAATAACTGTGCATAGTTCCCTGAAGGTGGAATCGCATGTAGATAGGGTGGTAAAGAAAGCCTTTGGTGTGCTGGCCTTTATAAATCAGAGCATTGAATATAGGAGTAGGGAAGTAATGTTAAAATTGTACAAGGCATTGGTAAGACCAATTCTGGAGTATGGTGTACAATTTTGGTCGCCTAGTTATAGGAAGGATGTCAACAAAATAGAGAGAGTACAGAGGAGATTTACTAGAATGTTGCCAGGGTTCCAGCAACTATGTTACAGAGAAAGGTTGAACAAGTTAGGTCTTTATTCTTTGGAGCGCAGAAGGTTAAGGGGGGACTTGATTGAGGTCTTTAAAATGATGAAAGGGATAAACAGACTTGACGTGGATACGTTTTTCCCATTGAGGGTAGGGAAGATTCAAACAAGAGGGCATGACATGAGAATTAAGGGACAGAGGTTTCGGGGTAACGTGAGGTGGAACTTCTTTACTCAGAGGGTGGTGGCTGTGTGGAATCAGCTACCAGCAGAAGTGGTGGAGGCAGGATCGATTTTAACATTTAAGAGTAAAGTGGATAGGTATGTGGACGTGAAGGGAATGGAGGGGTATGGTCTGAGTGCAGGTAGATGGGACTAGGGGAAAACAAATGGTCGGCACGGACTGGAAGGGCCGAGAGGGCCTGTTTCCGTGCTGTAATTGTTATATGGTTATATGGTTATTATGGTAAAAACATTTCATGTGTATCAATCATACATTATTAATATTATCAATTGTGGATTCATTTTGCTTCTAATGTTTTTTATATAGATAGAAAGTAAGAAAGAAAGAAAGAAAGAAAGAAAGAAAAAAACCCATAAATGTCAAGATAAAAAAAAAGAATGGAATGATTTACTAATAATACATCATTGGAGATATCACTAAAACAATATGACTTTATCTTCAAAAACACACAGCTCCTAATCAATTAGGAAAGTTGCATTTTACACAATATGTAGTTCAACGTAGAATTGTTAGTCAGCCATTCATATTACCCACCCCATATAGTACAAAAAGAAATGCACTAATATATCTCCAAGGTGCAACAATCATACATTAAACCAGGTTCAAAGTGTCGCATCATTACACATTATAGCATCCTTCTTGAAAGCAATTTCATTTATATCCAATTAACTTCAATAGATCAAAAGATGTAAAGAAGATATCCACGATTCAGAAGCAAGTAGGAAGGAATATCACCAATCAAAAATCAAAACTATCATCTTTTGATGGAAACCAATGAAATTATTCAAATTACTTTTTGACTTTAAAAAATCGGATTGCATGTCGTCCGTTTTTTAGTTTAAGCTTAGAGGAACAGCGCGGAAACAGGCCCTTCGGCCCACCGTGTCCGCGCCGTCTAGCATTCATCCCATAAAGCACTAGCACTATCCTACAGGCGAGGGGCAATTACAATTTTTGCTAAAGCCAATTAGCCCACAAACCTGTACGTCTTTGGAGTGCGGGAGGAAACGGGAGCACCCGGAGTAAACTCATGTGGTCACAGGGAGAATGTACAAACTTCGTGCCGACAGCACCCATAGACAGGATCTCTGGTGCTGTAAGGTAACAACTCCACCACTGCACCACCAAGCTGCTCTGGCTCCCAATTATCTTAGGAGGCTAACAAAAACTAAATTCTACCAAAGGAATAACCTTAAAAGAATAAAATAATATCAAACCTAGATATAAACATGACTTTGCAAGCTTTGTGGCATGTTATATTTCCCCCCAGAGACAGTTCAATGTCAGAAGACCTGGAAAAGTAAGTTGAATTTGAGAGTTGACTGAATGAAAACATGTTCCAAATAAACAGGTTTCTCAGGTCAGTGTCAAGTACTGCACTATTAGTTACACAGAGAGCCATTGTTAAGGTTTTCTCTCTAGTTATGTCACAATTCCCCAAATGCAACTTAGTTCTGTCCTCCCAGTTTGATCTATTAAAGTTTAATTTAGATATACAGCGTGGAAACAGGCCCTTTGGCCCATCGAGTCCATGCTGACCAGCAATAACCTGAACACTTGTTCTATTCTACACGCTAGGGACAATTTCACAGAAGCCAATTAACCTACAAATGTGTACATCTTTGGAATGTTGGAGGAAACCAGAGCATCAACATAGAAACATTGAATCATAGAAAATAGGTGCAGCAGTAGGCCATTCGGCCCTTCGAACCTGCACCGCCATTCAATGTGATCATGGCTGATCAACCAATTCAGTATCCTGTACCTGCCTTCTCTCCATACCCCCTGATCCCTTTAGCCACAAGGGCCACATCTAACTCCCTCTTAAATATAGCCAATGAACTGGACTCACCACTCTCTGTGTCAAGATAAATCCCAGTGAGAATGTACAAATTCCATACAGACAGCATCCGTAGTCAGGATCGAGCCCAAGTCTCTGGCCCTGTAAGGCAGCTACTATAATGCTGCACCACTATGCTGCCTGTCTTCCAAATAAATGCAATAATCCAGCGTTATTAATTATGAAGCTTACTGTGTCCTTTGTTATTTTCCCTCCAAAATGCTCGGTTCCGTACATCCAGATTCTCCACATTAAGTGCCTTTCAATATTATAAAGTTACAAGTTAATAATTCAGCATTGTCTACAAAGTTATTTACAGTGCTCCCTTTTTAAACATTTGCCGCACATTTTTTCCATTACACAGAAATATACACAATAAGCAATCTTGTGAAATCGGTCCAATCAACTCAACAGTTCCGTCTCAGTGTGCGACTTTCACACAAAAAATATTCAATCACATCACTGCCATGTTTCAATACCCGTTTATCTTTTTTTTTTCCCCCCATTCCAGCACTTATCCAATAGAATTGTGAATTCTGACATATTACATTTTTCAGCCAAAAAGCTTCAATTTAAAAATTTATTTTCTTTTAAATTCTTATATTTACTGGTAACCATGGGTTCATGGTTCACTGTTCAGTGACTATCAAAAATTGAAACATTCTTCTCTTTTGCTTGCACCTATTGGAATTTTAAATATTGTATTGATTTATAGCCTTATTCTAACGATAAGGGGTACTCTTAAATTGTTCTTTATAATTGTAATACCACATACTAAATATCAGCATTCTACACTCTTGAAGGCATTATATTTCTCTAATAAAGGGATCAATAATATACATTGTAGTTCAACTCATGTCTCATTAAAGGTGCAATCTAGTCCAAAACACAAAGTTCTGGTTAAACTCAGCAGGTCAGCCAGCATCTAGGGAGTGAATGGACAGGTGACGTTTCTGGTCAAAATCCTTCTTCTGATGTTTTGGGTAACTCCTGACCCAATGTTTAACCTACCCATCCTTCCCCAGCATGACCCACTGAGTTTTTCCAGCACTTTGTGCTTTGCTTAATATTCCAGCTTCTGCAGTTTCTGATGTCTTTGTAATTTTGCCCCTTCCATACACGTCCAAATTATTGATCACTTGAAAAAAATGGCGATTTTAACACATCCCTGAGGAGGATACAATATTCATTCCTTCATCAAGACAAAAGTATCATCTTAACAACTTATTATGAGTTTTTATCTGTCCTACAGCAAACCTCCTGCCAATGCTGCCACAGTCCCTTTACATCAATCAGCTGCTCCATCGACATCTCCAAAATTACATATTTCAAAAATATCTGTATTCTCCACATTTGTTTTAACAAAATTGTGCACATTTTCTACTTTCAACCAACATATTTGAAGCTGGATTTACTCTCTTGATTTTGGAATTTACACGATTACCCAATGGGTACAATCCAAAGGGTTGTATAGAATAGTGGTAAGAATATTCATTGCATAGAATAGTGGTAAGCCAGAAATGTAGGCATGTTTCAGAAATGTGTAAAAAGTAAAAAAGATAACCAAAAGAGATTATAAAGGTGAAAGTGAATTATGAATTAACAAGGAACATAAAAATGCAGTCAGGAGCATCCAAATACATACACAAAGGAAGAGAGCAGCTAAAGCAAACAGAGGCCCTTTACAGGGAATTAATAACAGAAACAAATGAGAATTTTTGAACAAATATTTAATATCTGCCTTCATGGAAGAGGATAGTAAATCATCCCATTAATAGAAACAAAATTGATTACAGGGCAGAGTAAAGAGGAGCATAAACCAATTTATCACTGGAGAAAAAGCGTGTTGGGTAAATTCTTGGTAATGCTCCATTGGACAAGTCTACATGATATGCTGCTTTATCCTCAAATAACTCTTAGAAAGTTACAGTTAGAGAGGGTGGGTGCATTTCCTGTGAACTAAACTTCCCTGTGATTCTGGAAAAGTCCAAATAGATTAGTATTCCACAATTTAATGGTTACATTCATGGAAAGAGACTAAAAGCATGGAATTAAAGAGGCTGGGCTAACAACAATTATAGAATACATAGCAGGACACTTAGTAAACTGTATTCCAAATACACAGAGCCAATGTGGTTTCATAAAAGGAAAACCATGTTTCACAAATTTACTAGAGTTCTTTGAGGATTTAACTGCCAGGATGAATAAAAGGGAATCTAGCACCATTGTTATATTTAGGTTTCAAAATGGGCGGTGCAGCGGTAGGGGTGCTGCCTTATAGCGCAAGAGACCCGGGTATGATCCTGACCATGGGTGCTGTCTGTACGGAGTTTATACATTCTCCCCGTGACCTGCATGGGTTGTATCTGGTTAGCTCAGGTTTCCTCCCACACTCCAAAGATGTACAGGTTTGTAGGTTAGTCCGCTTCGGTAAAAAATGATAAATTGTCCCGAGTGTGTGTAAATTATTCCTAGTGTGTTAATGTGTAGGGATTGCTGGTTGGCGCGGACTCGGTGGGCCGAAGGGCCTGTTTCTACGATGAATCTCCAAAACTAAATTCAACGATGTAATACAAGAGATTGCTGCACTAGATATAGTTTCATGGAGTTGGAGATAAAATATTAGCAACAATAGTAGATTGGCTAATTAATAGAAAACACAACGCTTGAGATATATGGATTTGTAAAGTAGGAACTAGTGGGGTTCCTTGCTGAGGCCTTAACTATTTAAAATGCATCACTTGGATGGCAGGACAATGTGCTTTATCCAAACTTGCAGATGATATAAAGGCAAACAAGTTGCAAGGAGGACAGAGTGTGCAAAGAGGATAGTGATATCTTATGTGGAATCCTACTTGATCTCCCGGTTGCTCAGCACTTTAACTCCACCTCCCATTCCCAATCTGACCTTTCTGTCCTGGGCCTCCTCCATTGTAGAGTGAATAGTTTGGGTAAATTAGAGGAACAGCACTTCATATACAGCATATAATCCTCCAACACTTTTGCCACCTCCTAAGGAATCCCTCTACTGGCCACATCTTCCCATCTCTATTCCTTTCTGCTTTCTGCAGAGACCGCTCCCTCCGAAACTCCTTGGTCAACTCGTCCCTCCCCACCCAAACCACCTCTCCCCAGGTACTTTCCCCTGCAACTGCAGGAGATGCAACACCTGTCCCTTTACCTCCCCCTTCGACTCCATCCAAGGACCCCGACAGTTTTTTCAGGTGAGGCAGAGGTTCACGCACCTCCTCCAACCTCATCTATGGTATCCGCTGTTCCATGTGTCAACTGCTGTACATCAGCAAGACCAAGCGCAGGCTCGGCGATCGTTTCGCTGAACACTTCCGCTCAGTCCACCTAAACCTAACTGATCTCCCGGTTGCTCAGCACTTTAACTCCCACTCCCATTCCTAATCGGACCTTTCTGTCCTGGGCCTGCTCCATTGTGAGAGTGAGGCCCAGCGCAAATTGGAGGAACAGCACCTCCTATTTTGCTTGGGTAGCTTACACCCCAGCGGTATGAACATTTACTTCTCTAACTTCAAATAGCCTCGCTCTTTATCCCCTTCCCCTTCCCAGTTCTCCCTCCAGTCTTACTGTCTCCGACTACATTCTATCTCTGTCCTGCCCACTCCTCTGACATCAGTCTGAAGAAAGGTCTCGACCCGAAACGTCACCCATTCCTTCTCTCCAGAGATGCTGCTGAGTTACTCCAGCATTTTGCTTCTACCACTAATCTACCACTAAGTTGCACTCGTATTCTCCTTCACCAATTTTCTATCCGTTGTCAAGGCAGTGTGGAAGATGAAAGCAGTCTTATGCAGCCTTAAGCAGTCTCTTTCCAATGTACAAAATCGGAAGGAGACAATCAGATTCGGATTAGTTTATTGTCATATACACCATGGTGCAATGGCATTCATTGTTCTCATGAAGCTCATGGAATAAACAATAAATACCACAAGTATAACAATAAAGACAATGAATAAGAAAAATAGCCAAGAAAACTGTGCGTGTGTAGACCAGGCAGTTGTATCGCCGATAGACAAAAAATGCTGGAGAAACTCAGCGGGTGACACAGCATTTATGGAGAGAAGGAATTGGCGATGTTTCGGGTCGAGACCCTTCTTCAGACTGTTGTCGGGGGGGGGGGGGGGGGGGGTGAAAAGAAATGAATTAGGCGGAGAAAGTAGGACCTGTGGGAGTACTGGGAAGGGGAAGGGGAATGAGGGAGAAAGCATGGACTATTTAAACTTGTCAATGTTCATAATGCAGTCAATGTTCATAATGCAGGGGTGTAAACTACCCAAGCGAAATATGAGGTGCTGTTCCTCCAATTTGCGCTGGGCCTCACACCTTCTCTCCATAGATGCTGCCTCACCCGCTGAGTTTTTCCAGCATTTTTTGTCTACCTTCGATTTTTCCAGCATCTGCAGTTCTTTCTTAAACAGTTGTTTCGTAGAAATGTTTTGGATTCATAGCCAAGGAGGAGGAAGTAAGAGAATTCAGGTTAGCTGATGAAAGATGATTAACCCAAAACATTAATTCAATTTTCACCTCTTTACAGATGTTGCCCAGTCTACAGTTTTTTTTTTATACCTGGTCTAAAGACCATCTTCAGACTTCATTATTTAGCCCCAAGCATGAACATGTAAAGCATTGAATCATCGTTAAATAAAATGACATCTGTTTTATATAATATACCATAAAGAGATGGGTTCAGAGTCTAGAATAAAACTAGAAACACACAAGAAACTAAAGGAAGAAATTATGAAATGTTTCAGCATAAATAAACCATCAACATTAATTGCTCAGGAAAATTAGGGCATATTGCATTCCTGGCTAATGCTTTGAAATGGAACTTCAAAAGGCACACAAATTAAGACATTTCAATAATGCTAACAGTTCTTTCACCAAGCCATTAGCAGATACTACAAAGTACCTACTGTACAACAACCATTGGAAATCTATCAACTGTTTTGATTGAACAATCATACATTTCAAATTAAAATAATTTTGAAAAATCAAAGAATAAAAACATAGGGTAATTAAACTCAAAGGGAATTTTGTAGATTCCAAATTAAACAGTTACTCAATTAGTTGAAAACGTGCTTTTGAAAAATAACTGAAATGCGATCTAAAATTTTATTTTAAAGTGAGATTACCGCACGTCTGCTAATAGTAAGCAGTACGGCAATTCCCAAAATACTCATCACTTGCAACTTTGTATTTAATGAGATATTCTTGCTATTTGTTCCTTACATTCTTTTGATCTGGAATCTGCTGCTCATTTTTAGGTGACAGCAGACCTCTGCTGGTGTGAATTACAATATAGGAAGAGCATGTGCGTGTACAATCACATGTCAATAACTACTATAACGTGAGAGAACAACTATGAAATTGGGAATAATATTCAAATGCTCTTCAGCCAAAGAATTCCTTACTGACCATGAAACAGCCACTTGTATTCATCCCGAAACATCACCTATTCCTTCTCTCCAGAGATGCAGTCTGACCTGCTGAATTAATCCAGCCTTTTGAGTCTATCTTCTACTGGACTAAGTGGGACCCATTGGGTCCCATGTTCACATGGGAGGGCTGGTCCCCCAGCACATTCAATTTCACAGCATTTCAAGCAGAGTGCAGGCCACCATATTTAATTTCATAGAATTTCAAGCAGAGTGAAGGCCACCAAATTCAATTTCAAAGCATTTCAAGCAGTGCAGGCCACCAAATTGCGAAAAAAGTAATTGCATTATCTTTAAGGGCTAACAAATCATTTATTGTAAGTACATTGCAGACTCACAGTTCAGTTGATTCATAACTTAGAATCATAGTTGTGGACTCTCCCTCGCAATCTTCCAGAGTCTCTGACGCACGTACAGGCACGTGGGGTTTTATAGTCCTGCCCACCCCCTTGGAAGGGGGGTTACCTTCATCGTGGTGATTGATAGGCGAGAGAACCAATCAGCTGATCTCAAGATTTTTTAAACACTCATAACCTTTTTATTTTTCATCAATCAGAAAAGTCCCCAGGGCTGCCTCAGCAGAGGAGGACTGTGAGTAAGAGAACCAAAAATCATAGCGCTATAGGGTAGCGCTTTTTTTCTAAAATCAATATAAATCAGCGCAGACAGGAAGTAGTCAAGATGAGTCTTTTAGTTATATAGATACTAATCCCATGTTTTATCCCCTGGCATTCACATCACCTTCCCTCAGATTCTACCTCTCACCTACATACCGGGGGGCATTTACAGTGGCCAGTCAACCCATAACCCTGCATGTCATTGACATGTGGGGGGAAACCCGAACCCCCAGGGATAAAAGACACGAGACAATAGACAATAGGTGCAGGAGTAGGCCATTCGGCCCTTCGAGCCAGCACCGCCATTCAATGTGATCATGGCTGATCATCCACAATCAGTACCCCGTTCCTGCCTTCTCCCCATATCCCCTGACGCTGCTATCTTTAAGAGCCCTATCTAGCTCTCTCTTGAAAGTATCTCAGAAACGGCCTCCACCGCACTCTGAGGCAGAGAATTCCAAAGACACAGAAATCTCTGTGTGAAGAAGTGTTTCCTCATCTCCGTTCTAAATGGCTTACCCCTTATTCTTAAACTGTGGCCCCTGATTCTGGGCTCCCCAACATCGGGGACATGTTTCCTGCCTCTAGGGTGTCCAAACCCTTAATAATCTTTATATGTTTCAATAAGATCCCCTCTCATCCTTCTAAACTCCAGTGTATACATGCCCAGCCGCTCCATTCTCTCAGCATATGACAGCCCCACCATCCCGGTAAACCTTGTAAACCTATTGCACTTCCTCAATAGCAAAAATGTCCTTCCTCAAAAACTGTACACAATACACCAGGTGTGGTCTCACAGGGGCCCTGTACAACTGCAGAAGGAACTCTTTGCTCCTATACTCAACTCCTCTTGATATGAGGACCAACATGCCATTCGCTTTCTTCACTGCCTGCATACTTACTTTCATTGACTGATAAAGAAGAACCCCCAGATCCCGTTGTACTCCCCCTTTTTCCAACTTGACACTATTTAGATAATAATCTGTGTTCCTGTTTTTGATACCAAAATGGATAACCTAACATTTATCCACATTAAACTGCATCTGCCCACTCACCAAACCTGTCCATGTCACCATGCATTCTCCTAGCATCCTCCTCACAGTTCACACTGCCACCCACCTTTGTGTCATCTGCAAATTTGCTAATGTTACTTTGAATCCCTTCATCTAAATCATTGATGTATATTGTAAATAGCTGCGGTC
This sequence comes from Okamejei kenojei, assembly GCA_035221665.1. Classification (NCBI taxonomy): domain Eukaryota; kingdom Metazoa; phylum Chordata; class Chondrichthyes; order Rajiformes; family Rajidae; genus Okamejei; species Okamejei kenojei. Next base: position 103,258,893 of record CM069134.1, on the reverse strand, counting down.
CCAGCACCCAGCCTTCTGAAAGGGACCCGTTAATCCCTATTCTTTGTTTCCTGTCTGCCAACCAATTTTCTCTCCATGTCAGCACCCTACCCCCACTACCATGTGCCCTAATTTTGCCCACTAATCTCCTATGTGGAACCTTATCAAATGCTTTCTGTAGTCCAGGTATACTACATCCACTGGCTCCCTTGTCCATTTTCGTAGTTATATCCTCAAAAAATTCCAGAAGATTAGTCAAGCATGATTTCCCCTTCGTAAATCCATGCTGACTCGGACCGATCCTGTTACTGCTATCCAAATATTCGGCTATCTCATCTTTTATAATTGACTCCAGTATCTTCTCCACCACCGATGTCAGGCTAACTGGTCTATATTTCCCTATTTTCTCTCTTCTGCCTTTCTTAAAAAGTGGGATAACATTAGCTACCCTCCAATCCACAGGAACTGATTCTGAATCTATAGAACATTGGAAAATGATCACCAATGCAAAAAGGATCACCAATATATAGAGATAATATATATAAGCATCTGGATAAACAGGGTCTGATCAGGAACAGTCAACATGGATTTGTGCCTGGAAGGTCATGTTTGACAAACCTTCTTGAATTTTTTGAAGCGGTAACTAGGGAAATCGATGAGGGTAAAGCAGTGGATGTTGTCTATATGGATTTCAGTAAGGCCTTTGACAAGGTTCCCCATGGAAGGTTGGTTAAGAAGGTTCAATCTTTGGGTGTTAATGGCGGAGTAGCAAGATGGATTCAAGTGGCCGAATGGGAGATGTCAGAGAGTAATGGTGGATGGCTGTTTGTCAGGTTGGAAGCCGGTGACCAGTGGGGTGCCTCTGGGATCTGTGTTGGGTCCACTGTTGTTTGTCATGTACATCAATGATCTGGATGATGGGGTGGAAAATTGGATAAGTAAGTATGCAGATGATACTAAGATAGGTGGTGTTGTGGATAATGAAGTAGATTTTCAAAGTCTACAGAGAGATTTGGGCCATTTGGAAAAGTGGGCTGAAAGATAGCAGATGGAGTTTAATGCTGATAAGTGTGAAGTGCTACATCTTGGCAGGACAAATCAAAATAGGACGTACATGGTAAATGGTAGAGAATTGAGGAATGCTGTGGAACAGAGGGATCTAGGAATAACTGTGCATAGTTCCCTGAAGGTGGAATCGCATGTAGATAGGGTGGTAAAGAAAGCCTTTGGTGTGCTGGCCTTTATAAATCAGAGCATTGAATATAGGAGTAGGGAAGTAATGTTAAAATTGTACAAGGCATTGGTAAGACCAAATTCTGGAGTATGGTGTACAATTTTGGTCGCCTAGTTATAGGAAGGATGTCAACAAAATAGAGAGAGTACAGAGGAGATTTACTAGAATGTTGCCAGGGTTCCAGCAACTATGTTACAGAGAAAGGTTGAACAAGTTAGGTCTTTATTCTATGGAGCGCAGAAGGTTAAGGGGGGACTTGATTGAGGTCTTTAAAATGATGAAAGGGGTAGACAGAGTTGACGTGGATACATTTTCCCCATTGAGGGTAGGGAAGATTCAAACAAGAGGGCATGACATGAGAATTAAGGGACAGAGGTTTCGGGGTAACGTGAGGGGGAACTTCTTTACTCAGAGGGTGGTGGCTGTGTGAAATCAGCTTCCAGCAGAAGTGGTGGAGGCAGGATCGATTTTAACATTTAAGAGTAAAGTGGATAGGTTTATGGACGTGAAGGGAATGGAGGGGTATGGTCTGAGTGCAGGTAGATGGGACTAGGGGAAAACAAATGGTCGGCACGGACTGGAAGGGCCGAGAGGGCCTGTTTCCGTGCTGTAATTGTTATATGGTTTGTTATATGGTAATGCGTCCACGATTTCTAGAGCCACTTCCATAAGTACCCTGAGGTGCAGACCTACAGGGCTCTGGGGATTTATCAGCCTTCAGTCCCATCAGTCTACCCAACACCATTTCCTGCCTAATGTGGATTTCCTTCAGTTCCTCCAAACCCCAGATCCTTAGGATATATTAGGAAGATTGTTTCTATCCTCCTTAGCGAAGACGGATCCAAAGTACCTGTTCAACTCATCTGCCATTTCCTTGTTCCCCATAATAAATTTACCTTTCTCAGTCTTCAAAGTTCAGTCACAGTGAGAACATTTAAATTCCGCACAGGAAATACTCGAGGTCAGGGTTGAACCCAGGTGTCAGGTGCTCTGAGGCAATGGCTCCACTCGCCATACCACTGTGCCACCCAATACAATATGATACATCAGACTGAAGGGGTTACATTACACTAGGAATAGTCTGGTTGTGTAAAAGGTAACTGTCTCATGTCAATTAGATAGATGTCACTGGTTTAATTTTCTTGTGATGAGATATCTATTTTTAAACACACATAACATTAGATTGCCGTTTGGGACAATATTTCAACATGCAAGAGTGCTGCCAATTGAAACAAATTGCAGAGCAGATAGACCAAAGTGCCAGAATGAAATAGTGATTCAAACATTATCACTGTCAGTTATCATATGAGGAAAGACTGGATAGACTCGGCTTGTACTCGCTAGAATTTAGAAGACTGAGGGGGGATCTTATAGAAACTTACAAAATTCTTAAGGGGTTGGACAGGGTAGATGCAGGAAGATTGTTGCCAATGTTGGGGAGGTCCAGAACAAGGGGTCACAGTCTAAGGATAAGGGGGAATTCCTTTAGGACCGAGATGAGGAAAACATTTTTCACACAGAGAGTGGTGAGTCTCTGGAATTCTCTGCCACAGAAGGTAGTTGAGGCCAGTTCATTGGCTATATTTAAGAGGGAGTTAGATGTGGCCCTTGTGGCTAAAGGGATCAGGGGGTATGGAGAGAAGGCAGGTACAGGATACTGAGTTAGATGATCAGCCATGATCATATTGAATGGCAGTGCAGGCTCGAAGGGCCGAATTGCCTACACCTGCACCTATTTTCTATGTTTCTATGTTTCTATCACAACTGCCACAAACATTCCTGGCAGGAAAAGCAAATTAAATAATCCCTCATCTCCCCCAAAACATCCCCATCTTAAAAGAATCAACAATTATTGCAAGGGTGCTGCCAATTGTTTACACCAACGGGTGGAGCAGGATTTAAAGAGACTTCAGATTCTATCCACAGTTTGGTCAGGGAACAAGACTGCTATGTGCACCTTAAGGGGCTGTTCCACTTGGGCGACCGAATTGGCAAGTTTAGAAGAGTTTGAAAAAACGACATTTTGAAGATGTGAGGGATAAAGTGATTAAACCCCACTATAGTAAGCTTTAAAGAGGATTCAAACTGATAGGGGCCAGGGAGAGAGTTCTGACACAGCTGTGTATAAAAGTTACCAGACCTAATCTTGAATAAGAAGTGATAGCATTGTATAGCGGTAAAAGGGAGTGATGTAGATAGATCCCTATCAGTAGAATGGAGTGATAGATGGGACCCTTGTCACTATAGCTTAGCTTTAGTGCTGATATAGAGGAACTGAGAGGGTTCACTTGCAGGTGAGTAAAACTAGGATAGGTCATGAACAACTGAGCATGCTTAATAAAATAAATGAATATTACAACACACCCCTGGTCAAGAAACTGCTCATTACCATGAACATGCGATGTATGATGTGGGAGGTACTGGGGGATGTACCTACAGATTGTGCACCTCAGACCATGATTGGAGAAGGGTCCGGAGGGGAGGTTGGATGTAGAATTGTGTGCATAAAGGGGAATGACTTTTCTGACTTCGGTGTGTCTCAACTTGGAGAGGCACCCGGTTCTGCAGACTCGTAAAATAATAAAGAATCTCTTGCTTCCAAGATTTAGTCTTTGAGTTGTGATTGTGAGCACATTACATATCTCACAGAAGACCTCATTCGACCAGCTACGGCTAACTTCGGGAAAATTGGACACCGAATAGTGGAGAGTGAAGACGACCTCCTTCGAACTCCCTTCGACTATGATGAAGATTATCTACGACTACGTTTGACTACCCTCGATTACCTACGACTAACATGCCGACTTACCACGACCTACTACGACTAAACCTACGAAAAAAAAAGTATAGATTTTTTTCCATGGCGACCGTTTTTTATTTGCGGGCATTTTTTAACATATTGAAAAAAACTCCGCGACCTAGCTGAGGCCTCGAGTACATGGAGAGCACTCTCGATCATGAAGGAGAGTTACAAAGACCTCCTACGACCTCGTTGCTGCGAGTATGAGTCAAGGGCAAACTCGCCAGAACTCGCGGATTAGGTCGCCCAAGTGGGACAGGCTCTTAAGGGCTGAATAATGCACAGGATGCTGGCAGTTCATAAAGGTGACCCTCACTAACAGCAACAGTGATCATGCACAAAGAGTTTAGTTTTAGTTTAGAGATATACCATGTAAACAGGCCCTCGACCAAATAAGTCTGCACTGACCAGCAACTACCCATATACTAGTTCTCTCTTACACACGAGGGACAATTTACAGAAGCCAATTCACCTACAAACTTGCATGTCTTTGGAATGCATCAGAGGTTACGCGGAGAAAGCAGGAGAATGGGGTTAGGAGAGAGAGAGAGAGATCAGCCATGATTGAATGGCGGAGTAGACTTGATGGGCCGAATTACCTCATTCTACTCCTATTCCTTATGACCTCATGTGGGAGGAATCTGGAGCGCCCGGGGAAAACCCACGAAGGTCACGAGGAGAATGTACAAACTCTGTACAGGCAGCACCCATAGTCAGGATTGAATCCAATTCTCTGGCATTGTAAAGCAGTAACTGAGCCACTGTGGGCTTAGGTTACCTATCAATCATCTTACTGAATGATGGATCAGGACAAAAGGCCTTCTGGCCTTTTTTCACTTTGACTTCTTTGAACATTCAATGTGTTGCCATCACATTTTAATAACATGGTGTCAAGACCTCTCACTTATCTGCAAGATGAAGGAGCTAGTACTGATTTCAGGAGACGAGGACATGTACACACCCCAGTCAGCATCAAATGATGCCAATGTGGAGATGGTCAAAAGCTTCAACTTTCTAGGTGTAAATATCACCAATTTGTCCAGGACTAACAACATTGAAGCTTTGGGCAAGAACACCAATGCCTCTACTTCCTCAGAAGACTAAGAAAGTTTGGCATGCCTTCAATAACTCTCACCACTTCTATGTTGAAGACGTTTTACTTTTTCTCTGCAACTGTAATGCTACAATGCAGTAATGCAATGTTCTGCACTGTGGTATTTTTCTCTTTGCACTACCTGTTGTACTTGAGCATGGCTTGATTGTATTCATGTATGGCAAGATTTGACTGGATCGCACGTAAACAAAAGCTTTTCACTTTATCTCGTTACATGCGGCAATAATAATGAATACCAATACATCTACAACTGTAAAACTGTGCAGGTACCATGTTAACAGCGGCTGAAAAGGTTATGGTAGTCGTGAACTTCCATTTAACATGTTCTTCTCATGCGAGGCTGGAGCGATACACAGCATATTCAGCCTGCTGTGAACTGTGGTTTTTTGAAATGTCAGCGATTCCCTTTATTCCAAGAGAGCTGTATAAAACTCATCCTCCCCTGCAAGACAGTAACAGAATGAAAGCACACCATCAGGGCTGCAGGTATCCCCCTGAAACTAGGTGTCATGGCCTTCCTGCGTGCACAATTCTTCACAGGAGCCATATGTACCATGTCTGGAAAGGTTTCAACTTCCTGATTGTCCAGATGGTCCTGACCATACACAGTGGATCCTGTTGCTCAATACCCAGCATCCTGGCAGAAGTCACAAAGCGTAAATTTGCAACCATCTGCTGCCCATCAACATCGGAGCTTATACACCAAAGTAAAGAATAGTACAAGGGTGACCACAGATATCCTCTGATGCCCTTGACTTTGACATGCAACTCACCCAGATGTGAATAAAATGCAAGACCATGCTGCCATAGGCTAATCTGGCAAATCATTGGAATCCTCAAGAAATGATCGAGCCCCCTCAGGTGTGCTGCAGGATTTCTGCAGTATTAAGCAGAGCAAAATCGTTATAACCCGCCAACCCCAGTAAAAAACAGAGATCGTCCCATGTGTTGGGTTTGTACCGCACACAGACAAGATGTTTCAGTCTATATGATCAGCAGCTCGTTGCATTGAACATTTAAACATTAATGCCTTCACCCAGAGGACCTGTAATTTTGCATGCTCACTGGATTCCTTAATCAATTAGCAAAATTCCACTTTTAATGTGGATTGCATGCCACCCCTGTCCCAAGTAGCTTATTAAATTTGTGAAATAAATTTAAGTGAATAGGCTGCACAGTTAGAACTGGTGTCTGGTTAACATATTTGCTTGGCTGATACCTTGCAATGTCAGTATTCTGTTTAACATGGTGAGCCATGAAGACCAAGAATGCCCTGGCAGACAAAAATGCTGGAGAAACTCAGCGGGTGAGGCAGCATCTATGGAGCGAAGGAAATAGGCAAGGTTTCGGGTCTTGACCTGAAACGTTGCCTATTTCCTTCGCTCCATAGATACTGCCTCACCCGCTGAGTTTCTCCAGCATTTTTGTCTACCTTCGATTTTCCAGCATCTGTAGTTCCTTCTTAAACAAGAATGCCCTGGAATTGTTCCCTACTCTGCTCCACCATGTTCAAGGGTTGCAATTCCGACAGTGAAATTTGGCAATGTTTTAGCTCGTTATTGAAGTGTAGCCAGTGGTAAATTATTGAAAAAGTTAGAACATAGCAAGGGATAATAAAGTTACAATCAGACTGGGAATCCAGAGACCTAGATTAACAATCTAGAAACGCAAGATCAATTCCTGGCAGCTACTGTGGAATTCAATCAGTTAATTACATTTTAAGGAGAAGTGGAAGATGAGAAATGGCTTCCACTATGATGAGCAAGAAGCAGTCAGATCATAAAAACCCAGAAAGCTTATTGAAATTAGACACAAATGCTGGAGAACCTCAGCGGGTGAGGCAGCATCTATGGAGCAAAAGGAAATAGGCAACGTTTCGGGTCGAGACCATTCTTCAGAAGGGTCTGAAGAAGTCTGAAGAAGGGTCTCGACCCAAAACGTTGCCTATTTCCTTCGCTAGATGTTGCTGCACCCGCTGAGTTTCTCCAGCATTTTTGACTACCTTTGATTTTCCAGCATCTGCAGTTCCTTCCTAAACAGAAAGCTTATTGATGTATTTTTCGACAAAGGAAACCGTGCATCGTAATCTGGTTTGGCCTGCGTGCAACTGCAAATTCATAGGGAACGTTCTTAAACATTAATTAACCTCTTGGCCAAAAGGCTGGCCAGGCAATTTCAAAAAGATAATTAAGGATGGCTAGTAAATGTTGGACTGCCTGTGGTGCCCAGATCCCACATAGGAATCATTTCATAATGAAAAGTGGACAGATTTTATGCAATAAATACTGTCAAGAGCAAGATATATGGCAAGCAATGGGAGGAGTGCATTGAGAGGCCAACCTTCCTGAATAAACTCCCTATTATTCCAAACTTTCAACATTGCAATCCGTTTTTTTTCCCCCATTGTATATAAAAATAGGAAATGCTGAGTGGATATAATCCACAGTTTATCATCAAAAATATTCAAGGAAATCCTTTCGCTATTATTTTGATGTAATGTATGGAGCTGTTATCATAATCACTTTAGCATGGTTGGACCAACATTTCAATTGCCTTTGGTCATTATCTGCCCATTTCAGAAGAAAGAAAATTGAGATAGACAATAGAGAAAAGAAAATAGGTGCAGGAGTAGGCCATTCAGCCCTTTGAGCCAGCACCGCCATTCAATGTGATCATGGCTGTTCAAATTAAAACATTTTACATCTCATAGAATTCCAATGTGGGTCAGGTGCCAGGAAGGCATTTTGAAAATCCACTCACCCTGATGTATAATCCGATTTGGCACCAAGCCATGCATTTCCTCCAGGCTACCACCTCTAAAGCTACAAGAGTAGCCCTTGCTGCTGAATTAATCCAGATCTTTAACATTTGCTCACTGAACCATTTCTAATGACCTTCCATCACCTGCAGACCACACTTGGTTTATTTAAGATTAAGCTCCATTCATTTCCCATCCATGGCCCATATATTAACTTGTACCCCCAACATCCAAAATTTAAAATCTGTTGAATCCCAGGCATGGTCTCATTCTGTAGGGGTAACCAGTGTGTGTTCGGTGAGAAGAGGTGGGTAAAATTCATAATGAATTATTTGCAATGATCTTCATATTTCTCTTTTTATCTCCCTCTTTCACCATAAAAATTATGTCATTAAGGACTTGCAAAATATTTACTATGTGCAATTAAAAATGAAGTGTTATGAGAGTTGAAAATGAATAAAGCAGCCAACACTCTAATATATCTCAGGAGGTTAAGAAACAAGATAGTAAAATTGCAAAAGCTCCTGTAATTATTTTTAATGCTTACAGACTAATTATGATCGCTGGAATTTAGGAGATTGAGGGGGGATCTTATAGAGACTTACACAATTCTTAAGGGGTTGGACAGGCTAGATGCAGGAAGATTGTTCCCGATGTTGGGGAACTCCAGAACAAGTGGTCACAGTTTAAGGATAAGGGGGAAGTCTTTTAGGACCGAGATGAGAAGATAATTTTTCACACAGAGAGTGGTGAGTCTGTGGAATTCTCTGCCACAGAAGGTAGTTGAGGCCAGTTCATTGGCTATATTTAAGAGAGAGTTAGATGTGGCCCTTGTGGCTAAAGGGATCAGGGGGTATGGAGAGAAGGCAGGTACAGGATACCGAGTTGGATGATCAGCCATGATCATATTGAATGGCGGTGCAGGCTCGAAGGGCCGAATGGCCTACTCCTGCACCTATTTTCTATGATTCTATGATTACCACACAATTCTTAATATTTTACCCTTGTTTACAAGGGAGGAAGGGACAGACTGAGTAATTACAGACTAAAGAGATTCAGTACTGGACAAAAGTACTGGAATTAAATCTAAGGGACAGTATAAACCTTCAGTTATGGAGGTACATATTAATAGCCAGCAATCATCGTGAATTGGACCAGACCACTTAGGTTGATTTATTTGAGGACTCACCAGAATCTATGAGAGCAGTGCTTTTGATGTAGTATACCTAAACTATCAAGAAGGCTTTTGACGACACCCCACATAGCATGCTCATGAAAACAATAAATCAATGGAATGCAAAATAAATTTAAAAACGGATTCAAAATGACCTCAGTTGTAGGAAGCAAATGGGAAACAATTTATAGTTGTTACTGTGGGGTTATACAAAGAATGTTCCCCTGCTTTTCATATAATGCTAATGATTAAGACAAACATGGCAAGTCTTCCAGTAATGCAAGGAAGTCTCATTGAAAACCCTTAGATGGAAAGATATAGCGAGGCCAACCAGTTGGGCAGAGCCGTGGCAAATGGGAGTTATCGAGACAAATGTCGAGTAATGCATTTGCAATGCATTGGATATACAATCAAAGTAAATCATCAATTGTATGAATGAATTAATTACTTAATTAAGTTTGTTGGCCAAGTATGTACACATACAATTAATTTGCCTTGGTGCTCCACTCACAAGTAACAAAACAATATACAGTAAACAATTAAGAATAAAACATAAAACATTAAGAATAAAACATTATAGTTGAAACGTGATTGAAATAAAATACTAGAGCAAAAGGAGGCTGCAGACTTTTGATTATTGAGTAAAGCTACTGCTCGTGGAGAAAAGCTGTTTTTTTATGTCTGGCTGTGGCTGCTTTGACAGCCCGGAGTCACCTTCCAGAGAGAAGTGCTTCAAAGACTTTGTGGCCAGGGTGAGAGGGGTCAGAGATGATCTTACCCACTCACTTCCTGGCCTTTGCAGTGTACAGTTCGTCAATGGGGGGAAGGTTGCAGCCAACAACCTTCTCAGCTGATCGGACGATTCGCTACAGCCTTCCAATGTCGTGCTTGGTGGCTGAGCCAAACCAGACCATGATGGAGAAGGTGAGGACTGACTCTACAATGGCAATATAGAATTGTACCATCATTGCCCGAGGCAGATTGTATTTCCTCAGCTGCCGCAGGAAGTACATATTCTGTTGGGCCTTTTTGACTGTGGAGTCGATGGTGGCCCCCTTTTTAAGGTCCTTGGAGATGATGGTTCCAAGGATCTTAAACAACTCCACAGATGTGACTGTGGTGTTGTTGATGGTGAGAAGGGGAAGGGGGGGGAGCTCTTAAGACAGTGGAATTGATAGTAGACTTTAGGAAAGTCAACAATCAATTCCACTGTCTTAAGAGCATTGAGCTCCAGGTTGTTACGAAGGCGCCGGGATGCCAGCTGTGACACTTCCTGTCTGTAGGCAGATTCCTCCCCATCCTGGATCAGTCCAATCAGGGAATTTATGTCCGCAGGAGGGAGAATGATACATGACTATGTTAGTTAAACATATGTTGGGTGATTTATTTTGTTTTCTTTCAGTTAATTATAGCAAGAGCTTGCACAAAAGTCATGAACAGCTTGAGTACTATGTACCTGGACACCACCTGACAGGAAAGATTCAGTGTATCGAAGAGGGATGCCTTTTGCACAATATTAACTTGAAGTAAAGAATGGATCGTCTGGGTTGTTTCATTTGGAGCTGTGTAGGCTGTGTGCCCACAAATGTACAAGGGTCTTGTTAGAATAAATACGAGTCAAAAACCAGAAGATTTTAAGTAATTGGTGGAATTAGAGGATGAGGAGAAATATTTTCATTTGCTTGCAGCAAGTATCTGGAACACGGCTCCTAAAAAGATGGCTGTTGCAGAAATCCCAAATTAAACTCAAACGGGACCAGAAGAGCACTTGTAAAGAGCCGTGAGTTGCAAGTGCACTGTGCTAATGTGATTATGCTGGATAGCTCCTGTCTTTTCTGGCAGAAATACGATGGACTGAATGACAATCATTGCATTGCAAATTTTCTAATTCTGAATCAGTATTTATACACACACGGACATCTGTAGGAAGGAACTATCTGTCTATGAAGACAGACCCGAAATGTCACCCATTCCTTCTCTCGAGGGATGATGCCTGTTCCACTGAGTTACTCCAGCACATTGTGTCTATAAGTCTGTCCTTTAAGTACATTCATTGATGTCAGTTTATACATAAGAAATAGCCTGCAGAACTGAACAGATTTTACACCATTAAGTAAATGGTTGTTGTTTTTGATTGAATGTAATAAAAGAGAACTGCTTATATTTTAAGGTTTAAAAGTTTTCTTGATGTAAGTTGTGAAATAAAAAGCCCATGGACAAATTGGTTAGATGACTTCATTTACTCCAACTTTAAGTACTGGAGGCATGGGTGAGGCAAGGGCAAGTAAGAGGATGATTCACTTGACCAATGGCTTCAAGACTAGAGAGCAGCATTTGATTTGGTCACAGTTAATGACAAATATCAGCACATGGTAAATTAACACACTGTGATCCATTCTAAGGTGGCAGAGTTTACAAACTGCATGTTATTTGCATTTGCCATTCCTGCTCAAAGGGTGAGAGCAGATAATAATAAAATGCTTGCAAAGTTGAGGAAGAAACTTGCGTGAATGCTAAATTCTTTCCCCAGATTTGTTCCACCCTGCCATTTGAGAGTCATTCAAAAATATTAAACAAGTTTCAATGACATTTAAGCAGGGAGTATAAAAAGGAACTTTTGGGATATTATTCCATCTTCAAAGCAGAAATTGCTTTTATGTTACAAAAGCTATTGCTGTCATTTTGCCCCTAACAAATAGTCATGAGCTCCTTTTTTTTGTGTCCTTTAAAATACCCATACTTTATCATCTTAGTCAACTTCTGGATCTGTGCAAAAAATGCTTCTGTGGGATTCCAAGATTTGGACTTAGAAAAATGTGTCAAGCATGGAGTTCTGAGTAATGGAGGGTCAATCAAAACACGGTGGGTAATCCGTGGAGAGAAACTGTGTGTCGCTGAGTATCATGGGGAAATATCAAGAACTTGTGTGGATTAAAGTCTTAAGACAAATTGGTGCCATACAGCAACAACTTCTAATAATTGGTTCAGCTAAATTAAATGATATAGTTAATCTTATGGGCCTGTCCCACTTAGGAGACTTTTTAGGCGACTGCAGGAGACAATGCAGTCGCCACATGGTCACCACATGTTCATGGATGGTTGCCGGGGATGGTTTTTCAGGACTTGTCCTAAGTTTTCAGGACTTAGTCCTAAGTTTTCAGGACTTAGTAATGATCAGCATCTCTTCAAAAATACAATGCTAAAGCATTTCAAATTAAATTTTATTTCACAGAAGCTTTTCTAGCTCTGTGAAATAAAGATGGAGATTGTCAATAGCAATTGTCAATAGCTCTGTCAACTAGCTCTGTTAATTTAAAATAATTGCTTGGAACATGAAATCAACATGAGCCTTTTTAATTAAGTGCACCATTTCATGTATGATAACTCAACAATCTCCGTCTTTATTCATGTACCCAGAAATCTGTATGATATTTAATTGAATAGGTATGGGAACCATACAATGGGGACCATTGTGGGGGGATGTTTTTTATGTTTATTGTTAAATTATTTAATGTTGTGTCTTATCTTTATCTGTATGTTGCATGGCAAGACAAATTTCACTACACCAATTGGTGTATGTGATAATAAATGTCCTTTGTCCCTTTGAATTATAAAATCCCACCAGCCTCTGAAAAAATGTATTTCTCCTGCTGAACATTGTATTGGCTGCTGGTTTTCTGTATAAATGATAACTCTTGATTTTTGCACAGTTCTTTGTTTTTATTCTACCTTGAGACATTGTTCATAGCTTGAGGAGTGCAGGCTGGTTGGATCTAGATTTGGTTATAAGCTTGGATATCCTTCCTCACCACCTACTATCCCACAAATTTTGGTATAATCTGCAAATTTACCAACTTTGCCATTCAAATTGCTGTATATACACATACACAAATACAGGCACACACAAATATACAAAAATAAAATAACAATTTTATTTAAATAAACAGACAGCATCACCGGCCTCAAATCAGAACAAAAAACAATCCTCTACTACCGCTACCACCATTTGACTCCTTCCTCAAAGCCAATTTTGAATCCAGCTCACTTGGATTCCAAGTGATCTAACTTTCTAGATAAGCCTAGCATGCAGGATCTTGTCAAACACCTTGTTAAACTCCATTAAGACAGGGACCGCTGCCATGCCTTCATCAATCCTCTTGGTGACCTCAGCATGTCCACCACATGTTGCTGACAACCTGGTCATGTCTGCCACATTTCGCTGTTCTGTAACAAGTTTCAGCTCAAGGTCATTTCTGCTAACTGCAGTTACAGAGGCTCTTCCGAACTAAATTACTCCAGGTGTTGGGGAGTGGCAAAGATATTTATGTATGCCGAGAGATGATTAATGAAATGCAACCAAAGGGACAAAAATCCAGTTGCCTAGTTACATATTAAAACAGCTTTCACTTTATTATCTGGGCAGACTCGACTGGATAGGTATTAGCTATTAGCAGACAGATAATGAATTGACCACAAAGACACATTCTCCTTTGCAGTTTTAATACAAGGGATTCCTGGGTTAGGGAAAGGATAGTCAGCTCCATTGGAAACAAGTGGGAAACAGTTTTCCCCAAAATTGTAATGTGAAATCTTTTTTTTAAGACTATGTGAGTGAGTGGAGGGGAAGAGAAGAAAGCTTGGAGAGTAGAGAGGCCGGACAAAGCGTGGCAGGTAATAGGTGGACCCAGGCAAGGGAGGGGGTTGATAGGCAGATAGCTGGAAAAAAGGCAGGTGTGAGACAGGGTTGAAGAGTTGCGAATTGCAAAGTTAAGCCCCTGTCCCATGATGCGAGTTTACCCAAGAGCTCTCCCGAGTTAAAAAAAATAAATCAAACTCGTGGTACTTCATCACGAGTATTTTTTTTACTCTTGGAAATTTTTCACACTGTTAAAAAAATCTTCACGAGTTTCTGAGTTTCCCGAGTACCTGCCGTTAGCATTACGAGCCGCTACGAGACATCCACGAGCTCCAACGTACCCGCTACGTACATTCTACGTACTTACCATAAGTTTGATTTTTTTTTAAACTCGGGAGAGGTCTTGGGTAAACTCGCATCGTGGGACAGGGGCTTTAGAGGGAGGGAAGGGAGGGGAAAGGGTGGTGTGGAAGGGTAGAAATAGGTGAGCATCTCCCCCCTACAATCAGTCTGAAGGTTCTCGATCTGAAACGTCACTTATCCATGTTCTCCAGGGAGGCTGCCTGACCTGCTGAGTTACTCCAGCACTTTGTGTCCTTATTTCTAGAATTTGCATTTGATTTTCAAAAGTCAGGTCTTCAGTAACCTGGGAGCACCCTGCACTCAAAACTCGTTTCTTTATTTTCAACGGCACTTATTGTACAAAGTGTGTGGAGATGCAGCATCTGATACAGATCACTTTATGCGTAAAATATGAGGCAGAAATATAAGAGAAGGTAGCTTGGAATGGTAATAAATGCGGACCTTGCCAGCAACACTCATCTCATAAATAAATCAAAATGTACTGCTTTATATAGTTACTTTATACTGCACAAATGCAAAATTCTGCCATTAAAGATTCTGGTTTGACGTTTAGAGTGTGTGCTTTGGACCGGGTACATTTGAGACTTACAATGGTTACTGTGGTGAGGACTAGACTAAGAAACAAAGAATGTTCACCTCAGACAGAAAAGGCATAAGGGGTATTCAATAGAGCGTCAATACAAGAGAACTTGATTCCAGTGCCCAGAGAACATGGAAGCCCAGTGTATGAACGGAAGAAGTGCAACACTTCACAAACTACTTACACGTAGTCTGTAAGATACCTCTAACCCATCAGTGGAAGAATTTTTCAAAACTCACAAACTGAGAGTATAACCAAATCATCTCAATACTGAACAACTGCCTAAAAAGAAAGACTATTTAAATAGTTCTATTGCAAAACACCAAACTTTTGTAAATGCAATTTTATTCCATGTATATTTTAAGTAACAGAATTTTTAATAGAAACATTTATTATACTCCATGACTACTTTTATTAGATCTTGTGCATTATTCCAAAGTTTTTTTTCTGAGATTTCAGCAAAATTGGAGACATGGTCCTGAAACTACAAAGGAAGCCAAAATTATATACACAAATGTTTACTAGAGAGAAAAAAATGATGCCTCGAGTCTCCATTGCAGAGATTTATAGGCGATTTTTCAAGCGACTGCTGGCGACTGTCAAGTTGCGGCAGTCGCCTGAAAAACCGGCAACTGGAACGGTGACTGTCAGGTTGGAACACACACATATACATACACACACACACAGACATCGCTTCCTTCACCAGCCCGTTATGCAGGCGGGGGACAGGGCAAGCGGGGGGAGCGCTATCTGAGTGAAATTCACAGGCTGCAAAGCCAAGATGATACAGACACACACCGCGATGAACAGGAAGGTTGGCGCTATAATTAAGACGGCTAAAGCACAGTGTACGGGAAGTCCTTTAAAAGAGGGGGGTGAAGGGGGAGGGGGGGTGAAGGGGGGGAGAAGGAGTGGAGACAACTTTTAAGAAGCCAGAGATGCACGGCTGTGAAGCTCGGCGGACATTAACATTACCGGTCGGCAACTACTGCTCACGTTTTTTTCCCCAATGAGCCAATGAAATTCACCAGTCAGCACCGGCTACAACCTATGAGAACCTTCAACCTCCTGATAACCCACTTGGACCTCCTGGCGACCCACATACGGCACGTGAATTCTCGCTAATCTCCATTGCAGCTTCATTCTGGTCGCCGCTAATGTTTCAACATGTTCCCAGAAAGCGGGAACTCCTCACGACCATGAAGGCAACTACCCGGCCACATGTGAAGCCTGTGAATTATTTTCTGGTAAACATTAGTTTGGTGCCGAGAAAATCCTACAAGTTAATAAAATGTACTTGCACTCATAAGCTAGCCATCTGTCACAAACATATTCATTGTGGAATGACTATACTGCTCAAAGGACATCAAGAGCGTTTTGTTGAATGCATTGTAAACAGCAACGCTGATCTGACTGTCGGTCAGTGAATTGGCAGTAAGTTAAAAGTAGATTTTTAAACACCCACTTGGTTTCTTCCAGGATTAGGCATTTAAATTCCTCTTGTTGCTTCTAACTCAAAACTTAAAGATGCTGAATCTGTTGCAGATGGTGATTGACACATCTATTCATTTGGACAGGTTGATCTGGCAGATGGACAGCTGAACTTAAGCGGTGACACCAGTAATAACCCAGTGGGAAAATGAAACGTCCCATTGGGAAAGAGCTTCACGACTTGACCAAAGACAATCAATAACTAGCAGAACACAGAAAGTAGAATACTCAGAGTACACAAATGATCTGGCAAAGCATCTCACAAGTTCTTAAACATTGAAACCATATAATCTCTGATGTGGAGGTTCAAGGAATGGTTCCATTTCACAGGAAACTATTGCACCACCATTGGCAGGTGCTATAATTACAGTAGGCATAGCTTTAATTTTACAAGAAAACATAATTGCTCAACATTGGACAATACCGTAACTGCTATTATTTTGGTGTTAAATCCAAGAAACTTCAGCACAGCCAGGAATAGATTGTGCCAGAAAATTGAAGTTGTTGTCTCTTTCCTTCACCGTCCCTTCAATGAAAATGGGTTTGTGAATCTCCAGACTTCCTCTTCTAAAGTCAACAATCAATTCCTTGCTATTACTGATGTTGAGAGCAAGATTGTTGCTCAGGCACCATTCAATCAGAAAATCAATCTCCCTTCTATACCCTGACTCATAATTTCTCCAGCCCGTAATTGCCCAACAATGATGTTGTCTCCACCAAAAGATGGAGTTGGAATTGTGTTCAGCTACAGTCATGGGCATAGGGCAAGTACAACAGGAGGTTGGACATGCAGCCTTAATGTGCCCCTGTGCTGTTGGCTATCAAGAAGGAGGTGTTGCGATACGTAAATTGTTATGTGTCAAGATTATTGCTTAGGTAGAAGTTGATAAATGCCATAACCAACCTCTCAAAGTACTTCATCACCATGGATGTTAGTCTCACTTCCCAAGGTGAAGACGAGGGATGGCGATAGGCATCACTGATGGTGGAATAGCAGTGGTCAAGGGTGTTTGATCCTCTGGTGCTGCAGGACACATATTGATGGTAATTTAGAAGCAACTTCTTCAAACTGGCCCTGAAGACCCCGGCTATGATTGGAAAAGCTTTGGATATGCCGTTGTATGTCTGTTGACACATGTGTAGCTCCTCCAGTGCTTGCTGGAGTGGGATGTAGACTGTGGTAATGGAGTGAAGACTTCACACATATAACAAGCCATCCTTTCAATAATCTCGACACTATGAACAGGAACATTTCCGAGGGGACACACACACACACTCAAATTACTCAATTTGCTGGAGATTTTGCAGAAGCACTACCCAGACGGTTGGCTCCTGGAGAACAAGATGCAACATCTAAGTCTCTGCTTCCTCACAGTTATGTACAGCACAGAGTTCAGATACAGAGCCACATGAAAACCAAGAAAGTAGTGCAAAATTTCATTGATGCCGTGAAACTGCGATTCTTTACCCCGCATCAAGTCTAGGTTCGTACAGCATTCTTGAAGCAACCAGATGTGGAGTTTATCCTGCATAGTGCTGCCAATCAAAGACAGCAGCTGGAGATGGAGGACAGAAAGGAAATTAATAACTGGAGGGATCGGAGGAAGTGCCTGGATAGCAGCAGGAACAAGTGAAACAGGAGGAAGTGGCAGTTAACATGGATTGTCCTTGTTCAATCTCCCAGCAGAGAGGATGGGGATAAGACTCTCAACATGGGCTCAAAGTAATCCCCAATGGAAAGGAGCATACAAAATCATCAACTCCAAAGCAAACCACGTGATCCTGCTCACACTCCAATCATTACAACCAACAGAGTGCAGGATCAAATGAATGGGAAGGCCAGATGATGCAATAAACCCCTCCCATCCCATTTTGCAACAGTTGCACCTGCACTCCAAGGAATAAAGTCCTCGCCTGCCCAACCTCTCCCTACAGCAGTGTGACCAAAACTGAACACAGTACTCTAAGGGCAGCCACGCCAATGCCTTGCACAACTGTAACACAATCCAACTTCTATATTCAACAGCCTGTCTGATGAAGGCCAATTTCTTCCAATAATTTGAACACAAACAATGGCGTGTAAGATAATTTAGTGAAGGTGCAAATTTTAAAGTCAGGGATTTGCCAAAGTGGCATTCACAAACATTTCACCTAACAAAAAAAATACTTTTCAGTCCACACAAGCAACTGAACTGTTATCTTCAGAGGCATTACCACACCAAATTAATTACAAAAAGACTAAAATAGAAAATTATTTTCTATACAAAATTATTTTCTACGCCTTCCAGATATTAAATGGAGCGCAGATGAGTTTTAAATTGGGACAATGTTTGCAAAGAAAGCTCTTTTCAATAGCATATTGTTCAAATGATATTGACCTGACTGAAAGTGCAGAGCTCTCTTATTCATTATTCCACAAAAATCTTTTAATCTGGATTTGTTAAACTGTGCATGGACTGGAGACATATAATCAGATAGCAAGATAAAGAATAATTAATCTGTTTATACTGTGGCATAAGCACTCTAATGCATATGACAAGGATTGACAAAAAGGATAAGGGAAGTCAAAGCAATTTTCCACCCAAACGGATCAATTTTATTATCCCAAATGTTCTCTTAAAATAATTTGTTCTTTGCAATGTTTATTGAGTTGGAGGGAATTAATAAAAAGGTTGATCTGCCAAATGAAGAGAATTCAGCAATTGAAACATGCTGGCCTGGCAGTAAGAAACTTCATCATCAGTTTCCAATGTTCTATCTGTATTACAAAGCAAAATGCTTTAGTTATGGTGCTCAAAATAGCAATTATAATAAGTGGGCATTAAAGAGTACGCTGTGGATTGCAAGATCATGATGTAAGCTGTTCCTGTGTGTACTCAAATATAGGAACTCAAATTCTCTAGTTGGCCTCTCAAACTTAATCTTCCATTCAATAAAATCACGGCACTTCTCTGATCTTGCTCAGTATACCTGTATTTGCTCCACATCACTGGAGGCAAATCCTCCTTCAAGATCAGCAAGATGTGGCCATCATTATTATTAAGATTCCAAAGGACTGATGAGAAAATAATTGAACTCTTCCCATGCAGAAACTGTGGCCGAGGGGTGACATCTGCACCACCCTGTTGGATTCCTCACACAGTCCATCAAGTTGGTGCATACTGTACAACTGATGCTCTCGCAAAATATGGGAGAAAGGTTCAGATGCTGGGAGAAAGTATAGATTTTCATTTGGTTGAACCAAGTCACATTAAATGATTTTAATAGTTTTGAGTGCAGAGCTTTGTGTGACTGGCGAGTGGAATTCAGCCTCAGAGGAAGGCCGGATGGTGCTGGAGGAAACGTGGAACGGCAAACCGCAATCCCAGGGTAATGGAAGATCTTGTCCCATTGTCACTGATTAATAGAAATCCATCAATCTCAAACTTAATCCATGCAACTAACCCAACAACAATTGTAATTTAGGATTTCCAATCTTCAGCCATCCCTTAATTTAAGGGAGTTTCCCAACTTCACTTTGGAAATTCCTGGTTCCAGTTTTTTCGGATATTTACCCCCCTCCTAGTTACCTCAACCAACACAGAAGATTTATCTTCAACTGTATCTTTACCTATTAAGGTAGGAAAAAGCTTTAGCAAACAATCCCTAAAGGGCCTGTCCCACTTGGTGATTTTTTCGGCGACTGCCGGCATCATTGACTGATGTATTAGGTCACCGAAAAATTTGCGGCGTGATTACGTATGACGCGTGGCGTTTTTTCAAGTGTCGCAATATGTTTTTTGTCGCCACTGGATATTGAAATGACGACACTGATATGATGCCGGCAGACGCCGAAAAAATACAGCGTGGAAACAGGCCTTTCAGACAAACGAGTGCAGCCAACCAGCAATCACCTGTACACTAGTTCTATCCCTCACACTAGGAACCATTTATAGAAGCCTACAAATCTGCACGTCTTTGGGGTTTGGGAGAAAACCGGAGCACCCGGAGTAGACTCACGCGGTCACAGGGAGAACGTACAACTCCATGCAGACATCATCCGTAGTCAGGATCGAACCTGTGTCTCTGGCCCTATAAGGCAGCAACTCTACCGCTGCACCACTGTTAATAATGGCCACCGTGTTATATCATACATTAATTTAAAATCTGCAATTCAATGTTTTAAGCCAAACTCTATTTTATTAAAAACTTATTGAGATTATGCAGTCCAAGTCTATATCTCCTCAAATGTTTTACACAAGCATTTTTTTCTTTTGTGGTACTTTTCTTAATGGCCTGGAAACTGAATAATGGGATTTGTTACACCTAAGCAGATGAAGAGATTGTTCTGGAACAGAGGACGAACATGCAAAATATTATTCCAGTGGAAGGAGTCATAGTTTAAATAATAGAGTTTAACAAGCTAAAAAAGGTTGCAAACTAAGTACAGACAGAATTAAAGGGACTTTTATTAAGATAGAGGAAGCAGATGTTAAGATCATAGATGACAAGATCCAAACAAATGAGGTGGAATGGAAACAAAGAAGTTTCACAAAATTTTGGTGGAGGAGTCAACAAGGACCTAGATTAGCAGAGCAACTAGGGAGGGAAACGGTACTCATTGGACATGGACAAAGAAGAATCATGATTGTAGAGAAGGCATAGGAAGAAGCATGACTGCAGAGGAGACTATGTAGAAAGGCAGCGTACTGACGGAAATAAAATTAAGAGGGAATCACTTTGGTGTAGAGGAGAATATAGAGGTAATTAACAAAGGGTTAAGAGGCAGAAAAGAAGAGATACATTAATCCATTTAGTCTATTCAAAAAATATATTATGGACAGACACCTCAGTGAGAATGAAGGAGCAAAGAGGGCCTTTAATATAAAATGAGCTGAGAGTTGGTAAGGTCACTCAAATGCAACCTTCATAATTGTTGAGCAAGGTTAGAAATTAAATAATAATAATAATGCACAAGTGTATAAGCTGTGTATATTTCAAGGAGCATGTCAAAGTTAATAACTATCGTTAAATGGGACTCAAATTAATCTCACCTCATCAGATGTCAGGTTCAGATCTCAATTAGACTACTTAATTTAATTGTCCTTGGAGATCCCAGGTGGAATATAGGAGAATTGCTGTGTCACAGCACCAGGGTCCCAGGTTCATTCCTCACGTCGGTTGTTGACTGCATGGAGTTTTCATGTTCTTCCTGAGACAGTGTGGGTTTCCTCTAGATGCTCAGATTACCTCTACATCACAAAAGGGTCGGAGTTCCTGGAGGTCGGGCCGTGATGGATAGGGCTGCGTAGCCAAGAACAAAGGGGGACCCGGCGTGGGGGGTGCCCGCAGAAAACTAAGGGAGACGAGGAAGGGAGGAGTACTTTCTGTAACTTTGTCGGCACGTGTACTTTGTGATAACACGTGTACTTTGTATGCAAAAACAAAGAATTTCACTGCACCTAGGAACATGTGATAATAAAGTATCATCATCAACATGGCGTTTGGTGGATTAATTGGCCAGTTACATGCTGCAATTGTACAGGTGAGTGGTAGAACCTGTGGGGAGCTGATGGGAGTATGGGGAGACAAAGATGGTTGTACTGTGGGCTCACTCCCATTGAGAAGAATTAAAAGGATATTTTATTCTAGTGGAGAAGGATAAAAAGGGACAGTGTTCATTGCCATGTGAGGAGTTATGTAATGGAAGACCTCACTCTTGTGAACAGCTAGATTGAATATGAAACAAAATGTCAGCCTTCACTGAAACAGAATATTCTAATTAAGGTTATCAGGAATTAAATGGAAATTCACTTCTCTGAAAAGAGCAAATCAGGTGTACCAACCCAACAATTTCATCAGGTTACCATTTCTATGAACTCAGCAAACCTGATAAACTTGTAATGGCATTATTAAGGGCAGGTGTTCTTTTTTTGTATTATCTATAATTTAATCCATTCTTGTATGATTATTGTACAATATGCAGTAATTAAAAAAATCTTCAAGAAAGTAGCATTTTACTGCATGCTGTGTAACATTTTAACTGGAACGCTGAAAAAAAATTAGTTGCAATAATGTGATCGAATGGCTAGCAAAAGAATATCAAGTTTTTTTTTAAAATGTGATCACGGTGCAAACACTAGCTTCATTTTGTGCCAGGAGCACAATTTTTTATTAAAAAAACAAGCAAAATAGCAATTATTCAGGTTTTTGATTCCACTCTTAAACAATGTTTCATATCTGTTTTTGATTCCACTCTTAAACAATGTTTCATATCAGTATTCCCAGTTGTGCATTCACTGCGTACTGCTTCTCGAAATGCTTGCCCAAGCAGGGTTGCATTTGTGAATGGAAATGCATCCAAATACCTGGAATCAGTTGGCTTGGTTGTTTTTTTTTCCAGATTCAAGGCTTGTGACCAGTGGTGTACCACAGGGATTAGTGCTGGGTGCTCTGTAGCTTGGCCTATATATGAATGCTCTGGATGAGATAGGAGATGGGATGGTTAGTATGTTTGCAGATTACACCAAATTTGGTTGTACAGTGGAACAAAGGTCCAAGGATTAAAATGGAAAAATGGGCATGGAAATGACACTTGGAATTTAACACAGACAAGTGTGAATGAATGCATTTGGAAAGTTAAACTGGGGCAAGAGATACGGTGAATGGCAGGACCACGAGAAATGTTGCTCAATAGAAAGACCTTGAGGTACAAATGCATAGATCCCGAAAACTGGGTAAGCAGGCAGACAAAATAGTGAGGAAAGTATATGGTATGTTTGTCTTTACTGACGATAAAAATTAGACACCATATTACAGTTGTACCAAATATCGGGGAGGCTGTACTTGGAGTATGTGCGCAGTTCTAGTTACCACACTATAAGAAGGGCAAGGTTAAGCTAGCATAGGTGCAGCAAAGATTCACAAGGATGTTAACAGGATTGGAGGGCTTGCGTCTGTTCTCGGGAGAAATTGAATCAATTTTCCTTGGAAGTAAAGTGGATGAGAGCCAACATTAAAGATATTAAAGATATATAAAATGGAGAGGCATAAATAATGTTTGCCATTATAGTTTAGTATATTGACAGATGTACCGAGGTACAGTGAAAAGCTTTTGTTGCGTTCTAATCAGTCAGTGGAAAGACTATACATGATTACAATCAAACCATCCAGTGTTCAGATACATGATAAAGGGAATAACATGAATAACGTTTAGTGCAAGATAAAGTCCAGTAAAGTCCGATCAAAGGTAGACCAAGGGTCTCCAATGTGGTAGATAGTAGCTCAGGACTGCTCTCTAGTTGTTGGTGAGATGTTTCAGTTGCCTGATACCAGCTGGGATGAAACTGTTCTAGAATCTGTAGGTGTTCTATGTCACACTTCTATAGCAATTGCCCAATGGGAGAGGGGAGGAGTGGCTGGGGTGAATCGTTCTTGATTATGCTGTTTGCCTTGCCAAGTCAGCGTGAGGTGTAAATGGAGTCAAAGGAAGGTTGGTTTGTGTAATGGCAGTGCAACACGTTAGAAGCTGTCTTCATATAAAACATTATATTTGATTCCCTGCTGATATGCCAACTATTATTTCAAATCACCCAGCCTACCTTATTTCTACTCTTGCACTTTTTTATCTGCACTTTCTCTGTAGATCACAATATTCTGAACTGTTTCCTTTCTTTTTTGCACTACCCATTACATTCACGTGTGGTATAATTTGACTGGATAGTGCTTACAAAGTTTTTTAATTATATCCAAGCACTCAGGACAATAATAAACCAATATCTTCCACAGCACGCTCTCAAATAGAGCATGTAGCTTTTCCTCAACGTCCTTGTCAGTAGTTATCCTGCACCTGACATCACGAAACAGATATCCATCTGTGCTCTTTCAGACTGCAGTGCCTCCAGCAATACAATACCAACTTAAACAGCAAAATGCTGGCATTTATATCACGAGGACTGGAATACACAAACAGAGATGTAATGCTGAGGCTCTATAAGGTGCTGGTCAGACCACATTTGGGCCATTGTGAGCTAATTATGTGCCCACATCTGAGGAAGGATGTGCTGGCCCAGGAGAGGTTTACAAGAATGATTCAAGGAATGAGTGGGTTAACATACCGATGAGCATTTGACAGTACTGAGCCTCTACTCGCTGGAGTTTAGAAGGTTAAGAAGGGGACCTCATTGAAACTTACAGAATAATGAAAGGCATGAACGTTTCCACTGGTAAAAGAGTCTAGGACCAGTGGTCAAAGCCTCAGAATTAAAGGGCGCTCTTTTAAAAAGGTGGTGAGGAGGAACTTCTTTAGTCAGAGGGTAGTTAATCTGTGGAACCCATTGCCACAGAGGGTAGTGGAGGTCAAGTCAGTGAATATTTTTAAGGTAGAGATAGACAAGTTCTTGATTAGAACTGGTGTCAAGGTTAACAGGGAGAATGCAGATTAGGTGGCAGAGATCAGCCATGATTAAATGATGGAGTAGACTCGATACGCCAAATGGTCTAATTCTACTGCTATAACGTGAACTTCAATGTCCTTGGTGTATTTTCGGAAGTTGTGAACGTTCTTGCCTTTGTTTCTGTAACTGGAGAGCTTAGAAGTTCATGTCACCAAAATAATTTTAGATATATAGTTAGAGCTGGGGGGGAAGGAAACATTAAAATAAATGAGCAGAAATAATGTATCGAAAATACAATAAATGGATCATTTTTGAGGATGCGACAAGTGGTGTATTTCAAGGATTTGTACTGGTGCCCAAGCTATTCACAAAAACATAATTGACATGAATATGGAGATCAAATATATCCAAGTTTTCAGTTGATAAACCTAGATGATTAGGCTATAAAGAGGATACAAAGGAGGCTTCAAGGAGAATTGGACAATGTAAGAGAATAAGCTAAAAATGTAGCAGATAGAATATAATATGGAAACAAGGAAAAATAAAGGCAAGATACTTTCTAAAATGGTAAGAGTCCGAAAGGTGTTTGGCCCTTTTGTATAGGAGTTGTCTCCCTACCCACGCAAGATTATATGATATAGGGATCAAAGGTTCATTAAATTAATTCTTGGCATGAGGGCAGGGTTGTCCAATGGGGGTGATTAAACAGGTTGAGCCTATGGAGAATGAGTTTTGGAGAAAATGATGGTGATCTGATCAAAACATAAAATATTCATGGGGCTTCACCAGGTAGATGTAGAGATAATATGTCTTAGACAGGACTAAGATGACTTGAAATGTGTTCACCCAAGGAGTAGTGAATCAGGAGCTTCCTACTCAAGAGTTGCTGAGGAATTTTAGATAGAAATGTTGACTTTTTATATCAAGGAAAATTAATTAGTTCAAGAAGGTGGCATTGAGATCATCGAGCAGGCTTAACCTTACTGAATGGCAGAGCAAGAAAAGGTGGGATGGTTGAAGGTCTACTCCATCAACCAAATTCACTGTAAGAATTTCATTGTTCTGTTTTAATACAAATAACAATTAAATACTCTTGCTCCCATATTCTCATGTTCTGTAAAAGTTAGACAACAAGGTGCAGCACATTGAGATCAGCATGAAATGCTTGTCGAAGAAGCAGCGAGAACATCTATACTCAAAGATTTCCCAATCTGTCCCTTTAATGTGAAACGCATGTCAAAGCAATGACCTGGAAATTTCATAATGTACTAAGTAGGCATTACCGCACTACACCAAAAACTGTTGGTTACAAAACTCTCTCACACTTCAGTGAAAATTTAAGTGATGCACATGGTTTAAGAAGTCAGGAGTTACTAAGTGAGCACTGGAATGAAAAATGTGCAATACAGCATTAAACAGAGCAAGAGGTGTACAGGGGCAAGAATGGTTGGGGATCTTCAAAGAAATGGAGAGTGGAAGGAATGCCACATCCCGCCTCCAAAAGATGCCTTTAATGCTTAAAAGCCAGATTTGGAAAGGTGACAGTCCACTAGAAGCTAATGGTTAAACAGGCCAACATTTAAATATCAACTAATGGCAGGTCGGAGACAACAAATATTCCAAGTTCATGCATTTATAGAACACAATAAATGTGGAGTGGGGGTGGAGGTGTGGGCGGACCCCATCATTGTCCACACTTCAGACAAGGTAACAATGAGAATCTGCAGGGGTGAAGAAGAAAATAATGCCATTCAGAATAAAGTTATACAATGAAAACAGCGATTAAGCCGCTAACCAAAGTGAAGAGCCTTAATTTGCAAAGTGCTTACAGTTCAATCTAATTCCTGGATGTTAAGCCAATTTACATCTCCATGCACAGAGCACAACAATCGATTATAATTCAGTGAATAGGGCTGCTGGCATGTGTAATCTGCAATGGATTGTCTTCACATCTGTAAGAGCAGTGCATGCCAATCTCTCCGAGCTGCTCCAAGGACCTGGCAAGCATTCACATGCTAACTCCCCTGCACAAACTCAGCAGGAAAAAAAAACTGTGTATCTCAAAGAATTATCCCAAACTATTAAGAATAAATGGTGGCCTGCTAAGGGAAAAAGAAGAAAGAAAACACCTAATAGCTGCTTTCAGATTGTCCCAGTTGGTGCAGTGCTGGTAATGGATAATTGAGTGTTTTTTAAATGTTGCACCACACTGGGTTTAAAGCAGTTTGCTCTTGATTTGTAATGGCTGCTTCATCCCAATTCTATAATTGTGCAAAATAAAAGTTCCATTATGTTTCAGCATTGTTCACATTGACAGGGAATGTTAATGGTTTAAGTAGCTCCTAGGGTGAATAATTGAGTCAAATGCCCAGTATGTTTCTCCCAAGAATACTAATGAAGGTGAGCAATGTTGACTGGTATTTGGAATGGGTGTTATGGAATATGTTGATAACATTTTTTTTTAAATATACAACTTGGACACTTCTCCTATACCCTCAACACACCATTCCACCTACCATATATTCACTGCATATTTTCCCCTTCTTTTCATCTTCAGTTCCATCAATCATCCCCTGGGAAGGCGTAAGTTCTACAAATAGCCAAACATTACATTTCCTATACAGCTGAGCAAGGGGGCACAAGGAACTAAACATTGTCTCTTACTGTGTCTATAGCAGGAATAGTGCTCTGGTTTCATGGAAAATATGGTCCTATGTTTCAGAATATATTACAATAGGATATTATATCATATCAGGATATGCTTTGTTAATCCAAGATTTCCCAATGGGTTTCCAAGTGCCCATCTAAATACAGTTTCCAATGTTGTGAGAGTACACACCTGCACCACACCCCTGGGCAGTGTGCCCCAGATTTGAAACAGCCATAGAGTGAAAAACAATTTTTCTTCAGATCCACTCAGGATCTCTTGCCCCCTTATTTTAAATCTATACCCTCTGATGTTTCATACTTCTTCGGGCCTGGGGGGTGTAGTTGTCACCATTGTTCCCCTATATTCCCCAGATAAATTTTATAATCAATTCAACCCCCCTTACTTTTTTGCACTCCAAGGAAATCATTTCAACTTATCCAATCTCCCATAGTAGCAGAAACACTCCATCTTGGGTATCATTCTAGTGACTCTCCTTGGCTATCACATCCTTCCTGTGAAGTGACATCCAAATAAACACATACAATACTCTGGCCTAACCAATGTTTATAGCATGACCTCCCTGCTATTTTGTCCTAACTAAAGGATGTCAATTATCACGTTAGCCTTCTTATCCACTTCCATGGTGTCACTATTGATGCAACACACATTTGCTCCATTGCTGAGGTAATCAGAAGCTTTTAGATACAGAAACAAGGAACTGCAAATGCTGGTTTACAAAAATAGACAAAGTGGTGGAGTAACGCATCAGATCAGGCAGCATGATGCTGCCTAACCATTCGGAGTAACTCCAGCACTATGTAGTCTTTAGATACAACTGATCATATTATGGATCTCAGTGGAATTAGGGTTACATCCATATACTTTGTTGAATTGAAATCTATTTAAAGACACATGCTGGTAGGCGTGGGGAGATATGACTGGACAACTCGAGAACACTTGGCTGCTCAAGCACTTCATAAAGTTCACTTAATATGCCACAACTAAAAGGCAGTGCTTTCTCAGTGACTGGGCTACTCATTCCATGTCTGCCTTTGATGACAAGGTTGGCACAATTTAAACCAGAAGTTTTGTTAAGGCAGTGGCTGGTCCACCTAACTGAGTTAGAAAACCCTGTGGCCAGTGACAAAAAGTATTCCCAAGCATTCCCAGAGAGTCCTCAGACACCAAATACTACACCACAAACAATAACAGGTAATAGGGTCTTCCCAAATGCTGCCATCTCATAGTACATTACATTCTCTTCTGCAGGAACACCTTTGACCATGTTCTCCTGCCCGTTCTATGACTGTCAAGGCTCCTATGAACATTCAACTTTCTGGACGCGGGATCTTTCAGGGACATCAGCAGATCTTGGGCATGGTTCTTGTGGTGCTGCCCACCATGGCAAGAGAGGCCACGTAGCACTGTACTGGTGAAGAGATGATTTCATCTACTTTGTGATCTCAGGAAGGATAGTTGACACTTCCTCAACATTCATTCCCTCCACCGATGGCAGACAGTAGCAGTACATCCACAAAATGCACTGTAGTTATCCGGCTATGCCACTCTCCAAACTTAGCAGCCTGTACCACCTGGGACAATAGGCACAGGGGAATATCGGTTGAGGTTCCCCACCAATTTACACAGCATACCAACATGGTAATGGAATCACTGGTTCTTTATTCCTTGCTGATCCGAGTCCTGCTATTCTCTTCCAGATCCTACTACTGGATATCCCTGCTCCAGAAGGATTGGAGTAGGTCAAAGAAGGGATCACCACCACCTTTGAGGGCAACTACGGGTCGCGCACGAAATGTCAACCATGCCATGCTCAGATCATGAAAATTGGTAATTACCCATGTGCAAAATTACAGCAATGCTTATGACTTGTTAACTGGACTTCAAGCACATCGCTCAAGCAGATCCAAAAGAGAGGGTTACACAAAAAGCTGGAGAAACTCAGCGGGTGCAGCAGCATCTAAGGAGCGAAGGAGATAGGCGACGTTTCGGGTCGAGACCCTTCTTCAGACTGGTCAGGGATCAGGGAAACGAGAGATATAGACGGTGATGTGGAGAGATAAGGAACAATGAGTGAAAGATATGCAAAAAAGTATCGGTGATAAAGGGAACAAGCCATTGTAAGCTGTTTGTGGTGTGAAAATGAGAAGCTGGTGCGACTGGGGTGGGGGAGGGAGATAGAGATAGAGGGAATGTCAGGGCCCGAGGGCTGAGGGAGAGGTGGGAAGGGGAGGAGACAGCAAGGGTTAACAGAATTGAGAAAATTCAATATTCAAGCCCAAAGGATGCAGACTCCCCAAGCGGAATATGAGGTGCTGTTCCTCCAGCTTGCGGTGTTGCCCACTCTGGCCGTGGAGGAGGCCCAGGACCGAGAGGTCGGATGTGGAATGGGAGGGGGAGTTGAAGTGCTGAGTCACCGGGAGGTCGGGTTGGTTATTGCGGACCGAGCGGAGGTGTTCGGCGAAGCGATCGCCAAGCCTCCGCTTGGTCTCACCGATATAGATCATCTGGCATCTGGAGCAGCGGATGCAGTAGATGAGGTTGGAGGAGGTGCAGGTGAACCTCTCTCGGACCTGGAAGGACTGCTTGGGTCCCTGCAAGGAGTGGAGGGGGGAGGTGAAGGGACAAGTGTTGCATTTCTTGCGGTTGCAAGGGAAAGTGCCCGGGGAAGGGGTAGATCCAAAAGAGAGATGCTCAGACAAGCAACCTCACCTGACCAAGCTGCTACAATATAAAATTATCTCAAGTGTTTCCACCAAAACATAATGTTGTCTGGGCAGTTCATACTCGAGTAACATTTTGTTATCAAGGTTGAATCTGCAATTATAATCAATTCACCATATTTCCATCATTCTTGTCGGCAAACCATGCAGTTTCAGTACCACTTGCAATTTTGTAATGTCAAAATGAATGAAAAAAAGCACTGAAGGGCAGCCTCACAAATAGAGATGAAATTCCTAATGTACATTAAAAATGTGTGGTTTGATAGGCAAGTTAGATGGCACTATAACTTTTGAAAGTAAGAAAAAACTTAAAAAGTGAAAAGTTAAAAAAAAAATTTAAATCGTTAAAAATATTTTTTGATAGGACCTCTGGAACAGCAAAATCAGAAGAAACTGACTGATAGGAATGGTGCAAGAAGGAACTGCAGATGTTGGTTTAAACCAAAGATAGACACAAAAAGCTGGAGTGACTCAGCGGCACAGACTGCATCTCTGGAGAGAATGAATGGGTGACTTTTCGGGTCAAGACCCTTCTTCAGGTAGGAATGGCAATAGTAATTCCAAACTTCAAACACAATTTTTTTTTAAACTATTCAGATAAACTATAAACTGAACATACTTCATATCAGTATGCATTAACTTAAAAACTCTTCATCGTGGCACTAGTAGGTAACTGGGAAGCAAAATATTTTCACTGGTCAAAATTGCACACAGATGATTTTTTTTTCTCTATATCACCAACAATAACAAATATATATATAACTTTACACACACACACTGCAATTATCACTGTAGGCATCCTTGTCCAATCACATGATGTAGAATTCTTAATTTATCAGCTATAATGCTGCAGTCAACATTTGGATTCTCAACCAATTCCATTTTACTTGTGGTTACATTCATCTACGGTACCATGCCATCTCATGTAACCTAGATAGTGTGAAATGTGTGTTAAAACATACTATACACAAGCACAATCATGGATAAGTATAGGAGTGCAACAACTGTGGTGTAAAAATAATTTATCTTTTTTCTGAGGCAGTACACAAAGTCACCACATTTCCGGCGCCATCATGTAGCTGATAAATATTAATTTCTTAAAAATATGGAGTGTTATCTTGGCCTTAAAAGGCCAGTTGTCCTGACAGCAGCAGCGTGTTGGTGATGCAATTCATTCTCTCCAGAGGCTGCCTGTCCCACTGAGTTACTCCAGCATTACGTGTCTATCTTCTGGCAATATCATTGGTGCCTTCCACCATCACTCCATGTTGTTGCTGACTGTGCCTGATCTGTGCACTCATCCAACTTTGGTGGGACCTCAAGCAACATTTGATTGCCACAACCCCCCTGGCTGCTGCACGGCCTCCAGCAGCCTACTCCACTGATACCTCAACCCTTGAGCACGCCATCTTCAAGCCTCCCATAGCCATCATCGCGTCCATATGCAGAGGTGCCTCCCATAGCAGATCTCTGAACTTTGTGCTTCGAGGGAGCGGGAGTTGAGCTCACGACTTGCTAACAGGCACGAATCTCCGCCTTCCAACATGGTAATCTTGATGGAGAATTCAAATCTTTGCCGATTAAAACTAAATACTTGCAATTGGACCGCAAGCATCAAATTCGTTAGCCTGTTCAACATTCAGGTTCAGAAGGAAACAAATGCTGTCAAACTCATTTAGCCACAAAGCAACTGCTCATCCCCAGTAACAGTGTAGACAAGACTAATCCTCCTATACACGAGTCTGACATTCCTCACCACCCTACATCGATATAAATGGAACAATTTACAAAATCTAAAGCATGGATTGAATTCTACTTAACTTGATATATTTTATCCTAATGCAGGAAACAGACGTGCATGTTTGGTTTCACATTAAAGGGCTTGTTATTTCCTACTCATTCCACTAGGTCGTAAGCCAAGTTGTAAATGTACTGCATCAAATCCATGCCCACATTATAAGAATATTTGAAAATATCACAATGAAGCTTTTGTTTCTCCATCATTGTCAGGTCTTAAAATAATGGCCAAAATACATTAATAAAATGTTCTGAAGCATATAGTCTGACCTGCATAGCCTCTCCTACAGTTCACATTCCTGCTATTAACAATTTATAACAGAGACAAAGCAGACTAATCTTCTGCTCTAGGGACAGGAAACCACATATGTTGGAACTATAAACAAAACACAATAGGATGGAAGAACTCAACAGGTCAGGCAGCATATGCTCAGGGAATGAATAGATAACATCTTGGGTCAGGACCCTTCTTCTAACTAGTGGAGTTGTGGGGGGGGGGGGGAGGAGCAGGGTAGAAAGATGGAAGAGGAAGGTGGGGTAAAGCCTGGCTGGAGAGAGATGGATGCAGGCGAGAAGATTTTTTGGCAGATGGGTTGAGTAAGTGACAAAGTGTAGAGGTGAAGTGGTGATAAAGAGGTGAAGGATATGGGTAGAAGGGAACAAGCAGGGGAAATAGGGGTGATAAAAGGAGAAATATGGGTGATGGGCAAACAGAGGAGGGGAAGAAACAGGGCAACCACAGTAGCAGGAGATATTTGTGTGCACTGGGGTGATGTGATTACTTGAAATTGGAAAATTCAAAACTCATACTGTTGGGTTGCAAGCTACCAAGCAAACATGAAGGTATTGTTTTTCCATTATGTGTGTGGCCCCATTGTGGCATGGACGAAGCTCAAGATGGTGTGGAATCGTGAGTGGAAGTTAGAATGTTACCAACCGGGAGGTAGATGTCTGCGTCTGTCTGGCCTCACCACCATTTTGTACAACTGCGATACAACACCCCAACTCCAATCTTCCAATTCCAATATTACTGATGAAAACTATTTGGAGGAAGATCAAAAGCAACAGAAACCAAACAGCTGGAAGAGAGAGGTCCAGCGGAAATTGGAGGAACAGCACCTCACATTTCGCTTGGGTAGCTTACACCCCAGCGGTATGAACATTGAGTTCTCTAAATTCAAATAGCCTTTGCTTTCCCTGTCTCTTCATCTACTCCCCCTTCCCAGTTCTCCCACCAGTCTTACTGTCTCTGACTACATTCTATCTCTGTCTCTGTCCAACCCACTCCCCTGACATCAGTCTGAAGAAGGGTCTCACCCCGAAACGTCACCCATTCCTTCTCTCCAGAGATACTGCCTGTCCCGCTGAGTTACTTCAACATTTTGTGTCTAGCTGGAAGAACTCAGCAGGTCAGACAGCATCTGTGAAGTGAATGGACAGATGACATTTCAAGTCAGAACCTTTTCTTCAGACAGCTGCAGTAGGGAAGAGAGAAAGCAGGAAAATGGCCCAATACTCCAAAGAAAGCATTGATTGGGTGAATGCATTTCTCTCAAGCCATTGTGAATCAAGAACCAGAACAGATAGATTTAAGGTAAGAGGAGAAAGATTTAATAGAAATCCAAGGTCAACTTTAAAAATATATATATAAACAAAGAAATTGTATCATGTGGAATAAGCTGTGCCAGGCAAAGTGGTTACGGCAGGTACAATCTATATATATATAGAAACATAGAAACATAGAAATTAGGTGCAGGAGTAGGCCATTCATTTTGGGTCAGGACCCTTCTTCGAGCCTGCACCGCCATTCAATATGATCATGGCTGATCATCCAACTCAGTATCCCGTACCTGCCTTCTCTCCATACCCTCTGATCCCCTTAGCCACAAGAGCCACATCCAACTCACTCTTAAATATAGCCAATGAACTGGCCTCAACTACCCTCTGTGGCAGAGAGTTCCAGAGACTCACCACTCTCTGTGTGAAAAAAGTCTTTCTCATCTCGGTCTTAAAGGATTTCCCCCTTATCCTTAAGCTGTGACCCCTTGTCCTGGACTTCCCCAACATCGGGAACAATCTTCCTGAATCTAGCCTGTCCAACCCCTTAAAAATTTTGTAAGTTTCTATAAGATCCCCTCTCAATCTCCTAAATTCCAGAGAGTATAAACCGAGTCTATCCAGTCTTTCTTCATAAGACAGTCCTGACATCCCAGGAATCAGTCTGGTGAACCTTCTCTGCACTCCCTCTATGGCAATAATGACCTTCCTCAGATTTGGAGACCAAAACTGTACCCAATACTCCAGGTGTGGTCTCACCAAGACCCTGTACAACTGAAGTAGAACCTCCCTGCTCCTGTACTCAAATCCTTTTGCTATGAAAGCTAACATACCATTTCGCTTTTTTCACTGCCTGCTGCACCTGCATGCCTACTTTCAATGACTGGTGTACCATGACACCCAGGTCTCGCTGCATCTCCCCTTTTCCTAATCGGCCACCATTTAAATAATAGTCTGCTTTCCTGTTTTTGCCACCAAAGTGGATGACCTCACATTTATCCATATTATACTGCATCTGCCAAACATTTGCCCACTCACCCAGCCTATCCAAGTCACCTTGCAGTCTCCTAGCATCCTCCTCACAGCTAACACTGCCCCCCAGCTTAGTGTCATCCGCAAACTTGGAGATATTGCCTTCAATTCCCTCATCCAGATCATTAATATATATTGTAAATAGCTGGGGTCCCAGCACTGAGCCCTGCGGTACCCCACTAGTCACTGCCTGCCATTGTGAAAAGGACCCGTTTACTCCTACTCTTTGCTTCCTGTTTGCCAGCCAGTTCTCTATCCACATCAATACTGAACCCCTAATACCGTATGCTTTAAGTTTGTATACTAATCTCTTATGTGGGACCTTCTGGAAAGCCTTCTGGAAGTCCAGATATACCACATCCACTGGTTCTCCCTTATCCACGCTACTAGTTACATCCTCGAAAAATTCCACAAGATTCGTCAGACATGATTTACCTTTCGTAAATCCATGCTGACTTTGTCCAATGATTTTACCACTTTCCAAATGTGCTGCTATCCCATCTTTAATAACTGACTCCAGCAGTTTCCCCACTACCGATGTTAGACTAACTGGTCTGTTTATTCCCCGTTTTCCTCTCTCCCTCCCTTCTTAAAAAGAGGGGTTACATTTGCTACCCGCCAATCCTCAGGAAACTACTCCAGAATCTAAAGAGTTTTGAAAGATTATCACTAATGCATCCACTATTTCCTGAGCTACTTCCTTAAGTACTCTGGGATGCAGCCTATCTGGCCCTGGGGATTTATCGGCCTTTAATCTATTCAATTTACCCAACACCACTTCCCGACTGACCTGGATTTCACTCAATTCCTCCTTTGACCCACAGTCCCCTGCTATTTCCGGCAGATTATTGATGTCTTCCTTAGTGAAGACGGAACCAAAGTAGTTATTCAATTGGTCCGCCATATCCCTGTTCCCCATGATCAACTCACCTGTTCCTGACTGCAAGGGACCTACATTTGTTTTAACTAACCTCTTTCTCTTCACATATCTATAAAAACTTTTGCAGTCAGTTTTTATGTTCCCTGCCAGTTTTCTTTCATAATCTACTTTTCCTTTCCTAATTAAGCCCTTTGTCCTCCTCTGCTGGTCTCTGAATTTCTCCCAGTCCTCTGGTATGCTGCTTTTTCTGGCTACTTTGTACGCATCATCCTTTGCTTTGATACTATCCCTGATTTCCCTTGTTATCCACGGATGCACTACCTTCCCTGATTTATTCTTTTGCCAAACTGGGATGAACAATTTTTGTAGTTCATCCATGCAGTCTTTAAATGTCTTCCATTGTATATCCACCGTCAACCCTTTTAGAATTAATTGCCAGTCAATCTTGGCCAATTCACGTCTCATACCCTCAAAGTTACCTTTCTTTAGGTTCAGAACCATTGTTTCTGAATTAACAATGTCACTCTCCATCCTAATATATATATATATATATTAGGATGGATATATATATATATATGGATATATATAGATATATATATATATATCTTTATATTATATAACTCTGATCTTGGATGTGTGTATATTTGTGCGATGTTTGTGTGTGTTTCACATCTCCTCGAACACACGACGTGCTAACAGTGAAATGTTTACATATTCCGATAGAGATTTACGCCGTGATGTCAAAAAGCACCTTATCTGAACATTTCATGCATTGTTTCTCGAACAGAACAAATTACATTCCCAGTCCACATCACAATTTTCGTACCACTGGTGGAGCTAGCCGTGCCACTGCCTCGCAACTCCCATAGGCCAGGTTCAATCTTGACCTCAGTGTAGAGCTTGTATTTCTTCCCAGTTCTCCAGTTTCTTCCCACTTCCCAAAAGTCATCCGGGTTGGTAGGTTAATTGTCAATGTAAACAGCCCCCAGTGTACAGTAGTATTGGAGTGAGAGGGTTGGTGGGAATGCAGAGAGAACTGAATAAGTTGTTAGGATTACTACAAAATGGAAGCTTGATGGCCAGAATGGATTAAGTGGCTTCCATTTTGTCTGTCTCAATGACACTCCTTTTAAGTTCAATATGCAAGGTTTATTACATTGCACTTTGAGCTTCTTAAGGAATAGGCATGGCTACTGGAAGCCTGGCAGAAAGCCAATATAGTGCCCAGTTAACTGCCCATCAGCTCTTTCTGGATATGTGTTGCAGAATTTCTTCAGCTTCCAATGTGAAACAATTATTTAATATTAATAATGATGATAGACTGGGTGAGACAGAGCTTAGCTTAACTCAAGGGAGTCAAGAGGGTTTGTCATATGTACAGACGCTCCCCGACTTACACAAGGGTACGTCCTTTGTACCCTTGCACAAGTCAGATGCTACACAAGCTGGAAACGCAAGTGCGGCACAGTAGTACAGCGGTGAAGTTTCTCCTTGCAGCATCCGAGACCCAGGTTCGATCCTAACTACAGGTGCTGTCTGTACGGAGTTTCTACCTTCTCCCTGTGATGGCGTGGGTTTTCTCCAGGTCCAACACTGCAAAGAAGTAGGGTTTGTTGGTTAATTAGCTTCAGTAAAAATCACAAATTGTTCCGAGTATGTAAGATAGCGCAGACGTCGGAAGAAGTGTCTCGACCCAAAATGTCACCCATTCCTCTTCTCCAGAGATGCTGCCTGTCACGCTGAGTTACTCCAACATTTTGTATCTATCTTTGGTTTAAACTAGCATTTGCAGTTCCTTCCTACCCAAAACTTGAAGCTGTTCACTCACTCCACCACCATCCTGTCGATGAAGACAAGTTAATGGCTTTCCCCTCCTGAAATCAACAATCATCTCCTTTGCTCTGCTAACCTTGAAAGCAAGAATTTTGTTCCGGCATCAATCAAATTATCAGTCACCCTCCTGAACTCTGACCTGTTCTTTGTCCAAAAACTGGTTTCAGTTTAGTTTAGAGATACAGTACGGAAACAGGCCCTTTGGCCCACTGAGTTCACACCAACCAGTGATGACATAATTATATCCTTCACACTAGGAACAAAATGCAGAAGCCAATTAAACTACAAACCTGCATGTCTTTGGAATGTGGGACAATACCCAAGCACCCAGAGTAAACCCTCACGGTCACAAGGAGAACATACAAACTCCATACAGACAACATGCATGGTCGTGATCAAACCCAGGATTCTGGCGCTGTAAGGCAGCAACACTACCGCTGCTCTACCCTTGTGGTATCATCAGCAAATGTAAAGATACCAAGTTGGAGCAGTATCTGGCTACATACTCATGCATATAGAGAGAGAGTATATCACGGGACAGAGCACACGGCCTTGAACACAACTAATTTACTGTCCATTGATTAATGCCATGGATCCTTTAAATTAACTGAAAGAGCAAGTGGGACCTCAATTTATATAAAGGTCTGACCTGTATTATTGCCAGGCCAAATTCCAGGGTTAAAGACTTCAGTGAAGGATTATGACCAGAAAGCATATAAATTGTTATTAATTATTGAACAAGAACTCCTTCACGTAACACAGTAGCTTCTAAATTTGTAGCTGCTGTGACACAACACCACCATTTCCATAATACAGTTATATATTAATACTTTAACCATTGCTTCTCCAAGGAATCTATCTGGGCTGGATGGGAAATTGTAGAGCAGAGGCATTTCCCCATCAGTGAGTGCCCTCCATTAACTCTGAGAGCTGGTGTGGAATTATACTGTGGAGCTGGTAGAAGGACAGCTTCCACAGAGGTCAGTACATTCTGCACCCAGTGAGGCAGGAAGAGGCTGCAATGTTGATATTGTTTTAACAGGCCAGCCTGTGCTGAACAAAATGCCATACATACCCAGCCTGGAAGCGAACAACATGATTGTGGGTTTGTCCTTGAATTTGTTTTGACATTTATACTAATTGGATTGAAGTAGAAGTAATGTCAGCATTTTCAATTGTGACTGTTACAAAATAGAAATTATAAAATATGTATAATATGAAATACTGGTTCATTAGAATTTCGGCTATTTGAAAATAGAAAGTGCTTCAGTTGTGCAACATAAGCTGCAGAGACAGATGTGCAGTGAACTTTGGCATCAAGCCAAATACAAATTGTGGACAATTTTGCAATTAAGACAGAACAATAAAGGAAATATTTACAGGATCAGTCTAGAAAGGAATTGAATAACACTATTTCAATAATCAACTATTGAAAATACAACTTCTCAAAAGTATTGATTAGTGACAGTTAGTTTAGTTTAGAGATACAATGTGGTAACAATCCTTCCCCAAACACTAACACTATCCTGCACACTTGGGACAATTTTCAAATCTTTTTTAACCAAAGCCAATAAACCTACAAATCTGTACTTCTTTGGAGTGTGGGTGGAAACGGGAGCATCCGGGAAAACCCAGGTGGTCATGCGGAGAACGTACAAACTCTGTACAGACAGCACCCATAGTCAAGATCGAACCCAGGTCTCTGGGACTGTAAGACAGCAAGTCTACCCCTTAAAAATTTTGATCTGGTGTTTCCAGAACATGATACATTTGAGTGTCATATAATTTCTGGGTCATTTGTTATTTATCAAGCAACTGTCCCTACACAACATTCAAGGTTAATTAGACCATGGTCTTCCAGGAGCAAAATTAAATAAAATGCAGGAGTGACTCTTTGGGTCCGTATCCATAATGCCGTCATTTCCTCCACTGATACTCACCCACCCGAGTTCCTCCAGCACTGTTTGTGTTCGACGTTCCAGCCTCTTGGTCTTTCAGGAGTCATC
The DNA here is from genome assembly GCA_035221665.1 of Okamejei kenojei. NCBI lineage: Eukaryota > Metazoa > Chordata > Chondrichthyes > Rajiformes > Rajidae > Okamejei > Okamejei kenojei. Next base: position 103,219,893 of record CM069134.1, on the reverse strand, counting down.
ATCTTTAGGTACGCCTGGGACAATGTGGCTTGCAGATCAACTTTGGACACCACCAAGGTAAACTCACACTTACCTTTTACATGCTAATGACTCTAAAGGTACCAATTAAATTTACCCCCCCCCCCCCCCCCCCCCCCAGCTTCCCCACTCTCTCTCTCTCATAATGGCTGTTCTGATGTTTGAATTGCAACTACTGGCCCTGATGACATAACCTCTGATTTCTATATTGTCCAAGAAACCTTTCGGTCCTACAGCTAGATATCTCAAAATCCTTGGCTCAATTGTGCCAAGGATTTTGAGATAATCTATAGACTAAAAGGGGCCCCAAGAGAAGCTTTAAATTGTTGGCTAACTACAAAGGTTCAAAAGTCAGTTTATTGTCACGTATACCAATTAAAGTACAATGAAACTCGAATTACCTTTTAGTCCCCCCAGAACCAGCAAAAATCCACATATTGGTGTCTTTAAATGGAATTCCAACTGCTAACGGTTGAAGTCAGATTAACCAAACCGTTGGCAAAATCCAATTCCACCAAGTCAGAGTTCAGAAATCTCAGTATCTCAGTGAGCTTCGAAGCAGGTTAGAGTCTGCACCTTGTGTAAAACTAGTTGGTACGCCACCTGGTGGATAAGACTGTACAAGCAGCATAATGTTTTCTAGCCCAATTTTTTTTAAAAAAGGAGATACAACATGAGAACTGATCCTTTAGCCCACAAGAGTCCACACTGAGCATTGATCACTCATTCACACAGGTTCTGTTATCCTATATATACATCCACTCCTTACACACCAAGGGCAAATAACCTACAAATCCGCATGTCTTTATAACGTAGAGGAAATCGGAGCACCCGGAGGAAACCTACGGGGACACAGGGGAGAAGTGCAAACGTCACACAGACAGCACCAGAAGTCAGGATCAAAACCAGGTCTGTGATGCTGCGAGGCAGCAGCTTTACCAGCTGCACCGCTGTGCATTGGATAGACCAAACTATGTTCCTCAGTCGTCACTACAAGTTCCTTTCTCTTACCACTGACTACAGAACCCTCTGGTAACTTTCAGAACATTTTGAGTCATACCTTATCCTGAATCGAGTGGAGTTTCAAGTCATGGTTTATATAATCAGCAAGATAATTTTTTTTCAGTCTCTAAAAAATGTGGAACATGGTCCAACACTGCGGTAACTTCGCCTAACTATTAGATAAAATGCATACGGACAGTATTCTATTCAACAGTCACTCATGTTCGCTGTCCCACAACATTTCCTAGTTCAGTAATGCCATGGATTTTTAAAACTCTCATCATTTAGATCTTTGGTCTTGCTCAACATCTGTAATCGCCACCATCTCAAGAGTATTGCAGGTGTATACATTTCTCCGATTCTCATTGTCATATGTTGCAAATTCCACCACTCCATTAGTGGACATACCGTCAGGAACAAAAATCTTAACCTTTAGAGTTGCCTGTATGAATTGCTGTCTGCCTCTCTTAAGGCACACCTTACAACCCATCTTCGATCAGGATTTTGGTCACGTACTTCAACATCTCGGTGGGTGGCTTAATGCATTTGGTTTCACAACATTCCCGTGAAGTGTCCTGGAACATTTGCATTTTATTAAATGGCACTTTAAGCAAGATGTTATTGCTGTTTCATTGAACACACCATCCTTGTGTTATGGGGAAGATCATTTTTGACTTAGCTTTAAGATAGGGTCACCTGGCTATCTACAGCAAGACGAAGGCAGGTGGTTCCAAGAATAATGAAAGAACAAGAAGCTAGAGGAAGATCAAATTGTCATTCCTTGTGAACAAACACATATGCAGTCACAAGAGTTGCAGCATGGAAAGGTCACAAGTCTAATGAATCTGTACCAGCTCAATGCAAGAGTAATCCTGCTGGAGCCACTTCACTAAACCTCTCCCCCTGGTCTTATTTATTCTTTCCTTCCTAGATATGAATCCAGCTCCTTTTTGAACCCTACAATTGAATTTGCATCCACCCATGCCTTTGCATTGCATTGCATTCCAGACCCTACCCACTCACTGTGGAACAAGAAAAAATTATCCTTTCAAATGTATTATTTTGTAAGCAGCGAACAGGCCAAATGCTTAATGCGAAGCCTCAGGGAATTGTTGTTCTGATCTCAATTGTGCTTTAGATAGTTGAGAAAATTGTGTGCATCAGCAAAATGATTTAGTGTATTTACAGACATAATGTCACTTTATGGTTTGCCACATACAGAATTCCTTTACAACTGCAAGCAGCTTACAACCTTGTTCAATCCCCAAATGTTGTTTTACTGCATTAAAAATGCTCTATAAAAGGCCAAAATATTGTTGATCAAATTACTGTTAGTTCTTCATTTAATAGGAGTAATGTATTTGAAGTATTCTAACATTCCTGCCGCATCTCCAGCCCACGTTGCTTGCTCCAGCAGTTGCTGTGCAACCTGCTGAGTATTTCCAGCAATGTGTTTTATTTTTGCTTCAATGCCTGGTTTTTGTTATTTAGCTTAGTAGTACAGCATGGAAATAGGCCCTTTAGCCCATGCCGAACATCGATCACTAGAGCCAGGATGTTCAGGCACTAAAAAAACTCAGAAAAAGGTGAGCAAAAAGGGCATAATAAAATTACAAAAAAAGCATTTATTGGCAAAGAAAAGGGCATAAAAAGGCATGTATTTCCACCACCAAAATATGGTTTAAAATCATAATATCAAGATGTACTACATTAAATGACCAAAGTTGCCTGATTGCACATTAATTACTAGCATTTTTTTTCAAATTATCTGGTGTTAAATTATGCAATCTGTCAGACAGAATATGCTTCAGTTGTGAAAAACGTCTTTCTACCTCAGCTGAGGTCATTGGTGCATACCCGAAACAAGCTATAAACTCTATATTCATGTCGATATCTAGCGCATTTACAACTTTGAGAACTCGAGCTATGTTTTGTATTTCTTCAAGATCTATGTTAGCTAAAATCACTCTCACATTTTCCTTGTATGTCTATACCCTACATCGCCAGGAATTATACGAATATCGTCGGTTTCTTTATTCACTAATGTTTCGCCACATTTCTCAAGGGAAGTGATAGCTTGTGGGAAGTTTGCAAAATTGGAAGCAATAAACACAAGATCGTAGTGGAGGGATTATTTCTCCATGACTTCACTGACTATCCTGACGGCAGCAGATCCTTCTTCTTCAAAACAGTTGACGATTTGTTTTATCTTTTCAAAATTTGCAACATAGTAGAGTACATTAGAGAGCCATGTACCCCACCTAGTCAAAACGGGCTGAGGTAGCGGAATCTCGGGGGGCATTTCCTTGAACAACTGCACACGTGACGGTGCTTTGAGGAAGATTTTCTTGACATTGGAAACTAGGCAATCGACATTTGGAAACAAGCTACGTATATGCTTGGCAATTCTGTGAAGTCCTTGATCTAAGCATGTCAAATGCAACATTTTGTGGAATAAAACTTTCAGAGCACGAGCAGCTTTTTTCATGTACGGAGCTGCATCAGTCACAAACAGAAGAACATTCTTGTGTTTTATACATTCTGGCCGAAGTGCAGCAAGTGAAGAAGTAAACAACTGAGCAATAGTTGAGCTGTTAGTTCTTCAATACCTCCGATGTCAACAAATATTCCTTTGATGGATGACCTGCCTCCAATGTACCAATGACCACATTGGCAACATATGTCCCCACAGCATCAGTTGTCTCATCTATTGAGATCCATATTTTGTTCAATGTTGAAGTTGCTGTCAAGATCATTTTTCCATAATGATGACTCGCTTGGTATATGTTCCTCTGTGTCTTTCTTTAAAAAACCTCACATTGTTATTTTCCAATTTCTACAGTGGAATTCCAGCATCAATGAATGCCTTGCACAGATCACTCGAAAACTCAGATTTGCGACTAGAGCCAGCAGTAAATGTAGTGAGGAGACAAGCTTGGGTATTTCGCTTGGGTCGTCTACACCCCAGCGGTAGCAACATTGACATCTAATTTTAGATAGCCCTTGTCTTCTCCCTCCTCCTCTCCTCCTTCCCAGCTCTCCTTCTAGGCCTACTGTCTCCGCTTCTTCCTTTCTTTCTCCTGCCCCCCCCAAGTCAGTGTGAAGAAGGGTCTCTGCCCAAAGCATCACCTATTTCTTCGCTCCATAGATGCTGCCACACCCGCTGAGTTTCTCCAGCATTTTTTGTCTATCTTTTATTTTTCCAGCATCTGCAGTTCTTTCTTAAATAGATCTTGGAGAAGACTGAAGCAGTGGGCAGCAGCATGCACGAATGAATGGACGACCGACAGTGGCGCCCCCGGTTTCTCCGTCGGTTTCTCTAGTTGTACCATGTTTACAATGACAGTTTCTTGTAAGTTATACTATGTTAACACGTTAATAATAACATTAATATTAATGTGTTAACATAGAAAACGTCATTGTAAACATGGTACAACTAGAGAAAATAGCACGGCATTTTAGCAAAACGGCAAAAAAGGCTGATTTAGGCACTCTATCGTGAAAAAGGCATTATCCTGGTGAAATCATCAAAAAAGGCATGAAAAGGCGCATGGCATTTATGGCAAAATCCTGGCTCTATCGATCACCCATTCACACATCCACCCCCCTACACACTAGGGGCAATTTACAGAGGCCAATTAACCTACAAACCCGCAAGTCTTTGGGATATAGGACATCATAGGGCAGCACATTGGCTCAGCAGTGGTGTTCTGCCTCACAGCGCTAGAGACCCAGGTTCAATCCCGATCTTGGATGCTGTCGGCATGGAGTTTGCACATTCCCCGTGACTGTGGCTTTTCCTCTGGGCACTACAATTTCCTCCCACATCCCAAAGACATGCAGGTTTGTAGGTTAATTGGTCTCAGTAAATTTCCATAATCTAGTGTGTAGGGAATGGGTGAGTAAGTGATATAACATCCAGCTAGTGTGAACAAGTGACACTAAGTAATAAAATCTATATAAAGTAATTAATCACTAATCCAGGTGAGCATAATACAGTTTCCATCATTCAGAGAAGGTGGAAAAGAACCACAGTTTTTGTGGTAAGTTTCTGGGGAGATGAGGAATGGTAAACACGATTTCCATTGTCTATCTGTCTAAATAAATATTGTTCAAAATAAATCATATTGACCCACATTGGGATATTCTGACCAGAGGTATTCTTGCACATTGGGTTTTCAAAGAAGAGCATTCTGCAAGTTTTTTTTTTTAAATTCGGCCCCTGAAAGGACTATTTTGGTCATCACAATTAGGCCACCTGAAGGTTGAAAGTGGCATGAATTTTGGTTTTAGCTATAACATGGGTGAAATGTTTACCTTATTGAGGTCACAAGGTATACACCAAACCAGTCTTGATGCTATGCCCATTGACCTGCATTGGTTTTGGTGTCTGCTGGATATCAGTCGCAGATCAATGCAAATATGCAAAGGAGGGTTTCCCCCACCTCTCCTCTGGCTTCAGCATATTTCTGCCAAACATGCTCAAGGCCAGCCGGTTGTTAAAATCTTACAATATTTTACATGATACTTATAAGCATATTGCAGGCAACCATTCTTCACTCCTTCCCCATCTTCGATTGTACTCCTATATGGTACAAATTGACCAGATAGCACACAAAACAAACAGTTTCCACTCTGTCTCCCGATATATGTAACAGTCAGTTGGACCACAATTGCATTGGATTCTTTCAATATCTCAATTGAAATCAGGAATGACTACATAGAAAGAACAGAAATTTATCACTGCAAAGGACATTGCAGCCACGATGTCTTATCTACAGATGTCATGCAGATGAAAAACTAAGAGGCAGGTAAATGACATTGGTTTAATTGCTTCAAAACGATTAGCAACCCTCCCCTTTTTCTAATGTACTGTCTAACAAGTTTAACCATCAGAATCAACATCCAGATAAAACTGCTGCAAAATTCATAGTTGAGACAGCTGCTGCACATTGCAAGTCTCAGCAAGTTTTGGTCAACTCAACACTATCTTCAGGGAACAGAAAAAGAACCATCCAAAGGGAAAAATTATTGTGGCAGCTCACAATATCAATCTGTTGGAAGCATACACATAATTGCACTATTGAGGTGCAGCTGACAAATTATTGTCTGAAAGCACAGCAAGACCATAGCAAGGTGAGAATTCAGCAGCACAAAAGACTACTGGAAAAATATAGTAAATAACATCACTCAAGAAGAAGATGGAGTTCTCCTGTCAGAGATGAACAAACTGGATGAAGAGAAATCGATGCAGAACCTCTAATATCACTGACCTGCAAACAGGAATCCAAATGGCATTGACCAGATGATACAGCAAACCTTGAAGAATTGGAGTATGAATCAAGGGAAGTGAAGCAAAGTTCCCTCTTTCAATCCTTCTAGGATAAGATTCCAATTTGACTGGCTAGAATTTAATCTAGAAAATAAATGCACAGCCTCCTTCTCGAACTGACAATATTACTCTGAAGAAGTCACTAAAACGTGATCACAGTTGATGCTCCCTTTGAAGATCCCTGTCTTTGTGCTGAGAGCACATACGTTTCCTTCGGCAACAGCACCTTGTTCTAGATTCCCACAAGAGAGGAAGCATCCTCTCAGTATTCTTCAAAACGCAAACAAGTGGAGACCAACCGGCTCAACCTTTTCATATAAAATACCCCTGTAGGACATAATTCAAGAAGACGGTGTTTTCAATAGTAAATAGGCTATATAACAAAATGAAAGGAATCAAACTAGTGAAGCATTTGCAAATAGTCTCCAATACAAGTAGAAATGAGATCCAAACACAATCAGCACTCTAGTTTCATTCCGGTCACCATTCTGTACAATTAGAGCAGGACACTCTAGCTTTTATACTTGCAAAAAAAAGTCCAGTATGCCACTTGTTTTCCCAGCTACTTGCTGTACCTTCATGTTAACTTTGTGTTAATATAGAAAATAGAATTTTGAGAGTCTAGGATGCAGACCATTTGCAAGATTAAACAAAACAGAAAAAGTATTTTTGGCAAGAAGGGTGCTAAAATACAATCAGGCCATCCAAATTACATGGGCGCAGGCAAAGAAATCAAAATACTTAAAGCATTCTAAAAATATCTCTTGAACCATATATAATAACAGGTTATATCTATCAAACCAACAAACACAGCTATACCCATTTGCCATGCTGCAAAGTTTTAATCTATATTTACATGAATTATGGTATTAACATAGAACAACAGAATGAGAAGAAAGTAGGTCAATCAGATCTTTAACAATGACCTTATTCGGCCAAAATCATTCAATTTACTGTTCACTGGAATGGATTAAATATGGACGTGGTCTCCTTTGTAGACACAAATCTGCCAAATAGAGATTTATTTTTCATTCAAGATAAAAAGGTAAAATCTCCAGGTCACATTTTAGCTTCCCAAAGTGAAAGCATGAAAGGTCACTTGTTTCTCGGCTTAGATGAAAAGATTTGCTCTTTAAAACTGTTCCCACTTAATTCTAATTATTCTGCTCAAGCGTACAAAGCATCAAACAGCTCTTACAGTTTTCTTGGCCAATGGATTTAATGTTCGTGCTGTATTTGCAATAAAGGAATCATTTTACAAAAGATTGTGAATAATGCGTGTTAAAACATTATTTCCATCATCCTGTGCTGAGCTGCAAAGGGACATAGAATATTGCTTAAAATATTGCTCCAGGGAGTGTTGAAAAAAAATTATATGTCAGCCTCCTCGTAAGTGCTGGCAGGAGGTACAATTTTGCATTGTATCCCGTTCTACAACGTCCATTATTTGACATCTTACTATTTTTATCCTCAATGTCTGCTGATTTTCAGAAAGAATCAACATAAAGGCTTTACTGGTCTTGATTCCTGCTTGATACAGTAGAACATTGCAAATGTCCCGTAAAACATTGGTTGAATAGCAGCTATGCATGTAGCAGGGAAACAGGCCCTTCAGCCCAACTTGTCGACACTGATCAAGACGCCCTTCTAAGCTGGTCCCACTTGCTAAGCCCATGTCCCCCTAAACCTTTCCTATTCATGTACCTATCCAAGTGTATTTAAATTATTGTTATTGTTCCTGCCTCAACCAGTTCCTCTAGCAACTCATTCTATATTCACCATCCTCCATGCGAAGTTGTCCCTGAGAGCCATTTTAAATGTCACCTTAAAACTATGCACTCCATTTCTTGATTATCCTTCCTCAGGAAAAAGGCTCTGTACATTCACCCGGTCTATACCCCTTGTGATTTTATATACCTCTAATGTCACCCCTCGGTTCCCTACACTTCTAGGAGTAAAGTCCTAGCCTGCCCAATATCTCCCAAACACATCTCAGACCTTCAAGTTCTGGCAACATCCTCACCACTCTTTCAGGCGTAATTATTTATTTTCAATAGCAGGGTAACAAAATCTGTACACAACACTTCTAGTAAGGCCTCACCAATGCCCCATCTCCTGTACTCAATGCCCCAATTGATGAAGGCCAGTATGTCAAGCACTTTCTTAACCACCCGGTCACCTGTGACACCTCTTTCACAGAATATGTACTTTTACTCTTAGGTTCCTCTGTTTTACATCACTCACCAGGTCCCCAACATTGACTGCAAAAGTCCTACCCTAGTTTGACTTTCTTAAATGCAACACCCCCTCGCTTAGTTTAACGTCACTTTTCATTCCACGTCCCACTTACCTAGCTGAGCAAGGCCCCAAAGCACTCCCCTGCTGACACATCAGTCACTTGCTCTACCTCGTACCACAAGAGGCCCAGTGTTGCACATTCTCTAGTAGGGCCCTTTAAGAAAGCTTTCTTGGATACATTTAACAAATTCCACCCTGCCCAAGTCTTTTGCATTATGGATGGCCCCGTCAATACTAGAGAAATTAAAATCTCCCAAGCTACTTTTATTTCCGCTATCAGCAATCTTCCTGCACATCTGCTCTTCTAATGTGGCTGACTATGGTGGAGAGGGGGAAGGAAAGAAAGCCGAGGGGCTAAAGTACACTTCCATCATACTCATCATCCCCTTCTCATTTCCAGATTCACCTATACAGCCCCACCTTTGACAACCCACGATAAATATACCATCAAAAAGGATTCTCTCAAAACGGCAAACTCCATCCTCATTAGAAACATAGAAACATAGAAAATAGGTGCAGGAGGAGGCCATTTGGCCCTTCGAGCCAGCACCGCCATTCAATATGATCATGGCTGATCGTCCACTATCAATAACCCTAGAGCTCTATCCAACTCTCTTAAATCCATCCAGCGATTTGGCCTCCACTGCCCTCTGTGGCAGGGAATTCCATAAATTCACAAATTAGATGGGGCATCTAACCTTACCTGTACCTCTATCATGCTTGTCAGCATGTCCTACCCTGGCATTCAACTGCCAATCCTACTGTTGTCTTAGCCATGTTCCTGTTATGGGTACAATATTACAGTCTCCTGAGAAAATGCATGTCTCGGGTTTGTCTACTTTACCTGTTAAGCACTTGCATTGTAATGAATGCAGTTCAAACCACCGGTCTTCCTGCTTTCTTGGTTATGTTCCCGACTGTCCCATCTATTAAACTTCCTTTTTGACTACAGCATTTGCCCCTAAATTCCCATCTGCCTTTTCTGCTCCTGAACCAAATCCTTTACAATTCTAGTGTTAAACATATCCAAGTACCTCTAGCAAATTCCCCTCCCAGGGCACTTGGCTCTGTCCAGTTCAGATTGCGAGAGGAATTCAGTGGGTCAGGCAGAATTTGTGGAGGGAATTAGACATGCAATATTTTCAGGTCAAGACCCTGCCACAATGTGAAGAAGGTCACAACTCAAAATGTTCCTGTCCACAAAGTGTTTATTCCCTCCACAGACACTGCCTGACCCATGGAGTTCTCCAGCACTTTTGTTTTGCACAACTTTTCGAAACAACTTTCTGCTTATTATTTCATGGTCATCATCATCCTCCTTGGATTTCCCATACAACTTAATTCAACCTCCACAATCCCCAGTTCTCATTCAAAACAATGAAGAAGAAACACAGTTCAGAGAAAAGCTAATCTAAGCAGCATTAGTGTTCTTGGTGAAAATCCATCTCCTTTTTACTAGTTAAAGGGAGAAAAATAAAACAATCAAGGAAGCATCTCATGGTTGGAAATAAAGACAAATTTATCAAGGAATAAACTAGACATTTTGACTAATGAAGTGTTGCAAAATGAGAAAAAGACCTGTTCAAAAATACCAAGCAAACCCCTTTGCGGCAATAATTAAAGGGCAAGTTTCTCAACAATTGCAAAACTTGTACACTTTTACTGCCCTTTCCTGATTGCCATCATGCTCTTGATAGCCAGGTGAAGCACTGCTCATGTTTGCCACCAAGAGAACCCTTTGAAACAAGGCTCCACACATGCAATTGCCCTCACCTCCAAAAAAGCAGGGCTAGGATGTCCGAACTTATATAATGCTCAGAGCAAACTAAGTACAGCTCCTCACCAGGTTATCAACACCCGACTTATGGAGTGAAGTCAAGTTTATTCGTTACATATACATACGAGATGTGCAGTGAAATGAAAAGTGGCAATGCTTATGGACTTTGTGCAAAAAACAAACAAACAAAACTACAAACATGAATCACATATTATTTTAAATATTACATATTGTGGGAGGAAAGAAAAAGGTAAAAAAACAGCAATTTAGAAAAAAAACAGTAGAATGGCACAGTGAAGTTTGTCCCTGGTGAGGTAGAAGTTTACAGTCCTAATGTAGCAACGTTACAAAATTTTGAGATTTTAAATATCAAGTCTGTAATTTGACACCTAATTCACTTTCATATCTTCAGTATTAAAAAGGTTATGGCCATTTTCATACTCAGAAATTAGCGTCTTGTTCCCTATTGCTTTTCTATTGACTTAACTCAAAAGCTGTGATCGAGGACAGTCAAAAGCCCATAACTTTCTTAAAAATTAATAGAACTAAATGAAATGTTCAGTTATTATAGATTGAAGCATTCTGAAACAAATATGAATCAATCTTACTTGGATGACCTGAAATTAAAGCATATTCGTTAGTTACCTAATTGTAGCTAATTGCAAAATTAAATTACTAGATCCAAACATCTATCCATTTCTTAAGAAAAGGTTAACATTTTTAAATAGCCTAAGTGTCCAAATAACATTCACACAAGAATTCACAATAAAATATGATTTTTAAATCTTATTGTCATGAATTTATAGGCCAAATGGAAGGAATTTAGTGTTTAATTCCCATAAATTAACGGCCATTTAAATCATCTTGGGAGTGAGATTTTGTGGAACGCGATCAATTGGAATGTTGTATTTGCGGTGTATTTAAACCCCATATCGGCAGGAAAAACACTGCCAGTTCGTATGGGGCCTAAATCATCTTTTCGCAACGTGAAATATTGAGTAAAGACATCCTAAAAAGCACGTTTATATGTAAAAATAAACGGCGTACCTTGCTTTGACCCGTACGTGAGATCTGTCCCGTTGTTGGCGTTGACGGCTTTAGAAGACGATTTTTATTTTACGCCTGCTATTAAATTATCCAGCGCTATTTTTTAAAAACTTGATAAAAAGGATGTCGGAGCGATTTTTCTTCAGCAACTAAACAGCCTGACAAAGATCGATTTCAACAGGCTGGAGAAAACGGCATTTTAAACCCGCCCCCCTCTCAAAGGCGCCAAAGTCGCGCACACGGCCAGTGACAGAACTGCAGCGCCACTGAAGGTAAGTTTTGTAACATACCTATCTAATGGCCTCTGGGAAGAAACTCCTTCTCAACCTCTCCGTTCTCACAGCACAGCAACGGAGGCGTTTGCCTGACCGTAGCAGCTGGAACAGTCCGTTGCGGGGTGGAAGGGGTCTCCCATGATCTTATTGGCTCCGGAGTTGCACCTTCTGATGTATAGTTCCTGCAGAGGGACGAGTGAAGTACCCATAGTGCGTTCGGCCGAAAGCACTGCACACTGCAGAGCCTTCTTGTCCTGGGCAGAGCAGTTCCCAAACCAAATCGTGATATTTCCAGACAAGATGCTTTCCACAGCCGCTGAGTAGAAGCAGTGGAGGATCCTTAGAGACACTTTGAATTTCCTCAATTGCCTGAGGTGATAAAGGTGCTGTCTTGCTTTACTCACGAATGCTGCAGCGTGTGATGTCCATGTCAGATCCTCAGAGATGTGGACTCCCAGGTATTTAAAACAGCTCACCCTATCCACAGTATCCCCATTTATCCTCAATGGTGTGTACATCCTCAGATGATGTACCCTCCTAAAGTCCACGATCAGCTCCTTAGTTTTTTTGATGTTCAAGAGGAGTCTGTTGTCCTGACACCAGAGTGCTAGATCAGCCACCTCCTCCCGGTAGGCCTTCTCATCGTTGTCTGAGATCAGGCCCACCACTACAGTGTCATCAACAAACTTGATTATCGAGTTGGAGCTGAACCTAGCCACAGTCATGTGTGCACAGGGAGTACAGTAGGGGGCTAAGGACGCAACCCTGGGGGGGGGGGGATCCTGTGCTCAGGGTGAGGGACTTCGATGCAATTCCCACCCCCCCCATCTTGACTACCTGGGGCCTGGTGGAGAGAAAGTCCAGGAGCCAGGCACACGGGGGGGTGTTGAGCCCCAATTCCAGTGGCTTCTCGGCCAGTCTGGTGGGGACTATTATGTTGAAGGCTGAACTGAAGTCTATGAACAGCATCCTCACATAGCCCCCCTTCTGGCTGTCAAGATGAGAGTGAGCGATGTGCAGAACCTGGGAGACCGCATCGTCCGTGGATCTATTCAGACGGTATGCAAATTGTTACGGGTCCATGTTGTGAGGGAGGAAGGCGTAGATGTGTTTCTTCACCAGCCTCTCAAAACATTTCATGACTACCGAGGTGAGGGCCACTGGACGGTAGTCATTCAGACAGGCTGGGGAGGCATTTTTAGGTACCGGTACAATGATGGATCTTTTGAAGCAGGCAGGGACCACAGACTTGTCCAGGGAGAGGTTGAATATTGTTGTGAGCACCGGAGCTAGCTGCATAGCACAGGACATTAAGTCCCAGGACACCCTATACATACAAATGTTTGGAGACAGGCGAGATGGATGGGGATTGATTTATTGGTTACTGCAGGGCTGGAAGTATCTTCTGCCAGGTGGAAAGATGCCATTTCCATGTGTCTTCACTCCCCATGCATACTTTGCATCGCTTTCCTCCACCTGCAACAATTGGGGTTGGGCCAGTGGAGCCTTGGAGTGCTGAGTAGACTCACTCACAGATTCAGCGAAGCTGGCTAGTAACTGTTCTTCCCTTGCCTGTTCACACTCCTATAATGGCTGTCTCTATGATCCCCACACAATTTGTGTGCTTTTCCAACTTAACAGTTTGGATATCGAAAGATTTACTGCAATGGAGTCTTGTCATAACCTGAGAACTCCATGTACAGTTTTTGATAACAAAGGACAAAGGACATTTATTGTCACATACACCAATTGGTGTAGTGAAATTGTCTTGCCATGCAGCACATAGATAAAGATAAGACGTAACATTAAAGAATTTAACATAAAACATTAAAAACATCCCCCACAATGATTCCCATTATGAGAGAAGGCACAAAGTCCAGACCCCATCCCCAGTTCACCCATAGTCGGGCCTATTGAGGCCTCCACAGGCACTTCTTCGCCGGGTGATGGTGCTCCGGCAATGGGAGAACCCTCTCAGCGGCTCGTGGTGCCTGTAACGGCTGCTTCCTTGCTGGAGACCGTGGCTTCGGGCATCAACAGACCGCGATGGATGGAGCTCCACAACTGGCGATCTCGCCGAGAGATCCCAGGCTCCCGATGTTAAAGTTCAGCGCCGCTGCCCGCTGCCGGCCGCCCCAAAGCTCCGCGATGTTCTCCTGCGGTCTTCAGCTCACCGGAGCTCCAGCACGGCGACCCAGGCAAGGCATCGCCCTCTCCACTCCGCGATGGCGCTCCAGCGCTGCGCCGCTGCCGAAGCCGTGGGTTCTGTGCGGTCCCTCCAGGAATTGCCGCTCCAGGCCTGCTGGTATACCGCGAGGACGGGTCGACGGTGCAGCCCGGAGAAAGCTGCCTCTCCGTACAGGTAGGGATCCTAGAAAGCAGTTTCCCCCTTCCCTTCCCCCACCCCCATATATAAAAGGCTAGGACTCCGAAAAACAGAAAAACTCAACTAACTAAAAATTAAAACAAGAGAGAAAAAACGGACAGCTGCAGGCTGGGCAGCCATACCCGTACAGGACGGCGCCCCCGAATAAGCCATTAAGTAATAATTCATGATCATTCACAAGATGTCAAAGGTATCAAGAAGATAAAATAATTATAACCATATAACAATTACAGCACGGAAACAGGCCCTCTCGGCCCTTCCAGTCCGTGCCGACCATTTGTTTTCCCCTAGTCCCATCTACCTGCACTCAGACCATACCCCTCCATTCCCTTCACGTCCATTACCTATCCACTTTACTCTTAAATGTTAAAATCGATCCTGCCTCCACCACTTCTGCTGGAAGCTCATTCCACACAGCCACCACCCTCTGAGTAAAGAAGTTCCCCCTCACGTTACCCCGAAACTTCTGTCCCTCAATTATCTGTCTTCAACCCTGTAACTATCCGTTAACATGAGAACCACTTGCTAAAGGACCACATTATTTAATAACAATAAACCTGGCTTTAGTATTCTCAACTGAAGCCACAACCTTCAATCTTAAAAGCCCAACTTTGGAGACAAATGTACGGGGACACAAGAGACTGCATGTGTCAGAATCTTGAGCACAAAAAACAAAAAGTGCCAGAGGAACTCCTCAGAGCAGGCAGTAACTGTGGAGGGAAATGGACCGATGACATTTCAGGTCAAGACCCTTCAAAATGTGTGTTATGATTGCGTTCAATGGATTTTCTACTGGCCAAGATCTTTCACATGAACATTGGTCCACAGAATATGGTTCTCAGGATGTAAAGATACAAGTTAAACTGGGTTAAATGCAAGAATGTTAAGGATATGTTTTAATAATGGCAGGGAGCTTCAGGAAGGTATTGCTAGGATTTGGGTCTGTGCTATTGAACCATGGGCCTTTCCTGTGAAGCATGGTGGACAAATAGGTGGCCAGATTGAGAGAAAAGAAACCTCAGCAGATTAAAAGGGAGTTCAAAACATCAAAAACATTAGAAAACAGAGGGTTTTGCAGAAATCTAAACTATTGCAGGTCAGCACTGAGAATGTGAGCTAAATAGAGAACAGCGTATTGCATACAATACTGTTCAGAACAGTGAACTATGAATCTCCTCCTTTTACCGCATTTAAGTGTGAAATGGTAAGAGGAAACTTCACTACACAAAACGCCCCCAAACAAATATTCCCTTGCGGAGACCACAGAGGCTGCTGTTTTAAAGAAAAATGCCCACAACCATTTTCTTATTGGAGCTCAGGTAGAATACATTGATGGCCTTTGGGGGAAGAGATCTGTTTGACATTTGGTCATGCGATACACAAGAGACTGTTGGCGATGGGCACTGAAATGGAAATTGTTTTATGTATTTACATCCCTCATCTTAATGAGCACATTTTATAAAGAACAAGATCAAGCAGCATCAATTTAATGGCCCACAATTTCCACATAAAAGCCATTCTTGTGCACAATTCCCTTCTTATACACAAAAAACCTTCATGAAGTGCTTGATATTCATGACATATCCCAAATCCAAGACATATCAGGGTTATTGGCAAATGAAGCATTAAACAAACATTAAAACAATTACTGCAAACCGTAACATGCCTTGCATACCGAGTGGGATTCAACCCTAATTTTCTCCTGGAGCAGAATTTGATTAGATCTTGCCACATTTGGCCAGTGGTCCCCAGAAATATTCACAGCAGTTGGTTGTTGAATGATTAAAATCTATTATAAGGAGTATGTTCTATTCAATATGGAAACCGTGGGTTTGCTGATAGATTTCGATTTGCAAATTAGTCTTTACATGGCCAGAATCGCCTCCACCAGCTTCAGCACTCTCGATAATAAGTCAGTTCTCCATCTCGACAACCAAGGCCTCATTGCCAACATATTTCAAAACTGCTGCTGTTGCATAACTCCCTTCCAATTCGGAAGCAGAAGTCAGATGGGAACCAATATGGGGCTTGAACCATATATACAGTCTCACACTTAGGATTGATAAGAAAGAGGTCAATATTGGATTACCCTTGTTACCGTCAGAAAATATGCTTGATAAAAGCTGTTTAATTATAAATGCAGGGATCTGTTCCTCACTGAGATAATTCAAAAATGAAATGGAAAAGATAGGCATGGATTTGGAAGGTAACATCTGAGTCTTTGATGGGAAGAGAGAGGTTTCACCTGGGCTGGTAACATGCAATTAATTAAACTTTTTCTGGCAAGAACAACTGCGAGAGCTTCTAAGCAGGATGTTAAACTATCCGAAAGGCGATCGTTAACAATATCTGTTAATAATGCATGGGATTTGCCTGGGCTTCTCATATGATCTTTTCAACAGCAAGAAAAAGCGAGCTGATAGAATCAACATCAGTTCCATTTACCAGCATCAAATGGATGTCAGCATCTCAAACTCTCATTTAATAAATTGAAATAAGAGTAGACCATTCAGCCCTTCATGCCCGTTTGTCAATTCTTCATCTCAATTCCATTGACTTTGACCTCCTACATGCAAGATTCCAGCTCAAAATGTAACCTGCTCACAGGATAGTGCAAATCCCACAACCTCATTCTCAATGTGGGAAAAACAAAGGAGATGGTGGTTGACTTCAGGAGGGCGGGAAAACAACGCCATACACCTCTGCACATTGATGGAGCTGATGTGGAAAGGGTCAGCAGTGTGAAATTCCTAGGACTCCACCTGTCAGATGACCTGGCGTCCACGACCAACACCACAGCACTGGTCAAGAGAGCCCAGCAGCGACTACACCCTCTCCGAAGACTACGGAAAGCAGGTCTTCCCACTGCACACCTACGAACTTTTTATAGGGGGACAATCGAGAGCACATTAACCTAAGGCATCACCTCCTGGTTCGGGAGCTGCAAGGCGTACGAACGGCACCAACTGGACAGGATTGTGAAGACCGCCAGCAGGATTATTGGTGCTCCACTCCCTTTATTGCTGGACATATACAGGAAGAGATGTATTAGCAGAGCCATCTCCATCATCAAAGACCCCTACCACCCATCGCATCACATATTCTCCATCCTGCCATCTGGGAAGAGGTACAGGAGCATCAGCTGCAAAACCAGCAGGATGCTCCTCAGCTTCTTCCCGCAGGCAATTAGACTGATAAACAGACTTTGCCCCCTGCCAAAGTATTGCGCACCAAACACCAACCTGGACACACTGAAGCAGAGCCATTGTCGTGCCACTGCCGATCGGAACTCGTGATATATATACTTTTATTCTTTATTTCTATTTATTTTTTACCACACACTGAATGGACACTGGTTGAGAAACACTTTTTCGTTTTCCTCTGGGTATGTAAGTACTCAGAAAAATGATAATAAAGATATACAATACAATACAACCTCAGTATCACAGTTTTCCTCTGCCCATCTATGTCTCTCTCGATTCCCTTGATAAATAAGTTTAAGATTCTCAACAAACTTAAGAGTGAACTACCCTCTGACTGAAGAAAATTCTTCTCATATCGAGCTTCATTAGTCAGCCCCTTCTCATGAGACAGCCACACCCGAGTCTAAACATCACAGGCCAGAGAAAACATCACCACTGCATCATAGCCAGCAGCATTTTGAAATGGAGACACAAATACTCAGCAGCTTAGGTAACATTAGTGGAGAAAAGGAAAAAAAGAGCCAAATGCTATAGTTTGATAATCTTTAATTAGAACTAGCCAGTTCTAACATGAAAATTGGAAAAAAAATAATTGTTGACAAAGAACTGCACATGCTGTAATCTTGAGTAAAACACAAAGTGCTTGAGTAAGGAATAGATAGCGATGTGTTGGATCGGCAGCTATCTTTAGAATAAATTGTTGTTCATTGCTGACTCAGGAAACAGTAACATGCCCAAATGGAAGTGGACCTGATGTTCCTTAAACTTAGTTATGTTTTGGCAGTATAGGAGATCAAAGGAAGTGGGATTAGGGTGCAGAATTAAAGCTTAGGATCCTCTTTTGAGAACTAAACAGAGGTCTTCTGCTAAGAAATCACCCAATCGGCATTTTGTTTTCCGATCACACTGGGGAACTGAATGTAGTATGTTGGACTAAAAAAGCCCAAGTCAATTGCAGTGTCATCTGGAATAGTAATTAAACTAGAACTTACCAGTTTGAAATTTGATCTTGATTTTATGAGGAGTTACGTTAGTGATTACGTGAAGAACCCCGGCAGTGCGCATGTGCGTCAATCTTCAAAGCAGCGGTATGAAATCACAAATAACAATTACCGAAGTGACATAGTAAGATGCGTGACTCGAGAACTACCAGATGATCTTTATGAAAGAGGGTTGGGCGTGCAGGGCATGTAATCACCAACGTAACTCCTCATTAATTCAAGATCAAACTTCAAACAGGCAAGTTCTTATTTAATCTTACTATTTTACTTCGGAGTCACGTGAGTGATTCCGTGAAGGGTTCGAAGCTTTGTGATTTCGTGCCGCAGATCCAAATCTCGGTGTCTCACTGCATTGATTGACTCAGGACGAGTGAATAATCAAAAAATGCATTAAGCATGATATTGATTCAAATGTATTAATGGTTTACATTAACTAAAAAATCAATAGCAACCCCTGTATCTCAGGGGAGGCTAAAAGGACGCAAAACAGAATGGGCAAAAAACCCCGGCCAAATTTTAGATGAATGCTTGAATAAACACCCAAATACAGAAAAAATGATATCATACATTTATAACATTTTGTTGGAAAGTGATATCCCATCATCGGAAATACATAGACAGCGCTGGGAAAATGAACTAAGTCAAATAATAAGTCCAGAAAATGGGAAGAAAGCCTACAACATATACATTATTGCTCTTTAACGCTAAACATGCACTGTTTAAAATCTTACATAGATTACATTATTCTAATCTAAACTACATAATATATTTCCAAAACTATCACCTATATGTGATAAATGTCAAATCATGGAAGCAACTCTGTCGCATTCATTTACTAATTGCACGAAGATTTTACAATATTGGAATGAAATATTCAAAACAATCTCGAAAGTTATTAATATTACTATGATTTACGACCCAAAGTTAATCATACTTGGAATACCGGAAATGGAACAAATAATTACAAGGAATCATAGAACTTTTATCGACTATTCTTTAATAATTGGGAAAAAATTAATATTAAAATTTTGGAAAGGCCCTGTATCCCCAACAATTAAAATGTGGAATACAGAAATGACGGAGACACTTCACTTGGAGAGATTGAGACTTGTCCTTATGGACAGGTTTAGATCTCTTCAAGGAGATATGGTCTCCCTATATTAAATATCTACAGGGTCACAATGGTTCGGCGCAGGGACTTGACTGAGGCCCTGAATATCTGAGTGGATGAAGAAATACACATAACAAATCATGAATGTATCTCCAAGATTGGATTACTTAGTAATACTTTAATCTCCATCAAACTTTTCATACCTTCTTTTCTATTTTCTATTCCTTTTTTTCTATCTATCTATCTTTAATTAAGGAAAAAATTATAGAAACATACTATATAAATTTTTAACATGTACACACTTATCTCTGTTTGTATGAAAAAGATTATAGATGTCTTAAACTTGTAATTATATAAAACTATGTACTTTCAATTATACAATAACTATGAAATATAAAATTAACAATAATACAAACATTATTAATACTTTGATAACATTATGAATATTAAAAAAATGTTGTTTAAGATTGGGTATTACGTAGTTAAATTAGTGGGGATTTCTATTTGGTAATTAGAAGAATATCTATGTTTTAAGAAATCTAAGTGTATTACTTATATTAGGAATATACTACATATACCCCCAATTATATAAAATAAATAATAACGGAATGTATAATGGATAATACTATAATTATCACAAATAGTACTAATTAATAATCAATACGTTATAATTTTATACATTGTATAAATCTCAATGTTGTATAAGAGTGTACTTGGTATATACTGTTTCTACAATAAAAAAAATAAAAAAAAAAAAAAAAAAAAAAAAAAAAAAAAAAAAAAAAAAAAAAAAAAAAAAACCCCGGCCAATGGTAAAAAAATTTAAAAAACAATTCAGTTGACCATCCTGCGGTCGCGAGGATATGGTCGATGAGAATGTCCATTGCCCTGGCCGCAGACGTTGATGCTGCCCTGGTGGAATGAGATATACAATCATCAGTGTTAATATCTGCATAAATTAGAACCTGCTGCAGCCACCTTGAAATAGTCTGAACCGACCTTCCCTTTTGTGGTTTTTTGTCAATTAATAAACAATGCTGATTCCACACTTCTTAGGATTCTAGTGGCGTTGATATAATATAGCAAGCCTGCCCTCCCACATAGACGTGAGACCGTGGGGTATCCGAAAAATGATTTTAAATCCTCCCACCCCTGGTCTGCTCTGCTTGCGTAGATCAGAATGTAAAATGTAATGGCACCTGCAGCCAATTCCATTCTATCTAGCCACAGCGTTTGCAATGTTTGCCGTCGTTTGCTGATATTAGTGTCATAGAAACATAGAAACATAGAAATTAGGTGCAGGAGTAGGCCATTCGGCATTTCGAGCCTGCACCGCCATTCAATATGATCATGGCTGATCATCCAACTCAGTATCCCGTACCTGCCTTCTCTGCATACCCTCTGATCCCCTTAGCCACAAGGGCCACATCTAACTCCCTCTTAAATATAGCTAATGAACTGGCCTCAACTACCCTCTGTGGCAGAGAGTTCCAGAGACTCACCACTCTTTGTGTGAAAAAAGTCTTCCTCATCTCGGTCTTAAAGGATTTCCCCCTTATCCTTAAGCTGTGACCCCTTGTCCTGGACTTCCCCAACATCGGGAACAATCTTCCTGCATCTAGCCTGTCCAACCCCTTAAGAATTTTGTAAGTTTCTATAAGATCCCCTCTCAATCTGCTAAATTCTAGAGCGTATAAACCGTCATGACTTAGGATGTATAAACTTAGTCATGACTAAGGATGTAGCTGGAACCCCCTGGTGAAGTAATGTTGTCATTTTCAACATCCAAACTGCATATTCTTGTAGTGGGAGAACTTGTGTCAAGATCTCTTTTACAACTCGATATCCAGGGTTGAACCTGACAGAGATGTTCCTCTTTGTTGCAGCTGTAGTGGCTCTATAACTGAATTATTGTCAAATACCATTTAAGAATGAACTGGAAGACATCAGTAATCTGTATCATATTAAATGTAACATTAACATTTAAACAAAACTGCTTCCGATCCCATCAATAGGAATGTACTGCTTTTTTGGGTGCTATCCCTGCACTCTGTAGTGAGGACATCCATGGTTTGATGTGACAACCTGAGCCGTAAGTCAATCCATTCAGAATGTGTAAGTCAATAATTGTTTTATTATGCAGAGACCGGTTTCCTGAACCACAGTTTGAACCAGCAAAGTTTTCATTTCTTAGAATAACCATATACCGTTGTATTATTATGCCTGATGAAAGCAGGCAACATAGCTGCTTAGCCAGTCCGACAGTACGAAACTTAAAGTGAGGTCTTGCTGACTGTTTTAAGACCCAACTAATGAGGCAAAATGGAGGAAGACATAAAAGAACATTCCTCCTTTTGTGGCGAGAATGTATTTCTCCGCACTGTTCTGCAACATATTTTTGCAATCAGTGCAATAAACATGAAACCAACATGTCGATATTCGATGTAGCATTGAACCATACTTTCATAATACTTTGAGATCCAATACCTATTCTGTATTGTCATCGATCTGAACTTGATGATACACCAGTGGCAAAGAAGATTAGGTAAATTATTACAGGATACTTTTACTTGATTGCCATGTGACTAGCATATGCCACCACCGTAGTGTAGCAAGTTGAAGTTGATCATGTAGAATATGTATATTCGCTCAAGAGCCCCTTGCCCATGGGGTGCATCTAGTGTATATATTTAGTTTATACCAACAACTGAAGAATTGGTAACTCATGCAAATCTCCACTACCTCCAACTAGAGATGGTATTCGGAACTTCTCACTTTAGAACTCTTACCATCAGTTTGTAATAACTGAATTTGACCGACCAAACTACTGGAGCAATGCAGAATACTGTTTGTTCATCATTGTGACTGAGGTAGCTTCAGCTGATAATAGCATAAGGTTGTTAACAATGGGCTACATGTCCTTTGAGAGGTTGCTACTTTGCACGATATCAGTTCCTTGATTTGCTCAGCTGAAACACAGCTAATATATTGCCAATTACTCTTGATGAAATGAAAGTCAGTTTTATAACAGGTTTCTATTAACTCCAATTTCTTGCCACAGGGCGGAGTCATAGGCTAATTAATAGTTAAAGGTAAATCCCAATGACCAACAAACAGTTTATCCCATTCCGCAATATTTTACCGTTATTAGTACAGTTATATTGTCTTTGATAACCTCTGCATTGGAACTGCATAGAATGGATCTTTGAGACCCTTATGAATCTGTTGTTAGTCAGGAAAAGAAGTTTTCATATTCGGAAAGTTCATATGCCCGACACTCTCCATTTTTCATAATAAACAGGCCACTCCTGCCTTATTCCATGGGTGCTTTGCATGAGAACTCTGGCCCGATTTCCGAACCTTATCTTCAAAGACAACCCTGACCATAATCAAACTTGCTTGGAATGCTAATACTGTGCCTCTAAGCAGATGTTTTTTATAATTTGTGTGTTGTACAAACAAGTGTAAATTACACTTACCCATGTTTCAGAAGTGCCAGGCCCATTTTGTTGAGTAGGGTTGGTAGGGTACGTGGAACTTTTGCCCAGCTGTCTGCTGCCCCCAGCTCCAGTGAACCGCCTACTGCCGATTAGCGCCTGGGTTACGTTCTGAAACGATGAACCTTTGGCCTTAATTGATTCGTCTGGCAGGTTTTCTCCCCTGTTGAATAGGCCTTACCTGAGTAACAGATTCGGCGGCTGGCTCTCACATCCCCCTGTTGGCGCTGTTCACTGCCAGCACATATGTGCTCTAGTATTTTCCATCGACCTCTTTAGAGCCTGGAATCAGTTATATGTTGACCTTTTGCACTCCCCTCCTCAGAGAGGGCGATTCGTAGGCAGCCCTAAACAGGCGCTGCCGCAGGCCGCAGGATACCATTGCTGATATGACCCCATTGGACCTCTACCCGAATGGAACATTCTGCTGGGATGGCAACTTTGTTGTCAGGAAAAGGTACCTCTGACATGTGCCCTTCATCCCTTGGGGTATGTTCCACGGCCATACCCTGAGACTCAGCGTCAGCAGGATACTGACCCATCTTGGTCTCTGCGTCCAAGAGGGAGACCTGAAGCAGCTCTGTCAACTGGCGCTGCTGGTGCGGCCTGCAGAGATGGAACATCTGGCTCAATCTTACCATCAGAGTCGGTGTCAGAGCTAAGATGACCCATGGCACGCACCTCATCACCGTGAGGGTGCTATTAAGCAGTTCTCTACTCGATGCTGCTGGTGCCTTTTGTTCAGGGTGGCGCTGACACTCTTCCTACTGGCGTATTCCCTGCTGTAGCACTGTATGCAATAGTTGCTGCATTTGGGATAGTCGTTCAAACGCACTATCCAGCCCCGGTGAGGAATCATCCCCCGACTACGTGGGCCTTTTATTTTGCTATCCAGCCCCGGCGGGTAATCTTCCCCCAATTCCGTGGGCCTAGCAGACTTATGTGTAACTTTGAGCAACCCTGTCCCAGGCGTTGCCGGCGCCGCCTCTCGTAGAGGCCGGCGCTTTTTGACATGAAACAGCCCTGTCACAGGCGCTGCTGGCGCGGCTCTCCCATAGGCCGGCAATGTCACAAATGAAACAGCCCTGTCCCAGGCGCTGGCGCGGCTCTCTTGTAGGCTGGGGCTTTCATACATGAAGCAGCCCTGTCCCAGGCACTGCTGGCGCAGCTCTCTCCCATAGGCTCGCGCTATTACACATGAAGCAGCCCTATCCCAGGCGCTGCTGGCGCGGCCTGTCCCATAGGCCCGCGCTAATACAGTTGTAGGCTCACTAAATCAAATTTTTAGTGTAGAGCTTTACCTGTGAAAGGTTAAAGCAATTTTAACCCTTCACAGCAACTTGTGCTAAACAAGAAATAATTTAATTGTAAGGAACACGTGACAATAAACTTATTTGACTTTTAACTTTAACTTTTGACTTTAAGAAAAACACTATAACCTACATGTAAACTTTATTATTAGAGAAAAAACCCTTGCAACCCGACTAAACTGAGTCCAAAAGGGCTGATAGACCCGTTTCGCCACCTATTTTACTCCCTGCCTGGGGACCGACGTCTCTGAGCCGCTGACCGGTCTGTCAGCGACTCTGGCGTTACTGCTGGCCATTTCACAGCATCCCGCAGGCTGGAAGCCACTGACTGCGTTGTCAGCGGCTGCTTATCTCACAACCCGATCTTTTGCCAGTTATAAGCTTCCGCAGTCGGACCAGGGTTTCCCCACAGTCCATAACCGGCTCATTCGTCGAGCTGTGAAACTGGCAGGAAAACCTCTGTGAAGGGAGGCTCCTGCTTGAAAAAAAACCCCTGGTAAATAAAAACAAACTTACCTTCTAGGTTTAACTTACCGCCGGCAGGAGCGCTGCCCTGCCAGTCTGGTGCTTGCGCCAATGTGGCTGACATACTGACACGCATGCGCACTGGCGGGGTTCTTCACGGAATCACTCACGTGACTCCAAAGTAAAATTATTGTCCAAGTGGTGAGTGCCAAGAGGTAGATGTTGCATTGCCTATAATTGAGGGGGTCAGTGTCATGGGAAGAGTTTTTTTTTAATTATTTTGCATCTGGTCATCAATGGCAATGCCATAAATGTTGACCGTATCAAGGTAGTGATGATGAGTTGGCTTCTTGAATTACTGCCAACACTTTTGGTAAAAGTAGTCCCACAGTAATGTCAAGTTAGAACCCAGATGCCAAAACCCAGAAGGCAGACCGACAATATACTTGTAATGCAAACGGCATGCAACTTGGAGAGGAATCTGTAGATGGCGATCCTCTGATGTACTTGCTGTCCTAAGTGGTGGTAGAGGTTGCCGGTTTGAGAGGACCTACACAATAGCTTATGCAAATAACTACAGCATATTTTGTTTGAAGAGGAAACCAAAGTCCCTACAAAACAGTGAGAGAAGGGGTGTCTAATGATGGTTGAACAAGGTAGCAGCTGTAGGGGATGACCTGTTGAATACAGAAGCTGGGGTAGGAGAGGTTAAGGGCATTACACATATACACATTATTCCACATGCAGTCTCCCCAAAGCCATGGGCAGAAATCCTGTGTGGGTGGGGGAGCCATGTGGGTTGAGAGGTGGAGGACAATCCCCCCCACCCATGTTTTGTGATCCAGATTTTGAAATTCAGTGAAAAATCTATTAAAATCTCCGCTTTCCATGAGACAGAGGGGGGTGTCACTGTTAAGTGCTAGTTAAATGTCTCTATTAACATCGTATTAACACAATGTGTCACCAATTGTGTTTTGACCTTCAAATATTACTGAAGGTATTCACGGAGAATTATTTTTGCTATCTGATGCGAGTACAATTACCATTTGAACTAAATGGACAAATTGGTGGATGGCAAGATTTAAACGGGTATCGGATTTAAACGGGTCAGGTCATTAAGGGCTCCGGTCGAACGGGTTTCCTGGCTGGCTAGTAGGTTAGTTCCTCATTCACGGTCACTCACGTTATTTAGTATGTTTTTCCCATCTCTCTCTCTCTTTCACCCCCCTCCAAGTTTGGTTCTTCTGTTTGCCTTTATTTGCTTCAGTTTTATTTGTTTAAGTGTTATTTATCACATTGTAGCTTTTGAAAGATTCAAGCAGGTATCAGACACTTTAAGGGCTGAATCGGCCCGTTCGCGAGGCCTTTCATCACCCGGCGTGGCATAAAATCAAACTGCTGCATTGAGGCGATGGAGGCTCCTGATGTTGAAGCTCCTGCCAGCCGATTTTAAGCCACGCCAGGCGATTAAAGGCCCCGTGAACGGGCCGATTCAAGCCCCACAATTCAGGGCGGACAAAGCTGCTGTTGCTGAAGTTGAGTCAGTCACCAACCAGGTCAGATACCAATGTTACCGTCCACAGAGCCCACGGGGAGGTAGGTGTGTGTGTGTGTGTGTGTGTGTGTGTGTGTGTGTGTGTGTGTGTGTGTGTGTGTGTGTGTGTGTGTGTGTGTGTGTGTGTGTGTGTGTGAGAGAGAATATGGTGCACAAGAATTTGAGCCCCCCCCCCATATGTTTTGACAGCGATTTCCGCCCCTGCCAAAAGCTGCACGGAATGTCAGTCTGTGCTAGCAATAAACTCAAAACACCATTGCCTTCTTAACCATTTACTGTATCTACATGTTAACAGGGCTGCCAACATTGGGTGAAAGTTGGGAACGAGAATTGCGAGACCAAGCCCAAGGGAGCGTAGTGACCGGGTGGGGGAGGAGGAGGGTACCCCCCTCCCACTGGTACGGAACTTTTGCATTTTTCAGCTTGAAATTGTGAAATATGGTGCATACTGTAGCGAGTCTTTTAACTTGCACTTGAATGCAATATATATATACTTTAAATTGGATTTGCTATGAATAAGGTTAGAGTAAATTACATTCCTAATTACATTCCACAGTAGAGCCCAGGCTCTGATCCATACGTGCAGCACATGAATGATCTTACTGTATTCACGTATGGAAATCAGATTATAATCAAACACTTGGCCCATGTTGGCCAATCTGGGTCTCACTGCACACCTGGTACTACTCCTGGCCCTGACTCCAGTTGCATACCTTCTCTCATTACACCTTCCCTCATTCCACCTTCTCTCATTACACCAGTCCAGCCTTACACCTGCCCCCTATTATACCCTGATCATAGCTGCTTACCTGCTTAGGTTCCCAGTGCTGAACACACCCCTGGTCCCAGCTTTGACTGCACACCTAGTACTATTCCAGACCTTGACTCTGGATGCACACTTGACCTTGCTCCTAGCCCCTTTGCACTGACAATATATCTGGACCACACATAAAGCCCCATATCTGACCCCCTGGACTTAACCTATTACGTTCAAGTCCACAGGTACTTAGCTAATGCAGTAATCCTTTATGGGGCACTTCACAGACCAAATTATAGATAACAAAATTTGCTACATTCATTGGCTTCCTTGTTATCTAACATGCTAGTCACTTTGTCAAATAAGTCATCAATTGGTTGAACACAATTCCCATCCATAAAATTATACTCACTCAGCTGTATAAGTATTCTGATACCATTTCTTTCATTTTCGTAACAAACTGTCCTGAAGTCATCAGGCTAATTACAAATCAATAACATTAGCCAACTCTGAAACATGAAGTGCTGAGCATTTGGATCCAAACATCATGGACAACTGACCTCAGTTCCCCGCTCACATCTGGCAGTGTTCTCCATCTGAACCAGGGGCCGTGGAGCACTTTTGAAAGTGGGGAGGCTGAGCGATCACTGATCACTGGCCTTGGGGGTACCCGGTGAGGGAGTGGAGCAACCGAGTGAGGAGAGGGTGTGGAAGAAGGGTGTCCCCCCTCCCAGGGTAGGAACTTTTTGAAATTTGATGTATTAAAATCATGTTTTAGAGCATTGTAGAAGTATAATTTCAATGTTTTTGTATGAAGTATTTTTAAGAGGTAACTTTTTAAGGGGTAACTTTATCCACACAAAGGGTGGTGGGTGTTTGGAACAAGCTGCCAGAGGAGGTAGTTGAGGCAGGGACCATCCCAACATTTAAGAAACAGTTAGACTGATACAAGGATAGGACAGGTTTGGAGGTATGGACCAAAAGCAGGTAGCGTAGCTGGGATATGTTGGCGGGTGTGGGCAACTTGCACTGAAGGGCCTGTTTTCACCCAGTATCATTCTATAACCACATTATACCTCCACCATGCATGAATGCTTCAAAATCAAGTGATCGAGTTTTGTTGCCATATACTCAAGCATAGAAACGTAGAAAATAGGTGCAGGAATAGGCCATCGGCCCTTCGAGCCAGCACAGCTATTCAATATGATCATGGCTATTCATCTAGAATCAGTACCTCTTTCCTGTTTTTCCCCATATCCCTTGATTTTGTGAGCTAAATGTAACACTCTCTTGAAAACATCCAGTGAATTGGCCTGCACTGCCTTCTGTGGCAGAGAATTCCACAGATTCACAACTATCTGTGTGAAGAAAGTTTATCCTCATCTCAGTCCTAACTGCCCCCCCCCTTTATTCTTAAACTGTGACCCCTGGTTCTGAACTCCCCCAACATCGGGAACATTTTTCCTGCAGTTACAGTAAGTGAAAATCTAGCAGGCAAGCAGGATGCTTTCGCCAACCACTCCCATTTGAAGTCCACTATCTTTCACCGTTTCTCTCCCGGGGCTTGGTACTTACTTCCAGCAGCTACTGGTTGTCCTCCAGGATGCACCGAGCCGCAGCCTGATCCATGCCGGTCACCTGGGCGAATTTGGCACAGAGACTCTCACGGCAGCGGCGCAACGCTTCCGACGCCTTGCACTGAGGCTGCTCCATAGCCGGAGCTGCAGTGAGTGACTCGGCCAGCCTGGTAAACATTCGTCAGCCCCGCTCCCCGTCTGCATCTGTCCCCGTCGCTGCTTCTGCTTCCAACTCCCATGGTCCATGCAGTTGATATGAGTTTTGAAATTTTCGTTGATCACAGAATTTCTCACAACAGAGCGTGAGAAATTTGTGATCAGCGTGAGAATGTGGCGAAATGCGTGATTTTCACGCTCACTGCATAGGAGTTGGCAGCCTCTGCCTCTCTCTCTCTCTCTCTCCCCTCTCTCCACTCTCTCCTCTCTCTGTCCCCTCTATCTCTCCCTCTCACTCTCTCTCTCTCTCTCTCTCCCCTCTCTCTCCCACCTCACTCTCATCCCTCTCCCCTCTATCTCTCCCCTCCCCCTCTCTGTCTCTCCCTCTCTGCTCCTCTTTCCCCCTCCTCTCTTTCCCCTCTCTCCCCATCTCTCTTCCCTCTCTCCCACTTCACTCTCCCCCCTCTCTCTTGTCCCCTCTATCCTCTCTCCCCTTCCCCTCTCCCCCCTAACCCTCTCTCTCTCCCCTCTTTCCCCCAGCACTCTCTCCCCCTCCCCCTCTTCTCTCTCGCTCCCCTTTCTCCATCCCACTCTTTTTTCTCCTCTCCCCCTGTCTATTCATCTCACTTCCCCCTCTCACTCTCTCTATTCTCCTCCCTATCTCCCCCTCGCCACACATTTTCGCTCCTCTCTCCCCCCCCATTTCTCCCTCCCACCTCATTCTCCCCTTTCTCTCTCTCCCCTCTCTCTTTCTCCTCTGTCTCTATCTCCTATTTCTCTTTGCCCCCCCATCTCTCTCTCTTTCCCCCCATTTTTCTCTTTCCCCTTTCCCTCTTCCCCCTCTCTCTTTCACCCCCCCCCTCTCCATTCTCTCCTTCCTCTCCACCCCTCCCTCTTCTCTCTCCCCATTCACTCCCCTCTCTCTCTCTCCTCTCAGCCCCCCTCTCTCTCCCCCCTGTCCCGTCCCCTCTCTCTCCACCTCCCTTTGAGAGTCTGTCCCATCGGCACAGAAACTCTCGCGGCAGCGGCGCAACGCTTCCGACGCTTCC
Organism: Okamejei kenojei; assembly: GCA_035221665.1. NCBI lineage: Eukaryota > Metazoa > Chordata > Chondrichthyes > Rajiformes > Rajidae > Okamejei > Okamejei kenojei. Next base: position 103,190,077 of record CM069134.1, on the reverse strand, counting down.
GACGGCCCGGGACTGACTTGCACTGCTCCATGGCCGGAGATGCAGTGAGCGACTCGCAGGCCCCGCAAATACTCGGCAGCCCCGTCTTTCCGTCCACATCTGTTCTCGCCGCTACATCTGCTTCCATCCCTCCCTCAGCCCCGGCTCGTCAACACCCACGGACCATGCAGTTTATCTGAGTTTTGTGCCACAATTAATGTACAAAATCCAAATCTCTAAAAATGCAAATATTACTGCCCATCAACATTTACGGTGACCCTTTTTTTCTACCCGCGAAACACATATTTTCTGCTTTGTAGCCTACTTGGTCTCTTCAACATTGTTAACACAGATTGATAACAGCTCAGGTCCCAGCACCAATTCCTGCTGCAGCCAAATTGTTCCAGCTTTTCAAACAAAAAGTGACTTCTTTATTCTTAATTTTCTGTCCATTAAACAGCCCTGTCTATTACCCTATGCTGACATGCAGTAAATTAAATAATCTCAAAGGCTGCCCGAAAATCCAAATGCACTACAGACACAGTTTCATTTGCAGCTATTCTGCTAGCTGCAACTTCATTGCAAGAGGATTTGTCAATGATAATTTCCCTTCAGGAAGTCCCCATTTATTCTGCTGAATTCAGACTACAAATGTCAAGCTAACTGTTAAATAGATTCATGTTTTCACTTGTTCCTATATTATATTCCTCAACTTGGGAGGGGAGTGGTTTACATTTGCTAATATTTTTTAATCCTCGGTGGTGGCAAGTTGGTGCCGATAGATGCAAATAATTCATAGTTAACAAGGAAAAAGGTTTGCTGCAGTGGTCAGATTGATAAAGCATAAAATGTTAATTTCATTGAATGCACTCATTCCAAATCTATAGTTGCAATGTGCATTTCTAGCTACCTGCTGGATTTATACATTACCCTTTCCATATTAATTAAACAGATTTTAAATGGCTTTCAATCATTTGTTACAACAATCATAGAGTCATGTGAATAACTTTAAGTCCCTTTAAAGCAGTTTCCCTTCCATTCAATGGCAATAAGTAAGTTTTACTTTCTTAACAATGGATCTCATGTATTGCTTTGGAGGTTTAACTAGCAAATTCTGCTACCAATCAGCCATGAATGTCAGTTTACCCTAGTGGGATTCCAGCTATAGCCTCCGCAGAGAAAGGCTATGAATACCAACAATGGTGATAAGAATGTTACATTAGCAATTGAGAGGTCAAGTTGTCCAGCATTCCAGCTGTTACTTTCAAACAGCAAAGTAGCAGCCAGAGCGATACTGAAGGCAGTTGTGGAAAATAAGAGCCCACCAGTTGAAATAATTTATTAGCATAGTGAGCAGATTAATTCAAGGACAAGGACAAAGAATGAAAATAAAAAAGATTCTTCCAGATTGGCTGGTCTTTTCGTTTAGGTGTCTCAAAAATCTTGAACAACCCCTCAGTCGTTTGCAAAAGATCCCAAATGTCTCGAAATATGCAAGATATCCAAGCTTTTGGATCTTACAGAGTTTACTGATCAAAGTTATGCAGTGAGGAAGCAGTGAGCAACAGGATAACAACAGATAAACAAATGGACAGGAATGAGGCAGTTTAGTCTGGTATGAAGAAATGCAAGATTATTCTCTTGCTAAGAAGATTAGAAAAAGAAAATAACTGATAATCTAATAAAAATTAACTTGCAGGAGAAATGCTGGTTGATAAATTGCTACCAGTAAGAATTTAGGAAGGCAAATAGTATGGTAGTGCTTTAACAAAGGGTTTGGCATACAGGAACAAAGATGATGCAATGCAACAGGATTCAGCATGACCACCTGGAATAGGTGCCGTTTAACCCTCCAAACCACGGAAAGTATACTTGCTTTGGGATGTAGTGCAGTGTTGCAATTTTAATCTTTGAGTATGGAATATGCTGTTTCATTTCAGGCCCTCACATTGTGATTCTATTTGACAGCAGATTCATGTGGCTGGCTTTGTGAAGTTGACGTTATGCAGATATGCGGATTTGCCATGAGAAGTAGCAGAGTTTGGTGTCAAGGATAGCAAGTTGCCAAGGCCCGAAAATGTAATACAATCAGTCATTCCTTGGGATGGTGTGGAATCATTGTCTCATTCTTTCCAAGTCTTATGACAGTATGACACTGTGTCATGTAATAAAAGGGCCGCAAAATAGACATGTGGCAAAAAGTAACAAAGTGAATTTAAAAAATATGAAAATCTACAATTAAGCTCTCCTTGTTCATTACAATGCCCTGTGCAAAGAGAAGTTGGCTTGTGACAATTTACAGCAAACACCTTCTACTCTCAATGAAGAAAGGTCTCGACCCGGAACGTCACATATTCCTTTCTTCAGAGATGCTATCTGACCCACTGAGTTACTCCATCTTTATGTGTCTACCTCCTATTCCCATACTGACCTTTCTGTCCTGGGCCTCCTCCACTGTCAGAGAGAAGCCCAATGCAAATTGGACAAATAGCACCTTATATTTCGCTTGGACGGCTTACAACCCGGCTGTATGAATATTGATTTCTCCCACTTCAAGTAAACCTTGCTTTCCCTCACTTAACATCCCTCCCGCACTCTAGTTCTCAGACTAGTTTCACTCCTGATTAATTTTACTGATTGTATGCGTCCTTGTCACCTTCCCCTCAGCTAACAATGAAACATTCTACATTTCCTTGATCATCATCTGCTTTGATCTGCCATATTCACACCTTACCCTTCCATATTTCTGTCTTCCTTTCCCTTGACTCTCAGTCTGAAGAAGGGTCTCGACCTGAAACATCACCCATTCCTTCTATCCAGAGATGCTGCCTGTCCCACTGAATTACTCCAGCATTTTGTGTCTATCTTTGGTGCAAACCGGCATCTCCAGTTCCTTCCTACACATGGAACGGTGTTCGCAATCAACACATTTTTAACTATTCAGTTGTTTTATCACTAGTAATCGATCACAAGGTACTCAAGCTATACAAGATCCAAAGGTTCGCATGACATCAAGAATGAGCGATCCTTCCATCACAGATTTAGAAATACAATCATGCTTGAAATTCCAAGCAGAGCACCACTGCAAATGGTGGAAATAAAAACTAATAGGAGCTATATAATGATGATAATGTGGACAGTGTTGAGAATATGATCATGAACAAATATTAAAATAAGGGACAAAATTTGACCCATATGGATGAAGAACTGAAACCATTCCATAATCATTGCATGAATATTATCTTGTGAGCTGGAATTAATCACTTTGCATCATAGACCACTAATACGACGGTAAAGACAAACAATTTTAGAGCAACTTTATACTGAACACTCAGTAATAAGCCACCGTGAAAGCAATTGCCAGCAGATTTAAACCCCTGTCGCACTGTGCGAGTTGGCCCACGAGTGACCCGAGTTTTCACTCGTGGTGATCACGTAGCGGGAACGTCGGAACTCGCACGAGCAACTTATCGACTCGTTGCGCTAACGGCAGGTACTCGGGAAACTTGTTAACTCGTGAAAAAAATCAAACATGTTTGATTTTTTTCCACGAGTCAAATTAACTGTTCAAGTTAAAAAATGGAAACATTTAAACTCGTTGTAATAACGTAGTGGCCCCGTGCGTTTATCTTAGTGTCTCGTGAGTCTACCGTGGGAACTTTAATAATCTGTTCTTTTGCTCGAGTAAAGACTGAACCAAAGATAGACACAAAATGCTGGAGTAACTCAGCGGACCAGGCAGCATCTCTGGAGAGAAGGAATAGAGTCGAGACCCTTCTTCAGACTTACCCGAAATGCCACCCATTCCTTCGCTCCAGAGATGCGGCCTGTCCCGCCGAGTTACTCCAGCATTTTGTGTCTATCTTCGGCCTTTCTGCCACTTGTCCTTTATTACTGAGGCGCCTGCCCCGTGGCTTCACTCTGTCTCAATGAACGGCTTAAAGACCTGCCGAAGGGGCAAGTCTGGGGTGGTGGGTGGGATGTGTCCACGTGTGATGCTCCATCCACCCCCCCGGGGCCGAGAGTGTGGGATTGGGAAGGAACTGCAGATGCTGGTTCACACCGGAGATAGACACACACAATGCTGGAGTAACTCGGCGGGACAGGCTGCATCTCTGGAGCGAAGGAATGGGTGGCATTTCGGGTAAGTCTGAAGAAGGGTCTCGACTTTATTCCTTCTCTCCAGAGATGCTGCCTGGTCCGCAGAGTTGTGTGTGTATCTCTCTCTCTATGTGTGTGTGTGTGTGTATGTGTGTGTGTGTGTCTCTCTCTCTCCCTCTCTGTCTATCTGTGTCTATCTGTGTGTGTGTCTGCTGTCGGGTCCCGGTGGCCGCTCAAAGTCACCCGAGCTGCTTGATTCCTCTGAAGTGGTGGCCAGCTGCTGTCTGTGTGTATCTCTCTCTCTATGTGTGTGTGTGTGTGTGTCTCTCTCTCCCTCTCTGTCTATCTGTGTGTGTGTGTGTGTGTGTGTGTGTACTGTCGGGTCCCGGCGGCCGCTCAGTCACCCGAGCTGCTTAATTCCTCTGAAGTGGTGGCCAGCTGCTGTCTGTGTGTATCTCTCTGTGTGTGTGTGTGTGTGTGTGTGTGTGTGTGTGTGTGTGTGTGTGTGTGTGTGTGTGTGTGTGTGTGTGTGTGTGTGTGTGTGTGTGTGTGTGTGTGTGTGTCTCTCTCTCTCCCTCTCTGTCTATCTGTGTGTATCTGTGTGTGTGTCTGATGTCGGGTCCCGGTGGCCGCTCAAAGTCACCCGAGCTGCCTCATTCCTCTGAAGTGGTGGCCAGCTGCTGTCTGTGTGTATCTCTGTGTGTGTGTGTGTGTGTGTGTGTGTGTGTGTGTGTGTGTGTGTGTGTGTGTGTGTGTCTCTCTGTCTGTCTATCTGTGTGTGTGTGTGTGTGTGTGTGTGTGTGTGTGTGTGTGTGTGTGTGTGTGTGTGTGTGTGTGTGTGTGTGTGTGTGTGTGTGTGTGTGTACTGTCGGGTCCCGGCGGCCGCTCAGTCACCCGAGCTGCTTAATTCCTCTGAAGTGGTGGCCAGCTGCTGTCTGTGTGTATCTCTCTCTGTGTGTGTGTGTGTGTGTGTGTGTGTGTGTGTGTGTGTGTGTGTGTGTGTGTGTGTGTGTGTGTGTGTGTGTGTGTGTGTGTGTGTGTGTGTGTGTGTGTCTGCTGTCGGGTCCTGGCGGCCGCTCAATGTCAGTCACCCGGGCTGCTTCCTTTTTTAAAATTATTTAAAATAGAGATCCATTGCAAAAAAGTATTTAAAAACATAAAACAACAAGAAATGCTTGGTTACTGGAGGATGCGCATTTTCCCATCCGCGCTGAAATAACTCAAAACCACAGGATGGAGATGTATTTTAACATTGTTGCTTTATTAAAACATACCTTCATTCACGGTTGGCTCAAGAGTAACGGGAGAGGAACTTGCTAACTCGGGAGAGGAACTAGGAACATCGCAGCAATGACATACCCGTGGGAACTCGTATTACACACTTGATCATAAACTTGCAGTCTCGTGCACAGCCACGAGTCTGTCACTCGGGGTACCTCGTGGGTCAACTCGCACAGTGAGACAGGGCCATTATTTACTGGCCTTGTTTTAACTGTGAATATAATCATGAATGTGAAAAAGCAAAATTTGGCAAAGCTGTCCAAAAAAAATAATTTTTAGTCAGGACCACGGCCCAAGATGCATTTTACAAACAGTCACGAGACTGCAAAAAGGGAATGGCCAATTTCCTAATCCCCATTGGTAATCACTCAAAATGGACCAAATAGAAACAGGGGTTTTCATACCATTACAGAACACTATTAATAAGTTGAAATCAATAAATGCACTTCTGATATTTTACTCACAACCTTCATGAACCTGAATGGCACAGATTTGCTACCAGTATGGTATTGGCTTATTATTGTCACATGGACAGAGATTGTGAAAGAAATGTTTTGCATCCTATCCAGGTAGATCATCCATAGAGGATTACAGTCAAACCATGTAGAATATAGTGCTAGCTGTATTCAGTGTTAGCCAAATACTGCAGCTGTGGTAGGCTCGCATGCCTCTACCTCCCACAAGGTAAAATCAAATGGCAGCCAAAGTGACATTGAGCCATCACTCCCAGACAAGTTCAATTATTTATATGTTCACTTTGAAAGAGAAAGAACCAAATCTGTCTTCTCAGGTCCTCATAGGCATTGTAATCTCAGAAGATCCTTGAAATGGGTGAATGCTCGGATAATTATGGTTTATATGGCTATATTCTTGAAATCTGTGCGGACCAACTGGCTGCAGTTTTTGAAGTCATCTTTGTCTTCTCATTACCAAGGTCGGAGGTTCACACTTGCTTTACAAGGGGGTCAACAATGCCAGTGCACAGGAAGTGCAAGGTGACACGCCTCTGACTACTGAGCGGTGGCCCTATAGTCCAAGATAAAGTCCTGCAAGAGGGTGGTTATGACGTATTTAACTCCTACCTTAGCAAGGACCTGGACCCATTACAATTTGACTTCTACCATAATGGATCGACAGGGGATGAAATCTCACTGGCTCACCACTCTGCTCTGGACAAGTTGACAAAATGAAGCTTTTGTTCATTGACTACAGCTCAGCATTCCACACCATTATCCCCTACAAACCTATTATTGAACTCGGGGAACTGGGTCTCCACTCATCCAATGCAATTAGTCTCGACTTCCTCATTGGCAGACTACAATCAGCACAAAATGTTCAACTACACGTCTTCCTCAATAGCCATCAGAACAGGCGCTCCTCAAGGCTGTGAGCTCAGTTCCCTGCTCTACTCTCTTCACGACTATGGCTGCCTAGCCCGACACCGTTCCGATGCAGTCTTTAAATCTGCCTGTCATTGGACAAATAACAGGCATGTAGAGTACAAGTAGAGTGTAGGAGAAAGATTAAAAATCTGGTTAGAACAACTATTTTGCTCTTAACATCACCAAGACGAAGGAGCTGTAAAGGAGGAGAATGCCGAGCATCCAGGAAACTATCTTCAGAAATGGGTTGGCAGTGGAGAGTGTCAACCAGCTCAAATTCCTGGGCAAGCATTTCTGAAGGTCAGTCCTGGGCCCAGCACATTGATGCAATCACAAAACGAGCCCATCGATACCTCTACCTCCTTAGAATGAAAAGATTCTGTAGATTGAGAAGTACTCTCTTGAACTTCGACAGATGTACAATAGAGAGTATACTAACTGGATACATCGCAGCCTGGTTTGCAACTTGAGTACCAGAAAAGAAGGGGCTTCAGAGTGGTAGATACTGCCCAGTCTATCACATGTAGGGTGCTATAACAAACAGCTTCAAAAAGCCAGCCAATATCAAAGACCCACATTATCCTGTCCATGCTGTCATTTCACTCCGACCATTAGGAACAATGAATGTATAGGAGTTTGAAAACAGTGACCGCAGGTTCAAGTATAGCCTCTTCCCAATAATCATCAGGCTCTTGAACACCACACAACGGTAACCTCAACAATGAGGACGGCGAGTTTTATTTGCACTCTTATTGTGGTTACTAGTGTCTTGACTTTTTGTTTATGATACATTATGTGCATATTGTATTTGCAGGCCCATTATGCTGCTGCAAGTGAGAATGTCATTGTTTTTAAGAATGGCAGAGAGATCAGTATCCATGATGGACTGGGCACATTTACCACTTTCTTCACCCTTTGTCATTCTGGGCTTGATATACTGAACCAAACTGTGATCCAAGCAATGTCCTCTCCCGTGCACCTGTCCAAGTTCGACAGAGTATTCGCCAACATATTGAAGCCTGCCCATCTTCAAAGGAAGTAGAGGCATTGAGGAGCTTTATTTGTGATTTCATTAATGAACCAGATACAGCACCGTTCTTTGGAGATCTGCATTCCCAAGAACCTGAAGCTGTTGACCTTCTCCACTGCTTTCCCATCGATGAAGATAAGTTTATGGATCCACAGCTTTCTCTTCCTGAAGCCAATATTTGCTTATTTGGTCTTGTTAATGTTGAGAGCATGATAGATAATATAATTGAATGGTGCCAGAATAACAAATCTCTCTCCTGTACCCCACCAACAATGGTGGCATTGTCAGAAATTTAAAGATGGCATTTGACCAGAGTCTGGCTGCACTGTTATGGGTGGAGAAAGCCCAGGACATAGGACCGAGTATAGTCTCAAGATACTCCAGTGTTGTTTGTCAGAGGAGCAAATACTGTTGCTAAGTCATACTATTGAGATCTGCCAATAAGGAGGCAGAGGATCCATACTGCATAGGGATAAGCAGAGTTCCAGTTCCCCAAGTTTGATGACAAAGTTAGAGAGAATTATGTATTGAACACAGTTGTAATCAATGGACAACAGCTTGGCATAGCAATATTTGAGATAGATAGATATATTAAAAAAATGACTAAACTACACTTTGTTTTCTTGAAGTGCAGAAATTCTTCACCCACTATCTTGGGATATACATCCATACAAAACCGAGTTGAGCCTTGTTCCATCAAATTTTGCTTCCGGAGTTGAATGTAATTATCAAGTCAAAGCATTTTGTCTTGAATCAGAGGGAAAAAAAATATTGATTCAGGAAAAACAAGAGAGTGTCCTTTCTAAGCCCACACAGCAAGTTGAGCTAACTCAAGCAACAGGTGGGAACCAGAATGCAGGTTTTCAAATTGAAGAGATATTTGGATGAAGCTGGTGACAAAATTCTGAAGTATTCACATAGATCAATGATTGCTTTATTTGCAATTGATGTTCATTCAGTGAATATTGATGTTACTTGAACTGAGCCATTAAAAAATGTTTGTGACTGCATGCATGCTAGTAATAAAAGTATAACATTATGAGAGGCATAGATTGGGTATACAATCAGAAACATTTAACCACCCTGGTCCTAGATGGCCTTGCTGAGGCAGCTCAAAGTATAGGTGGAGTCAATGGCAGGGAGGTTGGTTTGCGTAATGGTCTGGGCTACGTCCATAACTCTACAATTTTTTATGGTCTTGGAGGGAACGGTTCCCAAACCATGCTGTGATGCATCCCAATAATACGATTTATATGGTGCATCTGTAGACGTTGGTGAGGGTTGTTGGGGGCATGCAGAACTTCCTAAACCTTCTAAGGAAGTAGAGGCATTGGTGTGCTTTCTTCACCATTGCTTCAATGTGGCTGTTCAAGCCACAGTGCTCCTAAGAACTTGAAGCTTTCAAACATCTCTAGTTCTGCACCATCAGTGCATATTAGGGTGTGTGTACTACTTTGCTTCCTGAAGTCAACCACCATATCCTTTATCTTGCTGACATTGAGGGAGAGTTTATTGTTTTGGCAGCAGGTTATGAGGTTCTCAGTCTCCTTCCTGTACTCTTTCTCATCATCATTTGATACCTGGCCACTATGGTCTATGAACCAGTAAACTTAGTTGAATTGGTATTTGGTTACACAATCACATTCAAATTGTTCCTCCAATGTAAACTCTAAAGTCAGTAGTTCGAAAAAATATCCAAGGAGACCATTTAAATCTTTTTTATTTTTTTAATTGAAAAAACAGGAGTGGACACACATTTTGCCTTAAAGTTGAGTTAGATGTAGTACATCGATTAGCCTGGCCATCGCTAATCTAGAACATAAAAACTTAGTTAAGATAATACAAATATAATTTACTGACAAAGTAGACTTGAAATAAAATAGTTTCGTACTTGCAACATGTGCGTGTTTTTCAGTCAAAATATTAAACCAATTCTAGCAGGCAATGTTCCAATGTATCAAGCCGCCTATAAGCTTTGCAGACAAAAAAAGGTTATTTTAAATCAATGAACAATTTGTAGATTGCTTTTAATCTGGCAAAATCTTTTCCAGGTGCACATTAAGTATGCCCAATACTTTGCATCCCCTTTAGAGATAAGAATCATATAGTCAGGGTGCCAGCAATACAAGTTTCAAGAAGTTTGCAAAGATGGAGAGCTCTCCAACTTTCCCTCCCTCCCGCCCTGCCTGTGGGGAAGCAGCCGATATTCTTTTTGGCACCTCTCTGCATTGGCATGGCTGAACCTGCAGATGAGCACAGCCAGAAGCCCATCCTACAATTCCGCAGCATGCCGAGACAGAATCAATCATCGGAGATGCCTTCAAAAATAATTCAAAATCTGCTGAAGTATCATTATTGCTCATATTGGAACTGTTGATGTTCATCCGTTTTGCTTCGATAGATGGAACCAAACAAAAAGGAGGTTGCTTTGGCAAGAAAGGTGAAAGTAAATCCAAAGGGTTTCTACAGCTATATTAATAGCAAAAGGATAACGAGGGATAAAATTGGACCATTAGAGAACCAGAATGGACAGCTATCTGCAGAGCCAAAAGAGATGGGGGAGATATTGAACAATTTCTTTTCTTCGGTATTCACCAAGGAGAAGGATATTGAACTCTGTGAGGTAAGGGAAAAAAGTAGAGTAGCTATGGAAACTATGAGATTCAAAGAGGAGGAAGTACTGACACTTTTGAAAAATATAAAGGTGGATAAGTCTCCAGGTCCTGACAGGATATTCCCTAGGACATTGAGGGAAGTTAGTGTAGAAATAGCAGGAGCTATGACAGAAATATTTCAAATGGCATTAGAAACGGGAATAGTGCCGGAGGATTGGCGTACTGCGCATGTTGTTCCATTGTTTAAAAAGGGTTCAAAGAAGAAACCTAGCAATTATAGACCTATTAGTTTGACGTCAGTGGTGGGCAAATTAATGGAAAGGATACTTAGAGATAATATATATAAGCATCTGGAAAAAACAGGGTCTGATCAGGAACAGTCAACATGGATTTGTGCCTGGAAGGTCATGTTTGACAAACCTTCTTGAATTTTTTGAAGCAGTAACTAGGGAAATTGATGAGGGTAAAGCAGTGGATGTTGTCTATATGGATTTCAGTAAGGCCTTTGACAAGGTTCCCCATGGAAGGTTGGTTAAGAAGGTTCAATCTTTGGGTGTTAATGGCGGAGTAGCAAGATGGATTCAACAGTGGCTGAATGGGAGATGTCAGAGAGTAATGGTGGATGGCTGTTTGTCAGGTTGGAAGCCGGTGACCAGTGGGGTGCCTCAGGGATCTGTGTTGGGTCCACTGTTGTTTGTCATGTACATCAATGATCTGGATGATGGGGTGGAAAATTGGATAAGTAAGTATGCAGATGATACTAAGATAGGTGGTATTGTGGATAATGAAGTAGATTTCAAAGTCTACAGAGAGATTTGGGCCATTTGGAAAAGTGGGCTGAAAGATGGCAGATGGAGTTTAATGCTGATAAGTGTGAAGTGCTACATCTTGGCAGGACAAATCAAAATAGGACGTACATGGTAAATGGTAGGGAATTGAGGAATGCTGTGGAACAGAGGGATCTAGGAATAACTGTGCATAGTTCCCTGAAGGTGAAATCGCATGTAGATAGGGTGGTAAAGAAAGCCTTTGGTGTGCTGGCCTTTATAAATCAGAGCATTGAATATAGGTGTAGGGAAGTAATGTTAAAATTGTACAAGGCATTGGTAAGACCAATTCTGGAGTATGGTGTACAATTTTGGTCGCCTAGTTATAGGAAGGATGTCAACAAAATAGAGAGAGTACAGAGGAGATTTACTAGAATGTTGCCAGGGTTCCAGCAACTATGTTACAGAGAAAGGTTGAACAAGTTAGGTCTTTATTCTTTGGAGCGCAGAAGGTTAAGGGGTGACTTGATTGAGGTCTTTAAAATGATGAAAGAGATAGACAGAGTTGACGTGGATAAGCTTTTCCCATTGAGGGTAGGGAAGATTCAAACAAGAGGGCATGACATGAGAATTAAGGGACAGAAGTTTAGGGGTAACGTGAGGGGGGACTTCTTTACTCAGAGGGTGGTGGCTGTGTGGAATGAGCTTCCAGCAGAGGTGGTGGAGGCAGGATCGATTTTAACATTTAAAAGTAAAGTGGATAGGTATATGGACGTGAAGGGAATGGAGGGGTATGGTCTGAGTGCAGGTAGATGGGACTAGGGGAAAACAAATGGTCGGCACGGACTGGAAGGGCCGAGAGGGCCTGTCTCCGTGCTGTAATTGTTATGGTTAAAAAGGGTGATACTTGTGCATCCTTCACTACGAAGACAGGCAGCCCTGAGGGAATAACAACCCCCCATCACTTAGAGTGGGGTCATTCGGCATGGAAACATGCCCTTCGTCTCATAATCGCATGCAGACCAAGATGCACCATCCGTATTCCTCTCAGTCTTTCTTATCCATGTACCTATCCCAATGACATTTTTTATTGTACTTGCTTCAACTGCTCCCTCTGTCAGCACCTTTCATATATCCAACACCCTCTGTGAAAATCTTGCCCCTCAGCTTTCTTTCAAATATTTCCCGTTTCACCTTAAACCTCCTGTATATATCCTCTAGCTTTCAATTCCCAATTCGCTGTTGAAATGATTTTGCATTCATCCCATCTATCTATTCCCCACATGATTCTATACATATATACAAGATCATGCATCAGTGTCCGGCTCCAGGGTATAAAGTCCTCGTCTGCCCAACCTCTCGCTATGACTCAGGCCCTCATGTCATGGCGACATCCTGGTGAATCCACTGTGCATTATTGCCAGCTTAAGAGCATCACTCCTATAGCAGGTGTTATAGCACAACACTCCAAGTGCAGGCTCAAAGTCCTCACCCTATCACAGTGGGTGTCTTTGGACCTCACGAGTGTGGATCAATTCCAACCGGGCTTACTCCCACTCAGCTGGAATTGCTCATCGGACCTAGGCTCCTGGGTCTGGTGCTATACGGGTGCTGGACCTCAGCACTGCTATCAATATCCTTCTGTGATTCGGGGAAACATTTATTTGACAGACTGCTCTTGCAAACTCTCCATTCCCTCATCTGCTTGCTGGACAGTGAGTAGAGTCACCAGTGGCGGTCTCTGTACGCATAAGTCATTCCCCTTTACATCAGGTTCTAGGATGGACAGTGTTGCACAGAGCCAGATTGTGCAATCACTGAAAGGGCCTGTCCCACTTGGGCGACATCTGTGCGTCATTTACGCGACCGCCTGAAAAGAGGTTGTCGTGTCGTGACACAAGGTGATGCGCGGGGCGCGCAGTGCTTCCCTGTTGCCACAGGATTTTGGAATGTTCAAAATTCGGGGCGATATTTGGGTGTCTCATCATGTTGTGCGCTCTATCACATGCTGATGCCCGGTTAGGGTTAGGGACCACAGATGAGGTGTAAAATATTCTTCCTTCAATGCATGGATTTTAAATATTAATATATTAAAATTAATACAATAAAATCAATTGTGCAAATGAAAAGTTGTCAGTCGTTCAGTTTTATTTATAGATGTATTGGTCCACTTCCAGAGCCAATCACCGTCTCTTTTCACAGGGATGGATTCAGTGAATGTAGACTGAACTCCCCTGTCCCCTCTTCACCCCTCCCGCCCCCATCCCTCCTTCTCCACCCCTACCCTTCTTCCTTCCCCTTCTCCACTACCACCCCCCCCCCCACATCCCCTTCTCCCACTCTCCCTCAATTCTCCACCTCCTGATCCCACCCCCCCCACCCCACTTTCCCCGATGCCCCCCCATTTATGGACCAAGCCTGCGACCAGCGATCCCCCGCACACTATCCCACACGCTACGGACAATTTATACAAACCTGTGCGCCTTTGGCGTGCGGGAGGAAACCCAAACCATAACCCTAACCCTAACACTAGCTTCTGCCTGCTCCTCATGGGAACTAAACTGTTGGACATGAGCTGTTAGTAGGATCTAGCCGTCACAGGCTGGGTCCACAAATGGGGGGCATCCCCCTCTCCTCCATTCTCCACTCTTCTGTCCCTTATCCACTACCCCCTCCCCTCGCATCCCCTTCTTCCCCTCCCATTCTCCAAGCCCCCCCCCCCCTGCCCCACTTTCCCCGACGCCCCCCATTTGTTGACCTAGCCTGTGACAGCTAAATCCCACTAAAAATACTGTACAAAAGCCATATTATTTGTTTTTAGTAACATTGACTATGGGATAAATGCAGACTTTGGGAACACCCCCTCGCCTTGCTTCAAAATGGGTGGTGGGTATTTAGACTCAGTGGCCGGAGCAGGTGGGTGGCACTGGTACATTGACAACATTGCCTGTACCCAGTTAAAAAGCCCACTGCCTCTGGGGGGTTGGAGAGACCATTGAAAAGAGATGTGCCTCTTGGACAACTCGTGGCCAACAGTTTAGTTCCCATGAGAAGCAGGCAGAACATTGGTGGTTCGAGTCAAACTCCTGGGGCCCCTGTGTCACATTTAGTTCAGAGATACAGTACTCTTCAGCCCACCAAGTCCGCACTGACCAGCGATCCGCAGCACACTATCCCACACACGCTAGGGACAATTTATACTTATACCAAGCCTATCAACCCAGAGGTAAGGTTAGGGTTAATGCTAGGGTTTGGGCAAGGCCTGTGGTTAGAGTTAGGATTTGGGTTTCCTCCAGCACTCCAAAGGCGCACAGGTTGGTATAAAAATTGGCCCTAGCATGCATGGGATAGTGTGCGGGTGATCGCTGGTCGCAGGCTGGGTCCACAAATGGAGGGGAGTCGGGGAACGTGGGGGGAGGGGGGGGTGGAGAATGGGAGAAGGGAGGGAGAGGGGGAGAAGGGGATGTGAGGGGAAGGAGGTAGTGGATGAAGGGGAAGAAGAGTGGAGCGGGGAGAAGGGAGGGGAGAAGGGTAGGGGGGAGTGGAGAAGGAGGGATGGGGTGGGAAGGGGGAAAGAGGGGAGTTCAGTCTACACTCACTGAATCCATCCCTGGTGATCGGATAGCATACGTCAGCATGTATGTCGTGCAACTTGACGGTTTTACGGGCGTCAGTCACTGCAGTCGCCCAAGTGGAACAGGCCCCCCGAGTCAGCTCTTGACTTCCTCGTCTGCCTGCCGCTTCCACAGTCAGGAGGAGTCAGTGTGTGTGGAATCTGTGAGGTTGCAGCCCCACCAAGTATTTGAAGGAGCTGTGCCTCAAATTCTGTTTACACTTTAGGCCTACAGACCCTGTTTTAGGGAAACAGACCCTTTGGCAATCCTTGCACATTAACACAAGCCTACACACACTAGGGATAATTTACCAAGCCAATTAGCCTCCAAACCTGATCGTCTTTGTAGTGTGGGAGGAAACCGGAGATCCCGGAGAAACCCCATGCAGGTCACGGGAAGAACATACAAACTCTGTACAGACAAGCACCCATAGCCAGGATTGAACCCAGGTCTCTGGTGCTGTAAGGTAGCAACTCTACCGCTGCACCAATGTGCCGCCCTATTTCCTTGGCCATTTGCTGCCGGGACTGGCCATTCGTGGGTTATGGCAGCATGCAGTAGAGAGGTCTACCCAGGATAAGTGCCTGCCCTTCTTTTGGGCTTACAACTGCGCCCAGGTGTCTATGGTGAAGGAATGTGCAGCGACCATGGGCACCTTGGCCTACGCAGTAATGAAGCTCAAGTGCTTCTTAAATGAAAGTAATAACATTTTGCTTTGATACTTATATATATTTTTTTATATATAGACATCTCCTTGGAATATTGTCTTAGTTGTCATTTTGTACTTGTAAATACATTTGCCCTTGTGAAAAAAAAAATGCACCCTCACAAACATCTTGTATGACTTCAATGTTAAGTCCCAACCTGTATACTCTTCCCTCTATTTCAATTGGACTACAACTTTAGTTCTGCATCCTTCCATTAGGATATATTTGTCATCTATGTGGACTAGAAGGCAGGCATCAATGGTACTTATGTTAATTCTGGCCAAATTGGAGAGGCCAGGACACTAAAATAGAGTAAAGGCATCTGGGCTGCTAGGCCATTTGGTCAATTTAAATGTGCCTTCTGCAGAAATAGGACAAGCTGCAGAATGGTGCCACTTTGTCTGGAGCCCAGATAATAGTTGCAAGAAGGGAATGGAACATCTGCAGATTCTGACAATTAGGTGTAAATTGAATGAAACGAATTGGGTGAAAGCAAACTAGACATACACGTTGTAAATATTGTTGCAAAGCTTTACTTTGCTAGATGTTGATTGCGTTAAGTGTTGAACCTTGTCTGGGTTTCTTGAATATCCAGGCACATGTTACATAATTCATCTCTGTTAACTTGCATCCAGAAACATTGTCAGATACATTGTATTAGTCACTGTATTATTGGGTTAGGAAAATGTCTATCATGTACTGTGTTAATCGATATCTGTTATTGGACTGTATAGAGACCACCGGACTGTATAGAGACCACCCCCATGTCGTTCAGCCCCTCAAGGTTCGAGAACCTATAAAAGGCCGCTCCCACAATGTCCTGTGTCGATCTTCTGGGAGAACGCTTGGGACTGCGTAACCTTTTGTAACGTCTCTGCTTGCACGAGGCTAGGAGGGCTTGGCCAGGCAGATACAAGGATCGAACCCAAGGTGGTTAGGTATAGTAGTGGGGAACTGTTAGTGTGTTCTTCCAAAATAAAGTTTAGATGCGCAAGTGCTTGACTCAGTATTTTATTGACTGAAACTAGACTGGGGGAAGCTTAGAACAAGCTATTTACACTTACACTACCCAACTGCTGCGGAAAAGCAGCTTGGCTAATTTGTGAGCTTGCTGCCGTAGACTATGTGTACAACAATCACCAATAGACAATAGGTGCAGGAGTAGGCCATTTGGCCCTTTGAGCCAGCACTGCCATTCAATGTGATCATGGCTGATCATCCCCAATCAGTACCCCATTCCTGCCTTCTCCCCCTATCCCCTATTTTTAAGAGCCCTATCTAGCTCTCTCTTGAAAGCATCCAGAGAACCTGCCTCCACTGCCCTCTGAGGCAGAGAATTCCACAGACTCACCACTCTCTGTGAGAAAAAGAGTTTCTTCGTCTCCGTTCTAAATGGCTTACTCCTTATTCTTAAACTGTGGCCCCTGGTTCTGGACTCCCCCAACATCGGGAACATGTTTCCTGCCTCTAGTGTGTCCAAGTCCTTAACAATCTTATATGTTTCAATGAGATCACCTCTCATCCTTCTAAACTCCAGAGTGTACAAGCCCAGCCACTCCATTCTCTCAGCATATGACAGTCCCGCCATCCCGGGAATTAACCTTGTAAACCTACGCTGCACTCCCTCAATAGTAAAAATGTCCTTCCTCAAATTAAGGGACCAAAACTGCACACATTACTCCAGGGCTCTGTACAACTGCAGAAGGACCTCTTTGCTCCTATATTTGATTCCTCTTGTTATAAAGGCCAACATGCCATTTGCTTTCTTCACTGCCTGCTCTACCTGCATGTTTACTTTCATAGACTGATGTACAAGGACCCCCAGATCCCATTGTACTTCCCCTTTTCCCAACTTGACGCCATTTAGATAGTAATCTGCTTTCCTGTTTTTGCTTCCAAAGTGGATAACCTCACATTTATCCGCATTAAACTTAATCTGCCATGCATCTGCCCAATCCCCCAACCTATCCAAGTCACCCTGCATTCTCATAGCATCCTCCTCACAGTTCACACTGCCACCCAGCTTTGTGTCATCTGCAAATTTCCTTGTGTTACTTTGAATCCCTTCATCCAAATCATTGATGTATGTTGTAAATAGCTGCGGTCCCAGCATCGAGCCTTGCGGTACGCCACTAGTCACTGCCTGCCATTCTGAAAGGGACCCTTTAATTCCTACTCTTTGTTTCCTGTCTGCCAACCACCTCTCTATCCATGTCAGCACTCTACCCCCAATACCATGTGCCCTAATTTTGCCCACTAATCTCGTATGTGGGACCTTATCAAATGCGTTCTGAAAGTCCAGGTACACTACATCCACTGGCTCTTCCTTGTCCATTTTCATAGTTACATCTTCAAAAAATTCCAGAAGATTAGTCACGCATGATTTCCCCTTCGTAAATCCATGCTGACTCAGACCGATCCTGTTACTGCTATCCAAATGTGCAGCTATCTCAACTTTTATAATGGACTCCAGCATCTTCCCCACCACCGATGTCAGGCTATCTGGTCCATAATTCCCCGTTTTCTCTCTCCCACCTTTCTTAAAAAGTGGGATAACATTAGCTACCCTCCAATCCACCCAACACCCAGTCATTGACAGGGCAGGAAGGCACCTTTAGGAAGAGGAGTTCACAATTCAATCTTTTGCTCATCAAGCTACTCAGTTAAAATTTGTGCTTGTTGCTGAAGATTTGCAGTATTGTTTTAAATCCAAGGCTGCATTCAATAGCGAATTAATTCTTCAGAAGATTAGATTCTGTAAAGAATAACCCAATTCTGTGATAGGAAAAGTTTGCTTTAACAAAGATTTGATCTTGTCAAGAGTTCTGAATGGAATAAATACTTGGGTACAGAATTACGCAAACAAGATTATGCTTGGCAATCTATGATCAAGATTGTTGGACATTTGCTCTCAGTACTTCACTGGCATCATTTCCCCAAAAGATGCCATTCTCTTGTGTAATTTTAACACTGCTCTCCCAAAATTCAGGATCCTAACAAGGCTACAGCTCTGTGATACTAGAGTACCCGCAAATGCTTCACCAAATCAATCACGATGAAGACTTATGATCTTTAACATACTATTTAACAGTGGAAGGCATCACCATCAGTCCCGATCCTCACCTTGTCTGACATTCATAAGATGCGTTCCGTCATTTCCTCAGATGAAGGTCGCACAGATTAAAATTGAACCTGGAAATTATTAGGAAGATGCACAAAATCTGCAAAGGAATATTGCTGGTGAACCCACAGAGAAAATGTTGCCAGATGGAATACAATCTGGGAAAATGCAAGACAGGAAGGGGAAAAAAGCAGAATTTTGTTTGAATGGAGGCAGAATGCTGTCGTACCAAGAGATCTGGACTCCATAAAACACAGAATAAACTTGCAGAAACTGCAAGTAATTTGAATGGGAAAAAGAATGGTGGACTTTGTTGCAATGATGCAGAAATACAAGGGTTTAGTTTAGATTAGAAATATAATGTGCAAACAGGCCCTTCGGCCCACCGACCAGCGATCACCCATGCACCAGTTCTATCTTATACACTTGGACAATTTACAGAAGCCAATTAACTGATAAACCTATATGCCTTTGGAATGTGGGAGAAAACCCACACAGTCACAGGGAGAATGTACAAACTCAATACAGACAGCATCCAAAGTCAGGATCGAACCCAGGTCTACGGCACTGTCAGGGAGCAACCACTGCGCCACCCTTAGTTGTAAAGGCTTGTTGCAATACACTAGGATATATGTAACACCACACTTTGTGTTGTATACATACATACGCACACGAGAATTAGAAGCAGAATTAAGCTGTTTAACCTTGCAAGTTTGTTTCATCATTCATCAGGATATTGGCCAATTTTCTACCTCAACTTCATCCTGTTTTGAATAGGATGGAGATGGTTCATCTTTGCTACAGCCATTTCTTTCAAATTCTGAGATGCAAATCATTGGCTTTCAATATCATTAACCTCCTTAATACTTAAAAAAAAAAACAATTGCCTTCCAATCCTCATTCTTGCACAAACCTTGATCCTCCAGAATTTCTGGCCGGTTTGTTGTCCCTCCTGTGCCAACAGGCACATTGATTAATGTATCTGCTATTTCCCGTTCCCCCTTCCAAATGCAGGAACTATTCATCTACTTAATCGAAGAGATATTGTTGTATTGGACACAGTTCAAAATGTTCTCTTATATTGATTTCTGGGATGAAGGGCCTCACATGAAATGTTGAGTTCATGCTCATTGGAATTTACAAAAATGAGAGGTGGTCCTATTGCAACACAAAATTCAGATAGGACTTGATCAAGTAAGATGAGAGGATGTTTCAGTTCAGACCTAGGGGTGACAGTTTCAGCACAAGGAGTTGTCCATTTAAAATGAAGGCGAAAGGAAAAAAAAAAAGAATATTTTCTTAGGGAAACATGGATTTTAGAAAATTCTTATCCCGGATTGCTGTGGAGTTTGCCAATCTATATGTTCATGGGCAGATTTTCTTCCGTAGAAGGGGAAAAGAAAGAGCCGGGCTCCAGCCGTTCTAACACAGTGGCAGATCATGGTCAAGTTTTGTAAAAGGCACATATCTGCTTTTATTTCTTACTCACAGCATAAACTCACCCAGTCATCCTTTTATACAAACTAAAATCGTATTCATCAAATTGATGCGTATTCTGAATAGAAAATTAAAGCGAGACTGAGTATTACCTAAAGAAGGAATTTAATTAAAAAAACAAATAGCATTGAGGCAATGGAACAACTTAGACTAATCCCAGACCGGTTTTCATCACCAATAAACTGCCTCACTTTCCTAAACAGTTGCAACCACTAACGCTGAAAGACATTATTTATAACAGCCCTGCCAACACTGTTTCAGTCACATAATTTGTGATTTTTTTAAAGTATGATTCTATAGCAAGCCACCTAGATGTTTCAGGATGTCTCAGAAATCTGATGCCATTTTAGATCCTCCCACACCAAGAAGCAGACAGAACACAAATCACCCTCAAATCCCCTTTCAAAGGGGTGATGGCAGTCTGCAACTCTTCATAAATGCAGAAATGACAAGAAAAATAATAAAACTTGAGTGCACATTATGAAATAGTTTCAACTCAGTTTCAAATCAGTCTTAAAATTGGTTTAAATAAAATGCTCTTAAATGTCATCTAGATGTACATACAAGTAATCCATCAAGATAAACTATGTTCTGCACCACTATGAGCGAGTGTCTAATCGGGAGAATGATGACTAAGAATTAGGAGGAATAATTTTAGACAATCTGCTTTTGACCTAGCTTCCATAGCATTTTTTCCCCGTCAGTAGTAGTTAGAAAACACAAGCTTCTTTCTCCTTTCAGATGCTTGTTCCCAGATTTGCATCTCCTCCCCTTTTCAGGACAATGCTGCAAACTACTGCCCAAGGCAGCACAGATGTAACGACACTTTCTCACTTTACGCCACAATTGCTTGCAAATTGAAGTCTTACACATATTACAAGGCATTGACCCGCACAGCATAAACAGAGCCAAAGTCACTATTAGCTGGATAAACGAGCGTGTGCCAGGTCCCTTTGGGCAACATAGGACATTTCGCACACAATCAGAGCGAGTGGAAATGTATTCAAGCTGCAATTCCCCTGTCACCAGAAAAATCAGAGCAGGCAAACGAAGCTTCCTGTGAAATCACACCATTCTATCAATCCCAGCCACGATCCATTCCTGTTCAGCTCAGACTGTGCTAGCCTTATCACAAACTGCACAATTATCAATTGCTTTACTGGAGGCATGATATGGCAGTAAAGCTAGCAGATAAGTCCAAGTGGCCTCTTGAACCTACTTTAAGGGTTTGACATGGATGAAATAGAAAAAACAATATTACAATTTTTAAATTTAACCTTCTTTAAAATACAACATTTGAGCAACTGTTACAACTTTAGATGTCTGTTAGTGCCACAAGTTCCTGAAGCTGCAGTAATAAAGAACCTTGTTGCCTATCTTCTATCCTATAGTATTCCAATACAACAAATGAGCGCAATAAATACACTCAAATCTGTGTTCAATAGGTCGTCTGCTGTGACTCTCCTGAGTCCATGCCTTTTTGCCAGCAAAATTCAGCAGTTCAATGCGACACGTTTGGAAGGGTAGCAGATAACTAGGTATGCTGCATATGTAAACAACATTTAATGGAAGCAACGTGTTGACACAGTTTTAAACAAAAACACAAAATACTAATTTGGTATTGTCAGTAAAAAATAATCCCTACATATTTAGTTAAAACCAACTTTGGCATCAGATTCAATTTATTTCACACACAAGATGACTTCACTGAGATGCACATTGCACTAAAGCAGTCAAGTGGTTATGTGGCAAAACAGAATCAAAATTATTGATTATTAATTATTTTTAATGTCACTAAATTCCTGCAGGATGTACCGATTTTGAAATCATAGCTGCTCCAATGAAGGTAGACAAAACCCCAGAAGGGCGACAAATTGGCAGATGATACCTAGAACAATCAGGTGGAATTTCCACCATTTAAAAAAATCATTCAGAGCTACCTGTAACTTTGTTTTTTTCCCCTCTCCATAAAACACGTCTAACAATACAATAGTTAGAACAGGACAACCTATAAATGTCAATTCCCTCAGTCAGAAACTCCGCACTGTCAGTGGGAAACAGACCGAGTCTGACAGATGAGAAAACAGGCTGATAAAAAGGAAAGTTCGTTTCCATCAGCCCCTGTTTAATATATACACTGAAAGCAACCTGACTGTTTTTGTTTTTAATATGCAGTTTTAGCTCCAGCTGTTGCAGCCCATCCACACCCACCGAGACTGTCTCCCTTGTATCAATTATGTTTTAACCAGCTGTTAACAAGCACTGTCATCGGATTTCTACTCACCCCCAGTTTTCGGCTCCGGATTTTCACATAGCCCTGCTTCACTATGTCATTAAAATTTGAAGCCATGGTTGGTGTCGCTTTTCCTGCCACTGCTGAGCAAGTCCTCTTTCAGCTGGGAGCCCTTTTCCCTCCCGGCAGCTCCACGTTTGAGCCCTCTAGTGTGCGCTAAACCTTCTCCTCCTGTTTCTATTCAACCGGCTCCAAGGCTCATTCCATCTCAACGGGGAGACGGAGCGAGTCACCTGATTTATTCCCAACTCCGCTTCCTGGATCACACCATCCCCGGTTGTCAAAGGGGGTTTGCTTCAGAACTATCTCTCTGCTCAGCTAAACGGAGCGTAAATCGTCAACTATTCACCAGGTTACCAAATTTAAAAAATAGAGAGCACGTACACTGATCTTGCGTGAAGCTGGTGACTTTTATTTCAATGCATTAAAAATGGTGCAGAAAACGTGCTGTATTCTCGAGAGTAAGATTTATATGGCACTGTGTGTGTGATAAGGGCAGCATTATGTTATGTATTTGGTAAAGCCAAATGTGGGTTAAATTTAACAGCTCCCACAAACGGGTACAGGGTAGTGTGATGCACGGTCATCTCACAGGTTGCAAACCAAGTATGTGCGTCTGATTCCGTCCACGGCTCGCCGTGCCCAGCCGGTGCGGTCGATGAGCTGGATGTTTCGGCGGTCGCTCAGTTGGCGAGCAGCTCGCTTCGCTTAAAGCTGGTCTGCGTCCTCTTAAAGGGGAGGCGCATTGGCTGGAATAGGAGATGGCCATTGTCCCACAAGGAAATCTGATCCACGAAACAATGGCACGATGCTGCACGCTAAGGTTTTCAGAGGCTGTATTGGGAGGGAGGTAGGGGATGGGCACCGTGAAGAAAGTGTGAACATTTGAGAGGTATCCTGGTACGCACAGTAGAGCCATGAGCCCCTTCAGAAGGCAAAGAGAACTGATATCCATGGAGACTGGTGCCGAAGAGTCATCGCTCAGTCCTGCATGCAATGCCGCAGGAGAATTACAGAGATAGATGGAGTCATACATCACAGACAAGTCCTTCAGCCAAGCACCCATTTACACTAATCCTACACTAATCCGATTTAATTCTTTCCGTGCTCCCATCAACTCTCCCAGATCTGACCAGCTACATACAAGGACTTAATAACCTATCAAGTTACTCTTGAATAAGTCAAGAGTAAGTCAGCCATTACTCTTTGGAAGGTAGGAGGAAATCGGATATCGAGGAAATCCAAATGGTCACCTGGAGAAAATGGAAACTTTACACAGACACCTTTGACAGTGGTATAATGGTGCGTTTATTGTCACGTGGCAAACGCAGTGAAATTGTTATCTAACACACAGTCTAGCAAAGTATTGCCATATCTAAGCACATCCCCGATTATCAAAGTGAAAAGTACAGAAATAGTCCTCTGAGCCGGCATGCAAGAGGCGTTATGTGCACTGTACCTCAATACACATGACAATAAGCTAAACTCAACTGGATAAACTGAACTGAATGTTCTGGCACCCATGTTCAAAGTCCAGTCCGCACTCTAGATCTTATGGGCGAGGAGAGAGATGTCCCGTTGAGTTACTCCAGGATTTTGTGTCTATATTCGGGGTCTGACCTACCGCGCCCTAAAAGTCTGCTGCGGGAGGTGCATAGAGTCCCCGAAGATAGACACAGAACAGCGGGTCAGGCAGCATCTCTGGAGAGAAGGAATTGGTGACTTTTTGGGTCGAGACTCTTCTTTAGGTCAGACTCCGATCCCTCCTACCAGCCTTGCTCCTCACCCTTTGCATCTGGTCTTCGGGGGACAAGCAAGGGCCGGCTCAGCGCCCTACCCCCTGCAGATCACAGTTGTCGGGTCTTACGCTCAGTCGTGGGGGTCCAGTGTGGGATATTCGGCAGCTTCCCTCCTGCAGGCCGCGGTCTGCCGGGTTCTGCGTTCGGCCACAGGAGACGGGCAGGGGCCAGCTCGGCGAATACCCTCCTATAGGCATTGATCCACTGGGTCCTTAAAGTGAAGAGGGCCATAGGAACTTGAGGGGCAACTTTTTTCACATTAAGTGGTGAGTGTATCGAACAAGTTGCAGAGGACATAGTCGAGGCAGATACAATTACAACATTTAAAATACATTTAGACAGATACATGGATAAGAAAGGTTTAGAAGGATATGGGCCAAATAAGGTAGGTGGGACAAACATAGATGGGGCATCTTAGGTCAGAGTTATCAAGTTGGACCGAGGGCCTGTTTCTATGCAGTATGACTCTATGACTATTACAACACCTGAAGTCAGGATTCTTTGAGTTATGTGGAACATCTTTGCCACAGAGGGCTGTATAGGCCATTAGTGGATACTAAGACTAAGTGGGAACCATTGGGTCCCTGTCACACAGGAGGCCCGGTCCCTCAATGCAACCCATTCCCCAATGCACTCACCTGTTCCCCCAATGCAACCCGTCCCCCCAACGCTCTATTGTACCACTCATGCATAGCCCCCAACTGAGCAGGCACGGCTCATTTCCCCTCATCCCAGCACTCCCAACCCCTCCTCTTCACCCTCCCTCTTCTCTCTCGTTCCTTCCTCCCCTCCCCAATCCCTCCCTCACCTCTCACTCCCTCTCCTTTCCCCTACCCTCAGTCACTCACTCCCTCTCCATAACCCCTCTCCCCCCATACCCCTCTCCTATCCCTCTATCCACCACTCCTTACCTTCCCCTCTCCCTCTATTCCCCCTCCTCCCCCACTCTCCTCACCTCCCCCACTTTCCCCTTCTCCCTCCCTACCCCTTCCTCTCCCTCAATTCCCTCACTCTCCCTCCTCACCTCCCCAGGATCTTTCCCCCTCCCCCCCCACTCACCTCCCCCTCCCTCTCCTTTCTCCTACCCTTAGTCACTCCCTCCCTCCATCCTTTAAAAGCAGTATCTGTAGTTCCTTCCTCCACAGGTCATTCATCGTTAGCTGTGGTTTAGATCCCATTGATTGAATGGAAGAGTGGACTGGAAGCCTGGAGCTGTGAGGTAGCAGCTTTACTCGCTGCACTATTAAGCTGCTCAAGTGACCTCATATAATGTGTCATTGCCAGTCAATCATCTTCAAATACCAACTCCTGTAAACTAGTCTGAGGTAGCGTTGCATTCACCACACAAAAATATATAAAGTGCTGGAGTAACTCAGCAGGTCAAGCAGCATCCCAGAAGAATATGAATAGGTGATGTTTTGGGTCTGGATCCTTCTGTACTGTCTGAAGAAGGGTCCCAACCTGAAACATTACCAATTAATTTTCTCCTGGAATGGAGAAAATCCAGACACTGAGTGTAATTTAGAGTCAGAATCTATGTGAAGTAGGTCACTGGACAAGAATGATCTGGTACCAGGAGAATGGAATGAAAACACAAGTATTGGCTCTCTGAAAGCTAAGACTAAGCACACATCCACACACACACATGAACACGCGCAAATATGCATATAAGCATGCACATGCACACATGTGTACACAAACACACACACGCATGCATGCACGTTCTAGTGTAGAGAATTGGTGGCAGAAGTGGTCTGATGTGTAATGAAATAGTTGGTTTTTGAGAACCTTACAGAAATCCTGTATTCAGCGTGGAGACATGAAGGAATCTGGAACCTGTGCAGCATGTTTATTTTTGCAGCTTTCAGAGCCTGTCCACTCCAATGCCAATGGACCCAACCATGATGCAGCATCTGAAGAATGCTATCCCCTCTTCCATTGCAGTACAAGCAGAAATCAGGTAGAAAGAAAGCATGGATCAGGTCCTGGAGGAGCATAAGGGATTGAGGAGCATAATAAAGAATGAAATTGGGAGTGCAAAAAGGGGTAATGAGATAGCTCTGGCAGATAAGATTAAGGAGTATTTGATTAATTAAGATTAGTACATTTAGGGGAAAGGGTAACCAGAGAGAGAATCTGCCCTTCAGAAACCAAAGTGGTCTATTTACAGAGCCACAGCAGATCGAGAAGGTCCTCAATTAATATTTCTCTGTTTCTTACTGTGGAGAAGAACATGAAGACTAGGGAACTTTTGAAAGTTAATGGAGAAGTCTTCAGGACATTTCACATTACAGTGGAAGTTCTGCCCTTTGCAAGTTGGTTTGGGTCCGCAGCATTCCATCTAATTGCTGATTTCTGTGTTCTAAATATGCCTCAAGTACTCAAGTTTAGTGCTCAAGTACTTTTTCACTGGACCATCAAATGTGGTCTCCATGCAGTTTTCTTCACTGAAACTGTAGAGTTCAAAGGTTGATATATAACAGGATATTCTAGGCAACACAAGAGTCACAGGGTCATAGAGCAATAGACTCGTACACCTTAGAAACTGGCTTTTTGACCCACCATGTGCATGCCATCAATTTATGTATCTACATTAATTCCATTTACCAGTATTAGATCCATACCCTTCTATGCCTTGGCAATTCATATCTGTCTTGATGCTGCTTTATTCTCCTGAGACTGATTACTTCCACAAACACATCAGGCAGTTCATTCCTGTGTCCAGCAAACTTCTGCATAACAATATTCCCCTTCAGATTCCCTCCAAATCTTCTACCTCTCACCTTAAACCTGGTCCTCAGGGAGAGGCATGCAAATTCGTCAGTGAGGCGGTGGAGGTTCTGCTGGGTGCAGATACATTGGAGTGTATATGCAGTGTAGAAGGAGTCTGTGATCTCCCCACATCATGCTGGAACTTGTCCTGGAGTTTATTGCAAACTTAACAGAAATCAGATGGACAGTTCCACAGAAAGAATAACTGTATTTCCACACATATTAATGATGGTAGATGGTGGGCTACTACTCTCGACTAAGGTCCTCTTATCCTCTTGGGTCCTATATACCACTCTGCATCTTCTGCTCATTACAATGCATAATTTGGGGGTGTGGATCAATAGAGTCTGGATTCCTTATTCAAGCGTAGCATTTTAATGTTCAATTCCCTTTCACACTCTGTACATACCACAAGCTGAATAAATTAATTGTATATTTATCAGGATTAAGCTGTTCTTGCCATCCAATTTACATTAGGCGAGTAATCAGACTGTAGTCAAATAATTTAAAATAAGATGTGCTGTTGGAGGTTAATAAGGAAATATTTTTGAAATAATTCCTCCTCTTTTTCTCAATCTTCCATATCCTGCCTTTATGTTTTATAATAAGAAAATTCCATGATTACCATAACCTTTTTATTTGGGTCACTTGTTCATGATAATGACATTGTACATCACAAAACCAGCCACCAGGCCCTCAGTCTGGAAGTACAACAGACAGTGTATGTACTGTATTACTACATTATATCAACAAGGAAGCATTCCTAATCTAAAGGCCAGTCAAATTGAAATGTGTTCAATGTCATAAAAAAAAACATGAAAACAAGTGAAGTCAAATTTCATCCTTCATTTGATGGCTTCTATTACAGTGAGGGGTCATTCTCCAATTCGACAGTGCAAACAACATATACCAAAATCTATAAGGAGTAAAAAAGATATTCTCGGATAAAAAGATGGAAGTAAATTTAGCAAAGCTTCTTACCAGGAATATGGATGGCAGCAACTATGTTTGAGATACTGGACAATGTATGCCTCATCACAGCCATTTTGTAGAAGCAGTCAAAGTCTAATCCATCATTCATGAAAGGAAATTTAAAATGGTTTGGTGTTTTCTCCCATTTCCCGATTCTACTGTCCTTTTTTTCCTCTTTCAGTTCCTTTCTTTATTTGTGTCCATCCTCTATTTGTCATTGAGTTCACTGCTAACTTCTCAGTGCTTCGTCTTTGCATTTCTCAGTCCTAAAACCTAATTAGTAAAGGAGAAGGTTTGTTCCATGTTATTCACCAAGGTTACAGAGGCCTTGTTACCCTTCCTTTTCAGTATCTCTTGGGCCAAACCACTTTTAAGATCTAAATGTTCACAAACTAATTAAGAGGCTGCAACATTCCACAACGCTGCAAAAGCTGCCCTCTGCCATTTGCTATATACTTGCCACAGTACAATTCAGATAGAGCAGGATAAGGGCTCCTTCTCCACTTTGAGCAGCCAATGGCCAGGGAATCACAGTCAGTGGGGATATTTTGCATTTCTTCAACGAAGCTTTGCGCACATCTTTGATTTGTCTGCCTGGCAATCTCTTCCCACGACAGAGCTCAGAATATAATATCTGTTTCAGGTGTGTGGTGTCTTGCATGTGAATGGCATGGCCTGTCCAACATAACTGTATGAGTACAACCTGGGCTTCAGGGCCAGGGGTGTTGGCCTGAGAGAGGGCACTGAGAGGTTTATTCATCCTTAAGTGCATTTGGAGGGTTTTGCAGAGATGGCTTTGTTACTTTCTTTCCAGGTCTTGCAATAGAGGTGTTGAAGGTAATCCAGGTCTTAGAAGTTTATAGGAGAAGATAGATCACTGGTACTCACCAGACCATGACCTGTGTGCTAGCCTTGAGATCTTAATTTTGAAATGGTCTTTTCTTCACAGTGGCAAAGACTGTGAAGGCAATGGTGAATTGAGTGTGACTGTTTCCACGATATGGGAATGGATCACATTTTCCAGGTGATTGCTGTGACTCTTTACTTTCAGGGCAATGCTGTAGCAGGTTTGCAGAGAGGTACTCTATCTTGGAGATGTTCACCAAGTCATTTGCTACTCCATTCAAAACAGCATCTACAAAGTGAAATCATATTTCTGCCATACTTTCATGGAAACCAGTAACTCAGTGCTGCTTACCATTGGAAGAGAGGGAACGGGAGTTCAGGAGGTGTAGGAATTTGGGAAGGGATCCGTTTGGCATAGCTTTTACTTAGCTTTTGAAAGTAGGTAGGTGAAATGACTTTGGAAGCCCAAAGTACCAGTGTATTAGAGACAGATAGATCACCTGTGATGCCAGGTTGGGGGAGGGTAGGGAACAAAGGTAATTTGAATCACAAGAAAAAGGATTGGTATCAAAATTAAATATTCAGTTCCCTTATCTGTGTTGAATAGTGAACAGATACTCGATGCCACCCACCTAGACACTAAAAATAATGCTGATTCACCTGCAATCAGAATGTATTCAGTCACAGTTTTTATTCAATCATTTATCCTCATGTTCCAGATTTTCTGTTCTGCATTCCTACTGCGAGTCACTGCAAACACAAACCCATGCCCTATTTCTTTTTATGTGTCTCTGCACTAATCCACTAAACTACCAGAAAGCTAATAAAATGGTTTATGGTCCTTTCACTATTAGGGAAAGGCTCTAAAAAGCTTTCTTTCTTTACAACAAATTAAGAATGAATTTCCTCAGGCCTTTGTCTGCTCTGCCACTGAAGCTATAACAATGGAAAATGAAAAAGTCCACTCCTTCAATAGACCCCATTGCCCTTCTTTCTTGGCATCAGTAACTCTGCAGTCATCTATTGTCTCACTCGTTTGTCCACATAAACCAGTGAGTGCTGGCAGGAGGTGATCGCAATCTGTCGTCATCACAATTCACAAACAAGTTGCTTTGAACAGGGAGAATGTTGGATGGTGGACAGCAGCAGAATTCTGAGCCAATTTTGTCATACCTAACATTGAGGCACTAAATTCAATTAATGTCCTTTGTGGTTGACAACAGACCAAAGACTAGCATGTGTAGGAAAGAACTGCAGATGCTGGTTTAAATCGAAGGTAGACACAAAATGCTGGAGTAACTCAGCGGGACAGGCAGCATCTCTGGAGAGAAGGAAGGGGCGACGTTTCGGGTTAAGACCCTTCTTCAGGCTAATGTCAGGGGAGTGGGTGGGGCAGAAATAGAATGTAGTTGGAGACAGTAATACTGGTGGGAGAACTGGGAAGGGGAGGGGATGAAGACAGAGGGAAGAGAGAGGGAAAGCAAGGGCTATTTGAAGTTAGGAAAGAACTGCAGATGCTGGTTTAAATCAAAGGTAGACACAACAAGCCCAAGAAGAGCAAGGTGACGTGCCTTAATGACTATCGACCAGTGGCACTAACGTCAGTGGTGATGAAATGCTTTGAGAGACTGATCATGGCGCAAATCAACTCAAACCTCGACAAAAACCTGGACCCATTGCAGTTTGCTTACCACCACAACAGATCAACGGTGGATGCGATCCCACTGGCTCTCCACTCCGCTCTGGACGACTACGACAACAAAAACCCATATGTCAGGCTCTCAATTCTGGGTGTCTACGCATCCCTCTGCAATTGGATCCTCGACATCCTCATTCACAGACCACAGTCTGTCCATATTGGTGGAAATATGTCATCCTCGATAACAATCAGCACGGGAGCATCTCAAGGCTGCGTTCTCAGTCCCAGCTGTACTCACTCTATACTCATGACTGAGTAGCCGGATATAGTGCGAACTCCATCATCAAGTTCGCCGACGACACCACTGTTGTGGGACGTATCACTGATGGGGACGAGTCAGAGTATAGAAGTGAGATCGACTGATTGACCAAATGGTGCCAGCACAATATCCTGGCTCTCAACACCAGCAAAACCAAGGAACTGATTTTGGACCGGAAGGGGTAGGATGAGAACCTACAGTTCCATTTATATCAAAGGGTCAATCGATAGTGGAAAGGGTCAAGAACTTCAAATTCCTGGGTGAGCATATTTCCGAAGATCTCTCCTGGTCCCAGAACACTGATGCAATCGTAAAGAAAGCACATCAGCGCGTCTACTTCCTGAGAAGATTATAGAGAGTCGGTATGTCACGGAGGATTCTCTCGAACGTCTACAGGTGCACAGTAGAGAGCATGCTGACCAGTTGCATTGTGGCTTGGTTCGGCAACCTGAGCCTCCAGGAGTGGAAAAAGGTGCAAAAAGTAGTAAACACTGCCCAGTCCATCATCGGCTCTGACCTCCCTATCATCGAGGGGATCTATCGCAGTCGCTGCCTCAAAAAGGCTGCCAGCATCATCAAGGACCCACACCATCCTGGCCACACACTCATCTCTCCGCTGCATCAGGTAGAATGTACAGCAGCCTGAAATCTGCGACATCCAGGTTCAGTAACAGCTTCTTCCCCACAGCCATCAGACTATTAAACACAACTTTGAACTATAACAGCCTATTGCATTTTATCCGTTTTATATATATTTTTATCTGTTATGTTCTGTATTTATGCCTACAATATTCTGTTGTGCTGCAGCAAGCAAGAATTTTGTTGTCCTATCTGCAACATATGACAATAAACTCTCTGACGACTTGATGACATTTTTAGATACAACGTAGTAGAAAGCCCTTGCTCCAGCATTTTGTGTCTACCTTCGACCAAAGGATAGTGCTGGATCTCCCAGATACATTTGCTGACAATCTCACTGGAAAATCACATAGGGAAATCCTTAACATCCATTTTATATGTGTTCAAATAATTCCGTTTGGAAGCTGAGCCTCTATTGTCCTTCATTTTTAAAAAAATGGCTGATTGTGCTAAGTATTCTCTATTGCACATATACTGCATTGTATACAAAGTGCTCTGGGTAATGTTTTGTTGATTTGAATTAAAACGGCTGTCTTATGAGACATTTCTGGCAGCTTTTGCATTCTCCCTTGTTTTGTGAGGGGCATTAAGTTTGCTTGTAGGCACTCTATAATATTACATGCCATATTAGCTGATTTGCTGTTGGCAAAGACTTTCAGTGGAAAACATGTCCTCTGAAGCAATTTTAAATTGTTTGCAGTGCTATGACTATGGCAACGAGAATATAAATGAAACAGCAGCATTTAGAGGGAAGTCAAATCCTGCCTCAAAAATAAATGGAAGAGGGTTTGAAAGACAGTCACCCTCGCTCAAGACCAAACTGATTTATGTTAGCTCTTGGATGTGGCAGTTTTCTCTTGAACTTTAAGACATTGTAAATAAATCTGATCAGAGGCTGTGACAGTCATATTGTAAGTGTTGGCAGCTATTGTTAAGTACTGAGCCCACTTGCCTATCAAAGTATTTAGTGTGAAACAAGAGTGATGTGTTGAGAAAATAACAGCCCAGGGTGCAATCTGGTGAATTACTACATCAATCCACAACATAAATGTTGAGCTAATTTCAAAGCAGAAGCCTTTTGTGCAAAAGGTGATTGATAATTTAATGTTATTTAAGTTCTGGGATGGCAGTCTGCCTCATCGCGTTACTCTTCATCATGATTTAATGTCTTCAGGATTGGAAGGGAAAAAAATTGTGGGAAGTAGGCTTCTACGAGGTCTAATTGCAAGCAATTCCCATCCTTGGTGACTGAATGCTGTCTACATTATTAAAGTGCCTCCTCGTTCCTGTTTAGGTATCTTCAAAGGTAGTTGTGTGCAACGGCAAGCCATAAGTATTTAGAAATAAGAAGGAAAGACCAGGGATAGTCTATTCAGCCCCTCAAGCCTGTACTGTCATTCAATGATTTTGCGGCTGATGTGATGTAGCAGAGCAAATTTGGACGTAGATTTGAATAAAACCCATGAATTGTTCTCACCTTCCTTGGTGTTTCTTATAGTGATGTTGAATGGGGTATCAATTCTCTCTCACCACTCTTCCATTATCACATTTGGCTTCAATTTATACCTTCCTATGTACATTTAGTCAAATAAAAAAATACAACATGCATCATTCTAACTTTAGAACCAAAGCAGATTGTCTATGCCACTCTCTTGGTGCTTTCCTGAGGCCAAGAACGAGAGCAAAGCTTTTTATCCAAAAGCTGAAATTTGTGAGTGTTCCAATGGAAAATTATTTTAGTGATTACTTTGGGGAAGAATGGAGGAAGCAGCCAACGTTAACTTGGCATTTCTGGGGAAAATTTGGTGTGCTGCACTCATAAGGTCTGGCATGGTTTGTTGGGACAGATCCCTACCCAAATGTCTCCAGGTCAATATACTCCTGAAGTGCTATGCTTCAAGCTTATTTCAAGATAGCAAATGTGCCATCAACAACACTAATCAAGTTAACTGCTTTCCTTTCTGAAATCACATATTGGATAAATTGATCTGTCAACACTGGCTTCTGCAGTAACTCGAATGCTGTGTATTCCATTTGATTCATCTGCTGAGATCCTACTTTAACCTCACAAAACTGGAGGTGCTGCATTTATATAATTATGAACATTTCCCACTAATTTTCATCAAAGTGGTCCTGTCCCCAATCTACGGAACAAGTAACTGGAATTTGACCAGCCAATTTGTCAATACAATGGATTAATTCCACAAGAAGACTCCAATAATCCATTTTCTGATTGTTCAGAATGTTAAATCATTTAATGGTACTTTGTTAGTACATATATATTAAGGTACAGTGAAATTCCTTTTTTTTCATCCAGTTCAGTAACAATCCTTCTTATCGAGTCCACACACAAGATTAGAAATTGTCCAGCCAGAGCTGAAGACACTTCTCAGCATCTGCATACAATGGTGTCTGTCTTGCATTCCTTGTGTGTGGTGGTGGAAAGGTTGGTGAAAACAGGGCTGCAACATGAGCGCTCTTTCCTTGTCAAGTCAAGTCAAGTTATTTGTCACATACACATACAAGATGTGCAGTAAAATGAAAGTGGCAATGCCTGCGGATTGTGCAAAAACACCAGAACAGAACAGAATTGAACAGAACCTGTATTTACATTTTAGGGGGAAAAAAACATTTAAAAGAAAGACACGACACAACAGTAAATTAGTCCCTGGTGAGATAGGAGTTTATAGTCCTGAGGGCCTGTGGGGCTTGTTGACCCCAGTAAACAATCATAATTAAGTACAAGAGTGCAAGGATAGTAGATTACACTGTGACAGTAGATCATCTAAAGATCATGCGATAGGGGCAGAATTAGGCCATTCGACCTATCAAGATCAATCACTCCCTCCTAACCCTATTCTCCTGCATTCTCCCCATAACCGCTGACACCTGTACTAATCAATAATCTATCTATCTCTGCCTTAAATATATCCAATGACTTAGCCTCCACAGTCTTCTGTGGCAAAGAATTCCACAGATTCACGGGCGGTCATGGTGGTGCAGCGATAGAGTTGCTGCCTTACAGCAAATGCAGCACCAGAGACCCGGGTTTGATCCCGACTACAATCCCGACTGCTGTCTGTATGGAGTTTGTACGTTCTCCCCGAGACCTGCGTTGGTTTTCTTCGTGATCTCCGGTTTCCTCCCACACTCCAAAGACATACAGCTTTGTAGGTTAATTGGCATGGTAAATGTAAAAATTGTCCCTAGTGGGCGTAGGATAGTGTTAATGTGTGGGGATTGCTAGTCGGCGTGTACCTGGTGGGCTAAAGGGCCTGTTTCCGCACTGTATCTCGAAACTGAACTAAAAGATTCATCACCCCCTGAAGTAAAGAAATTCCTCCTCATCTTCTTCCTAAACGAAGATCCTTGAATTCTGAGGCAATGATCTTTAGTCCTAGACTATCCCACTAGTGGAAACATCCTCTTCACATCCACTCTATCTCGTCTTTCACAATTCTATACGTTTCAATGAGGTCCTCCCTCATTGTTCTTAACTCCTGCGAGTATAGACCCAGTGCCTAAAAACAACTCATGATATGTTAGTACACAAGAGTTTTCGGCACCATCTAATACCTTTCAAGATGTTAAAAATATTAGAGTATTAACTTGGTCATAAAGCCCTTTTGTGCTGTGAGCGGCACTGGGGTGTAGTTGCTGGGTGGGCCTGGCCAGGCGATGTTGCAGATGCGGTCCTCCACTGCTCGGTGCCGTAGTAGTTCATCTGTGCACTAGGCTGCTGCAGGGCTTCCAGTAGCCCATTCCACCAACATCGATCCGGATGCAGTGACCCACGTACATGCTGTCCCTCACCTCACAGGCTCTGTAGCCCAGGGTGCCTCCCATAACCAACATTGGAATATCCAGAGCACGTCTGAGGATGCGGGAGGTAAGCTCGCAGCCCGCTTACCGGCACCATTCTCTCCCCCTTCCAGCACCATCTGCAGCTGCACAAGGATGAGCAGCTTTCCTCAAAGGGTTCATTGCTTCACGCTGGTTAATGAGATGTGGTTTATTGTTTTTGCTTCCATCTGGTTTCATCAGTGATTCAAAAATGTATTGTCCATCATGAGACTAAAACGTGCCTATAAGCCCAGTACAGTGGTTGGCAATGGCAATGTGTGATGTCTGAGATTTAACATGCCGGCATAAAAATAGTGCTTCAAGTCAGAGTGTGGGCGTCTGGGCGTACGGCTCCACAGGAGACTGACTCGGTACGATGGTTCAGCATTTCGCTTGCCATATGCTGATTCCCATTATGCCTCAAACACACGGACTATAGTTTCCATGCTCCCTCGGACATGTACAGGAAATGGAACCTTGATGCATTAGAGGAGTTCATGAAATGGAGCTCAGTTTCTAAACTCCGCCAATGCATCAAGGTCCCATTTCCTGTTCTCCCTCCTATTAATCAAGGCTCCAGGCCCTTTGCTTCCTCCAGCAAAGCCCAATATCCACGTTCCCTTTAAACTAATCAACGCCTGAGTTTCCATGCTGGCTTCAAAAGCACTAAGACCCATATTCCATATTTGTGAAACCTTATCAATGCACCGATTCCATACTCCTTTGAAATTTACTTGAAATTCTGTTTACCCCACTACCTCAAATTTAACAGGTTCACTGAAAAAGTTATAATACTACCGTATTGTATAATATGTAAAAAATAATTATGCTTTACTCTGATTAATACTTCAAAATACCTTTACTTGAAAGTATTAATTGGGATAACATCCAACAGCCCAGAAAATAATTTTTATTCTGCCGATATTTGTATTTTCTATCTCTTTGTTCATCTCTTAGACAGTTCTTTAGGGTGTCATTAACTCCCAAAGCTTGGGTGCAAGGTTCTGAATACCATCCCAAACGTGGCTTCTCCACTTTGAGCTAGAGATTACCATGAGCCAGTGATGACATCTCGCCCCTTCAAGAAGACTGTGCACACAGCCTTGAACATTTCCCTTTTTCATCCAAATTATATTTTCCATGACAGAGCTTGGAATAGAGGTCTTTATGATTCAGGGGTAGTTTGGCATGGAGTAATAAAGTCATAGATTCAAACAGTGTGGAAACAGGCCCTTGAGCCCAACATGCCCCATCTACATATCCTATGGAGGGTAGCTAATGTAACCCCACTTTTTAAAAAGGGAGGGAGAGAGAAAACGGGGAATTACAGACCAGTTAGTCTAACATCGGTAGTGGGGAAAATGCTAGAGTCAGTTATTAAAAATGGGATAGCAGCACATTTGGAAAGTGGTGAAATCATTGGACAAAGTCAGCACGGATTTATGCAAGGTAAATCATGTCTGACGAATCTTATAGAATTTTTCAAGGATGTAACTAGTAGAGTGGATAAGGGAGAACCTATGGATGTGTTATATCTGCACTTTCCGAAGGCTTTTGACAAGGTCCCTCATAAGAGATTAGTATACAAACTTAAAGCACATGGTATTGGGGGTTCAGAACTGATGTGGATAGAGAACTGGCTGGCAGACAGGAAGCAAAGAGTAAGAGTAAACGGGTCATTTTCAGAATGGCAGGCAATGACTAGTGGGGTACCGCAAGGCTCAGTGCTGGGACCCCAGCTATTTATAATATATATTAATGATTTGGATGAGGGAATTGAATGCAACATCACCAAGCTTGCGGATGACACGAAGCTGGGGGGCAGTGTTAGCTGTGAGGAGGATGCTAGGAGGCTGCAAGGTGACTTGGATAGGTTGGGTGAGTGGGCAAATGTTTGGCAGATGCAGTATAATGTGGATAAATGTGAGGTTATCCACTTTGGTGGCAAAAACAGGAAAGCAGACTATTATTTAAATGGTGGCCGATTAGGAAAAGGGGAGATGCAGCGAGACCTGGGTGTCATGGTACACCAGTCATTGAAAGTAGGCATGCAGGTGCAGCAGGCAGTGAAAAAAGCGAATGGTATGTTAGCTTTCATAGCAAAAGGGATTTGAGTACAGGAGCAGGGAGGTTCTACTTCAGTTGTACAGGGTCTTGGTGAGACCACACCTGGAGTATTGCGTGCAGTTTTGGTCTCCAAATCTGAGGAAGGACATTATTGCCATAGAGGGAGTGCAGAGAAGGTTCACCAGACTGATTCCTGGGATGTCAGGACTGTCTTATGAAGAAAGACTGGATAGACTCGGTTTATACTCGCTGGAATTTAGGAGATTAAGAGGGGATCTTATAGAAACTTACAAAATTCTTAAGGGGTTGGACAGGCTAGATGCAGGAAGATTGTTCCCGATGTTGGGGAAGTCCAGGACAAGGGGTCACAGCTTAAGGATAAGGGGGAAATCCTTTAAGACCGAGATGAGAAAGACTTTTTTCACACAGAGAGTGGTGAGTCTCTGGAACTCTCTGCCACAGAGGGTAGTTGAGGCCAGTTCATTGGCTATATTTAAGAGTGAGTTGGATGTGGCCCTTGTGGCTAAGGGGATCAGAGGGTATGGAGAGAAGGCAGGTACGGGATACTGAGTTGGATGATCAGCCATGATCATATTGAATGGCGGTGCAGGCTCGAAGGGCTGAATGGCCTACTCCTGCACCTAATTTCTATGTTTCTATGTTTCTATAGCAAAAGGATTTGAGTACAAGAGCAGGGAGGTTCTACTGCAGTTGTACAGGGTCTTGGTGAGGCTATACCTGGAGTATTGCGTACAATTTTGGTCTCCTAATCTGAGGAAAGATATTCTTGCCATAGAGGGAGTACAGAAAAGGTTCACCAGACTGATTCGTGGGATGGCAGGACTTCCATATGAAGAAAGACTGCATAGACTCGGCTTGTACTCGCTGGAATTTAGAAGATTGAGGGGGGATCTTATAGAGACTTACAACATTCTTAAGGGGTTGGACAGGCTAGATGCAGGAAGATTGTTCCCGATGTTGGGGAACTCCAGAACAAGGAGTTACAGTTTAAGTATAATGGGGAAGTATTTTAGGACCGAGATGAGAAAATCATTTTTCACACAGAGAGTGGTGAATCTGTGGAATTCTCTGCCACAGAAGGTAGTTGAGGTCAGTTCATTGGCTATATTTAAGAGGGAGTTAGATGTGGCCCTTGTGGCTAAGGGGATCAGGGGGTATGGAGAGAAGGCAGGTACAGGATACTGAGTTGGATGATCTGCCATGATTATATTGAATTGCGGTGCAGGCTCGAAGGGCCAAATGGCCTACTCCTGCACCTATTTTCTATGTTTCTATGTTTCGACATGTCCCACTTACCTGCATTCAGCCCATATTCCTCTAAACCTGTCCTATCTAGGTACCTGCCTAGTTGCTTTTTGAACATTGCAATTGTCCCTGCCTTGACTACCTCTCCAGCAGCTCATTCCATACCTGCAACACCCTTTATGTGAAAGATTTGCCCCTCAGATTTCTATAAAACCCTTCCCCTATGCCCTCTGGTTCTTGATTCCCCTATTCTGGGCAAGACAATCTATTCCTCTCATGATTGGTGTTGGATAGCCTGCACAACATAGTCAACTGTGTGCATCTAGGTCTTCAAAGCTGGGGGTGTCAGTCTGACAAAGGTCACTGATATTGGTTTGTCTTTTTTAAATTTATGAGATACAGCGCAGAAACAGGCCCTTCAGCCCACCGGGTCCACGCCGACCAGCGATCCCTGCAGATCCCTGCAGTATCTCACACACACTGGGGCCAATTTTTACATTTACCAAGCCAATTTACCTACAAACCTGTATGTCTTTGGAGTGTGGGAGGAAACATCTCGGAGGAAACCCATGCAGGTCATAGGGAGAACGTACAAATTCGATACAGACAGCACCCGTAGTTGGGATCGAACGCGCGTTTCCGGCGTTGCAAGCGCTGTAAGGCAGCAACTCTACCCCTGAGCCCAATAAATTTAGTGATACTATGGAGAAAGCATTGATGATATTTTTCTAATGCCTTGAAATACCTGCTATAGATACTCGAGATCTTAGAAGCAAATAGGTGGGCAGAGATCGCCACTGCCCAGTGGACCAACAGTTTGGGAAGAACAATACCTCAGACCTGTTGGAAAGATTATGGATTATTACAAGATATACTACTATTGAATTACATGTTTTTCTTCAAATATATAGCTTTGATATTGAAATTGTACTCCAATGGGACAAATTCCTACACTTCTTACAAAGCATGAAGATGAATGGGCAAAAATTGTATTCCATCTCAACAAACCCGGTGGTAACTTGACAGAACCTTGAGATAGCAGTTCCACAAAGTTTCACTAGCATGTAAAAGGGCAAATCAATGGAAGATCGGAGGAATAGAAAATAAGAAATATTAGTGGAGAATTCAATTTGTTCTGTGAGCTGCTATAAACTCAGTCAACTGAATGCCCCCTCCTTCCATGTCATAAGGAAATATCAGGCAACTGAACCATCCTATCACCACCTAGAGTGCGGTCCTGACCTACCATCTGCCTCATTGGAGACCCTCAGACTCTTTTTAATCAGATATTACTAGACTTTATCGTGCATTAAATGTTATTCCCTTCATCCTGTATCTGTACACCGAGTCGGCTTGATTGTAACCATGTGCAGTCTTTCTGCTGCCTGGATAGCACGTAACAAAAAAGCTTTTCACTGTACCTCAGTACACGTGACAATAAACTAAACTAAACTAAAACTATAGAATTAAACAAGATTTTGCAAGCCATTTATCAAAATAACACCACAATCACAATCCTATAAAAATGAATTTTCAAGAGTTGCCTTCCCACAATGGATACCATAATCTAATTGACCATGCTGATCATATATAACTGCACGGAAATAACCTATTTCTGTGGAGGAAAGAAAAAAAAACATTCTCCTTGCGAATCCCTCTGATAAAGAACATGCTCAGTTAAAAATGCGCAATTTTACCAACTTGTACTTTCTGTGAAATAAAATATGAAGAACGTATTGCACTGAGCCAAAGGTTTGGTATCCAACATGGAAAACCCAGCAGTGCAAGCTGATTTTTTTCAAAATCTACTCTAGGGCTTGTGGATTAAGCATTTTACTTAAAATTGCCAACTGCCAACTATGTTATGAAAAATATTTCAGGGTTCTACATGAAATAGTTTTAGCACTGAAATGGTGCTAAAATATTATTGATACTATGCCATTTTACGGATGTGAAACACATGTGTTAATCTCCAAAAAGATAGTTTGCACACACACAAATTCCTAGCTGGATCCTGACTGCATTGCTCAAAGCTAACGTAGAAATGTCCAGGGTCTTCGCCAGAGAAAAAATGTAATCCCTTAACTAATAAGATCTACTGGTGGGCACCAAAGAGGGAAGCGCCTGAAAAAAGCTAATGTCAGCCAACTTCATTCTGGATAACCAAATCAATATCCATTGGTATTTAGAGAAGCCAATGGAAATCAAACCAAAGTAAGCCGTCTGTATTTTAAATGAAGCCACTTCACCAAATGTAGTGCTGAGAAAAATGAGAGTGTGCTTACAGCCATGAACAACATTACCAACTACTGCTCAGTCCTGAACTTGAGAACCTCTTCTTGGTCCGGAATGGTCTCAGTCCTTCTCCCACCGCTCTATCCCCATTAAAACACCACTCCCCACCACCAGCA
The DNA here is from genome assembly GCA_035221665.1 of Okamejei kenojei. Lineage (NCBI taxonomy): Eukaryota > Metazoa > Chordata > Chondrichthyes > Rajiformes > Rajidae > Okamejei > Okamejei kenojei. Next base: position 103,149,117 of record CM069134.1, on the reverse strand, counting down.
CCTACACCCCTTTCACTAGGTTATCTCCAGGATCTACTTGAGGACCTACGATGGTTAGACAGCTCCAATATCTAATCTCAATGAGATCCAGACCCAAAATTGAGTGTACCTCAGGCATAGGTGTTTAAGTACAGAAATGTTTCAAGCAATTCATCCATTCTGGCAGAATATCTCTTTCAATTTTTACACAGGTTGTGCATTAACATAATTGTGCCGCAACCAATGTTCTTTGGCACCAGGTTACATTTCCTCAAGTGGAATGATGGTTTTCACTGCTTATTATAGACAATAGACAATAGGTGCAGGAGTAGGCCATTTGGCCCTTCGAGCCAGTACCGCCATTCAATGTGATCATGGCTGGTCATCCCCAATCAGTACCCCGTTCCTGCCTTCTCCCCATATCCCCTGACTGCTATCTTTAAGAGCCCTATCTAGCTCTCTCTTGAAAGTATCCAGAGAACCGCCCTCCACCGCCCTCTGAGGCAGAGAATTCCACAGACTCACAACTGTGAGAAAAAGTGTTTCCTCGTCTCCGTTCTAAATGGCTTACCCCTTATTCTTAAACTGTGGTCCCGGGTTCTGGACTCCCCCAACATCGGGAACATGTTTCCTGCCTCTAGCGTGTCCAAACCCTTAATAATCTTATATTTTTCAATAAGATCCAATCTCATCCTTCTAAACTCCAGAGTATACAAGCCCAGCTGCTCCATTCTCTCAGCATATGACAGTCCTGCCATCCCGGGAATTAAACTTGTATTTTGGTTTGTTCAGATAAAAGAGTCACTTTAATTCATATCCCATTGCACCCTATTTCAAGAAGGATGTGGAGGATTTCAAAAGGGTGCAGAAAAGGATTAATATAATGCTGAAGATAGATTGAAGAAGTCTGAAGAAAGGGCTCAACCCGAAATGTCACCTCTTCCTTTTCTCTAGAGATGATGCCTGACCCGCTAACTTACTCCAGCATTTTGTGCCAATTTCAGTGTAAACCAGCATCTGCAGTTCCTTTCTATGCTTATAACGATTCTTGATTAGAGCGCGTTAGCAATAATGAGAGGTTAGACAAACTCAGATTATTTTTGTTGGAGTGTCAGAGGCTGAGAAGCGACCCGGTAGAAGTGTATAAAATTAGGAGAACCCGAGATAGGGTGAACAACCAGAACATTTTTTCATAGGGTGGATATGTCAAAGTCTAGAGGGCTTAAGGTCAGATTTAAGGTCAGAGAAAAAATTAAACAAAATACATGGTGCAAGCTTTCACACCAAAAATGCTAGGTGCATGGAATGTGGTGTTAGAACTGGTATTGGAAACAATATGATAGTGGCATTTGAGATCCTTTTAGATAGGCACATGAATATGCAGTGAATGGAGGAATATGGATTATATGATAGTTTAACTTGGCCTCATATCCAGCAGAGACATTGTGGATGGAAGGGTCTATTCCAATGCTGTACTTTTCTACATTCATCCCACTTCCCACAGACCTCTGTCTTTGGTATCCAGTTTTGTTCTAATGAAACTCAATGCAGGCATCTTATTTCCTTACATTTCAGTTTTCTTGATTTTGCAATTTCAGTGAATTTTAGATAATGAGCCTTCTGATATATATTTCCAGTGTTCAGCATTTCTCTTCCTCTCAGTGATATTATTTCTGTTTCTTTCCTCTGATTTAGACCACGCCTTGATATACCTTTCATTATTTGGTAACCTCGGCCACTCTCTTTCAATTGGCACAATGCCTTTTCATCATAGTTTTTCCTGATCTCTGCTGCATCTCAGACCTTCCCTTTAGTTCTCTTTGGCCTTTCTGACTTTCACTGCAATTTAAAACACATATAATTTCTTAAATTTTTCTGAAGAAAGATCATCAACTTGAAATATTAACTGTTCCTCTTTCAACCTATGTTGCCTATGCTATCAAGTATTCCCAACATTTTCTGTTTGAAATTTCCCGTATCTGTACTATTCTTTCTTCTCAACAGAAAGATCAGCAGTGTAAGTTTCGATCTGGAACAAAGCATTTTCTGTTTTTTCCTTTAATTTGCTCGAAAGCTTTTGTCCTTCATCAGTGGTGGGGAAACTGCTGGAGTCAGTTATTAAAGATGGGATAGCAGTACATTTGGAAAGTGGTGAAATCATTAGACAAAGTCAGCATGGATTTACGAAAGGTAAATCATGTCTGACGAATCTTATAGAATTTTTCGAGGATGTAACTAGCAGAGTGGATAAGGGAGAAACAGTGGATGTGTTATATCTAGACTTTCAGAAGGCTTTCGACAAGGTCCCACATAAGAGATTAGTATACAAACTTAAAGCACATGGTATTGGGGGTTCAGTATTGATGTGGATAGAGAACTGGCTGGCAGACAGGAAGCAAAGGGTAGGAGTAAACGGGTTATTTTCAGAATGGAGGGCAGTGACTAGCGGGGTACCGCAAGGCTCAGTGCTGGGAATATATATATTTACAATATTTATATATTAATGATTTGGACGATGGAATTGAATGCAACATCCCCAAGTTTGCGGATGACACTAAGCTGGGGGGTAGTGTTAGGTGTGAGGAGGATGCTAGGAGGCTGCAAGGTGACTTGAATAGGCTGGGTGAGTGGGCAAATGCATGGCAGATGCAGTATAATAGTAAGATTAAATGAGAACTTACCAGTTCGAAGTTTGATCTGTATTTTATGAGGAGTTACGATGAGGGATTACGTGAAGACCCCGTCCAGCACGCATGCGCGACATTTCTTCAAAGCAGCAGTGTGGATTCACAGAAAAAACACAACAATTGAAATAAATATAGTAAAGAAAAAATAAGAACTTAATTACCAGTTGATCTGTATAATAGAGGGTGGGAGCGGAGGGCACGTAATCCCTCATCGTAACTCCTCATAAAATACAGATCAAACTTCGAACTGGTAAGATCTCATTTAATCTTACTATTTTACTTCGGAGTCACGTGAGTGACTACGTGAAGACTTCAAAGCTCTGTGAATCCGAACCGTGTACCAGCTCATGCTTCACTCACTGTCTGAAGACCTTAGAGGGAGGAAGTATGTTATTACAATCAACAATAACCTGTTTGTGAACAATAAAGGTTTATTAATGACAACAAAAAACAGAGAGCTCCCCCGGCTTAAATTAAATATTAGCTGCAGACTCTAAAATTCTGTCTGCAAATGTAGCAGGTTCCGCCAGCGGCTTTTTATAAAACCTTTGGAAAGTTCTTTCCGAGGACCATCCTGCTCTGGCCAGAATATGGTCCATAGGCACGTCCATTCGCCTAGCCGCCGACGTAGATGCAGCCCTGGTGGAGTGAGATTTGTAAACATTAGTATTGACTCCCGCGGACTTAAGCACCTGCTTGAGCCACCTTGAAATGGTTTGGCTCGTCACCTGACCATTAGGCTTCTTGTGGCTTATCCATAAGGCTTTTTCTCTCCCTCTTAAGTTGTATGTTGTGTCTATGTAATTGGCGAGATGGGTCTTGGCACACAGCCGTGGGTCAGATGAATATGCCCGGAACTCCATGACTGGAGGCCTGGTACCTGGTCTAGTTTGTTTGACCAGTCCCTGAATATGAAATGTGAAACAGTCCAATGACTCTGTCATGCTGTCCAGCCTCAGAAGGTGGAGGGACTGTACCCTTTGAGCTGACACTAGTGCCATGAGCATGACTGATTTCAGAGTAAGTTGTTCCAGCGTGAGTTACCTGGGTGGTGGCCATCCCCTAAGGTACGTCAGTACAATGCTGACATTCCCAGATCTGAGTGTACCTTGGTCTGGGGGAATTGGTGTTAAAAATGCTGATCATGATTTTGACCACTAGTGGATGGGACCCCAAAGCCAGTTGTCCTGCTGCTGGAACCAAATAAGCTGACAACGCACTCCTGGCTGTATTAATAGCGCTGTAGCTGAGTCCTTCCCGATGTAATCCAACCAGAAACTCCACAACACTGGTGGCTGTAGCTGTAGTGTAGGTAGTTCCTGTTTTGGAGCAATACCGTTCCCATTTTCTTATGTTGGTCAGGTATTGTCTCCTGGTGGACTCCCGGTGGGATGCGATCATCATGTTGATGGCGTCCTCAGACAGTCCCAGGCCCAGTAGAGGTCTTTTTAGAATCTGCAAGCCAGGAGATTGACTCTGTCATGGCACGGGTGACTAATGCCTGACATTAATGGATTAATAATGTCAGGTGGATTAATAATTCTCGACTGCTGGGGAATTCCAACGGTGTTTCAACAGCCATGTCGAGGGCCACTGGGAACCATGGCTGTGTAGGCCAGTCGGGTATTATCAAGATTCCTGAAGCGGAATCCAATTGAATCTTGCGTAATACCCGACTGATGAGGCAGAAGGGAGGAAAAGCATAAAATAACATTTTCCCCCAATGCAGCGAGAATGCATCAACTGCTGCTGCCTCAGGGTCTGGTTCCCAAGCGACATACATTGGTACCTGGTGATTCAGCCTGGATGCAAATAGATCGATATCTGGTGTGCCATATTGCTTTGTAATTTCAGCAAATATTTTGGGATTTAACATCCATTCGATGTTATCATTGAATTGCGTGACCTGGTGTCTGCCACTGTATTTTGCTTACCTGGTAGGTAAGTTGCTGATAACCAAATATGTCTTTCGACACACCATTGCCAGATTAGGTTGACCAAATTGTCACACGATATCGACTTTACACCACCCATGTGGTTGATATAAGCCACCACCGTGGTATTATCTAATTGCAACCGGACATGTGCATGATGCGTATTAGATGAATATGCTTTTAAACCATAAAACACACCCAACATTTCTAAGTAGTTGATACCCCGTGTCTGTAGGCAAGATGATTCAAAATTAGTCCATCTGCCCCCTGTGCTGGATTGCATGTTAGTTGCTCCCCAGCCTAAAGCACTGGCATCCGTTTGAATGGTTGTAAAATTGGATTTATCTGGATGTATGACAAACCCCAAAGTTTCAAACAAACGTTTGGTGGCTGCTACTGCCGAAATGGCTGTCTCCAAGGTTTCCCCTACTATTAGAATGTCATCTAAGTACGCCATGACTATATGCTTTTGTTTCCTCAATAATGCCAAGGCGGGTTTTAAGATTTTAGTGAACAACCTTGGAGCGGAGGTTAGCCCATTTGGTAAGGCTTTAAATTGCCATAGCTGTTTCATCCAGATAAACTTTAAGTATTTACGATGCTCCTTGTGTATGGGTACTGAGTAGTAGGCATCTTTTAAATCAATGCTTGCTAGAAAGTACCCTCTAGAAACCAATAGTCTGGCTGTTTCAAAAGTTTCCATCTTGAAATGTATAAACCTAACAGACTTGTTTAAAGTAGTTAAGTCAATGATGATGCGACATCCACCATCTTTTTTGATTTTAGTGAAAATATTAGACACAAATTCCAAAGGTTCATGTTTTGTTCTTTCAATGACACCTTTTGCTAGTAGCCTCATCAGTTCAGCTTGACCCTCTTGTTTCTATTTGACTGAGAGGGTGAATACCCTTTGGGGTATATGCTGAACTTGGCGGAATGTTTTCATGAACAAAGTCAATTTTATAGCCATGAATGCTGCTGAGTATATACTTGTCATCAGTGATGGATTCCCATGCATCCAAAAACAAGTGCAATCTCCCCCCTGTTAGTATAGAGCTCCTACTGCTCATATGCTGAGAGGAACCAGACCCACCTACCTCCATGGTTACTGGTGCTTCTTCTGCCTCTTCGCTGGACGATGAGGCGTCTGCTGGGCTGTAGAGGGCTGCTGTTGATGTTGATGTTGATGTTGTTGGGGGTGGCGCATTTTCCATGGGGTCCGCTCTGGGCCCTGGCCTAAAAAGGCTTACGGGGAATGGTTGCGGACCCCGAGCTTTCACCAGTCCCATATGGTGGTCGACGACTGGTGGACACCGTGGGGTACTGCCGCCTGGGTTTGTTAGGTCTGCTCGGTCCCAAACCTGCCCTCACGAGACCAAAGGTCTTGGATTCTTCCTCTAGGTCTTTCACCTTTTTCGGAAGGTCCTTCCCAAAGAGCAGAATTGGAGGTTCTGAACCCGGTGTTTTGCAAAGTTCCGCAAATTTAGGGTTGAGGGCAGGCTTGATGATTTCCTTCCGTAAATTGTTTATTTCATATTTGAGTGGTGCACAGCAGAGCTAATGTGTCTTGCTGATTTGTGGAGATGTCCACACCATCAATGGACCGAGCATATGATGTTATTCCTGCAGTCAGGAGTTTAAGGATTTTCTGGAGGGTAGACTATTATCTGAATGGTGGCAAATTAGGAAAAGGGGAGATGCAACGGGACGTGGGTGTCCTGGTACACCAATCATTGAAAGTAGGCATGCAGGTGCAGCAGGCAGTGAAGAAAGCAAATAGTATGTTAGCATTCATAGCGAAAGGATTTGAGTATAGGAGCAGGGAAGTTCTACTGCAGTTGTACAGGGTGTTGCTGAGGCCACAACTGGAGTATTGCGTACAGTTTTGGTCTCCAAATCAGAGAAAAGACATTCTTGCCATAGAAGGGATACAGAGAAGGTTCACCAGACTGATTCCTGGGATGTCAGGACTTTCATATGAGGAAAGACTGGATAGACTTGGCTTGTACTCGCTAGAATTTAGAAGACTGAGGGGGGATCTTATAGAAACTTACAAAATTCTTAAGGGGTTGGATAGGCTAGATGCAGGAAGATTGTTCCCGATGTTGGGGAGGTCCAGAACAAGGGGTCACAGTGTAAGGATAAGGGGGAATTCCTTTAGGACCGAGATGAGGAAAACATTTTTCACACAGAGAGTGGTGAGTCTGTGGAATTCTCTGCCACAGAAGGTAGTTGAGGCCAGTTCTTTGGCTATATTTAAGAGTGAGTTAGATGTGGCCCTTGTGGCTAAAGGGATCAGGGGGTATGGAGAGAAGGCAGGTACAGGATACTGAGTTGAATGATCAGTCATGATCATATTGAATGGCAATGCAGGCTCGAAGGGCCGAATGGCCTACTCCTGCACCTATTTCTATGTTTCTATGTTTCATGTCCTTTCTATCAAGCTTGTCTTTCTGCAACAGACGTGAGAATACAAAAGACGGCAAACTATGGAATCTGGAGCATGAAATAAAGTGTTGGTGAAACAGAGTTGCTGCCTGATTTCCTCCAACAGTTGGGTTTTTGCAACAGGAGTGAAATTAGTCATGGGCAGCAACAGCAATTCAGTACTCAGTTGGATGTGTCACGCCATTTTATTTTCATTTACTTCAATATTAGTGAGAAACAAGCAGGCTGTTAAACTTGGTTCCAAATTGCTATCGTAAAATCATAAGATGCCCATTGAGTCTGCTCCGCCATGCAGTCATGGTTGATCTATTTCCCCCCCAAACGCCACTCTCCTGACTTCTCCCTGTAAACTTTGACAACCTTACTATTCAAGAAACTAGCAATATTTAAAAAAAAATACCCAATGGCAGCATCCACACATGTCTTACAGCAATGAATTCCACAGATTCATGACACTTTGGCTAAAGAAACTACTCCTCATCTATTCTAAAGGTTTGTCCTATTATTCTGAGACTGTGCCCTCTGGTCCTAGACTCTCCCACTGCTGGGAACATGCTCTTCACGTCCACTCATTTGATGGCACTGGGCCTCTACTCGCTGGAGTTTACAAGGATGAGGGAGGACTTCATTGAGACTTGCCGAATAGTGAAAGGCTGGAGAGAGTGGGTGAAGAGGATGTTTCCACTCGTGGGGGAGGATGTTTCCACTCGTTGGACCAGAGGTCATAGCCTCAGAATTAAAGGACGTACCTTTAGGAAAGAGATGAGGAGGAATTTCTTTAATCAGAGGTTGTTGAATCTGTGCAATTCATGGCCACAGAAGCCGGTTGAGGCCAAGTCAATGGCTATTATTCATGCCTACTATATTCTGTTGTGCTGAAGCAAAGCAAGAATTTCATTGCCCTATCTGGGACACATGACAATAAACTCTTGAATCTTGAATCTTGAATCTATTTTTAAGGCAGAAATAGATAGATTCTTGATTAGAATGGGTGTCAGGGGTTATGGGGAGAAGGCAGGAGAATGGGATTAGGAGAGATAAATCTGTCATGATTGAATGGTGGAACAGAATTGATGGACCAAATGGCCCAATTCTGCTAGGACTTTCGCTTATGAACATACAAACTTATGATCTCTATCTAAGCCTTTCATTATTTGGTAGGTTTTAATGAGATATCCCCTCATCCTTCTAAACTGCAGCAAGTATAGGCCCAGCAGTCATCAAATGCTCCTCGTACATTAACCCAATCATCCCCGGGTTAATTCTCGTAAACCTCCTCTTGACTTTCTCCAATGCTATCTCATCCTTTCTCCGATATGGGGTCAAAACTGCTTACAATATTCCAAATCTGGTCTGCCCTATGCCTTTGCACTCATCATCGTCATCTGTGAATCTTTGTTCCAGACCAGCTTCATTTCAATATACTGGAGCAATAGTTTTCCATTAACAGTTTATATGGAAGAATATATTTTTTTTTAATTTGACTGAGCGAAACATTAGCTGTTTCTTTTCCCAAAGATGGGTCCTGATATGCTGAGTTTTCCAATATATTCTATTAGCTTTCTTGACCATGCATCATTTCAAGGAACAGAGTAAAAATACAATTTGGGAATGCATTAGTGGTATTATTATTTTCAAAATGACCAAGATGAAATTATGAGGACTTGTATATGTGGTTGGGATTTCTTAAAAATCTTTTCTGTTAATCCTTATTTTCAACAAGAAACATGCTGTCTACTCCACTCTTCAACTTTATTTAGCAACAATCTGGTGCACTGTAACCGTTGCCGCTGGTTCTAAAGCACTTTGACATTTACAATTTGGATTAGGAGCTGTTCACTCACTGGAGCTCTCCTGAAGAATTGTTAACTGAAGAACAGTCCGAGTCAAACTGTGTATATTTTATGTTAAAGAGGCATTAGCACCTCATTTGGGGATTTTCCAGCTGACTGACTTCCTGCAATCACCAAGAGCGACTTGCTTTAAAGACCTCACTGTTGCATATTGGCCATTGCACAATGTTTATCCCTTTGCTGATGCCATATGCATTGAAGCAAGAATTTTTGACACATGGATATTTGTATGCTAATTTTTGTTTTAAAATGTTAACTGATGTATTATGAAATCTAAACATACTTGCTAACATAACTAAGTGTCCAGCCAGATGCAACAAACCTGCCCATTTAAATTGAAGAAAATTATTTTATCAATGTTAAATATATTTGTGATTTTATACTCTTTATTATTGTTGAACACAATTATAATGCAACAGTATAAGCAACATGGCATAAAGCACATTCCCTTCTTTATTTGGGCTATTTTTAATGGAGCACCGTTCCATCGATCTCAAACCCACATTCTCGCTGCCTGTAGGAATTGTGATGAGTCCGTACCGAGACTTCCTGAGGAAGGATGGAGTAACAGATACTTTGCCATCTCCATGACTAGGTTTGCAAAGGTCAGCGGGTGTAATTGTGGTGCTGAGTGTTCTTGTAGGTGGAAGAGTTCCCAACGTCATCAGCTGTCTCCTTGACTGGTACCTTGACAATTTTCTTCTTCTGTGGCCCCGGTGCTTGGGTGGTGAAAGTTATCACTCGCAGCCCCAATCACGCAGTACTTCTGCTGCAGGTGCTTCCATAATGCTACTGGGAAGAGAATTCCAGGATTTTGACTGGGCAACAATGATATATTTCTATCAGGATTATGTGTGTCACAGAAACTAATCTGTAGTTGGAAGTGTTCCCATGTGCCTGCTGTCACTGTACTTGGTGTTGGAGGTCATATGTTTGGAAAGATGTTGCCTAGGCAACCTAGATGGGTATCTGCAGTGTGTTTTGAAGATTGTACACACAACAGTTATGGTGCTCTGTTGCTGGTAGGAATGAGTGGTTGGGATGGTGGATGAGTTGTCAATTCATGGGTGCTTTGTCTTGGAAAGATTTGAGCTTCCTGACTGTTGTTAGAACTCCACTTATTCCCACAAGATTTGAGTACTTCATTCACCCTTGATTTATGCCTTGTGGGAAGGTTCTGGATTAAAGCACAGAGTGTTGGTGTAACTCTGTGGGTCAGGCTGTGTTACTCCAGCACTATGTGTTTGCACTAGATTCCAGCATCTGCAGTTCCTTATGTCTCCTGGTTCTGGATTGTGTGGAGATGAGTCACTTGGCAAGTGTCTGACCTGGTCTTGCAGCCATGGTATTTATGTGGCTGATCTTGTTGAGTTTTTGGTCATTGGTGACGCCCAGGATGATGAGCGTGAGACACCAAGTAGTTGTATTGCTGTGGAATGTCAAGGGCAGCACCACATGATGGCAGAAGGCTCCCGGGATGCACCATTTGGCAACAGAAGGCTCCCCGGATGTATTGCGGAGCAAGTCATGGCGGGCCATGGCCTGCAGGGGAGAAGCTTGAAAACTGCTGAGCTCAGCCCGAAGACCAGAGAGTCGAGGAGGAGTGTGCTACTGGCGACAACAGGTGCGAGGAGTGGGCCAGTATGAGAGGGATAGCTAAGGCTTTCTTCAGTTATATAAAGAGCCAGAAAGAGGCAAGAGTGGATGTTGGACCACTTGAAAATGATGCAGGAGAGCGATAATGTGGAATAAAGAAACGGCAGAGGAATTGAATAACTTTTTTGCATCACTCTTCACAGTGGAAGACACCAGCAATGTGCCTGAAATTTAATAGAGTCAGGGGGTGGAAGTTAGTGGAGTGGCTATTACTAAGGAGGTACTTGGGAAGCTGAAAGGGCTGAAGGTCGATAAGTTACCTGGACCCGATGGACTGCACCCTAGTGTTCTGAAAAAGGAGGCTTTAGAGATTGTAGAGGTATTAATAGTGATATTTCAGGAATCGCTAGAATCAGGAGTGGTTCCAGACAATTGGAAAATTGCCAATATTACTCTGCTGTACAAGAAGGGACCAAAGCAGAATAGTGGAAACTATAGGCCGGTTAGTCTGACTTCGGTGTTTGATAAGATTTTAGAGTCCATTAGACCAAGTGCAGACCCGTTGGGTCTGCTCCCCTAATGGTGTGGACCCCCAACGCAATATTCCACCACTCACCCGTTCCCCCAATGCAACTGAAACCGTCCCCGAACGTAAGATTCCAGCACTCCCCTGCCTCAGCAGTGGGCTTTTAAAAAATTCCAATTGCACCTCCCCTGCCGGCTGCAGCAGTTCCAATTGCAATACCAATTGGCCCTCCCCCTCCTGTTGAAATATCCCATTGAGGTGAAATTCAGTGTTCCTCTCGCAACTTTGTATCAATATGTGTTGAAAGCTGGGAGGAAGAATTTTAACAGTAAAAATCTTGTTAAAGTTGGCATTTTTAAAGCTTTAATCACAAATAACTTTGGGAATATAGGTGGAAATGTAACAGGAAGATGTTTATCGCCACCAAGGGAAACATGTGAGTAGGATGTATGAAAATGTGAAGGCTGTGGCCTAGCATTAGGAAGAAGATCTTAATTAACCAGATTGACACAGAGACACACGCAGTGACACGTCATAGGCACAAACAAGACAAAGATTTTTAGTTATGTATAGACTAGAAAGGATGAGGATACGGAGTATTTAGAAGTTCATGAAAAAAATAGGCCAAAGTCAATCTGGTTTGGTAAAGGGGAGATTTTGTCTGACGAATCTGCTGGAATTCTTAGAAGAAGTAAATAGCAGGACAGACAAAGGACAGTCAGTGCATCTTGTTAACCTAGATTTTCAGAAAGCCTTTGATAAGGTGCTACATGTGAGGCTGCTAAGGAAGATGAGAGCCCATGGTATCAAAGGGCAGATACTAGCATGGATAACAGGTTGGCTGGATGGCAGAGGGCAAAGAGGCAATAAAGGGGACTTTTTCTGGGTGGCTGCCAGTTAATCAGAGGTGAAACTGTAGAATTCCTTGCCACAGAAGGTTATGGAGGCCAAATCAATCGATATTTTTTAAGGCAAAGATCAATCGATTCTTGATTAGTACAGGTCTCAGGGGTTATGGGGAAAAGGCAGGAGAATGAGGTTAGCAGGGAGAGATAGATCGGCCATGATTGAATTGCGGAGTAGACTTAATAAGCCAAATGGCCTAATTCTGCTCCTATCACTTATGACCTTATGATCAGGCAGGATATGGGTTTTAAAAAAATGCGAATGGCTTCCCAATAGTCAATTCATCATGCCTTACCTGAATATCTGTGCATTTTCCCACTCAATTCCCATCTGAGTATAGATATGGGGACCTTTCGCCCCGTGGAATTTTAAATTAACACACGATTGCTTTCAATTAATTGTTTCTTGCATTTGTTGATAGACGGAGTTTGCAGTCAGATTCCTTGTTAATTGGTCAGACATCCTGTTCAGATATGGAGGATAGAGTCCTATAGCTTGGAAACAGGGGGCGGAATGGTGGCGCAGTGGTAAAGTTGCTGCCTTACAGCGTCAGACACCGGTGTTCAATCCTGACCACGGGTGCTGTCTGTATGGAGTTTGTACAGTCTCCCCGTGACCTGTGTAGGATAGCTTTAGTGTGCGGGGACTACTGATCTCTTACCCCATATGGTAAATTTGGGTCCGCTAATTCATGGACACATCCAGAAACTCAATTTAGAAACACAGTTTACAAGTATTTAAAAGCTTGAACTCACATGATGTTATCAGATTAATGTAATAAAATTAATATATAAAGCTCTAGGCATATAATACATAACAGAATTTTCACTTCACCGTATAGGTCACCCTCAAATTACTGTTAGTTCATAGAATTATAGGTCATGAATTTGTTGCCATGGTGATATTGGCAAGGAAGGCCTTCAAATGAATTCTCCTGCAGCTAATAACTTGCTATTTGCTATACTTTTAAGGATCATTTCTATAGTCTGTGCTGTATGTTGCTTCTCGGCCTTTTGGCTAAGATCAAGTGTAGTATCTGTTCTTTTTGTGAAAGAGACTATCTGTTCTTATCAGAACAGTTCTGACGGTTCCTTGGGGACAAGGGCCTTGCGGAGCGAAATCGTTGAGGAGTCGGTCGGCTGCAGGCTTAGAGGTGGATCCATGCTGGTTGGGAAACCAACCTAACACCTTACTCAGCCACAATGTCAGCAGGAGCAGGAGCAGGAGTACAGGGTATTCGGAATACCCTGCGAATAAGCGTCAAGGACCTCAGCAAGGGGACCCCCTTCTCACGAGACCTGTTCGTGAAGAAGGTCTTGCTAGAGGCCTGCAAATTTGAGGCCAAGGACATCTACTGCCTCCAGGATTTTCCGGGTAACGGATATTTTGACGTTACCTTCAAGTATCCAACGGGATGGCAGAAGGTGATGGAAGTCTTCCGGGAGAGGGGAAATGAAGCTCCGTTGTCGCTGCTGAAAGTGCAGCCGCTCTTCACCCTCCCCACCCAGAAGGAAAGGTTCATTACGGTGCACATGTTTAACCCACACGTGCCTGTAGTGGATGTCCTCACCTTCCTTGCTCGCTACGTTGAGGGAACAGGAGACTGTGTGGATGTGAAGGACATGCACGGGATTTGGACCAGCAAGCGGCAAGTCAAGGTAAAGCTGAGGGTGGACAAGGATGGAGAAATCGTCCACCCCCCCTCGGTTTTCGCGATTGGAGGAAACCGAGGATACTTGAGCTATGTAGGGCAACCCAGGCTGTGCAGGAAATGCAACAAGCCTGGGCATGTGATGGCCCAATGCACTGCAGTTGTCTGCAAAAACTGCAAGATGGAGGGCCATGAGACAAAGGACTGTCAGGCCAGCAAGAACTGCAACCTGTGCGGGGAGGCAGGCCACCTTTACAGGGCTTGCCCTAAAAGAGCCTGCACCTACGCACAGGCAACAAGAGGAGCCGCTGCCAGCACCCCAAAGGGGGGTGAGGCACCCCCCACCACTGCCAAGACCCCAGCAGAAAGAGGGAACACAGATGAGGACAGCCCGACCACCTTGAGGCCCCAAGTGCCAGAAGGAGACGCCCAGCATCCTGCCCAGGCGGGAGAGTCGATGGAGGAGGGGGAACAGCAGGAGAAATGGACAATGGTGACGTATAAGAAGAGGGGTCAGCCCAAAGAGCCAAGGCCGGAAAGGAGTGGTAAGTCCAAAAGAAAATCACAAAAAAGGTGTCTTTCTCTTACAGAAGGCAGCAACCTCTCCTCCTCGTCGGAGGATGAGGCGACCGGGAAGTCCCAACGAGGGAGGCAGAGGAAGAAAACGGGGGAGGAAAAGGAGACCGAGAGCAGAGAAGTGGCCAAGGGGCTCCAGCCCCAGGACATCGGGAGCAGCGCAGTGGTTGAGGGGCTCCAGCCCCCGGAGACAGGAATCATCACAACGGCAAGTGGACCCCAGCTCCAGGGGACTGGGAGCAGTGCAACGGCCGATGGGCCCCAGCTCCGGGCGACCGGGAGCATTGCAGCGGCCGATGGGCCCCAGCTCCGGGCGACCGGGAGCATTGTAGCGGCCCATGGGCCCCAGCTCCGGGCGACCGGGAGCAGCGCAGAGGCCAATGGGCCCCAGCTCCGGGCGACCGGGAGCAGCACAGAGGCCATTGGGCCCCAGCTACACAAGACAAAGGAAGTGGCATGCCCAAAAGGGGGTGGATCGAGAAGGCCCCTCCCAACAACAACTTTGGTTACGCCACCTGATACTCACCTCACCGCTGGATTCCTGAGCCCAGGAAAGCTGAGGCAATTCACCGAAGCGGTGGGAATGATGGGACATGGAAATGGTCAGTGACTCTAAAGACAATGGAGCTCAAACTGGCATCTTTAAACGTGCGCAGTATAAAGAGCACTGCGCGATGTGTTAATGCCTTACAGTACCTGGCCAAGGTCAAGGCAGATGTGACTTTTCTTCAGGAGTGCGGGCTGCCACACCTCCACTGCTATCGGAGGTGGTCGCGATGGTGGCCCCACGGACTGTCTGTGTGGTCGGGGGGAAATGACTGTCGTGCTTCCGGCCTGGGAATTTTTCTGCGGGGAGGGAACTTCACCATCACTGAGGTCAAGGAAGTGGTTGGAGGGCGTCTCCTTGTGGTGGACGTTATGTACCATGGCTCTCCGCTCCGGCTGATTAATGTGTATGCCTCACCCACGCAGAGCGAGCGGCTGGCCGTTCTCCAGCAGCTCCCAGTGCTGCTGGCCACGTCCTGGCAGCTCGTTCTGGCCGGTGACTTCAACTGCATCATTGATGCAGCGGGACGATCCGGCAGTGCCGACAGCAGACTGGACAGCACGTCCAAGTTCCTGATGGAGATGGTAAAAGACGCAAAGCTGCGTGACGCCTTCAGCGACCCTGCAGGCGGGTCCCAGCCGCAGTTCACTTGGTCGAGATCGGACGGTTTAGCCCGATCTCGGATAGACTTCGTCTTCACGACGAAGGCCGTCACGGTGAGACACACTGACCTCACGCCAGTGTTCTTCTCCGACCACTGCCTCCTTCAGGCTTCCTGTCACCTACGGGAGGACCGGAAGGCAGGCAGAGGGACGTGGAAGTTAAACACGAAACTGTTGACCCCAGAGAGTGTCGAGGAGCTAAAGAGGGACTACGCATGTTGGAGAACGGTGAGGCCCCTCTTTGACTCCCCCACACTCTGGTGGGAAGCAACCAAGGAGAACATTAAGAGGTTCTTCATAATTAAAGGGGTTCAGAGAGCAAGGCAGAGTCAGAGGGAATTGTGCCAACTCCAGACAGATTTGCAGCAACTGCTCCTTCTGCAGTCGAGCGGGGTGGATGTGAGGGAGGAACTTAGAGAGTTGAAGGACCGGCAAGCTCGGCTCTTCACCTCTGAATCCTCCAAGATCATCTTCCGATCTAGGGTCCGCCATGTGGAGCAGGATGAGACGTGCTCACGTTTCTTCTTCCATAAGGTTCACAGGGGGAGCTCTGTGATGAACAGCCTTGGGGAGGAGGACGGCACGGTAGCATCCTCACAGACAGACATGCTGAGGATCTGCAAATCCTTTTACACAGATTTGTATGACCAAAAGACCACAGACAGTACCTCCTCCCAGAGCTTCCTGTCCTCAATCACGGAGGTCTTGGAGGACAGCAAGCGGGAGAGTCTGGACCAACCACTGACCCTAGAGGAGCTGACTGGCTCCATCCGTTCCTTTGACTCGAATAAAACTCCCGGAAGCGATGGCTTACCGGCCGAGTTGTATTTGGCTCTGTGGGACTGGATGGGCCCGGACCTGCTAGAAGTGTACAACGACATGCTTCTGGCTGGTAGCATGTCAGACTCCATGAGGAAGGACAACATCACCCTAATCTACAAGCAGAAGGGGGAGATGAAGGACATAAAGAATTGGAGACCCATAACACTCTTGAATGTAGACTACAAGATCCTGTCCAAGGCCATCGCCAATCGGGTCAAGTCTGCTCTGGGACAGGTGATCCAACCGGACCAAACCTGTGCTGTACCTGGCAGGAAAATCTCAGACAGCCTAGCGCTGCTGAGAGATACCATCGCCTACGTGCAGGACAGACGGGTGGATGCCTGCCTAGTCAGCTTGGACCAGGAGAAGGCCTTCGACAGGATTTCGCACACGTACATGAGGGACGTTCTCTCCAAAATGGGTTTTGGGGAGGAATCAGAAATTGGATCAAACTGCTCTACACCAACATCCGTAGTGCAGTCCAAATCAATGGGTGGGAATCAGACAGTTTCCCTGTAAGGTCTGGAGTCAGGCAGGGTTGCCCTCTCTCTCCTGTCTTGTTTGTCTGCTGTATTGAACCTTTTGCTGAATCCATCAGGAAGGATGCGAGCATAAGAGGAGTGACATTGCCAGGCAGTGGGGGCATTCAAGTAAAGACCTCCCTGTACATGGACGATGTCGCTGTCTTCTGCTCGGACCCAGGGTCGGTTCGCAGACTGATTAGTATCTGCGAACAGTTTGAGTCGGGGGCCAGGGTGAACCGCAGGAAGAGCGAGGCCATGCTCTTTGGCAACTGGCCCGACAGATCTTCCGTCCCCTTCACCATCAAGCCTGACTTCTTGAAGGTGCTGGGGATCTGGTTCGGGGGGGCTGAGGCATGTAACAAAAATTGGCTGGAGCGGATAGCCAGGGTGGGGAGGAAGCTGGAGCTGTGGAGGCAACGCTCCCTCTCCATAACGGGAAAGAATTTGGTCATCAGGTGTGAGGTGCTCTCGGGGCTGCTGTACTTGGTACAAGTGTGGCCTGTCCCTCCCTCATACGCCACAGGGATCACCCGGGCCATATTCCAGTTCATCTGGGGGTCGAGGATGGACCGGGTGCGACGGGCCACAATGTACAAGTGGGCGGACAACGGGGGTAAAAGCGTGCCCAACGTCGCCCTCATTCTGATGGCCACCTTCGTGTGTGGCTGCATCAGGCGGAGTGTAGAGCCAAGGCACGTGGGCACCAAGTGTCACTACCTGCTGAGGTTCTACCTGTCCCCGGTGTTGAGAAGGATGGGCCTGGCGCAGGTGCCACGCAATGTGCCAGTCAGCTGGACATTGCCGCCCCATCTGTCGTCGGTGGAAGGGTTCTTCCGGACCAACACCTTTGACCACACGTCCATCGGGCAGTGGTCAGCACAGAATGTCCTGCAGGCACTGCAGGGAAAGGACTCTATGGACCCGGTGGCGTGGTTCCCTGAGCAGACTGCCCAGCTTGTATGGCAAAATGCCTCATTGCCAGAACTCACCAACAAGCACCAAGACCTGGCTTGGCTGGCGGTGAGGGGAGCCCTCCCAGTCAGATCCTTCCTGCACCGTCGGAACCTCACTGCCAGCGCACGCTGCCCTCGGGACGGCTGCTATGGCGAGGAGACGGTTGCCCACCTCTTTACAGAGTGTGGGTTTGCTAAAAGAGTCTGGAGAAAAATGCAAGGGTCCCTGGTACGCTTTATCCCGAACAGCTCCGTCACAGAGGACTCGGTGATTTACGGACTGTTCCCAGGGACACATTCAGAGACTGACATCGAGTGCTGCTGGAGGGTCATCAACCCGGTAAAAGACGCCCTTTGGTCTGCCCGAGCATTGTTCACCACCCAGCAGAGTGAGATGTCCGTCAGGGAATGTTGCCGACTGGCCCACTGCAGACTGCAGGAGTACGTGCTGAGGGACGCACTGAAGCTCGGTGCAGCCAACGCCAAGGCTCGGTGGGGGAGGGCAACAGTCTAACGCGCTTCCGCTGCTGGACATGGGGGGTACGGTATGGTGGAGACGCCCCTCAATATAAGGGAAGGTATCCCACGCCATTGTGGCACGAGTGGGGACTGATTTGTGGAAATTTGGGGGAAAGAAATGTCTAAACTGTATTGATCTATTGTACAGCCTCCGAAAATGTCGGATGGATTTTCTGCAAGGTTAATGTATTGTATATATTTATCATTGGAATAAAGTATATTTTGAAATAAAAAAAAGAAAAAAAATAACTTGCTATTTGCCGGACCTGAGTAGGTCACAATGATCCATTGGTATAGAAACAGAAACATAGAAAATAGGTGGAGGAGTAGGCCATTCGGCCCTTCGAACCATTCAATATGATCATGGATGATCATCCAGAATCAGTACCCCGTTCCTGCTTTCTCCCCATATCCCTTGATTCCGTTAGCCCTATGTTGGGTATGTTGGGTATTATTTATTAAAGATATTTCCCACAAGCCCTTCCCATTTACTAGGTTCAGTGTTCTCAGATTACCCCTAAATGTTGGTGTCAACCATCATTTAATAAGCACCATTATCTGGATCTTGCATGGGATGCCCAGCCACGAAAATTTGCTGCACATAGTCCTTGGCCTCTGATAAATCTGTGCAATGCTCACGGTGCTATGTGTATGGGTTTATTTGTTCTTCGCTTCTATCAATTCCTGTTCCTTGTTCAAAACACATTCCTATCAGGTTAGCTCCTCCACTGAGGATGCTGTGATGTGCAGAGAGCCAGTCTGATATTCCAGTCTGTGCTGGAATTTTCTGACTAATAGAAATAAATGGAGAAATGACTTGATATTTTCACATTTTCTATCAAAACGAATTGAAAGAAAAATGGATTGCATAGCATGTGTGAAAGCTAATTTGTTTACATATTTATCTGGTTGTATGGATTTGTTGGTACAATTATTGTGAAGTCAATGGAACTTAAACATAAAGTTGGCTTTCATAAAATATTCCAGCCATTGTACGATCCGTATTCCCCAGGAAGGTGGCACAATGGTTAACTTATTGGACCAGTATCAATAATAAGTATTAGTACAGAGTTAAGGGGCTGTCCCACTTGGCCGTCATTTGCACGTAATTTACGCGACTTCATTTACGCGTCACGACGCACGAAACGCACGTTGTGACATGCATATGATGCGTGCATGGTGTGCGGTGACATAGGCAGTGACACGCGGTTGCACGCGGCGTCCCAGGACTTTGGGATGTACAAAATCTTTGTGTGCCATCTGCGTGACGCGCAAATGACGGCCAAGTGGGACAGGCCCTTTACAGACTTGAATCCCACAAAGTCAGGTGGATAATTAAATATATCAGGAATAGAAATCTAGTCTCTGTAATGATGGTAACCCCTGATACCCTTACTAATCAAATCCATCCGTTGATAGTCTCTGAACTGAAACATCAACCCTGTTTGATCTACTGTGTGGTTTCTGGTTCATTTCATTATAGTCCGTACAGGAGGAAATCTCTTGAATTAATTCAGTCTGACCTGAATGTCATTCTAGATCCATCGCAATATAAACAATAGACAATAGGTGCAGGAGTAGGCCATTCGGCCCTTCAAGCCAGCACTGCCATTCAATGTGATAATTAAATAGTTTGCTTTTAATTACATGGCTGATATGACTGAATGGGCTAACAGCTCCTGTTTACACACAGTGAACTGACATTAGGTATCAAAATGCATCTCTCAGCGATGTGCTAAATGAACTTTATAAGTGGATTTCCAGACACTGATACCTTCCCGCCGGGGAAGACTCCAGAAGATTAACTGCTCTGACTCCTGGGCAGGTGCAGGTTAGGTGACCACAATAGTTTCTTCACAATAGATTCAGATGATGTATTCCCCAAGATCTGTCAACTGGTGGCTTTCTGTGCTTGCGTTGTTATCACGGAACATTATCAGAAATTCTTGTCTGTAAGGGTTGGTTTTCTACAGTTGGACACTGCACAGATTGATCAAATCATGTTTAATTTCAAGGAAAAGTGACAGTGGCAATAGATTTCATATCAAGTTTGCATTTACACTGTACATTCGCTAAACTATATTGCACTGCCTCAAAATCTCTGACTAAAATCTTTACAATGGGAACTGTCAGTTATAAAAGATTTAGACTGCCTTATTGTATTGCTTGAGTCTTTAAATATGTCATTCATGGAGTTGAAACTTCTAGTGAGTTTAGTTTAGTTTAGAGATACAGCACGGAAACATGCCCTTCAGCCCACTGAGACTGTGCCGACCAGCGATCCCAGCACATTACCACTATCCTATACCCACTTGGGACAATTTTTTAAATTTACCACGCCAATTAACCTACAAACCTGTACGTCTTTGGAGTGTGGTGGGAAACCGAAGATCTCGGAGAAAACCCCCGCAGATCACGGGGAGAACATACAAACTCCGTACAGGCAGCACCCGTAGTCAGGATCGAACACTGGTCTCTGGCGCTGCATTAGCTGTAAGGCAGCAACTCTACCGCTGCGCCACTGTGACCACCAGAGCTAGCTGCTTACAAGCCTCTTGGAACATGTTATTTCCAGCAGCTACCACAAATTCACTCTTTCAATGAGAGCCCACCCCCCTGCAATGGGCATTGCCAAACACAAGTGGCTGGCTCTGACTCTGAATAACCTTGGCAAGCTGTACGACCCAGCCCTCAACTCAATGGTTGTCAATTTAGCAAATAGCAAGCAGCATTATAAAATTCTGCAAAAAGTACTTTAACAATATTTTATTCATAGCCCATGTGTCAGATTAACTTCTTAAAGTTCTAGTGTTTCTTAGGCTGGATTTTGCTTGGCCTTGAACCAATATTTTGATATTAAGGTGAATCCTAAGTAGTAATTTGTTTATTCTTAAAACTATGTACATTGATGACCATTCGCCGAGCCCTGCCTTGTAAAATAAAGATGGTTCTCCTATAAAGTGTGTTTCCTGAAAAAGGGTTTCAACCTGAAACATCACCCTTTCTCCAGAGATGCTGTCCAACCTGCTAAGTTACTCTAGCATTTTGGGACTATCTTCCAAAATATGAATTGGATATAACATGATTGATGAATGAGGGAACACTATTTGCATAATGCTGGCTAAATTGTTTATACTACAACTTTGATTAGGAATTGGAGAATTGCTGAAGAATTACTTTGGAGGTTAACAAGGAGAAAAAAATTGCCTTGGATTTAAACAATAGAGGGGGAAGAAATGTTCCTCCCAATAATTAAACACCGTCGTCTATTAAGAACACAGCAGCTAGTTGAACCACAAGTGAATATTGAAAGTTGCAGCCCATTGTTTCTTTTGACATTTGTGCAAGGATACTTTACTAAACAATGTAAGATACAGCCTTGAGTATTTTTTGCTTGCAGTAAAAAAAAAAGAACTTTTAGCCATTTGAAATGGCTGTGGAACAAATAACTTTGATATTACGAGTCTGAAATTTTCTAGCCGCAAATCCCTTTCCTCTATTAACACTATTGGCCTTATAACATCATTTTCAATAACACAAGATTTCTTAAGAATGCAGCCAATGCGTTATAGCAGAACTATTTAATTTGCGACCACTTTATCAAGGTTGTTTTAAAAATATTCAGCCAAATGGGGAAGTGAACCTCATTGGTATCATACCCTGGTAAGATGATGCGCAGCATTTTTTGGAGTGTATTGACCTTGTCCCTATTCATAATCTCAGAAAAACTGAGGAAAACTGTTGCCTCAGCAACAGTGCAGTGAATCAACACATTCTCATGGTTCTTCATGTTGCAGGCTGGTCCATTCCAGACTGCATGAGTACATGCTGAAGGACACACTGAAGCTTGGTGCAGACAACATGAAAGCTTTCAAGGGGAGTTTTCACTACGGGACATTCAGGGGCTGAGTCTGGTGGGTACACCCTTCAAACCTACAAAGAGGGGCCACATGAGTGGCAAAGATATTTAATGTAAAGACAGGTGTAAACACAACTGAGTACGACACTATTGAATGTATAAACACTAAGGATGTATGGTCTCGACCCGAAACGTCGCCTATCTCCTTCGCTCCTTAGATGCTGAGTTCCTCCAGTTTTTTGTGTAACCAAGGACGTATGAAAGGTTTTTTTAACGGCTTTTGATTTGTACTTATTTTTTATTCTGAAAAAGGTTTATTTTTAATCAAAAATATTCTCAATGGAATCCTTTGCCAAGTCCATCAGCAAGGTTGGAGGCAGTGGGAGAATTCTGATCAAAGCCTCTCTGCACATAGAGGCCATTATCTGCTTCGATCCAAGGTCGGGTGTCAGGTTGATCAGCATCTGTGTCCTATATGAGTTAGCATCAGGAGCCAGAGTAGCGACTGGATGAGCAAGTCCATGCACTACGCCAATCGGCCTAATTGGTCGACCATCCCTTTCACCGTTAAATCAGATTACCTGAAGGTGCCTGGGATCTGACAGTGGCTGAGGCATGTAGCAAAAATTGGCTGGAGCAGATAGACAAAGTTAAAAGAAAACTGAGATTGTGGGAGCAGCAATCCCCATCAATGACTGCAAGAACCTTGCCATTAGTGCAAGGTGCTCGATGTTGACAGGGATGGCCCATTCACTGCTCCTGTTGTAAGAGCACATGTAGGAATACGTGCTGAAGGTCACACGGATGCTTGGTGCAGTCAATACAAAGGAGGTGTGAGTAAGAAAAACAGTGCAATGTCATGCTACTACTAGACAGTGAGGAACTAAGCTTTTGAGGAAGCTTCTCAAACACTTGAGGTTTGTATCATTGCACTTGAATCCCATTGAGCTGCGCGCAGCGAAAGGAGACCCAGCGAGCTGCAGCCGTATCCCAACAGCAGACCTGGCTTGCTCGCCGCGGATGTGGGAACCCACCCAGAGAGGGAAGCCGCGGAGGATGAAGGGAGATGGTGACGGATGCTGGATAAAGTCCCCGGTATTATGAAAGGGGGGGGGGGGGAGGGGGGAGAGGCGGTCTTATCTTCTGTGCCCTCAAGGTTGACTGTGGGAGGCACCACTTGGGGAACAAGGGTTGAAGAAAGTCATGCAAGGAGAGGGACGACGGTTTAGGGGACAACTATAATGGAGGAGATGGGTAAAATGGGCCTTGTAGAATGGGCAGTGGGACTGTAAAATGGCACCAAAATGGCGGCTCCTGCTATAGAGCCAGGGGGCTGTTCTACACATTATGTGCTGAGCGGGGGTTTATGCTTATATATGGTGATAGTTTTGTTGAGCTGTTTGTGTGAGATGCATCCAGTTTGGCCAGGTTAAGTGTTTGGTTTAGGACCTTGAGTGCTACCAAGAGGCAAACCAGTGCATCTGTGAGGATGAATGAAATGTGGATAGTTGTTGGTATCTGAAATGTACTGCCTCAGTGAGTGGTGGAGGCAGACACACAACATGTTAACAATATAGAGGAGCATTTGAGTCAACAAGGAAGAGCGGGTGAACAATCAGATGGCTGGTAAATGGGATTAGTATGGATAAGTACATAGGCAAGGTCAGCATAGACATGGTGGGCTGAAGAGCCTGTTTCTATGCCATTTCTGATTCTTGGATATTCAAAATTAAGCTGAACTCGAGGCATTTGAGATTAGACCTGGGATGGTCCATGCCCAAGCCCAGGGCACGGGTCTGAGCCAGGGTAGCCTAAAAATGATGACCAGAAGGCATGGTCAGCAGGCCAGCAGTGTGGACTTGATTTAGGGCTAACTGGATCACTCTTAGCTTAAGAGTCAGGGTATTCTACTGGGAAATTGCACCTTATGGAGAGCTCAGCGATGCAGTGGAGCCCCAGACTGACCAATACATAGAATGGAAGATGAGAAATTGGATGCATATGTTCCACCACAGGCACCGACCGGCAGGTACAGTAGTATCTTCAAGAGGTCATTGCAAACTGAACCCCAATGAGAGGCCTTGTTTGACAACTTTCCTTCAATCCCATCTCACTAACAAGATCCTTGACACTCAGAATCAATTTAAAATCTGATTATAGTTAACAATTGAAAATCGAAAAGCAAATTGATTTAAAAATAACAAACTAAATGTGTTTGTTGCTCTCAACTTCTGCCAAAGAAACAAAGTTAATTATGCAATCAGATTATTGCAAAGGGTCAGACGTGTTTGAGGAAGCCTGGTGTGTAAGCAATAATTATGTAGATAAGTGAAAGAGTCACAACATACCATAATCCCGCTTGCAATAATCCCCAAACTGGATCCTTCAGTTTTGTGAAATGAAATGCGATTAGGTTTTACCTGATAAATTGAATGCGGCAAATTTATTGTCCAAATCAATAACACGATCATTTGCCCTGATCAGCACATTATTTAAATACAATTAGGGAAAATGCATCCTTTTTAATTAAATGGTTGCCACAGCATTAAGGCAATTATTTTTTAGCCTGAGCGGCAGACCCAAGACAATTGTTTTTAATGCAGGAAAATTTAGATTGCTATTGATTTTAGTGGGGTTGGGGTAAAGGTAAATGGTTATAGTGTTTCAGTGAGGTAATGGCAGAACTATTCAGAGGCCAATGGAATATTTCGTAGTATGCTAACCTAAGCAGTGGGCACTATCATTTTCCTAAAAGTGTACACAATGCTAATCTGTCATAGTTCATCATCACTACACTGAGTTTGCGCAAAATTCTAGGTGATAGATCTTCATGTACATATCTATCAACAGTGTAAACAACTATTAGCCTAGGGTCTCTGCTGCATACAGAATGTAATTTAATAAAAGCTACATCTCTTAATTAATACACTGATACAGTATGGATTCTCCATGCAAGAAGTACAGGTTGACAAAAACATTTTTCCAGCATCTGGAGTTCTTTCTTCAACAGGTATGTTGGTTAATTGGCTTGGTAAATGTAAAACTTGTCCCTAGTGGGTATAGGATAGTGTTAATGTGCGGGGATCGCTGGTCGGCGCGGACCCGATGGGCCGAAAGGGCCTGTTTCCACGCTGTATCTCTAAACTAAACTAAACTAAAAAGTACATACATGAGCCACCAGGCATGGCATGTCAAATGGTGTGTAACACAGGTTTTGAAATCAGTCGATATCCTCTGTTAATTGTCTTTTTGATCCCTTTGATGGTTGGGAGGTCAATAATCGTGATGCACCAGCCTAACACTTTCTGCAGCTTCCTTCATTACTGTGTGCATGAGTTTCTGAACCAGGCCATGATGCAGACAGTCAATATGTTCTCATCTGTACATCAGTAGAATTTTGATTAAGTATTTGGCCACATACCAAATGTCTTCAATTTTCCAAGGAAGTGGAGGTATTGATGTGCTTTCTTTGTGATACTTTATAATTGCATTGTAAATGGACAAACAGACATCTAATTTCCTGAGTTTGATGATAAGTTTAGAGGGAACACTAGACGGTAGTCGATGAACACCAGCCTGACATTAGTGTTCTAGTTGTCCAAGTAGTCCAGTGCAAAGTGGGGAGGCAGTGAGATCACATCCCCTGTTGATCTATTGTGGTGATAGGTGAATTGTAGTGGGTTTGGTTCCTTACTAAGGCAGGAGTTGATATTTGTCATAGCCGACTTCTCAAAACGCTCATCACCACGGATGGCAGTACCGGTAGTCATTGAGGGATGTCACATTGTTCTTCTTCAGCACTTGCATTATGGATGTTCTTTTAGCAAGTGGGGACTTCATAGTGACATATTTAAGTTGTCTGCAAAAACTCCAGCCAATTGATCCACTCAGGATTTAAGTAAACGACCAGGTACACCATCAGTGCTAGACGCCTTTTGAGAATTCACCATCTTGAAGGATCTTCTGATATTAGCCTCAGTGACTGAGATTATAATGTTGTCAGGAACTATGTGGGCCCAAGATGGAGCATCCACGTTCTCCATTTTAAAGTGAGCATTGAAAATATTGAGCTTTTCCGGGAGTGGAAACAAACTCCTCACATTTCCTTATGAAATCGGTAACAACGTGGCAAACTGTGAGGATTAGTGACCTATCCATTTACATCCTGACAATTGCTCACATTGACTTGCAGGAGTCACTACCAATACACCAGTTACAGAGGAGCTTCTTCCCTCCCCCACTCCAGGGTGCTGAGGTCAACTTGTACTGTCAACCCAACCTATTTGCTCAATCCTTCCTCCTCATCTTAAAAATAACATTTGATCAGGTCCATGGAGAGTTCATGAACATTGCCCTGTCTGTTGACTCCAAACAGTCATAAAGTTGCTCCTCTGCCTTCACTGACCAGCTCTGCACAATCTTCACCACTGGAGCAATGCTCTTCAGTTGATGGTTGTATGGAGGAAGAGGACGCAGAGCTAGGTGGTCCGATATTCCAAATGAAAGGGCAAGGGGTGGAGCAGTAACATCTTTGTCGGTGGAGTAGCAGTGGTCAAGAGTGTTTGATCTCCGGTGCTGCTGGAATTGTGCTGGTGGTAAATTGAAGTGACTTGTTCAAACTAGCCTTGTTGACATACCTGGCAATGCTGGGGAAGGCTCCCTTTCCCTTGGAAAGACGAATCAGGTTTTTTTTTCACTGACTATATTTCTGAAGGGCAACTCCAGGATGCTGAGGTAGAGCTGCTGCCTCAAAGCTCCTGAACTTGGATGCTCTCAGTATAGAGGTTGTAAGTTCTCAACGTGACGGTGTGGATTCCCTCCCACACCCAAAAGATGTGTAGGTTCGTAGGTTAATTGGCCAACATAAATTTCCCCTCGTGTGCAGATATGTGGTAAAATCTGAGATGAGTTGCTAGGAGTGTGGGGAGAATAAAATGGGATTAGTTTAAATGTGAGCTTGATGGTTGGCATAGACGTGTTGGGTCAAAGATCTTGTTGCTGTGCTGTATGACAATGATTGCAGGTGCCCATAGCCTTCTACTTTGTGTGTCACTGTGGAATGTATTTATCCCTCTATAACAGTAGGGATTCACAGTTACTTTTAAGTTGGTTTCAGCAAGGTGCTCACAGTGTCAGTCACACCTCTGATGTAAACCACTCTGACTGAGTTTACCTCTTCCTGGACACAGGCAGACCAAATCTGGTAACATTTTACCAGCCTTGTAAACAACTCAGTGACACCAGAATAATAAGCAGGAATCAAACAAACATCCTCACTGCACTGCTGTTCAGGCACTCCCTTAAAAGAAGTTTTCAACATTTTTAGACTATATAAGTATACTCTCCATCCAGAAAATTTCTGCATTCCGTTTATTTCTGTGAAACGGGTTAACTCTATATATTACTAGACTGTGGGTCCTGTTAGGGCTGGTCCCCCAACGCAATATTCCATCTCTCCACCAATTCCAATATTGGTGGTCAGTGGGGGGAGGGGCTTTCTGGAGCACTAGTATGGGTGTTGTGGGCTGAAGGGACTGGTTTCCAGAGGGCTAGTATGGGCATTGTGGGCCAAATGGATTCTTGGGGTGGCAGCTCAGCCACTCAAGCCTGATGTTCTGGCAGCTCATTCACGGCATGTGGGCTGGCAGTTGACTCATGGCTATTACTTGAAATTCCATTTCAAGCAGGGTGCAAGGCCACCAAATTCAAATGCAGTTTCCTACCATTTCAAGCAGGGTGCAAGGCCATCAAATTCAAGTGCAGTTTCTTACCACTTCAAGCAGGGTGCAAGGCCACCAAATTCAATTGCAGTTTCATACCACTTCAAGCAAAGTGCAAGACCACCAGGTGCAGTTTCCTACTACTTCAAACAGGGTGCAAGACCACCAAGTTCAAGTGCAGTTTCCTACCACTCAAGCAGGGTGCAAGGCTACCAAATTGAAGTGTAGTTACTGACCACTTCAAGCAGGGTGCAGGGCCACCAAACTCAAGTGCAGTTTCCTGCCACTTCAAGCAGGGTGTAAGATAACCAAATTCAAGATCAGTTTCATACCATTTCAAGCAAGGTGAAACCACCACAAAACGACTATAAAACCACACAAAACACCACACCCACAGTTCAGTAGACATTCAGTGTGTTCAGTTGATTCACAGCTCAGGCAGAGTCATGACCTCTCCCTCCCTCATCTCGCAGTGACCCAGCCACACCCACACTTCTGGGTTTTATAATCCCTCCCCCCTCCCATGGCCTTCATGGCGTGATTGACAGGAGAGAGATTCTCAAAATGTTTTAAACACTAATAACATTTTTATTTTTCATTGTTGGGAAGAATCCTCTGCACCTGATGAGCAGAGGGGGACTGAGTAAGATGGCCAAAAATCACAGCCATAAGTGGTAGCTTATCTTATCAGATTTTATCTAAAATCTATATACGGTGCAAACAGGAAGTTGTCAAGTTTAGACTTAATCATTTGCCATTTCAAAGCATCCACTACCAACAACCATTTGCAGTGCAGCATTTCAAAGCAACCACCACCAACAACCATTTGCAGTGCAGTATTTCAAAGCAACCACTACCAACAACCATTTGTAGTGCAGTATTTCAAAGCAACCTCATTTTCATTTTCAAAACACATTAAGTGCACTCAAGGTCAGTAAAACCACACTCACAGTTTAGTAGACATGTGTTCAGTGTTAGTCACAGCTCAGACAGAGAGGTGACCCTCTTGCTTCCCCCATCTTGCAGAGATTGACTGAGGCACTCAACACTTCTGGGTTTGATAGTCCTTCTGGAAGGGACGTGGCCTTCAGGAGAAAGAACCTCAACATTTTTTAAACACTAATAACTCTTTTATTTTTAATCGATGGGAAAAATACTCTTGTCCTGCACAGTGGAGGGGGACTCTGAGTAAGATTGCCAAAAATCACAGCCATAAGTCGCAGTGTTTTTTCTAAAATCAATATACAGAACCACAGGAAGTGGTCAAGATCAGACTTTTAGTAATATAGATAACAACCCAAGACTTTATGCATTGAATAATTTACTTTTCTGAAATTATCCATTATTCAGAAAATATGCTGCTGTACTATCAGGACACAGCATTGACTTTGCAACCTTTGCTATTCATCTATTACAGATGTTCAGCACGTAACGAATGCCCAGGCATTTCATCAAAGGTTTGAGGTGACTACATGGGTCCCAGTCCCTCACTGTCATGTGGTGGCCTTATCCACAAGCCTTTGCAGCAGCTATATAAAATTTCTTTGCAGCCCTTAGCAAAAGCCCTAAATCTTAGAATGTGTCAGCAGAAAAGGTGCATATAAACTCCAAAAAGCCCCAGGGATGTGAGAGCCTCATCCTCAGAAGAGACAGGATTTAGTGCTGGAAGTTGCGGGGGTGTGTTGAATGTCCTCGGAAGCCCAGCCAACGGAAAATACGCGGCATGACGCGGCGTGATGACGTATGACATGGCGGTGACGCGGCGTAATGACGTATGATGCGCGGTGTTTTTTTGTCCCCGCCGGATTTTGAAATGTTCAAAGTCTTTTGGGGACACTGATATGACGCCGGCAAAATCGCCAAGTGGGATAGGCCCTAAATTACTGGGGAACCTTCAAAACGCTATGCTCAATGGCAAAGAAACCAGTAGACTTGCCTCCAATTTCTTGGTCATTCTTACCCCTCATCAAACTCACTATAAAACATTATCTATTCATGATCACATTGTTGTTAGTGGGGTGTAATTATGCACTATTAATTGCCATGTTTCTTAACTTGACTAGACTTGAAGAATATTTCAGTGCTTGAATTGTGCGTGAGGACATCTTAAGGTTACGAGAGATGCTACATAAATTCACTTTGTTTTTGATTATGACTTTGATTACAAATATATATATATTTGATGGTGACTTTGGTTTAGCTGCTGTTTGACCTATTTTATGCGACAGTTCTGGTGTAATTGCACTGCGAGTCTTATTATTTTATGATAATGTCAATGTACAATCTATCTCAAGCCAGACTGATTAATCATGTTTTACAGCACAGTAACATTGGTGTGTTAAGAATTTTTCATTTCATTTTGAATCAACCATCGTGCGAATTGAATTTTATATGGCTGTTTCCAATAGCTTAAATGAGACGTTTACTTGGTCTCTCTTACCAAACAGTGCTTCCAGGTAAATCAGTAATTCACTTACACTTGTTTCTATCTACAGCATTCAGCACTATGATATGTGTAGGATGGGACTGAAGAAGCTGGTTTAAACCGAAGATAGACACAAAATGCTGGAGTAACCCAACGGCAAAGGCAGCATCTCTGGAGAATGGGTGACGTATCGGGTCGCGACCCTTCTTCAGACTGAAAGTCAGGGGTGAGGGAAACGTGAGATATAGACGATGATGTAGCGAGATATAGAACAAATGAATTAAAGATATGCAAAAAAGTAACAATGATAAAGGATGCAGGTCATTGTTGGCTGTAGAGATGTACGTTTCTTCAGCACGATTGATGTGGATTCCCCCACAATGGAGAAACCAAACACACAGCTTTGATGACAGTTTTGCAGAGTGCCGTGCTTCAGTCCGAGGTAATGATCCCAAGCTTTCTTTTATCTTCCACTTTAATTCTCCATCTCACTCCTGTTTTGACCTATCTGTCTGTGGCCGCCTGCAATGTGACAATGATGCTGAATGCAAGCCTGAGGAACAGCACTTTTCCATCTGAACTTACTACAATATTCAGGACTCGATGTAGAATTCTATAGCTTGAAGTATCCGACTATAATTTTCTCTGATTCTCTTATTCTCTTCTGCTCAACCATATTGACTCAGGGTTCCTTCTTCGATAAGCAATTTTATCTGTTGGAAAAGTCTAACAACCCTACATTTTTCAACATTTTATACTCCTTTGTTGCATCAACACTCTTAAATACTGCCGTTAGATAACCAACCATCCATTACTTGATTCCATGACAAAGATGACCTTGCCATTTTCTTTTGCTCTACCTATTCCTCTTCCCAACCACTTTCTCCACAACTTAAAATAACTTTCTTCCCCTTTCCCCCTGCAGCATTGACTTTGCTTTTCTTTCCACAATTGCTGCCATTATGATTTCAGATTTTCAGCATCGGCAGTTTAAAAAAAATCCCTTCTACTTTTATTCCCAGTTGGATATTACGCTTTTCAATATTTAAAAAGAATGCGGAGGGTATATTTCAGTGTAAGTTGCTGATGTTCTATGGGGTTGTGTTATGTAGTAGCAGGGTGGATGTTTTTGGTCACAATGGTCCATGGTCATTGTCATGTCTCAATGGTCCATGGTCATTGTCATGCAAGAGGTTTCAAACAGAAAAGGGGGGAAACATTGGAAGGGATGATTAAGCTGCATTAGACTTTAGAGATACAGCACAGAAACAGCCCCTTTCGACCACCGATGCTGTGCAGACCAACGATCACCCCTTATTCTCGCACTATCCTACACACTAGAGGCAATTTACAATGTTTTTACCAAAGCCATTTAACCTACAAACCTGTACATCTTTGGACTGTGGGAGGAAACTGGAGCACCCGGAAATGACCCACGCGGTCACAGGGAGCGTGTACAACCTCCGTACACACAGCACCCGTAGTCAGGATCAAACCTGAGTCTGTGGCGATGTAAGGCAGCAACTCTACCAGTACACCACTGTGCTCTTTTGGAACTCTCAACAATTATTAGTGGACATCATAGGCAGATAAAAGCCACACACATTCCCACCTGACCGGACAAAAAAACAAAACTGCAGATGCTAGAAACCTAAAATGAAAACAAAAATGCTAGAAACATTTAGCAGGTCAGGCAGCATCAGCGAAGTGAGAAATAGAATTAATGTATCGGACTTAAGAAATGTTAACTCTACTTCTCTTTCCCTAAATGCTGCCTGACCTGCTAAGTGCTTTGAACATTCTTTGTTTTGAAATCATCTCCGATCGGGGAGCCGTTGGTGCGAGAGGGTGGAGTTACCTGCGCTGTGAATATAAATCTAGTGCGGGGCTTGCTTTTCACAGAGGCCCGGGGAGCCGTTGGTGCGAGAGGGTGGAGTTACCTGCGCTGTGAGTGTAAATCTAGCGTGGGGCTTGCTTTTCACAGAGGACCGGGGAGCCGTTGGTGCGAGAGGGTGGAGTTACCTGCGCTGTGAGTGTAAATCTAGTGCGGGGCTTGCTTTTCACAGAGGCCTGGGGAGCCGTTGGTGCGAGAGGGTGGAGTTACCTGCGCTGTGAGTGTAAATCTAGCGCGGGGCTTGCTTTTCACAGAGGCCTGGGGAGCCGTTGGTGCGAGAGGGTGGAGTTACCTGCGCTGTGAGACCAAAATCAGAGAAGGAATCTGGTGGAAGCCTATGATTGGTTGAAGAGGACCGGAGGAAGCAGCTGATTGAGTGCAACCCGGGGTTTACATTTTTACATTTCTGCCTTCAGGTTTAAGGATTCTGGGAGTTAAGGATTCTGGGAGTTAAGGATTCAGTATTTATTAGTGTTATTAATAAAGTTTAAAGGATAAAGTTTTGTGTGTTTTAAAAAAAAATTTAATACAGAGTAATCTGGGAGTAAGATGTGTCAGTAGAGATTGGCCCCGTGGTTTGTTCAGCCTGCAACATGTGGGAGATCAGGGATATGGACGGTCTCCCTGGTGACTACATTTGCAGGAAGTGTGTCCAGCTGCAGCTCCTGGCAGACTGCATTGAACGATTGGAACTGGGGCTGGATTCATACTGGAGCATCCACGATGTGGAGAAAGTGGTGGATAGCACGTACAGTGAGTTGGTCACACCACAGGTAAAATGTAAGAGGACAGAAAGGGATCGGGTGGCCAATAGCCAGCAAAGTAGTAGGGAGGTAGCGCAGGGATCCCCTGCGGTCATCTCCCTCCAAACAGGGTATACCATTTTGGAGGGTACACAAAAAGCTGGAGAAACTCAGCGGGTGCAGCAGCATCTAAGGAGCGAAGGAGATAGGCGACGTTTCGGGTCGAGACCCTTCTTCAGACGTCGCCTATCTCCTTCGCCCCTTAGATGCTGCTGCACCCGCTGTGTTTCTCCAGCTTTTTGTGTACCCTCGATTCTCCAGCATCTGCAGTTCCTTCTTTTATACCATTTTGGATACTGTTGAGGGAGATGGCTCATCAGGGGAATGCAGCAGCAGCCAAGTTCATGGCACCATGGGTGGCTCTGCAGCACATGAGGGGGGAAAAAAGAGGGGAAGGGCAATAGTAATAGGGAATTCAATTGTCAGGGGAATAGATAGTCGTTTCTGCGCCCGCAAACGAGACTCCAGGATGGTATGTTGCCTCCCTGGTGCAAGGGTCAGGGATGTCACTGAACGGCTGCAGAACATTCTGGAGAGGGAGGGTGAACAGCCAGTTGTCATGGTGCATATTGGCACCAACGAAATAGGTAAAAAAAAGGGATGTGGTCCTACAAGGTGAATTTAGGGAGCTAGGAGATAAACTTAAAAGTTGGACCTCAAAGGTAATAATCTCTGGATTACTACCAGTACCATTGGCCAGTCAGAGTAGAAATAGGATATTGCAGATGAATACGTGGCTTACAAAATGGTGCAAGGGGGAGGGATTCAAATTTTAGGGCACTGGAACCATTTCTGGGGGAGGTGGGACCAGTACAAACAGGACTGTATGCACCTGGGCTGGAATGGAACCAATGTCCTTGGGGGAGTGTTTGCTAGTGCTGTCGAGGAGGATTTAAACTAATGTGGCAGGGGGATGGGTACAAGAGCAGAGAGGCTGGTGGGTGTAAAATGAGGGTAGAAACAATAGGGAGCAAGGTGAAAAATAAAAGTGGCAGGCAGACAAAACCAGGGCAAAAATCAAAAAGGGCCACTTTTCAACATAATTGTACAAGGGGTAAGAGCGTTGTAAAAACAAGCCTGAAGGCTTTGTGTCTCAATGCAAGGAGTATTCGTAATAAGGTGGATGAGTTGAACGTGCAGATAGCTATTAATGATTATGATATAGTTGGGATCACGGAGACATGGCTCCAGGGTGACCAAGGCTGGGAGCTGAACATCCAAGGATATTCAATATTCAGGAGGGATAGAGAGAAAGAAAAAGGAGGTGGGGTTGCGTTGCTGGTTAGAGAGGAGATTAACGCAATGGAAAGGAAGGACATTAACTTGGAGGATGTGGAATCGGTATGGGTAGAGCTGCGAAACACTAAGGGGCAGAAAACTCTGGTGGATGTTGTGTACAGGTCACCTAATAGTAGTAGTGAAGTTGGGGATGGTATCAAACAGGAAATTAGAAATGCGTGCGACAAAGGCAAAACAGTTATAATAGGTGACTTATAGATATAGATACATATAGATTGGGTGAATCAAATCGGCAGGGGTGCTGAGGAAGAGGATTTTTTGGAATGTATGCAGGATAGTTATCTAAATCAACATGTAGAGGAACCAACGAGAGAGCAGGCTATTTTAGACTGGGTATTGAGTAATGAGGAAGGGTTAGTTAACAGTCTTGTTGTACGTGCCCCCTTGGGCAAGAGTGACCATAATATGGTCGAGTTCTTCATTAGGATGGAGAGTGACATTGTTAATTCAGAAACAATGGTTCTGAACTTAAAGAAAGGTAACTTTTAGGGTATGAGACGTGAATTGGCCAAGATTGACTGGCAATTAATTCTAAAAGGGTTGACGGTGGATATGCAATGGAAAACATTTAAAGACTGAATGGATGAACTACAAAAATTGTTCATCCCAGTTTGGCAAAAGAATAAATCAGGGAAGGTAGTACATCCGTGGATAACAAGGGAAATCAGGGATAGTATCAAAGCAAAGGATGATGCATACAAAGTAGCCAGAAAAAGCAGCATACCAGAGAGAAATTAGGGCTTAATTAGGAAAGGAAAAATAGATTATGAAAGAAAGTTGATCATGGGGAACAAGGATATGGCGATTAACTACTTTGGTTCCGTCTTCACTAAGGAAGACATAAATAATCTGCCGGAAATAGCAGGGGACCGCGGGTCAAAGGAGGAATTGAGTGAAATCCAGCTTAGTCGGGAAGTGGTGTTGGGTAAATTGAATGGATTAAAGGCCGATAAATCCCCAGGGCCAGATAGGCTGCATCCCAGAGTACTTAAGGAAGTAGCTCCGGAAATAGTGGATGCATTAGTGATAATCTTTCAAAACTCTTTAGATTCTGGAGTAGTTCCTGAGGATTGGCGAGTAGCAAACGTAACCCCTCTTTTTAAGAAGGGAGGGAGAGAGAAAACAGACCAGTTAGTCTAACATTGGTAGTAGGGAAACTGCTAGAGTCAGTTATTAAACATGGGATAGCAGCACATTTGGAAAGTGGTGAAATCATTGGACAAAGTCAGCATGGATTTACGAAAGGTAAATCATGTCGGACGAAAATTGTGGAATTTTTCGAGGATGTAACCAGTAGCGTGGATAGGGGAGAACCAGTGGATGTGGTGTATCTGGATTTCCAGAAGGCTTTCGACAAGGTCCCACATAAGAGATTAGTATACAAACTTAAAGCATACGGCATTGGGGGTTCAGTATTGATGTGGATAGAGAACTGGCTGGCAAACAGGAAGCAAAGAGTAGGAGTAAACGGATCATTTTCACAATGGCAGGCAGTGACTAGTGGGGTACCGCAAGGCTCAGTGCTGGGACCCCAGATATTTACAATATATATTAATGATCTGGATGAGGGAATTGAAGGCAATATCTCCAAGTTTGCGGATTACACTAAGCTGGGGGGCAGTGTTAGCTGTGAGGAGGAGGGTAGGAGGCTGCAAGGTGACTTGGATAGGCTGGGTGAGTGGGCAAATGTTTGGCAGATGCAGTATAATGTGGATAAATGTGTGGTTATCCACTTTGGTGGCAGAAACAGGAAAGCAGAATATTATCTAAAAGGTGGCCGATTAGGAAAAGGGGAGATGCAGTGAGACCTGGGTGTCATGGTGCACCAGTCATTGAAAGTAGGCATGCAGGTGCAGCAAGCAGTGAAGAAAGCAAATGGTATGTTAGCTTTCATAGCAAAAGGATTTGAGTATAAGAGCAGGGAGGTTCTACTTCAGTTGTATAGGATCTTGTTGAGACCACACCTGGAGTATTGCGTACAGTTCTGGTCTCCAAACCTGAGGAAGGACATTATTGCCATAGAGGGAGTGCAGAGAAGGTTCACCAGACTGATCCCTGAGATGTCAGGACTGTCTTATGAATAGAGAAAAGATAGACTCGGTTTATACTCTCTAGAATATAGGAGATTGAGAGGGGATCTTATAGAAACTTACAAAATTTTTAAGGGGTTGGACAGGCTAGATGCAGGAAGATTGTTCCCGATGTTGGGGAAGACCAGGACAAGGGGTCACAGCTTAAGGATAAGGGGGAAATCCTTTAAGACCGAGATGAGAAAGACTTTTTTCACACAGAGAGTGGTGAGTCTGGAACTCTCTGCGACAGAGGGTAGTTGTGGCCAGTTCATTGGCTATATTTAAGAGGGAGTTAGATGTGGCCCTTGTGGCTAAGGGGACCAGGAGGTATGGAGAGAATGCAGGTACGGGATACTGAGTTGGATCATCAGCCATGATCATATTGAATGGCGGTGCAGGCTCGAAGGGCCGAATGCCTACTCCTGCACCTAATTTCTATGTTTCTATGTTTCTAATGAGATATAAGTAGGGCAAGAAGTGAGAATTGTCGAAAAGGCCAGGGCTCCAATAATTGCAAGTTCTGAAGAAGGATGTTGACGTGAAACATCATCCATCCCTTCTCTCAGAGATGCTGCCTGTCCCGCTGAGTTACTCCAGCATTTTTTGTCAATCTCGGTTTAAACCAGCATCTGCGGTTCCTTCCTACATAGTTGGAAGAAACAAGGTTCAATTCAGCTTTAAAATGCCTGACAGGTCTAATACTTATCTGACAAGTGGGAACAGAGTGAAGCCATCATCATTGTGATTCACTGCTTTCAGAAGAGGGGGAAAACCCTCTTCCTCACCTGCTAGGAAGAGCTGCAATTTGCATTATGCTACATCAGACATCAGTGGATGAAGGACAAAGAGTGGGCCGAGGAATAGGTGATTATGATCCACGGCTTCTGTATTTTATAGTTTTGGAGTGTTTTCCTTGGTGATTAGTAATTAGAAGATTTCATATTTGAATTTGTTTTAATATTCACATTCACAATTTATTCAACTTTTTTAATAGATGCACGTTGTGGTCTAGTTCGGAGGGCTTGAAATTGACACTTAGGATCACTTATCTCAGAAGCAAAATACATATAAAACAAATTTGCCCCTGCTTCTGTTCTTGCAAGAAATCTTATGGCCCTGATCTTGTGTGGACACTGGGGAATCTAGGATCAGGCTTAACTGTGATGATTGAATACTCCATTGACACTCATTATCTAGGTTCACACATGAAGAATGGCTTTTTGGTGAAATATTGAAGGGTCATTGCTGCCTACGGAACCATAAACTGAGAGAAACAGCTTCAAGGAGTAAGAATAGAGGACACCTCAATTTGGATCTAATCTTAATGATTGTCACAGAGGAGAAGGATAATACTCAAAATATAAGCACATTTTTCCCTTTGTGCCTACACTTCTTTTATTAGTCTAAACCTATCAATTTTTATGGTAACAATGCACAGTAAAAATGTCTCGGTTGAGTGAGTGAGAGAGCCCATTAAAATAATAGGGAGATGTCAGACAGAGGATTTCCTCTCCTAATTCTTGTTAATGTCCCATACATTTTAAGGCACCTTAGTCTGATATCTGGTGGTAAATACTCACTTCCTAACGTTATATTTTTGTTTGTTCTTGAGATTTTAGTTTAGTTTAGTTTAGAGATACCTAGTCTGCACTGACCAGTGATCCCCCTGCACTAACACTAGCCTGCACACGCTAGGGACAATTTGTAGATTTATACCAAGCCTATTAGTCTACAAACCTGTACGTCTTTGGGAGGAAATCGAAGATCTTGGAGAAAACCCATGCAGTCACGGAGAGAACATACAAACTCCATACAGACAGCACCTGTCGGGATCGAACCCTGGTCTCTGGCGCTGTAAGCGCTGTGAGGCAGCAACTCTAATGCTGTGCCACCATGCCAACCTGAGGGCCTGAGTATTACTAATATAGGAAAAGACGCTTGATTCCTCTGCCTGGTGTGTGTATTAGTACAGCCTCAAAACTGAGGCTTGTTCTAATGCTCAATGCCTAAATGAACAGACTTTGGTACTACAAGAGGTGATGACAAGATTGACCATTGCTTTTTACAAGGTCAAGGTATAGAGGGTGTGCAACATCAGTACCAGAATGTTATCCTACATAAGTCATCTGTAAATAATATTGACACCTCATTTGAACAAAAGCTAAGAAATTTCGTAAATTTCCAACTTACTACACAATTCCAGCGAGGGTTAGTTAAAAATTAAATATTCGTCTACATGTTCTTATAATATTTATACGTGTGGATCAATATTTAATTAAGTTCCATTTTGATTACTTGGCTTTGGCTGGGTAGTCAGCAAGTATAACTATTCCTTTGGCATGCAGCCTTACTAAATGTGACCGCCAATTCACTTCAGATGTTCGCTGAATAGCTTAAGCTGTGACATGTGCTGAAAAGATTTACGAGGATGTTGCCAAGACTCGAGGGCCTGAGCTACAGGGAAATATTGAGCAGGTTAGGACTTTATTCCTTGGGACACAGGAGGATGAGCGGTGATCTTATCTTGGTGTATAAGATTATTAGAGAAATTCAGTCTTTTAACAGAGCAGGGGAATCGAAAACCCGACGACGTAGGTTTAAGGTGAGGGGGAAGTGAGGAAAGATTTAATAGGAACCTGAGGGGCAACTATTTTACACAAAGGGTGGTAGGCATATGGAACAAATTGCCTGAGGATGTGGTTGAGGCAGGTATTATCACAACATTTAAGAAGCACTTAGACGTGCACGGGACAGGATTGGTTTAGAGGGATATGGACCGAATGCAGGTAGATAGGTCTAGTGTAGATGGGGCATGTTGTTCTGGGTGGGAAAATTGGGCCGAAGGGCCTGTTTCCATGCTGTATGACTTTGACTCTACTCTCTGATGCCCCATTCTCCAGTTGAAAAGTACTACACTTCATTTAGTTTAGGGTAAGGATTTTTTCATTGTGGCTGTTGCTGAAAAACAATTCCTGGGTGTTACCTATTTTTTGCATATCTTTCATTCATTGTTCTTTATCTCTCCACATCACCGTCTATATCTCTCTTTTCCCTGATCCCTGACCAGTCTGAAGAAGGGTCTCGACCCGAAACGTCGCCTATCTCCTTCGCTCCTTAGATGCTGCTGCACCCGCTGAGTTTCCCCAGCTTTTTGTGTACCCTGGGTGTTACCATCTTGGATAACCAGTCCTGGCCCCAGAACACACCTATGCAATCATGAAGAAGCCACACCGGCACTCTATTTCATTACTATCTTAGAGTTTGGGTATTTCTCTGAATACTCTAACAATTTTTTACAGATGTACTGTAAAATATATCCTGACTGATTGAAAGAGGATGGAGCCGTAGAAAGCATTTTATTGGGATGCATCACAGCATGCTTTGTTTTTCTCAATTTAACACCCCACACTTAATAATCAAGGATGAGTCGCACCCTATTTCCTTTTGTCATACTTCCATTCTGTTCACTGAGGATTGAACTAATCATGTATAGTCTTTCTGTTGACTGGTTAGCATGCAACAAAAGCTTTACACTGTACCTCGGTACAGGTGACAATAAACTAACTAAGTGTGTGGACTCAGCCCAGACCATCACAGCCACAGCCACCTGTCCACCAAAAGTGTCTACATGAGGTGCCGCTTCAAGATGACAACATCTACCATGAAGGACCCCCACCATCCGGGCCATGTCCTCTTCTCATTGCTATCATCAGGCAGGAGATACAAAAGACTGAAGTACCACTCCACCAGGTTCAAGAACAGCTTCTTTAATCCAACTGTCAGATTCGTGAACCAGCCTGCACAACCACAATCCTACCTTGAAAACATTAGACTACCATGGACGTGTTTTTACTACAATTATATTTTTCCACTATATCTTTTTTCTTTTAAATTTTTTATAGGTGATTTATATGTAATTTATCCTTGTGTTCATCTGAGTCTATTGTGCACGGCATGCTGCTACAAGTTAGATTTTTCATTATACCACTGTACCTCACCATACATGTGCATGTGACAATGAACTCAACTTGACTTGATAAGCAAGAGCAATATGTTTACTCCAACTTTCCAACTCCTTTGCAAATCACTTCCTCTTTCTGTATATGATTCATCTGTAACAAAATGTTACATTATTCCATTTCTTAACAAAAAGCTCTGTTGACTAGAATCGATTTAAAATCCAAAAGGCAACATGATATTAAATGAACATCTATCACCCATCCTGGTGAATTTCTTGCATCTCCTCAAATAAGAATAATGATGATGCTATTGATTGGACAGTGTACCAGATTGAAATGGACTTGTATTGTTGAAACTTGCTCCCAACCACATGTCACAACCACACCCAACTCCACATCACCAGCTCTGCGACTGTCACTGATGATGATAAAGCTCATCTTAACCAGAGCAGTGCATAATGCTTAATGGATTCATAAGCTTTCACTATTTAAACAAAACAAAACCCTTTGCATCTGCAAAAATGGAAAGAAGAAAAACAATCAAGTTGCAATGTTTTGCTTCATTAAATAATGATAATAATGATGGGAACCTTGCTATAGGATACTTTCTTTGCTCAGTTTAAAATATATCTAGATCAATTCAAATAGAAGTTTATACATTAAGCATAGAATAACTTTCCACTGAGTAATATTTTAGCGACAGTGAAAAAGTCACTTAGTATTAATAAAAAGTAATTTGGTCCAACTCGTTCTAACCATGTTAAGTAGGTAGTTCATGGAGCTTTGTACATATGCATGGGGCAATGATCTAATAAAGCCTTTTATTCATTAATTTATTCTTCAGAATGTGAGTGTTATTGACAAGGCTGGCATTTTATTACCCATTGAAAACTGTTTTCTAGAACCGCTGCAGTCCTTCAAGGATACACTGAAATGGGCCTTTTGGTTCACTGACTCCATATCCACCATCAAGCTCCTATTGATCCTAATCCAATTTATTCTCTCAACATTTCCAAATACTCCACCAGATTATACCTCCTAGATGGCAGTACATAGTGACCAAGGGCAATTTACAGACCAAGTTTGTTACACGCAAGGTGGTGTGCCCGGAATATGCTCCCGGGGCGATAGTGAAGGCGGATATGATAGTGGAATTTAAGAGGCTATGTATAGGCACATGTATATGCAGGGAATGGATGGATATGGATTATTTGCAGGCAGACAAGTGTTGGTCTTGGCATCACGTTTGGCACAGACATTGTGGGCCGAAGAGTATCTGGATCAAACCTGTGTATTCAGAAGGAAAATGTACAAACAGCACACTGATAGTTCCAGAGGTCTGGATTGATCTTTGATCACTGGATGTGTGAAGCAGTGGCCTTTCTAGCTACAACACTCTGAATGGTTTTCAACCTTTTGAGAACTATTAGTGGTACTATCCTCCAAGCAATTGGAGATTATTCCATCACATTCCTGACTTGCATCTTATGGAAGGTAGAAAGGTGCAGCAAGCAAAATTACTCACTGCTGAATGCCATGCCTCTGACCTTATCTTGTAGCCATGGTAGTTGCAGAATAATACAGCATAGAAACAGATGCATCAACCTACTGAATTTGCGCTGACCATCATATATCCATTTACCCTAATCCTAAAATGTCTCCTTTATTCCACGCATTCACTAATGGGAACTAACAAATGAGCAGAAATATATGACTATTCTTCTTGAATTACTGTTCAATTACAGTTCATTTTCTGAGAAATGTAGGAAGGAACTGCAGATGCTAATTTACACCGAAGAGAGACACAAAATGTTTAGCAACCAGGAAATCATGTAGGCCAAGGCGGACAGAGTGAAGGTGTTCAGCGAAACGATCACCCAGTCTGCACTTGGTCTCGCCGATATATAAGAGTCCACACCTGGAACAGTGGACACAGTAGATGAGGTTGGAGGATGTGCAAGTTAACCTCTGCCTCACCTGAAATGTCTGTCAGGCTCCCTGGACAGTCAACGGAGGACATACAGGGACAGGTGTTGCATCTCCTGCGGTTGCAAGGGAAGGTACCTGGGGAGGGGGTTGTTTTGGTGGGAAGGGATGGGTTAAGCAGGGAGTTGCAGAAAGAACAGTCTCTGTGGAAAGTGGAAAGGAAACTCATCCCTTCTGTGATTGTATGTAATTAGTTAGATTTGATTAGCCTGTTTTTTTTTTACAAACAGAACATATCTGTTTAATTGCAAACTTCCCCAAAACATTTACATCTTAAAATTTGAGCGGTACATCTTTGTGTCAGTTTTCAGATGTGAAGTGGAAGCAACTATTACAAACTTACTAATTAAGATAACTATGAATATGTTGCATACCTGAGCCATAGAACACGGAACATAGGAAAATACAGCACAGGAACTGACCTCTCAGACCACCATGTATGTGCCGAACATAATGCTAAGATAAAGAATCCCATGTGCTTCTGAAGCTCCAGAGAAAACAATCCAAGCTTGTTCAACCTCTAGTTGTAGCTAATACCCCCTAATCAAGGCATCATTCTGATAAAGATCTTCTGCACCCTCTCCAAAGCCTCCACATCCTCCTTGTAATGCTGTTACATTCATCTCAATATTTCTTTACACCATCTTCTGAACTACAACAATAATTCTTACAATCCTGACAATCCTGAGACATGATAAAAAATATATACATTTTGTAAGCAAATTAAATGATAGGCCCTTTCGTTTGATCATCTGAAATGTTCCTTATCTGGAAACAGAGTATTAAACTGTTTTTTTTTTTAACAAAGCCTGCTTCATCCACTCCATGTTTGGCCTGGTATTGCAATTATGGCCAGGACGAGAACAGCTCCTTTTCTCGGTTGGGAAACTAAGACAAAGTCAAGAGGAGAAAACAACCGTAGAAAAATAAATTGCCTGTGAGGACTTGTCACACAAATTTAATTGAAAAAACCTAATTTGATGGGCCTTAACATCAAGGTTGGGGAGTGTGCTGCAAATGAGCTGGTTAATGGGACACTGATGTCCTGCAAGGGCAGGCTCTGAATTGGCTTCTGTTTTATTGAGATGGACTTAAATGTTGTCTAATTTTAAGATAAAATAAGCTGGACTTATTTTGCGAAGTACTGCACCTTGTTTTTCCAATGATGTCCTAGATAGTCCTGGACCATGCTGATACTTTCTCCGGATGCAGAGAGTCAAACAGGTAACACCACAACTCATCAGCTGTCGAGACCCTCACCCACCCTAGGTGCCCTTCCTACCTCTGCTCTTGACTGCTCCAACATTCACTCGGTGGTGTGAGCCCATTCAACATTCAGCTGCCTGTAATTCCACTGAGCCTGTAATTCAGCTGCTTGTAATTGCACTCATCATGGTGTGGTCCCCTTTGACTCTGGTTCTGCAGCCATAAAGTCAAAGAGCCACAGTCATCGAGCAAGACTTGCGCATGCCGATCAGGATGCCCCACCTAGACTAGTCTCACCTGCCTGCATTTGGCCCCCATCCCTCTAAATATTTCTGATCCATAAACCCAGTCCAAATATCTTTGAAATGTTGTGTTATTTCAACCATTTAATCCTCATTTTAATCCTCAGAAGGCCAGAGCCTTATTACTTTCTATCTCTGTCTACCTCCTCTAGTCTTAGAACCTTCTGAAATCACTGCACACTTCCAACTATGGACTCTCGTATATATCCCCCAGTTTTATTCACTCAACCATTCACTGTTGGGCTTGCAGTGAAGAGGTCCAATATCTGGGATTCCATTACAAAGCATTTCAACCGCTCTATCCTTCCTTTGAGCTTCTCCACAATCCATCTCTTTCATTAAATATTCTGTCCTCTACCATAATGTCTTTGTCTGTGGCTTGATAACAAATTCTGTGAAACATCATGGATTATTTGTCCATGCTAAATGTGTCATATAAATGAAAACAAGTTGTCACTGAATGAAAAGCTTTGGAGATTGTTAAATGTTGAACAAATTTGATGGATTGTACATGAAGACGTTATTTGCTCTGAGGAAATATAA
The DNA here is from genome assembly GCA_035221665.1 of Okamejei kenojei. Lineage (NCBI taxonomy): Eukaryota > Metazoa > Chordata > Chondrichthyes > Rajiformes > Rajidae > Okamejei > Okamejei kenojei. Next base: position 103,104,866 of record CM069134.1, on the reverse strand, counting down.
GAGAGGACTTGTATTAGATTTAAAACTTTGGAAATAGAATATGGAAGCTATATGCAAAGAAGTGCAGGATGTTGAAACGTTTTCCCTCACTCAATAGCTTGCGGCTACCAGGATAATTCTTGATTTCAAGATTGTGACACAATGGATTTTTGTTTATTAAGGATTTCAAGGGATCTGGATCAAAACAAGTTAAGTGATTTGAGTTGTAATTTAACTTCTAAAAACATAGATGCAGAGGAGGCCATTCTCCCAATGGGTACATGCTGGATGCCATTGGAGCTAATCCACTCCACCTCTCCTTATCTCTCTGCACCCCTGCAACTGAGTTTTTTCTCTCTCATGCTCATCAACTACAGTCTATAGTCATATACCTGTGCTCAGTTCCCATAAACCTATCAGCTTACCTTTGGAAACCTATGCAGTCATGGAGGAAACGTGTGAGCCTTGTACAGAGAGCACTGAGGGTTGGAATATACCCAGGTTCCTAGAGGTGTAAGACTGCAGCACTACGTAATTTACCAAATTAACTCCAAATCCAAAACAGATCTGAGGGTTTGATCTTTCCTAAGCAAAGAGCAATTAATTCCGTAACTCAGTGAGTCGGTAAAAAGAGAACCTTTATTGCGGTATGATCAAGGCGATTGTTTCGCCGAACACCTCCGCAATAACCAACCCGACCTCCTGGTGGCTCAGCTCTTCAACTCCCCCTCCCATTCCGTATCCGACCTCTCTGCCCTGGGCCTCCTCCACGGCCAGTGTGAGCAACACCGCAAATTGGAGGAACAGCACCTCATATTCCGCTTGGGGAGTTTGCATCCTCTTGGCATGAACATTGAATTCTCTCAATTCTGTTGACCCTTGCTGTTTCCTCCCCTTCCTACCTCTCCCTCAGCCCTCGGGCTCCTCCTCCTCCTTTTTCCTTTCTTCCCCCCGCCTCCCCCCACCCCCATCAGCCTGAAGAAGTGTTTCGGCCCAAAACGTTGCCTATCTCCTTCGCTCCATAGATGCTGCTGCACCCGCTGAGTTTCTCCAACATTTTGTGTACCCTCGATTTTCCAGCATCTGCAGTTCCTTCTTTAAAACCTTTATTCAATATAGCCACACCACAAAAATATATATATTTTATCAGAAGTGAAAATACATGAGCAATTCCTCTTTGTAAAGTGGTAGTGAACTAGAATCCTTAAGAATGTTAAGCAAATTTGCCTCAAGATGTACAATATTAGCAGCCAGGTTGTGAAGAGAACTGGATTGAAGTAGTGTTCTATTAAGAAGATAAACCATCAGTATAAATTGATGGGCTAAATGGCCTTTCTCTTTGGTGTAACAGTCTACAATTTGACAGTAGCTATAACAGTCGAATTAATTGTAAACTACAGCAGGAACATGTTTAATAGCTCGCAGAATCCATATGAATTCTTTTTTTTTTAAAGAGTCACACAGGGCTCTGACTAAGCATCCTTCAACTACTGGATACAGTCCTCCTTGCCAAGACTTGGGACTGCGCCAGCTGTTTGTCTTCTTGTCAAATTATAACATAGGATGACCAAATGGGAGGTTAAAAAATATATTTTAAAGGCTCAACAAAATTGAAGGCTATTTGCACAACGTTTTAGATACATGGGCTTGATATTTTTGCTTAATTTGGATTGCTCCGTTAACTGTTGCAACATTAAAACATTTCATTGAAAAAAAGAAATGGAATTGCAAATGATCTCATTCTCTGATAAATAATTAAATGCCTTCAATAATTTAGCATAGATAACTTGTAAGGAATGAACTTTTTGTTCTTTTGTGTCAACGCAGTACATTTGTTGTGCTGGTTCATTATGTTAATAGGAGAGGTTATTGTGTTATATAGGTCATACATAATACATTGAGCAAAATGAATGGTTAAGGTCATAAGAACTATTTTGATTGCCAGTATCCAGTTTATGATTAATGAATGAAATAACTGAAACCTTTAAATTACAGTAAGGCACCCAGTTGTGTTTGATTAACACAGTGTTGCTATATTCCATTTTGATTTGCATGAATGTGGAAAGGTAGGAAACAGTTAATAAAAGCTACCAAAGGAAAATAATGGATATTTTATCTGAAACTGTGCCTGCAAGAACACTGAAATTTCAATGCAATTATGCTCACAATTCACTGGATATTTGAAAATTAATTTGTTGCATGACAAGCTTTTATTTGAATTTGACAGCTATACTCTTAAAAAAATCACGTTGAACACAATGCCTCCAAGACTTAATCACTTAACTTACTGCATGTAGTTTGACTCTGCTATCCTTTCCAATATTCTTTATTTCAGATCTTCAGCGCTATGTCTTTTATTGAAGAGTCCATTTTCACTTCAAAAGGCTAGTTGCAGTAAAACATTAATGTCACTCAAAGGTAGCTGAGAGCACTAAAATGGTTCAGCTGCTTTTATTCTCATCCATCATGGTGTTCATTATTGAAAGTGATCAAGATTATGTAATGCAATGTTTTTTCCATTACTATAAATGTAAGCTATTTCTCACCTTAAATGTATTGTAAATTTGTTAGGTTTTGTGCCTTTTAGTTTAGCAAACTACCCTTTTTTTTAAACAGTAAGCTGTTAAAATCATTCACAATCTAATTTTCTCGCCAAATCTTAAATGTGCTGCCCGTTAATTGGGATGATGGGGAGCTCACTGAAAGTCTATATTTTAGCATCTCACCAGAGTAAATAAAAAAACTACAGTTTAAAATAAACCTCCCCTTTATAAATGACATGAGAGCATTTGACATGAAGGAAAGCTAAGGATGGAGCTGTGTCTCCTGTCAACATTTGTTCAGAGACATTTAATCAAGGCCAAGAATCCACATTGGAAAGAAATGATTCCCCATCCTATTTCAGGTCTGACATGTAAAATCAGAGAGGCAGATATTCCATTGGAAGGCTGGGGGATCTTATCTGGATCTCGGTAACATAGCTCTATGATGAAAACATGCTGACACTTATCATAAGTTTGAGACTTATTATGTGACATGTCCAAGACCTGGACATGTGTAGGTATGGCTGAATATTCACTGTTCATTGCCAGCATGACAGATCTATTAACTCCATGGCTGATAACTTTCCAAACATGTAAATTATAGAATTTATTGTAAAATGAAGAGGGAATTAACAGACCATTACTCAACTGGTTATCAGGCTGGTTCATTTAACAGATTAAAGATTTTAATCTTCTGTCTCCTTTTGCCAGTCTTGAAGATATCAGAATCCAGGGAGCAAAAGTATTATTTAGCAATTGCATAACATTTTGAGTGTTATTCTGTTTCTTATCACCAAACTTCTAATTTCTCTATTGAAAAGCTCTCTTGGATGTAGAAGCTGGAATTGGGTAGTTAAGTTTGTCATAATGGGGAATTTTACCTTTCCCACTATAAACTGGGACTGTCATAAATCCAAGAGCTTAGATGGGGTGGAATGTGTCAAATATGTTCAGGGAAGTTTCTTCAGGCAAAATATAGAAGGCACTGCATTGGAGAAGGCAAAGCTTTATCTACTTTTAGGAAATTGGGAAGGGCAAGTGACACTGGGTGAGCTTTTCAGTGCCAGTGACCACTGTTTCATTAGCTTTAAAATAGTTAAGGGCCTGTCCCACTTGGGCGACCTAATCCGCGAGTTCTAGCGAGTTTGCCCTCTACTAATACGCAGCATGGTCGACACGAGGTCGTAGGAGGTCTGATTAACTCTCCTTCATGCTCAAGAGTGGTCTCTGCGTACTCGAGACCTCACTTAAAATGCCCGCGAGTAAAAAAAGGTTGCCATGGAAAAAAACGATATTTTTTTTACTGGAGTACACAAAAAGCTGGAGAAACTCCGCGGGTGCAGCAGCATCTAAGGAGCGAAGGAGATAGGTGACGTTTCTGGTCGAGACCCTTCTTCAGAAACGTCGCCTATCTCCTTCGCTGAAGAAGGGTCTCGACCTGAAACGTCGCCTAACTCCTTCGCTCCTTAGATGCTGCTGCACCCGCTGAGTTTCTCCAGCCTTTTGTGTACCCTCGATTCTCCAGCATCTGCAGTTCCTTCTTTAATACTTTTTTTACCTGTAGGTTTAGTCGTAGTAGGTCATAGTATGTCGGCATGTTAGTCGTAGGTAATCGAGGGTAGTCGAAGGTAATCGAGGGTAGTCGTAGATAGTTTTCATCATAGTCGAAGTGTGGTCGAAGGGAGGTTGGAGGAGATCGAAGGAGGTCGTCTTCACTCTCCACTATTTGGTATCCAATTTTCCCGAAGTTAGTCGTAGCTAGTCGTAGCTAGTCGTAGCTGGTCTTCTACATAGTCAAAGGAGGTCAAAGGAGTTCTTCTACATAGTCGAAGGAGGTCTTCAACATGTCATTTTTTCAAACTCTTCTAAACTCGCCAATTAGGTTGCCCAAGTGGGACAGCCCCTTTGTGGATAAAACCAGTGCAGCCTCACGTTAAAATTCTGAATTGGGGTGGGCCAACTCTCATGGTATTAGACAGCAATTGCTCAAGTTAATTGGAATAGGTTGAATGCGGGCAAAGGAACGTCCAGAAAGTGGGATGCTATTAAAAGTATGATGACAAGAGGTCAGGGCATGTGTGTTCTGTTAGAGTGAAGGACAAAGCAATTGAGATTAAGGAAGCTTGGAGGACAAGCAAAATTGAAACTCTGGCCAGGAAAAATAATTAGGCATCCTGCAGGTATGGACAGATGGGACCAATTATATCCCTGGAGAGAGGAGTTTCTGGGACTGAGGAACATACTTTAGAAGGAAATCAGGAGGGCAAACAGGGAGCAGGAGATAGCTTGATTAAATAATATTAAGGAAAAATAAAGCAAATGTATATGTAAAATTAAGGGAAAGAGGGTAATTGGAGAGAGAATAGGGGCCCTCAGAAACCAATGCAGTCATCTCTGTGTGAGACACAGGAGATGGGCAGGGTCCTCAATGTGTATTTCCCATCTGTTTTTACCATGGAGAGAGACATGAAGACTGGGGAATTTTGGATAGTTAATGAAAATGTCTTGAGCACAATCCGTAATATGGTCAAGAAGGTACTGAACATCTTCAGGCATATGAAGTTCGGCAAAATCTTCTGGGCCTGATCAGATGTATCAAAGGACACTGTGGGAAGCTAGAGAAGAAAAATTGCATGCACTCATGCTTAAATCTATGAATCATCAGAAGACAAGGGTGAGGTGCCAGATGACTGGAGGGTAGCGAATGTTTAAGAAGGACTGCAAGGAAAAGTCTGAGAACTATGGACCAGTGAGTTGACACATCTGTGGTAGGCATGTTACTGGAGAGGAATTTGAGGGATATGATGTATACATATTTGGATAAACAGGAGCTGATTAGGGATTGCCAGTATTGTTTTGTACATGGGCGATCATGTCTTATGCATCTAATTGAGGTTTTTCAAGAAGTAATCAAAAATGTTGATGGGAGCAATGCTGTAGACATTGCCTATATGGACTTCTACAAGGCATTTGATAAGGTTCCGCAGGGAAGGCTGCTCTGGAACGTTAGATCGCATGAGATCCAGAGAGAGCTCACGGATTGGATAGAGAATTGGCTTCACGGAAGAAGCCAAAGGGTGATCGTGGAAGGTTGTTTCTCGGATTGGAGGACTGTGACTCATGGTGTGCCTCAAATATCGGTGCAGTGGTGCGGTACTGTTTATGGTTTGCTTCAATGATTTGGATAAAAATATAGAAGGCATGATTAGTAGGTTTGCAGATGACACTAAAGTTGGTGGTATTGTAGACAGTGAAGATGGTTTTCAACATTTACAGCAGGATCTTAATCAGTTGGACAAGTGGGCTGAGGAATGGGTAATAGACTTTAATGAAGATAAGTGCAAGGTTTTTCATTTTGGAAAGTTAAACCAGGGCAGGACTTACATAATGAATGCCAGAAGCCTGTGGAGTGTTTTAAAGCGTAGGGATCTAGGAGTGCAGGTACATAGTTGGTTGAAAGTGTAGATAGGGTAGTCAAGAAAGCATTCAGTACATTGGCCTTCATCAGTAAGTGTATTGAGTGTAGATGTTGGGATGTTATGTTTTGCACAAACATCTGCTCAAGGTTGCAATTGGAGTATTGTGTGTTCAGATTTGTGTGTTCAGATCCCTGCTATAGGTAGGATGTTGTGAAGCTGGAAAGGGTGCATGGAAGATTTACGGGGATGTTGCTAGGACCTCAGGGCCTGAGCTATAGGGATAGGTTGGCTGACTGGGACTTTATTTCTTGCAAAAGGAAGATGAGGAGTGATCTTATAGAGGTGTATAAAATCATGAGGGGAATTGTCTTTTGCCCTGGTGCAGAGGAATCAAGAACCAGTGGATATAGGTTTAAGAGAAGATTTAATAGGAACCCGAGGGGCAACATTTTCACACAGAGAGTGGTAGGTATACGGAATGAGCTGCAAGATGTGGTAGTTGAGGCAGGTATTACAGCAACATTTAAAAGACATTTGGACAGGTGCATGGATAGGAAAGATATAGAGGGATATGGACCATATGGAGGCAGGTAGGACTAGTGTAGATGGAGCATCTTGCTCGGCATGGGCAAGTTGGGCTGTAAGGCCTGTTTCCATGCTGTATGACTCTTTGACTCTAAAAGCAAACACCATCAAGAGTACAGTAATTTTATCTAGGGAAATTCAGGGTCTCAGGGACTAATCTCTATCTTTCATCTGTGGTCTGTTGGCTGATCTAATGCCAGACTTAAAGAATGTATCAAGACAATTGTTGGGAACCAAATGCATTTCTGGAATCTGAGATGGTGCCATGGCTATCTACTGACCTAACAACAGTGATCGCAATATTAACAGTTGTGCCCAATGAAAGTGGATAATGCGGCAATAAGATCTTAACAACTGCTGGAGTAACTCAGCAGGACAGGTAGCATTTCTGGATAGAAGGAATGGGTAACGTTTCGGGTTGAGAAGAAGGATATTGATCTGAATCGTCACCTATTCCTATCCAGAGATGCTGCCTGTCCCGCTGAGTTATTCTAGCATTGTGTGTCTGCCTTCGGTGTAAACCAGCATTGGCAGTTCCTCCCTACACAGATCTTAACAACTTTTTATTGTTTTTCATATTCCCTAAAACAAATTATTTTGTTTTCTATTTAAATCTCCCCCAGTTATCATTTGCTACTCACCAACCTTCAACATAAATTTCGGCCAGCACCTTTGCTTGTGTCCTTCAATTTCCAACTTGTCATCTACCTTCCCTTCTGCTCTCTCTGCCCCTTCCTTTTTCTGTGTATTAAACATATAGTCAGTGGATATTTTTACAGCAGAGATAGATAGAATCTTGATTAGTACAGGTGTCAGAGGTTATGGGGAGCTGACTGTCCCTTTGAGTTCTTCAAGCAGTCTGGTTTATTGTTCAAAATTCCAATATCTTTAATCTCTTGTATCTACCTTATTGTCCAATTTTACTACATAGTTTTTACTACAAGAGGAATGTTATACACACTATCAAAAAGCAAGGAATTTGTTTGATATGAAGAGACAAGAAAGGAGTAAAACATGAGAACATTGTTTAGGTAAGTTGTTTTAACACCCAAGCAGTTTTTAAATTAAAGATTGCAACAAATAATTATTTCATGACCTGGTGTGGCATGGTAACCACAAGGAATAGTTCATATCTTGATTTGATCATTTTAAATAGTTCACATAGCATTTGGTGGAAAAGGTTGTACCTATAATAATAGCAAACAGAATGCAACTGTATTCAGCACAACACTGTGCAGGTACTAAGAGCTTTTATTTAGTAACTGTTTGGCTGAAGACCAATGGAGTATATTGATGCAGAGCACAAAGGTAGGTGGAGGGTGAGAATTAGGAATTGTGAACCAAATTAACCAGGAATTGAAATGGAAATAAAGATATATTAAAATAAGAACGGCAAATCAAATCAGTGAAGCCTCCAAGGGAAGTGGGAGGAAACTCACTGAAGAATAAATTCCAGGAGCATTGTTAGCAGTGATTAAAAGGCCAAAAAAGGAATCTGGCAGTAAGAGTTGCTGACACAAAGCATTACATGAAACTCTTCCATTATAGCAACACTGAAAGTGCTGTCAGGTAAAAGGTCAGAAACGTAACAGATATTAATGGATCTAAAGCTATACTTTTTAATATGTTAATAGAAAAGTTTGTGGGCTAAAAGAAGGTTTTCTTTCCTACAGTCTCTGGGGAACAGAAGTGCCTAATTTAGTTTTGCCTATCAAGCTTGATCTATGACAGATTCTATTTGGCTCCACAACTGTTCTAAATTATAATACCCTGTTTAATGCACTGTTTAAGCCCAATGAAATGTTCACTTCAACGACAGAGATAAATCTTAAGTAACAACATGTGGGTCCTAATCTCATCTTGCGTTGAATGGCAGGACCTGATTATCATTCTTTGTCTCCATTTCCTGGCAGTATCCTGCGAGACAGAGGCAGGTCGGCTGGCTGTTGGGTGGAAGGGCCCCAGGCAATAGGGCAGCAGGACTTCGCCACATCTATTATCTTGCAAGCCTCTCAATTCATGTTGCTGGATCAAAACAGTATTTTCTTGGGTACACAAAATGCTGGAGAAACTCAGCGGGTGCAGCAGCATCTAAGGAGCAAAGGAGATAGGCGACGTTTCGGGTCGAGACCCTTCTTCAGACCGGTCTCGACCCGAAACGTCGCCTATCACCTTCGTTCCTTAGATGCTGCTGCACCCGCTGAATTTCTCCAGCCTTTTGTGTACCCTCGATTCTCCAGCATCTGCAGTTCCTTCTTTAACAGGTTTTTCTTGGGGATGCCTCACGCATATGTCCCTAGTACAACATGGTCTAAGATGGCAGATACGGAGGTAGTCTTCCACTGCAAGTCTGAAAACTGTTGCGTTCTCAGCCTCCTTCTAGCCCCATTCTTTACTCTGTGTACACCCACGACTGTGCAGCCATGTACAATCCAATTCAATTTACAAATTTGCAGATGGCAGCACCATTGTGGGTCGGATATCAAATAATGATGAGATGGAGTACAGGGAGGTGATTGAAGAACCTAGAGACCTGGTGTTGAAACAACAGCCAATCTCTCGCAGTAGTTTTGACCCAAGAAATGGTGCACGTCCAGCTGTATTCCCCCAGCTGCATCTGTCCTCAATTTCTCTTTCTCTGCTGCATTTGCTCCTAAGGTGAGGCTTTCCACCCTATGACCATTGAGATGTCTTCTTTCTTTCGCAAACATGGTTTTGCACATCGAATTCTACAATTTTAGGTAGAAACACCCTCCTCCCCTTTTTTCTCCTCTCCCCCACTCCACTTCTCCTGGTATCCCCTTATTCCCGCCCCATTCCAACTATATCCTTTCCTCTAGCTTCGCATTTCACCCCTTATCTGACACCCCTTTACTCACTTTCATCTCAAACCTTTATTCAGGCATCAGCCGATTAAAAACCCCTCTCACCTATCACTCGTGTAGAAATGCTGGTGCTGATATATACCAAAGATAGTTATAAAGTGCAGGAGTAGCTCAGCGGGTCATGCAACATCTCCAGAGAAAAAGGATGGGTGATGTTTCAGGTCGGGAACTTTATTCAGTCTGACCCAAAATGTCACCCATCCTTTTTCTCCAGAGATGCTGCCTGACCCGCTGAGTTACTCCAGCACATTGTGTCCACCTATCACTTGCCAGGTTTTGTCCTGCTCCCACTCCTTTCCCAGCTTTTCTCCCCAACACGAATGTATGAAGAAGAATCCCAACCCAAAATGTGGCCCATCCATGTCCTCTAGAGATGCTGCCTGACCTGTTGAGTTACTCCAGCACTTTGTATATTACTCTGGCAGATTGTTTGTTGCTCCAGATTCTAGCATCTGTGGTTTCTGATGCGTATAGGAAGTCAGATATTTGTCCCCATAGCAGATAACATAGACATAGACATAGAAAATAGGTGCAGGATTAGGCCATTTGGCCATCGAACCAGCACCACCATTCAATATGATCATGGCTAATCATCCTAAATCAGTACCCCATTCCTGCTTTCTCCCCAATCCCTTGATTCCGTTATATATAACTCTCTCTTGAAAAAATCCAGTGAACTGGCCTCCATTGCCTTCTGTGGCAGAGAATTCCACAGATTCAGAATTCTCTGTGTGAAAAACGTGTTTCCTCATCTCTGTCCTAAATGGCCTACCCGTTATTCTTAAACTGTGACCCCTAGTTCTGGACTCCCCCAACATCGAGAACATTTTTCCTGCATCTAGCCTATCCAATCCCTCCAGCATAGGTTTAAGATCAGTGGTATGAGGGGTAGGGGGAACAGTAGAAGCATTTTTTTCATTCAGAGGGTGGTTGAATCTGGAATCTGCTGGCGGAAAGGTTGATGGAGGCAGAGACTGTTGCAACTTTTATGTAGTCTTGAGCAAAGCCTGCCTCTTAAGGGCCTGTCCCACTTGATGATTTATTTCGGCGACTGCCGGCATCATTTACTGATGTATCAGGTCACCAAAAAATTTGCGGCGTGAAGCGATGTGATGCGGCGGTGATGCAGCGTGATAACATATGAAGCGCGGTGTTTTTTCAAGTGTCGCAACATTTTTTTTGTCGCCGCTGGAATTTGAAATGTTCAAAATCTTTTGGCAACACTGATATGACACGGGCAGTCGGTGAAAACATCGGTGGTTGTTTATCTCTATGACTCTAAGAGATTCCCTTCATGGGAAATGATATTGTGCATTGCAGTCCAGAAATGGGTTGAGTCACAAGGGTAACTATTAGCAAGAAGATACTGGTCACATTTTTAACAATTGACAAAAGATGCAGGAATGTTTGTGTTTTACTCATGGAAAAATCATAGTCAGAGAGACAGACAGCCCAACGAGTCCCTGTTGGGTCATTAATCTCCTTTTAGTTTTTTTTCATGAATCCATTCTGGAATTTAGTTTCCAATCACACATTTTCAAAAACGAAACAAATCAAGGTTCTGTTAACAACTTGGACTGAAAGCACAATATTCATAAATTGAAAGTTTTAACTGACGATCATTTTCTCATGTTCCTCTTTCGACAACTGCTCCCGAATTGCCAAACATTGGCAACATTTTCTTTTCTTCAATTCCAGGATCTGAGAATGAAAATCAATCTCTGCATACGGTATTAGAGGTGTCACGGTGCCATTGACTTCAAGAATATATTTTCTTTCAAAGCAGGGTAACTGTTCATGAATGACATCTTGTTGCTTCATAAACCATGAGCATTATTAGCAAAACAGTATCTAAGTAATCCGCTATATTTTACATTGTAAGTATTGCATTTGTGTCAACAAATCCCTGAAGAACTACCATCCCAATATTATCTTTGGATTGGCACCTTATTGGTGTCTGATAGATCTGTGCCAGATCTCACTAACAACTATAGACCCATCCAACAAATAACCACAATCCCCGTTGACCTACTACCTTTAATGTAGGAGTGTCTTCCAAGGTACTTCACAGTGTAATCATAAAACAGACATAACATCAAGGGAAAGTAGAGAGGTTAGGAGGTCTGTCTAAATGCTTGCTCAAAATGGTGCCTTTTATTAAGCAGGGTCTTAAAGGAGGGAAGATTCAGTGAGGCAAAAGGATTTAGTGAGGAATTTCCAGAGCTTAATGGTGAACTAAATGGATTGGAACATCACATAAATCATTGCATCTTAGAGGCTGGAGAACAAAGCAACATAACTCCTGTTACAGATGCAGAGACTCTGGTTAGGCTATATTTAGAGTATTATAGTTATTTCCGAACACCACGCTTCAGAGAAGAAACATTAGCCGTGGAATATTGTAGCACAGATTCACAAAAACAATTCTGGGGTAATAAACAGACGTTATCAAATTAAACCAAATACATTAACTTAAGATACATGACTTATTTTCCTATAATTTGAAAACAACACAAAATGGATAATGCAATTACTTAATTACATGAATTAATGGATTATGACACAAAGGCAGGTAAATTAATATAAGGTATGCATCAACCATCATCTAATTGAATGAGGAACTGAATGGGCTACTCATAGTGAACAAAAAATAAGGTTACAAGATCATAAGGAATAGGAGTAGAATTAGGCAATTTGGCCCATCAAGTCTACTCCGCCATACAATCATGGCTGATCTATTCCTCCTAACCCCATTCTGCTGCCTTCTCCCCATAACCTCTGACAACTGTATTAGTCAAGATTCATCTCTGCCTAAAAGATATCCACTGACTTGGCCTCCACAGCCTTCTGTGGCAAAGAATTCCACAGATTCACCACCCTCTGACTAAAGAAATTTCTCCTCATCTCCTTCCTGAAAGTATGTCCTTTAATTCTGAGGCTATGACCTCCAGTTCTAGACTCTCCCACTAGTGGAAACATCCTCACCACAACCATTCTATCCAAACCTTTCACAACCATTCTATCCAAACATAATCTGTATGTTTCAATGAGGTCCCCCCTCATTCTTCTTAACTCCAGCGAGTACAGGCCCAGTGCTGACAAACGGTCATCATAGATTAAACCATTGGAAGGACTCAGTGGGTCAAGCAGCATCTGTAGAGGCATTGGGGTGGTCAACGTTTTGGTTGAGACCCTGCATGAGAGGTGAGAGCAATGAGGAAGGGTAAGACAGAGCTTGTATGAGATAGCTGGAACCAAATCAGGAGGGAATGATGCACAGTTGGAGCTTGGTGGGGAAGGGGGAGAGGAGGACTGTTGAGACGAAGGCTGAGAGGGGGCAGGTGGAAACATAAGGAAAGAAAAATAAAATATTAGGTAGATGGGGTCAAGTATGGGGGTGTTGGGGATGGCTAAAGGTAGTCATACAGCATTGAAACAGGCCCTTCAATAACTTGTATATGCTGACCAAGATGCCCCATCTACACTAGTTCTCATTTGGCCCATATACCACTAATCCTTTCCTATCCATCTACCTGTCCAAATGCCTTTTAAATGTTGTCATAGTGCCTGCCCCAACAACCTCCTCTGGCAACTCATTCCATATACCCACCCTCAGTGTGAAAAAGTTACCCCTCAGTTTCCTATTAAAACCTTCCCCTCTCATCTTAAACCTACAGTATGCCCTTTGGCTCTTGATACCCCTCCACTGGGTAAAAGATTCAGTGCATTCGCCCTAATACCCTCATAATCTTATACATCTCTATAAGATCACCCCTCATCCTACTATGCTTCAAGGAATAAAGTCCAAGCCTGTGCTATCGCTCCCTATAGCTCAGGCCCTCAAGTCCTGGCAACATCCTTGTAAATCTTCTCTGCACTCTTTCCAGTTTAACAAAATCTTCCCCGTAGCAGACTAAAACTGAACATAATACTCCACATGTGGCCTCACTAAAGTCCTTTACACCTATAATACAACATCACAACTTCTATACTCAATAATAACATAACACCCAATTTCTGTACGCATTACCCTGACTGATAAAGAACAATGTACAAAAATCTTTCATGAGCATACTATCCACCTGTGAGACTATTTTCAAGGAACCATGTTCCTGCACTGGATCTGCCTGCTCCACGACACTCCCCAGGACCTCCCCCGTTTTGACTTTCCAAATACAACAACTCACATTTTTCTGCATTAAACTCCATTAAACATTCATCAGCCCACTTGTCCAATTGATCGAGATCCTGCTGCAATTTTTGATAATCATCTTCACAATACCACCCACTTTAGTGCCATCTGCAAACTTACTAATCATGGCTTCCGCATTCTCATATAAATCATCAATATAAACGACAAACAGCAAAAGGCTCAGCACTGTTCCCCGCGGCACTACTAGTCACAGGCCCCCAGTTCGAAAAGCATCCTTCCATCATCACCTTCTTCTTCCTTCCGTGAAGCTCTCCCTGGATCGGGCTCCAGTTGAGTATTAACCACTACGGAAATAATTAAAAAATTATCCACCCAAAATCTTTAAATTTTTATGCAACTTACAAAGGTATGGGTTAATTTAGCCTCAATATTGACATTTATCGCAGATAGGAGAAATATTAGGAAAAATTCTATTTAATTTTGTTTTGGAATAATGCAATCTATGTAATATTTTAAATTGTATTAAAGAATGTCTGGCGTTTAACGAACATTGATGTATATGTTGTAGACTTTCATCCCAAATATCTTTCGTTATGGGTTGAACTAATTTGTTTTCCCATGCTTGTCTATGTAATTCCATCAACGGAATCTCACTATCTAAAAGAGTATTATAAATGTAAGATATTAATTTGACTGTGTCGGGGTGTTTATTCAAACATTCATCTAGAATCTCTGGCTCTCTCAGTTGTAAATATCTAAAAAAAATATTTGAATGTAATCCATAATTCTGTTGTACCTCCTGAGACTTTGGAGGTACAGCAGGGAAACAGGCCCATCAGCTCACCGAGTCTGCGTCGACCAGCGATCACCCCATACACTAGTTCTATACTACACGCTAGGGGCAATTTACAATGTTTACTGAAGCCAATTAACTCGCAAACCTGTACATTTTCTGAGTGTGGGAGGATCCTGGGAAAACCCACGTGGTCACAGCGAGAACATACAAACTCTGTACAGACAGTACCGGTAGTCAGGATCGAACCATGGTCTCTGGCGCTGTAAGGCAGCACCACTGTGCTGTGGTGCTTCTGGGATTTTCTTTTCAATCCGATAAACAACCTTCTTCAACTGCACTTCTTCAAAAAACTCAATCTGATTCGTAAGACATGACCTCCCATGTACAAAACCATGTTGACTATCCTCAATCAGCCCATGTCTATCCAAATGTATGTACAGTGTACATCTTATCCATCCAAAATCCTCCAGGGTGGCACAGTGATGTAGCAGTGGAGTTGCTGCCTTACACTGCGGAGACCCGGGTTTAATCGTGACTACGGGTGCTGTCCATACTGAGTTTGTACGTTCTCCCTGTGACCGCATGGCTTTTCTCCAGGTGCTCCGCCATACAAAGCAATTTCTTCTCTAGCTACCCACAGTGTCCTCAGATATATCTGATTAGTGTAGAGGGTAATGGTGGAGATGGAGGCTGGTAGGTGATCAGTGGAACCAGAAATGGGAAGAGTAATTAGATACACAGGATCTACAGTTACTGGAATCTTGAACAAAACATAATTCACTGGAGTGATAAATTAAACCTGCATTTAGGGATAGACAGTAGACAAAAATACTGGAGAAACTCAGCGGGTAAGGCAGCATCTATGGAACGAAGGAAATAGGCAATGTTTCGGGTCGAAACCCTTCTTCAGACTGATTTTGTATGGGATAGACAGCATGGTTTTGTATGTGGGAGATCGTGTCTAATGGCCTGTCCCACTTAGTTGATTTTTCAGCGGACTGCCGGCGAGTGTCAAACCGGGAAGTGGAACGGCAAGTGTCAAGTGTGGAACACACACACACACACACACACACACACACACACACACACACACACACACACACACACACACACACACAGGGGGGAGGAGAATGGGGGCGTAGAAGGGTGGGGGTAAGGGGAAGAAGGAGTGGAGACACTTTTAAGAAGCCAGACAACTTTTAATAAGTCAGAGATACACAGCTGTGAAGTTTGGCGGGCATTTAACATTACCGGTCGGTTTTCCTTGGTTCGGAAAACACGTGCTTGCGTTTTTCTCCCCAATGAGCCAATAAAAATACCCGGTTAGCAAAGGAGATTAACTAAAACTGCTTACGGCTACCTTGACTACCTACAACTACATGGCGACCCCACTACCACTGCACCCACGACTACAAAATTATTGATTCTTTCCATGGCGACCATGTTGAAAATTTTTCTGCAACCATAGTGAGGCCACGACTAGTTCCCAGAATGCAGGAACTCCTCACGACCATGAAGGAGACTCACCAGAGACCACCAGCGACCATGTGGCGACCATGTGGCGATCATGTGCCGAGCGCAGACTCTCCTGCACTCGCCTAAAAAGTCGCCTAAGTGGGACAGCCTCTTTACAATTCTGATTTAATTTTTTAATGATGGAACCAAAAAGGTGGATGAGGACAGAGCTGTGGATGTTGACAATGTAGATTTCAGCAGGGCATCTGACAAGGTTCTGAATGGTAGGCTGCTCTGAAAGGTTAGATTGCGTGAGATCCAAGAAGAGCTAGCCGACTGGATAGAAAACTAGCTTTATTGATCAATACTTTATTGTCACATGTACTTGTTACCGTGAAATTCTTTGCTTTGCATATAGTACCTGTCCTTCTTTGTTCTTGGTCCCCCCACTCCCCCTCCCCCCCCCCCCACCCACCCTACCCCCCCCCCCCCCCCATACTGGGTCGGTCTTTGTTTTCTCAACGGCCCTTGCACACCATGTCCTCCTTTGTTCTCAGCAGCACCCCCCACGCCTGTCTCACCTTCTTTTCTCATCCCTGACCTTTGTTCCAAACATCTGCCAAGCAATAACACTACTCACCTATGTCAACCTATTAGCTGCCACGCTTTGTCCTGCCTCTCCCCATTCCCAATTTTCTTTTTCCCTCCTATGTTCAGTCTGAAGAAGGGTCCCGACCCAAAACGTGACCTATCCCTGTCCCCAGAGATGCTGCCTGACCTGCTTAGTTATTCTAGTGCTTGGTGTTCTTTAATGATAAAACAGGGCACCACTGAGAATCTCACACATGGGTTCTGGATCCAGGATCCCAAATTTGAAGCTCTCCACAAATTCTGACAGTTTAGGATTGTGATCATGTAACATTTCCACTCCCACATTGAATGAAACATCAGTCACTTTCCATCATGTTGGGATTTGCTGATGTACTGCATGCCTTGGAAAACCGCTTTCTTCTGCTCCAGCACAGCATCATTTTGCCTGGTGCGTTCTCATTATTTCCATCAATTCCCACAATGCTATTTACTCTGAAAAAAATGTCTATGCATTCTTATGTATGAGTTAAAGGTTCATGGACCCGGTCAAGGCTGCAGATGTTAGCAGCTTATGTCATTTTTTCCTCTTTTGATGCAACTCCTGCCAAAACTAATAATGTCACACTCGATTGTGCAAAGTATGCTTCCATATCAGAGCCGTCTACTCAGCATAATGGCTGCAGTCTCCAACTCCCTTAATTTACCACAAGGCCTTACTTAGAACGATTTCCACGTAGTTGGAAACATTGGGAGCTCTCTCATCACAGCGTGTCCACATCCAAAACCATAGCACCAGTCACAACATCTCTGGGTGATCTCGCTCTCGGCTTGAGACTGGAGACAGTCAGACGAAGTGTCTCGAACTGAAACTTCTCCCATTCCTTCTCTCCAGAGATGCTGTTTGTCCCGCTGAACGACTCCAGCCTTTTGTGTCTATCTTAAAAAAAACACATGCATTCTTGTTCATCCCATTCTCTCAAAGTGCACGGTGAATATCCACATATGTTATATAAACAAATCACTTGGTTGCATACACAACACACATTGGCCGAATGCATATATAATCATGCTCGAAAAATGTCATAGGTCAGCTTCCACTGCTATATATCTAATAATGCCTCATACTTCAGGTGATAAAGTCACAGAATTATTCAGCACAAAACAAGCCTCTTGGCCCAATCCATCCACCTGACTGTGAAACCCATCCATGCTAATCCAATTTACCCAGCCTTAGGCTTTTATCCTTCTCCTGCATTTCTATTTAAGTGTCTGTTCAAATGCCTTTTAAATGTTGTTTTTTACCTGTCTATACCACTTCCTCTGGCAGGTCGTTTCATACATCCAGTCAAAATCTTGTCAATCAGATTTCCAAAGGTCCATAGGTCAATGGAAATAAAACTCAGGAGACCTATAAAATTGAAGTAAAATAGAAAATGCTGAGGAAAGCTCAGCAGGTCAGGTTGCATCTGTGGAAAAATAAACTGATTGTACATTGAAGTGATTAGATAGTTACCATGAAATGTCAGAAGGCATCAGGCTTCTTGTTCATTTACATTCTGCATGTTCATTTCTACAGCTGAAGTAAATTTACACCCAAGCACACTGCCATGTTGCCAGGCTGCTAAATGACATGATGCCACATGGAATATGGGCTGGCCTCTGACACTTTAGTATCACTGAATGTAGTTTAGTTTGGTTTGAGATGCAGCACAGAAACAGGCCCTTCAGCCCATTGTGTCGGCACTGACCAACGATCCCTGCACTAACACTATCCTACACACTAGGGACAATTTACAATTCTTACCAAAGCCAATTCACCGACAAACCTGTATGCTTTTAGAATGTGGGAGGAAACCGAAACACCCAGAGAAAACCCACGCAGTCACGAGCGAATGTACAAACTTTCCCCATAGTCAAGATCAAATCTGGGTTTCCGGTGCTGTTAGGCACCAACTCTACCACTGTGCCATCATGCCGCCCCTTATCCCTATTTGTGCAGATTCCTTAAAGGAGATAGCTCCAAAGAAAAAAACAATGGTAGAGAGCCCATATCTACACACCCTCATCCCTTATGAGAAAATAAAGATCCAGAAAGCTCAAAGGCAGTTTATTTATCACAGGAATGCTGCAGTGAGAGAGCAGGACCCTTTGGTATCCCTACAGCTCAGTTAAATATTAGGCCTCTTTGTTGTTTGAATTGACTGCCCAAGTAGGAGAAGAAGTATGATGGTTGAGCAGACAATACATCTGTGATCTGCTTCACACATCAGTGCAGTGCCAATTGATCCTTATTTGCAATGTCCCCAGTGGTAGCTTGAAATTACCCTGAGGCATAAGGATTGGCTGCAGCTCTGAACTGAGTTGCTGGCATTGTCATACCTGTGATGATTTGGCTGTGGATCTGTGAGCAGCATATGGCATGACTCTGTAATGACTTCCCTGGTGAATCATAGCTTCCACTGGCACTGCTTTCCAGAGGACTGTGAAATCTAAGGTACCAGAAGGTGGATGCTGAGTACTTCAGTTGATCAGTTTGGCATGGCTCTTCATCATCTAAAAATACAGGGTTATCAGGAAACACTTTGTGTTTCCATGGAACAGGTGTAGAACAAATAGCAATGCACACTAATAGCTAAAAAGGCCCTTCAAAACAGTACAGACAAAGCAATGTTAAAGAGCTTACACAATAGTTGCCATACCGCAATTAGCCTGTGAGCTGATTTCCACATTAGGTTTAATTATTTTTGGCATAAAGAAAATGGGAAAGATGGAAGGTTAGGTTCATAATGTCAGCATGATGAACAAGTGCAATCTTAAATGGAGCATTGCAAAGGAGAGAATGTTTATTTGGGAATCTTTACTGCACAAATGAAATATATCAAGCTCCAATTGGAAAATGGTACCTGTTTACTAAACTGGGGTTTTTACAGAAAATATGTAGTCTGACCACAAATTCTGTCAAAAGGGTTCTGCTTATATTTTGCCAACACATGCCTACTTACATCATTATGTTGGCTTTTGTACTACAATTTTTGACAACAAAAAATATATTTGCATTTCCCAAAATCATCAGAAACAGAATGGAAATTGAAATGGCAAAAAACCATAAAGAACATCTCTTTATATAATCATAATGAAGCTGGGTTTTGGCATTTCCGTACTACTTTGCATTTTTATAAGAAGCAAACCTATTGCAATCATATCATGCCATTATGACATCTCAATGTGCCTTACAGCCAATAAAACACTTTTATGAAGGTGTGAATGCATTGGTTTTGATTTTCCAAATCTTCACAGATTCCCAAAAGGTCCCAGTGGATTGGAAATCCACAAATGTATTTGTGTGAGAAGGAACTGCAGATATTGGTTTAAACTGAAGTTTGACACAAAAAGCTGGAGTAACGGGACAGGCAGCATCTCTGGAGAGAAGGAACGGGTGACATTTCGGGTTGAGACCCCTCTTCAGACAAATGTATTTCATTTGTTCAAGGATGGAGGGAGACAAAAAGCAGCAAATCACAGGGCAGTCAATCTTTCATGTGCTTCCAAGGTGGACCCAGCGTGGGGGGGACCGACGTGAGGGAGGGGGAAGAACAATGGGCAATGGGGACCTGGCATGGGGGGGGGGAGAGAACAATGGGATTCCTGGAGCGGGGGTACTTTGTAACTTTGTGAACACCCTTTATGGGTGACTATTTGCGCACCTTGGGTATGCAAGCAAAGAATTTCACCGTGACCTATCACATGTGACAATATAGTATTCATTCATTCATTCATTTATCATTCATTAATTGACTAAATTTCTCTTAGTGTAGATGTATGGTTAAAAACACATAGAATTGATGGGAGTGTGAGAAGAATAAAATGGAATTTGTGCAGGATTAGTATAAGCAGGCGCTTGAACCCCAGCATGGTCTCGGTGTGTCAAAGGAACATGTTGCAAACTGTATGTCTCTATGACTCTATGAAATTCATTTGATTTCTTTGAGGATATAACTGGCAGTGTGTAAAGAGGATCAAATAGATCGAGAGAACACACTTCTCAAAATTCTTACTTTCTATGAAGGAAACAAAGAGGAAAAGAAAAATTTGAAAAGCAAGGACCTCTGATGCTACAGCACCATACACCTCTGTCACATGTGTGGAAGGAACAAACAAACCCAGATTGGTCTAATCAGCCATATCAGTATGTATCTCAAAACTATAGGTTAAATATCATGGTCTTGCCTAAGAACGAGTGATGAACAACAGCTACAAACTTTCCACCTGACCAGCCTCCACATTTAACTGATCATCCATCACAATTTTCACCAGCTCTAACGCCACTAGACACATTTCCTTTCAAAATTTCACAGGAATTCCCTTTGAAACTCAATGCTAACTTAGTTTCACTTGCACTAATGCCGACTGACCTGTTGAGTATTTCCAAAATGTATTCCCTCCTCTTATCTTTGATGAAAATTGTGCTGCCGATGTGGATATAAAGCATGGAATCTAAGTGTAGACGCCGTCCCCAATTTGTTAAATATGGCCTTGTGCAATGTGTTGTCCAGATCCTTCAGCTGGATAAAGGGGACTCAGTGGGTCCTGATTTGATCAAAGGCACTTGTATCTGAAGGCATTGTAGAGTGGAGCACCAAGCCAGTGGGCCATCAGCCCCAAGGTAGACTTGATCTGATACCATAAAGGTCCAGGACTTGAGTCAGGGACGGAAAACCCGGAGGGGGGGCAGAGGCAACATGTTCCCCCTCCGCCCCATGGTTTTGAGAGATGGGGGGACATCCCCCTCAAGTTTTTGTCATCTGGATTTTAAAATCTCCGCTTTCCGCAAGACAGTGGAGATGGGACAGCTGATCGAGGGCGCTGATTGGACGAGAGAGACGTCGGTCAGCAGATAATGGGGGCGTGACATGATGGGGGGGTGGGACTGAGGATAGAGTGCGGTGATTGGAGGAGGCAAACGTGGCACAGACCTGCGCCTCATCCACAGCCAGGATCGATCCCGGCCGGCTCTCCAGCACTGTCCCGTCCCCACCCGAGTGCACCCCCCCACCCCACGGGTGGCCAGAGAGGTCGGGAGTCAGATGGGCACGGCGCCCCCAGGCCCACAGCCAGCGCAAAGAAGCAGCGCTAAACCCGGCTCATCTCTGCCTGTCCTGCCAGGTCAACCTGCCTGGGCTTGCGGGAAATATGGCCAGTGCAGAGAAGCAGTGCTGGTATCCCATCAGTCCGGTCAGGGCTGTAGGTTAATCCGGCGAGACAGGCAGAGTTGAGCTGCATTTAGTGCTGGATTGAGTGTGTGTGTGAGTGTGCGAATGCGCGCGCGGCCGCCAAAAAATTATGTCCCCCCTGTTCCCCGGTCCCCTCCATATTTTGATAGCGAGTTCCGTGCCTGCTGGAAATGTTCTTGTTCTGAACAGGGAGGAGAAGGTGACAAGGGCAGAGGTGTGCAAATTAATGAGTGCCAATCAAGGACTGTGGCGAGGCAATTCATGAATAAGGAAGACATTTCAGCAGCATACACTGAAAATGGGGAATAGGAAATAGGGATTAGTGGAGATTTCATGCTAAATCTGTAGTCAGGGAGGCTGACCTCTGTCTTATTGGTCTCAGATGTAAAGTTTCTTGCTAGATTCCCTGTGGCTATCAAATTGTACAACTCCTCCCCCTTTTGTTGTGGCGTAGACAGGACCCCACCTCCCCAAATCTTTGCACGTCCCCAATCCTTTCCACTTGTCACTTTAATTCTGTGTTTTATGATTGTCAGCAGATCAATATCCCTCCTGGGATAAATAAAGTTACAGTGGCTTGCAAAAGTATTCATACCCCTTGGACTTTTCCACATTTTGTCATGTTACAACCACAAACGTAAATGTATTTTATTGGGATTTTATGTGATAGACCAACACAAAGTGATGCATAATTGTGAAGTGGAAGGAAAATGATACATGGTTTCCAAATTTTATTACAAATAAAAAACTGAAAAGTGTGGCGTGCCAAACTATTCAGCACCCCTGAGTCAATACTTTGTAGAACCACCTTTCGCTGCAATCACAGCTGCAAGTCTTTCGGGGTATGTCTCTACCAGCTTTGCACATCTAGAGACTGAAATTTTTGACCATTCTTCTTTGCAAAATAGCTCAAGCTCAGTCGGATTGGATGGAGAGCGCCTGTGAACAGCAATTGTCAGGTCTTGCCAGAGATTCTCAATTGGATTTAGGTCTGGACTTTGACTGGGCCATTCTAACACATGAATATGCTTTGATCTAAACCATTCCATTGTAGCTCTGGCTGTATGTTTAGGGTTGTTGTCCTGCTGGAAGGTGAACCTCCGCCCCAGTCTCAAGTCTTTTGCAGACTCTAACAGGTTTTCTTCCAAGATTGCCCTGTATTTGGCTCCATCCATCTTCCCATCAACTCTGACCAGCCTCCCTGTTCCTGCTGAAGAAAAGCATCCCCACAGCATGATGCTGCCACCACCATGTTTCACAGTGGGGATGGTGTGTTCAGGGTGATGTGCAGTGTTAGTTTTCCACCACACACAACGTTTTGCATTTATGCCAAAAACTTCAATTTTGGTCTCATCAGACCAGAGCACCTTCCTCCACATGTTTGCTGTGTCCCCCACATGGCTTGTGGCAAACTGCAAACGGGACTTTTTATGGCTTTGTTTCAACAATGGCTTTCTTCTTGCTACTCTTCCATAAAGACCCGATTTGTGGAGTGCACGACTAATAGTTGTCCTGTGGACAGAATCTCCCACCTGAGCTGTGGATCTCTGCAGCTCCTCCAGAGTTATCATGGGCCTCTTGGCTGCTTCTATGATCAATGCTCTCCTTGCCCGGCCTGTCAGTTTAGGTGGACGGCCATGTCTTGGTAGGTTTGCAGTTGTGCCATACTCTTTCCATTTTCAGATGATGGATTGAACAGTGCTCCGTGAGATGTTCAAAGCTTGGGATATTTTTTTTATAACCTAACCCTGCTTTAAACTTCTCCACAACTTTATCCCTGACCTGTCTGGGTGTGTTCCTTGGGCTTCATGATGCCCCAAGGAACATTGTTTGTTCACTAATGTTCTCTAACAAACCTCTGAGGCCTTCACAGAACAGCTGTATTTATACTGAGATTAGATTACACACAAGTGGACGCTATTTACTAATTAGGTGACTTCTGAAGGCAATTGGTTGCACTGGATTTTATTTAAGGGTATCAGAGTAAAGGGGCTGAATACTTTTTCATGCCACACTTTTCAGTTTTTTATTTGTAAAAAGATTTGAAAACCATGTATCATTTTCCTTCCACTTCACAATTATGCGCCACTTTGCATTGGTCTATCACATAAAATCCTAATAAAATACATGTACGTTTGTGGTTGTAACGTGACAAAATGTGGACAAGTTCAAGGGGTATGAATACTTTTGCAAGCCACTGTATATCGTATCGTATCGTAAATCCACCAGGGCAGATAAGCAGTGAAATAGGTCAAGTTATGACCTTTTCCCTCTTTCCGTCTTCTAAACAATGTTGAAATAAATGATTTGGTCTATAATATGTGTAAACTTTTTGCCTTCAATATAGGAATTATAGGAAGACATTTAAGAGGTACTGTAGAGGCAAATTTCTAGAACTTAATGTTTTAGCAAGGCATTTTGCTGCCAACTCTATCTTGGCAAAGATGTCTACTCATTTGGTATTTTTTGGCTGTCAATAATTTCCATCTTATTGTCTGGAAAGCTTGTCTGCCTAAAGACAACTGAAAAGGCAAAGCCCATGTTTTTGCTTAACAAAATCCATTTATCCAACAATTTTAAGGGTGAATTCACAAACTGGAGATTAAAATCAACCTTAATAAAGCTCATTCCAGAGTTTGGTTAAATAAATACCAACAAATTATAAATATAAAAGTAAAAGCTTAATTCAGATTTCTCCCTCCTACTGAAAGAAAACACTGTTTAATTTATGTATAGGAAGGAACTGAGATGCTGGTTTACACCAAAGATAGACACAAATTGCCGGAGTAACAGTGGGACAGGCAGCATCTCTGGAGAGAAGGAATAGGTGATGCTTTTAGTCAAGATTCTTCTTCAGACTGAGAGTCAGGGGAGAGTTAAACTAGAGATACGGAAGGGTACAAAGAGCATGTAAGGTGTGAAAAGGACAGATCAAAGCAGGCAATGGTCAAGGAAATGTGCAATGCTACATTGTTGACTCAGGGAAGGTGACAACGAGGCATACAAACAGTAATATTAATCAGGAAGACAGTGAAACTAATGAAATATGAGGTGCTGTTCCTCCAATTTGCATTTGGCCTCTGACAGTGGAGGAGGCCCAGTACAGAAAGGTCAATATGGGAATCGAGGGGGAGTTAAAGTGTTTAACAACCGGGGGATTGCATTGGTTTAGGCAGACTGAGCAAAGGTGTTCAGCTAAACGATCACCCAGTCTGCATTTGGTCTCGCCGATTTATGGGATTCCACACCTAGAACAGCGGATACATTAGAGGTTGGAGGAGGTGCAAGTGAACCTCTGCATCACCCAAAGGGACTGTCAAGGTCATTGGATGGAGTCGAAGGAGGGTGTACAGGGGCAGGTCTTGCATCTCCCACGGTAGCAGTGGAAAGTACCTAGGGAGGGGGTGGTTTGGGTGGGAAGGGTTGAGTTAACTAGGGAATTGCAGAAGGAACGGTCTCTGCAGAAAGTAACCTTTGCTTTCCTTATCTCTCTGACCGTCGCTCTCTGTTCTCTGACTAGTTTCTCTGTCCTCCTAGTTAATTTTACTGTTTGTATGCCTCGTTGTCACCTTCCCCTCAGCCAACAATGTAGCATTGTACTTTTTTTTGATCATTGTCTGCTTTGATGTGTTCTTTTCACATTTTACATGCTCTTTGTACTCTCCCATATTACTTGTTTAATAGTAAGATTAAATGAGAACATTCTTCAAAGCAGCGGTGTGGAATCACAGAATGCACCATGACTGGAAATAGTAAGATTAAGAACGTAGAACATACCAGTTGACCTTATGATAGAGGGTGGGAGCGGAGGGCACGAAAATCCCTCACCGCAACTCCTCATGAAATAAAGATCAACCTTCGAACTTGGTAAGTTCTTGTTTAATCTTACTATTTTATTTCGGAGATCACGTGAGTGACTTCGTGAGGATTTCAAACTTCTGTGATTTCACGCCCTGGACATCGTCCATGCTATCACACTGTCACAATACTGATGGAGGAAGGCTGTTAATGCATTCCAGACTGAACAGACTGAAAAATAATGCATATTTATTACACAAATAATAACAAAAACAATACCCCTAACTCGGGGACAAACATTCACAGAGCGGCTCCCAGCACAACTTCTGCGAACGTTGCGGGGGCGACCAGCAGTTTGTTGTAGAACCGCTGGAAGGTTGCTTCACTAGTCCAGCCCCCGATGGTGAGGATGTGGTCCATAGGCACCTCCATGGCCCTCGCCGCTGATGTGGATGCAGCCCTGGTAGAGTGAGATTTAAAAATGTTAGTATCTATTCCTGCTGCACCCAACACCGCCCTGAGCCACCTTGCAATAGTCTGCACAGTCACCCGGTGATGTGGAGGTTTGTGGCTGATGAGGAGCCCCTGCTCCATCTTCCGGATGGTTCGAGTAGTGCGGATGTAGAGGCGGAGATGGGTGACTATGCAGAGGGTGGCATCAGTGGGGTACGCCCGAAATTCCAACTGCAGCCCATGAGCCCCAGGTCTGTGCTGCTTCAATAGGTCCTGGACAAAGAAAGTCACCTTTGCAGGGGTGGAGACCATGCTATCCAGCCGCAGCTTCTGTAATGCCTGGACCCGTTGAGCTGTAGTCAGTGCCATCAGCATCACCACCTTGAGGGTGAGCTTTTTGAGTGGTAACTCTGTCATAGGAGACCAGCTCCTCAGTAGGGTCAGAACGATCCCTACGTCCCAGGTGATGTGGTATCTGGGCCGTGGAGGGTTGGTGTTAAACACTCTCCTCATGAATTTAGACACCAGGTGGTTAGAGCCTACACCTATGTCTAGGTAAGAGGACAGTGCAATCCTGGCACTAGCTAAGGCCCGCATCGTAATGAAGGCCCGCTAGGAATTCCAGGACATCAGGGATCGTAGCCGAGCTGGAGGTCGTGTTGGTACGGGAGCAGAATGCCTCCAACTTCCTGACCTGGGTGAGGTACTGCCTTCTGGTTGATGCTCGGCATGACGCTGAAATGAGGTCCATGGCTCTTGGTGATATGCCGGCCTTGACGAGCGGCCTCTTTAGAACCTGCAGGCCAACGTGTTTAGGTGACCATGACACGGGTGACTGTCCCCCAGTAATCAATTTTGGGTTTTTACCAAACTGAATCCACGGACGTTTCAAGATTTGGAGGACCATCGGGTACCATGGCTGTGTAGGCCAGTCGGGTATGATCAAAATGCCTGTTGCAGAATCCAGTTGAATTTTCTGCAATACCCGACTGATGAGGCAGAATGGGGGAAATGCGTAGCAAAACCATGTCCCCGAATGGAGAGAAAAAGCATCCATAGCTACTGCCCCAGAGTCTGGTTCCCAAGACACATATGTTGGTATCTGATGGTTCAACCTGGACGTAAAGAGGTCAATATCTGGTGTGCCAAAGTGAGCTATAATTTCAGCAAAAATTTGGGGATGCAACATCCACTCGATGTTATCATTGAACACTCGTGACCTGGTGTCCGCCACTGTATTGAGCTTCC
The DNA here is from genome assembly GCA_035221665.1 of Okamejei kenojei. Lineage (NCBI taxonomy): Eukaryota > Metazoa > Chordata > Chondrichthyes > Rajiformes > Rajidae > Okamejei > Okamejei kenojei. The sequence continues at coordinate 103,077,730 of CM069134.1, read as the reverse complement.
CTGGTAAATAGGTCGCTGTGATCCAAATATTTCTCTCAATGCACCAGTGCCAGATTGTGTTTGCCAATTCATCACAAAATAATGACCTGATACCACCCATATGAATGATATAAGCCACCACCGTTGTGTTATCTATTTGGAGGCGGACATGTAAGTGCCGCGAGTTAGTGCAGTAAGCCCGCAGTCCATGGAAAGCCCCTAACATCTCCAGATAATTTATCCCTTGTGTCTGGAGGAGGGTAGACTCGTGAGGGTCCCATCTGCCACCACAAATGGACATGGTGTCAGTTGCACCCCAATCTTGTGCGCTTGCGTCAGTCTGTAGCACGACGGATGGGTTGCTAACAATGATGGGTCTGTGACACTCGCTAATATTGTCAATCCACCATTGAGGCTCTAGCCGTATTTGGCAACCGTATTGATCTGTGAAAGTGCCCAGCATTTGCTTTTAATGCTGCGATCTTTGCTCTTTGTAAATTTTGGTAATGTAATGGTCCAAATTGCGCAGCTGAGAATGTAGCTACCAATTTCCCAATTACCTTTTGCCGTTTGTCAGATAGTCGGTACCCTGGCGCAAGCAAGGCTATAGCATGCTTCTTTTATGTCTAAAGCTTTGTTGGTCGGGATAGTGATCATCATTAAGTTTGTGTCAATGGTGAAACCGAGGTAATCCATAACTTGAGAGGGGTTCAGTTTGGATTTGTCTGGATGGGTTACAAACCCTAACGTCTCGAATAAAGATTTGGTCGCTGTAACTGCCAGCGTAGCCAATCTGTCCCACGATAAGGATATCGTCTAAATATGCCATGACGATATAATTTTGTTGTCAGGGGAGTGCCAATATGGGTTTTACTAATTTGGTAAATAGTCTGGGGGCTGTGGTTAACCCATTGGGTAAGGCTTTGTATTGCCACAACTGTCCCTTCCAGACAAATTTCAGGAACTTCCTGTGCGATTCTGTGATGGGAACTGTATAGTATGCATCTTTTAAATCGATGCAGGCCATAAAGTACCCCGGGTAAAGCAGCTGCTTAGCTGTTTCAAAGGTTTCCATTTTAAAATGGGTATATTGTACAAAAGTGTTTAATTGGGTTAGCTCTATGATAATCCGACACCCCCCATCTTTTTTGGTTTTTGTAAAGATGTTAGACACAAACTCAAGGGGTTCGTGTGTCGTTTTACCAATAACCCCTTTGGCTGCTAGCCGTAAGATTTCAGCATGTCCCTCCTCTATCTCATTCTGAGAGAGCATAAAAATGCGCTGAGGTTCATGCTGTATAGGGGGAAGTTTACCATCAATAAATTCTATGACGGAACCGTGAACACTTTGTAGAATAAATGTGTCTGTGGTGATTGCATCCCAAGCACCACAAAATGCCCGCAACCATCCCCCGACTTGTGCGGGTAGAAGTGCTACTGCCTTAGAGGAACCAGACCCCCTTACCTCCATGGTTAACGGCGGGTCTTGGCGTATGGCGTTTTGGGGGGACGTTGCGGTGCTTGTCGTGGCGGTGGCCGCATCTTCCATGCGGGCCTCTGCAGGCCTTGCCCTAAAAAAGGCCGCTGCTGTTGGGGAATTGGAGGCGGATAGGTCCTTGGTGTCCTATCCGGCTGGCGTGGTTTCCAAGTAGTGTATGGTTGTTGTCGCTGATATGGGTGTACTTTAGCTGGTGGAGATTTCATAAGGTCCACGGTCTTGGCATCCTCGTCGAGTTCTTTGACTTGCTTGGAGAGATCTTCCCCAAACAGCTGATGAGGTGGTGGAGTGGTGGAGGGATGGCACAACCCTGCAAATTTCGGGTTGAGAGTGGGCCGGATGGAGCTCTTGCGCATACAGTTGATTTCAAACTGGGTGTTGCAGAGAAGTGCCAGGGCATCCTGCTGCTCGCTGGTCACATTATCACCATCGAGGGTCTTGGCATACGCCATAATGCCCGTCGACAGGAGCTTCAGGATTCGCTGGAGACGGACATCCTACATCTTGGTGGCGGTGCTCAAGTTTCCCCAGATATGGGCATTAACCGTGGAAACACTGAGATTGATGCAGTTCTCAGGCGGCCTTAACTTGTCCATAGTCTCATTGACTACCTGACCCTGAAGCTGGTGAGTGGTCAGGTAATTAATGGTGCCCACCAGTTTGGGGTGCAGTGGCTCCCCTGTGTGGGTAGCCATGGCAAATTTCCCCACTACGTCCAGCAGGTCCACATCGTGCTCTGGCTCTGCGGCCTCCGGCATCCCTGGGTCTTCATCGAAGGCAGTGGCCTGACAACTGCTGGCACTCCTAGCTGGAGAAGATGAGATGCTGAGCGGTCTACTGGCGTGGCTAGTGGAGGTCCGAGACTCCCGTTCATCCCGGGCCATGTCCCGCTGGAGCAGTTGCTCCACCAAAAGCTCCAACCGAGCAATGCGACCGCCTTCCCTTTCCAATTCCCCGCTACTCGCGGCGGACAACCCAACTTCCCCAGGCTCTGCAAATTCTCTGGGGCTTCCACCAGCGGACCACACCTCCATAAGATGCAGACTAGGGTCCGATGGTAGGTTGTCGTGGGCTACTGCTCCTGCAGGCCCATACGACTCCCACACGGACTTTCCGCTAGTCGGCCATCGAGCGGACTGTGGCGGACCACCTGCCTGGTAGGAAGGCAGTGGAGATGAGTCGGCACCGGCCCCCGGTACCTGGCTCCCCGAAGTCCGTGCAGGCTTACCTCCACAAAAGCCCAATTTTCTCCGTGGAGGTGCATGGTCGGCAGCTGCCAGAGCTAAGCTAACCGACTGTCTACTGCTGCCACCAGCGCCCTTGACCGCAGCCTGACGCGGCGTTCTGTCAGCAGCTCCTGCAGGGCTGCTCGACGCAGCAGTAGCTCTGCCGGTCTGCCGTACGGCAGATATCCCCGGCAGCTGTACGTGGCGTGCCGCGGCTGCGGGGCTCCCCTGTAGCGCAGCCTTTCCCCGGCCCGGCCCGGCCCCCGTGGATCCACAGCAACACGGGGTGATGCTGCTGTCGGCGAGCGAGGCACTTTGCCACGTACCTGTTTGCTCCGCCGCTTCCTAGGGGATGGGGGCACGAAGTCTGGGTCTGGAATTTCCAGCTCCAGTGCGGACATCCATTCGGGAGATAAGTCAGGCACTGGTGTAACGGAAGCGCCCGACTCCCGCACCTTTACCCCCGGCTGTCCGGATGCTGCCGGTGGTGCTCGCAGCTCCGGAGAAAGTGGCCGCTGGCTTGTCGGCGTCCCGCGGCTCTTGGAAAGTTTCGCCTTCCCTTTCCCTTTGCCGTCCATGCTGTAACCAACTAAATGTTAGTGCACTTACCTGAACGGCCTTTTTGAAGGAGCTAGTGGAGAGAGCGCACTCCCCCCCCAGCTTGTCGATGCAAATGTGAGCGACGATATGTCGCGCATGTGTGCTGGCGGGGTCTTCACGAAGTCACTCACGTGATTCCGAAATAAAATTTATATTTACATTGCAATTTTTGTTCCATAACAATATAAGCAGCTTTGTGTGTGCATGATGAAGAAGTAGAGTGGAAGGGAATAAAAGGAACTGTGTAAAATTAAGCACATAAAAAGGATCAAAGCTGATTTATTTTAATGGATTACAACTCCCATCTGCAAACTGACCATTGAAAAATTTACATTCAGTACACTAAGATTCAAATGGCATGTTAGAGATCCCCACCGCACAAAATTAGCACACTGCCAGAGTACTGAAATCAATTTAAACATAGCTCTCTTAAATGATCTAGCTTAAAGTTTAATAAAGTAATCTTAGATTGAGGCTAATAATGAAGAAAATCAATTTAATAATGTATCATAAACAGCAATTAATCAGTACCCTCAAACAGCTTACTTAATTAGAGATGCATTTAACATTAAAATAAATTGTTTGACAATGGATAACCTTGCAATGTCCTAGCTATTCTGTGTTCCTCCATTCTTGGCCTCTTGTTCATTTCTGACTATTCTGGCTCTTCACTGGGAACTGTGCCTTTAATTTTGCAGTACATGCCTAAAGTGCTTTTGTTCTCTAATCCACACTCTCTTTTAAGGTGTAGGAAGGAACTGCAGATGCTGGTTTACACCGAAGATAGATACAAAAAGCTGGAGTAACTCAGCAGGACAGGCAGCATCTCTGGAGAGAAGGAATGGGTGATGTTTTGGGTCTGAAGAAGAGTCTCGACCCAAAACATTTCCCATTCCTTCTCTCCAGTGATGCTGCCTGTCCCGCTGAGTTACTTCAGCTTTTTGTATCTATTTATGACTATCTTGTATTGTGTATATTATATCTATTAAAACAATAATTGAAATGTTTGGATAATATTGTGGCAGTCCCTGGATATTAGGCCACTCCTTGGGTTATATTGTATATAGTTTTTACAGTAAGCATTGGCCTAATGTGTCAGGGGTGACATTTGCTGTCAGCACAAAAATAGCCTAAAAGCTTGGTAAAAGAAACACAAAAAGGTTAGCTGAAATAAAACAGATTATTTTCATGATTAAGTTTAGCTTAGTTTAGAGATACAGAATGGCCTATGAGTCCGCGCCAACCAGCGATCTCCGCACACTAACACTATCCTGCACACACTAGGGGCAATTTACAATTCTACCAAGCCAATTAGCCTACAAACCTATATGTCTTTGGATTGTGGGAGGAAACCGGAGTTCCAGGAGAAACCTCATGCAGGTCAAGGGAAGAACGTGCAAACTCCACATAGACAGCTCCCATAATCAGGATCAAACCCGGGTCTCTGGCGTTGTATGGCACCAACTCTACTGCTGTACCACCGTGCCAACCGTTCAATGTCATTAAGCAATGCTGCCAGACATTGCGTTTTCACCTGGACTGCTTGATTTTTTGTATTCATTCCCATCCATTCATAATTTCCTACTTATTCCATGTTGTCTTCATATGCAGGGCTGGGAATACTCTTCCTTTGTGCTGGATGTTTCAGTAAAATACTATTTCACCCCAATCACCACGGATGGTGAAAGTGATTTTACATCCAATTTTCTGACTCAGGCAGAGTTGCCAAGCTCAAATCAGTACCACTTCTGTTCCACATTTTGTTTTTTTTTCCTGAGTCAGTTCCTCAAGCCAGGTTATAACTTCATGGTAGTAAGCACGAGAGTTTAAATTTGTCAGTATTTGGATGGTCACACCTGTGCTTTCTCAATGTAATGGATTGAACTTGCATGTGCCTGTCCAAAGCCATATCGTTATTTTGGGAAGTTTGGCTAGACTTTGGTTAGGCCGCATTCGGAGTATTGCATAGGAAGGAACTACAGATGCTGGTTTAAACCAAAGATAGACACAAAAAGCTGGAGTTACTCAGTGGGAGTTCTCTGGAGAGAAGGAATGAGTGACATTTTGGGTCGAGAACTTTAGTGTCATAGAGTCATAGAGTGATACCGTATGGAAACAGGTCCTTCGACCCAACTTGCCCACACTGGCCAACATGATTCAGATACACAAGTCCACCTGCCTGCCTTTGGTCCATATCCCTCCAAACTTGTCATATCCATGTACCTGTCTAACTGTTTCTTAAACGTTGGGATAGCCCCAGCATTGACTACATCCTCTGACAGCTTGTTCCATACACCCACCACCCTTCTTCAGACTGACGTATTGTTGCAGGTTGGTCAGGCTTTAGTTTGGCCTCATTTGTAATGTTATGTGCAGTCCAATTAGTACTTTGGTTTGCCTGCATTTGGAGTATTGTCTGCGGTCTGGCCGCCCCATGACAGGAAGGATGAGGAGGCTTTTTAGAAAGTGCAGAAGAGGGTGATCAGAATGTTGCTTGGATTAGAGGGCATTAACTATAAGGTGAAGTTGGAAAAACTTGGATTAATAGACAATAGACAATAGGTGCAGAAGTAGGCCATTCGGCCCTTCGAGCCAGCACCGCCATTCAATTTGATCATGGCTGATCATCTCCAATCAGTAACTCGTTCCTGCCTTCTCCCCATATCCCCTGACTCGCTATCTTTAAGAGCCATATCCAGCATGCCCCTGAACGTATCCAGAGAACTGGCCTCCACCGCCCTCTGAGGCAGAGAATTCCACAGACTCACAACACTCTAGGAGAAAACGTGTTTCCTCATCTCCATTCTAAATGGCTTACCCCTTATTCTGATAAGGCCTCCTGGTTCTGGACTCCCCCAACATCGGGAAGATGTTTCCTGCCTCTAGCGTGTACAAACCCTTAACAATTTTATATGTTTCAATAAGATCCCCTCTTATCCTTCTAAACTCCAGAGTGTACAGGCCCAGCCACTCCATTCTCTCAGCATATGACAGCCCCGCCATCCCGGGAATTAACCTTGTAAACCTATGCTGCACTCCCTCAATAGCAAGAATGTCCTTCCTCAAATTAGGGGAGCAAAACTGCACACAATACTCCAGGTGTGGTCTCACTAGGGTTCTGTACAACCGCAGAAGGACCTCTTTGCTCCTAAACTCGACTCCTCTTGTTATAAAAGCCAACATGTCATTCGCTTTCTTCACTGCTTGCTGTACCTGTACCTGCATGCTAACTGATGAACAAGGACACCCAGATCCCATTGTACTTTCCCTTTTCCCAACTTGATGCCGTTTAGATAGTAATCTGCCTTCCTGTTTTTGAGACCAAAGCGGATAACCTGTCCAAGTCACCCTGCATTCTCATAGCACCCTCCTCACAGTTCCACTGCCACCCAGCTTTGTGTCATCCGCAAATTTGTTAATGTTACTTTGAATCCCTTCATCCAAATTATTGATGTATGTTGTAAATAGCTGTGGTCCCAGCACCGAGCCTTGCGGTACCCCACTAGTCACTGCCTGCCATTCTGAAAGGGACCTGTTAATCCCTACTCTTTTTTTCCTGTCTGCCAACCAATTTTCTATCTGTCAGCACTCTACCCCCAATACCATGTTTTCTGCATTGCCAGAGGCTGAGGAGAGACCTGTTAGAAGTATATAACATTGTGAGAGGCATTGATTGGGTGGACAGCCAGAACCTTAGCTAGGAGTATGGTGTTTACAGAAATGTTATGCTGCTACAAGTAAGAATTTCATTTTTCTGTTTTCGGTACATATCACAATTAAACACTCTTGACATCCTTGACTTTTGACAGAACAACGATTGTGCTCTCAACTAAAGCAAGACAAAGGAGCTGATTGTTGACTTCAGTAGGGGAAAGCTGGCTTTCCACAAAGTTGTCCACATCGACAGGCCAATAATGGAGAGAAACAACAGCTTCAAATTCTTGTGTGTGCATATCTCTAATGATTTATCCTGGGCCAGCACATCAAAGCAATCATCAGTGCCTCTACTTTTGTAGAAGATTGAGGGGATTCAGTATGTCAATGAATGCCCTGTTGTGCTCACCACAATGAGGTCATCACCTGGCTCAAAGAGTTGGCTTCAGGAAAGGACACAAAATGTGGAACAGAAGTTGAACTGACCTGAGCTCAGCAACTCTGCCCTATTCAGAAATTTGAATGTCCTATCACTTTCGCCTTGGATGGTGTTTGTGGTGGAAATGTATTTTACTGAAACATCCAGCACAAATGAAGAGTATTCCCAGCCCCATGTATAAAGACAAAATGTAATAAGCAGAGAATGATGTGTGAATGGGAATGAACAAAAAATCAACAAAGAGTTCAGATGAAAATGCAATCTTTAGCATCATCATGTAAATACATTGAGTGAGATAACTTTTAGTCATGAAATTAATCTGTCTTTTAACAAAACTTTTGTGTTTCTTTTATCCAGCTTAAAGGCTATTGTTGAGCTGTCAACAAATGTCAGTCCTGACACAGCAGACCAATGTTTATTGTAAAAATGATGCACAATATTATCCAAACTTTTAATTTACAGTTTTAATAGATATAATATGCATAATTACAGGATAGTCAAATATGCATGTTGGAAAAGTTAAAAGATGAATAAAAAGGAACTGCTGATAGAAGTTGAATGTAGAGAGCATACTGGTTGGCTGAATCACAGCTTCATTCTGCAATTCAAACACCCAAGAACAAAGGAGACCACAAAGAGTGCGGTCCATCACAGGTACTGAACCCCCCTCCTTTGAGATCAAAAAGGCAGTAAATATCATCGAAGGTCCACACCACCCTGGCCATGCTCTTGCTTCACTGCTATCATTGCAAAGAAGGTACAGGAGCTTGAAAACTGTTACCACCAGTTTCAAGAATAGCTTCTTCCCAACAACCATCAGGTTCTTGAGCAATGCACAAAACTAACCTCAGAAACTAGGATCTTCCTTTGACTGCATCTTTGGTTGCACTACAGAATTGCACTGCTATGGTTACCTAATGTTATGGTTTAGTTTAGTTTAGAGATACAGCATGTAAACAGGCTATTTGGCCCACCGAGTCTGCACCGACCAGCGATCCCCGCACATTAACGCTATCCTACGCACACTAGGGACAATTTACACTTACACCAAGCTAATTAACCTACAAACCTGTACGTCTTTGGAGTGTGGGAGGAAACTGAAGATCTCGGAGAAAACCCACACTGTTACGAGGAGAACGTACAAACTTCATAAAGACAGCACCCGTAGTTTGGATCGAGCCCGGGTCTCTGGCGCTGTAACGCAGCAACTCTACCGTTGCACCACCGTGTTGCCACTGTTATACATTTATTTTATTTGTGATTATTATATGTTATCTGTGTATTATTGCGGTGGCGGACCTGCTTAACTGCAGGAAGTAATACTTTAATTGTACTGTTCTTTGGTACATATGACAAAAAAAAACACTTTGGATTCTTGACATTTATCTGTTAGATGAAGTGAATATATCTGCACAGATGTTCGCCCTCTCGCTCATAGCTTTCTGTCTAGCTAATAGGTACTTAGGAATTTCCTTAGCCTTGACCCAGGAACAGAATCTCCTCAAATTTAAACAATTTAAATCTAGTCAGTCTCCCACAGTTTTGCACGCAAGAAGTCAAGGTCAAGTGTAGCCTTCAGATATGGTAGAGTTAGAGGAAAATAAGTAGCCAAGGAGCAATTTACTCCCCATTTTGAGTCAAGCATTCTGCCCTCAATTCCCATGTTCAGATTTAAAATAGGAGCTGCCTTTGTAACCATGTCACACTGTAATTACATCCTCGAACCCATGGATCCCCTGCAGCCACTAGTGGGAGGTGTAATTACAGGCTGACAAGTTTCTGTGGGCAGTTTCGATTATAAATGTGGACACAGGAATTTAGAGTGGAAAAAGTTGAAAAGAAGAACAACTCGAGACAAGGAGCCAGTTTTTGTTCGATCACGCCATCCTTTGACATTTTCAGTCAGTCAGACTGACTCCAGTGGGGTTAGTTGTACATATTTAAGTAACATTTTGTTTGCCTACACATTTGCTGAAAGTGCAGTCTGGCAATAATGTAAAGATGTGCCAGGACACTGCAGACTAGAGTTAACAATGGGTCCATTAGTCACTGGACATAAGGAGTAAAAATCAAAGGCTGGGGAGGAAGATTAATTAGCGTTGATGAATTCAAATCTAAATTTGCCATAGAAAGAAAAGTATGGGCAGCACAGTGGCACAGAGGCAGAGTTGTTGCCTTCCAGCACTTGCAACGCCGGGGATCCGGGTTCGATCCTGACCATGGGTGCTGTCTTAACGAGTTTGTACGTTCTCTCCGTGACCGTATGGGTTTTTGCTGAGTTTCCATCACATGAGTTTTCAGTTTCCGTCACACTATAAAGACACATACCTATGTAGGTATATTGGCTTGGTATAAGTGTAAATTGTCCCTAATGTGTGTAGGATAGTGTTAATGTGCGGGGTTGCTGGTTGGTGCGAACCTAGTTGGCCGAAGAGCCTATTTCCATGCTGTATCTCTGAACTGAACTAAACTAAACTAAAAAGTAAAGTGAAGGGAAATAAAACAGGAAAAACGAGAGAAAAGGGCAAATAAAAATTATGTTTAAATTAAAAAATAGATTTTTTCCAAAATCATCTAAAATAATTGACATCACCTTTTGGAACTTTTCACTCACTGGACAAAAGTTTTTGGTAATCAGTAACAATTAACACATTATTGAAACTTATAGTCTTAATTACTCTTGACTTTGTTTGATGAATCTCATGAACAACTGACGTGCCACCACAAGCAATTGGAAAAGATTATGTGTGAAAACCCATTTTTGCAAAACGAATCATAGAATGGCCATTTCCCAGCTTGTTCCATATCTTTCCACAATCATCCAGAAACTTCATAGGGGCATGAAGATTCTCTGATTCCACAATTCATGCAGAGCTTTAACCCTGAATCTGCATTTATTCTACCCTTAAATCAGCTCAAATCCTTGCAGCACTCAAATCCTATGCCACTTGTAACCAAGGGGAATAGGACCTTCTCATTTACTCTATCAAGGCCTTATATCTCAAGGCTTTGTGATTATTGGGTGAGAGCACTTGTTATCTCTTATGTGAAATTGATTTTTTGAACCCATTAATTAATCCTAATGCCTGGGAGAAGCTTTCAGCATGAAAGCTGACATAATCAAAGTGATGTATTTGACAGGAATACGGAATTCAGATGAGATAGACAGTACTCTGGGAGGATTAGAAAATATCAAACTTATTGGGTTTACAATACTTTGTTAGGTCATATTTAGTATTTCTTCCATTTATGGCTGCCCTGTTACAAGAAGGATGTGGACAATTTGCAGAGGATGCAGAAGAGAGTTTTGATAATGCTACCTGGATTTGGTGGTGTTAGCTACAAGGAGAGTAAGTAAGTAAGTAAGTAAGTAAGTAATTGGCCAAGTATTCACATACAAGGAATTTGCCTTGGTGCTCTGCCCACAAGTAACAACATGACATACAGTGACAGTTACGAATGACTCAGAAAACACTAAACATTAATCATAATTAGACATTATTGATAAAACACTATTTATCAAGCATGTGAACCAACAAAATACCAGATCAAAGGGAGGCTACAGATTTTTGGTTGTTGAGTAGAGCAACTACTCGTGGATAAAAACTGTTTTTATGTCTGGCTGTGGCAGCTTTGACAATCCAGAGTCGCCTTCCAGAGGGAAGTGATTCAAAGACTTTGTAGCCAGGGTGAGAGGGGTCAGAGATGATCTTGCCCGCTCGCTTCCTGGCCCTTGCAGTATACAGTTCATCAATGGGGGGAAGGTTGCAGCCAATAATCTTCTCTGCTGATCGGACGATTCTTTGCAGCCTCCAGGTGTCGTGTTTGGTGGCTGAGCCAAACCAGCCCATTATGGAGAAGGTGAGAACAGATTCTACAATGGCTGTGTAGAATTGGACCATCATTGCTTGATTGTGGCTGATTGTGCTTCCTCAGCTGCCGCAGGAAGTACATCCTCTGTTGTGCCTTTTTGACTGTGGAGTCGATGGTAGCCCCCCACTTAAGGTCCTTGGAGATGATGGTTCCCAGGAACTTAAAAGACTCCATAGAAGTGACTGTGGTGTTGTTGATGGTGAGTGGCGTGAGGGGAGGGGAGCTCTCCTAATGTCTACAATCAATTCCACTGTCTTAAGAGCATTGAGCTCTAGGTTGCTGCTATGGCACCAGGACGCCAGCTGTGACACTTCCTGTCTGTAGGCAGATTCCTTCCCATCCTGGATCAGTCCAATCAGGGTTGTCTCATCTGCAAACTTGAGAAGCTTGACAGAGGTGTCTGTGGAGGTGCAGTCATTGGTGTAGAGAGAGTAGAGGAGAGGAGAGAGTACGCAGCCTTGCGGTGCTCCTATGCTGAGCGTTTGCGGGTCAGAGTTGTGCTTTCTCAGCCTCACATGCTGCTTCCTGTCTGTGAGGAAGTTGGTGATCCACTGACAGAGGGGTTCGGATCCAGAGAGGTTGGATAAACATGGCTTGTTTTCTCTGGAATGCTGGGTTGATGAGTGACTTGAAAGAAATAAAATAAGATTATGAGAGGCATAGATAGGGTAGACAGTCAGAACCTTTCTCACAGGGTGGAAATGTCAATAGGTTTAAGGTGAGAGGGCATAGTTTAAAGGAGATGACTGAGGTAAGGGTTTTTTTACACAGAAGGTGGTGGACGTCTGAAACGCATGCTCGGGGTGGTGGCAGTGGAGGCTTTTAGATGGGCACATAGATATGCAGGGAATGGAGGGATATAGATCATGTGCAAGCACTGAGATTAGTTAATCTTGATTTCATGCTTGGCATGGGCATTGTAGGCCAAAAGACTTGCTCCTGTGCCATACTTTTCTATGCTCTATGTTATGTTCTATGTACACCCTTCTTACTTGTTAAGGTCACACATTTTGCTACTATAACCATATAACATATAACCATATAACAATTATAGCACGGAAACAGGCCCTCTTGGCCCTTCCAGTCCGTGCCGACCATTTGTTTTCCCCTAGTCCCATCTACCTGCACTCAGACCATACCCCTCCATTCCCTTCACGTCCATATACCTATCCACTTTACTTTTAAATGTTAAAATCGATCCTGCCTCCACCACTTCTGCTGGAAGCTCATTCCACACAGCCACCACCCTCTGAGTAAAGAAGTTCCCCCTCACGTTACCCCTAAACATCTGTCCCTTAATTCTCATGTCATGCCCTCTTGTTTGAATCTTCCCTACCCTCAATGGGAAAAACGTATCCACGTCAACTCGCTTGCTCAAGTTGTCAACTCCACTAGCTTGCCCATTGCAAAGAATGTTCTCTCTGCCTTTAGAGTCCAAGACCACTTACTTGCCTTGGCTGTTTCCTACTATTAAGCATTACTAACCAAAAGGAAAATGTTCAAAATCAGAGATCGCTTTGAACCCATGAATATCTTAAACATAATTAACTTAATTTCTTAACTTGAATTGTAGAAGCCGTAATTAAATATTCTTAGATCCCTTTGCATATGTAAACTGAAATGCTAAGTGTTACCAGGTTATTGGGAGGGGCTGGAGTATAGAATGACAGAAAAATAATTATAGACTAGCCTAATCCCATGCTTATTTGCTGCTCCTACATGTTCACTGCTCAGCTGGAATCACTGCAAGGCAATCAAGCACGAGAATCCTTATTGATTTTGACACTTGCAGAATTTAATATTCACGAGGAAGTGCCCAAGAACTAATGATGGCCTTCAGGAGAACTGGAGAGAATATTCACAAAGAGGATATAAATGCCACAGGTTAGTGCTGGGCCTGTCGACATGAGGGATAATAAAAGGTACAAACTCCCACATGGTCAGAGTTCTACTAGTTTTATGTTTTGGTGCATTGTGAAGCACCAAATGTAGTCCCAAGGTACCAGAAAATAAAATAAACATGGTCAAAAAGAAATATTCTAATAAAAGCTCATTTAATCTACTGAAACCTATTACTCAAAATTCTCTTACCTTACATCCAATCTTTGAAAGTCCTAACAATTGCATCTCCACTAATCTGCCAGTAATATTATCTGGCTCTTTTATTGCTACATGTTTGAATTTATAATATCTGACATGCTTAACCATGCTTAACAATTTAACCAGTTTTTCTCTATACTGTACCATTGGTTGAACACACTTTTTAATCTCTTTTTGAACTTGACATCAGGTTTTGCACTCCTACATTCAAAATTCCAAATATCTATTGAATGTTAATAAGGAAACAGTTCACAATGAAATAGACATGGTCTTGTCAAAATGTTGTACAGTAAGTATTATGTCATTTTCACTGCCTACCAATTATATGCTGTTTAGTTAATATAGATTTTTAAAGTGGCTACCAAATTGCATAGACAATTATACAAGACCGAAATAGCTCCTTTGGCCTATGTTGTCTCTGCCGATTGCCAAACACTGATTTATACCACTCTCCATATTTGCATTGTTGTGCCAGAATCTACCACTTAACTACACCCTTGGGACAATTTACATTTGCCAATTAACCTACCAATCAATGTATCTTTGAGATGTGGGAGGAAACTGGAGCACCTGAAGGAAACTCACACAATGACAAAGAGAATGTGTAGAATCATAGAATCATAGAAAATAGGTGCAGGAGTAGGCCATTCGGCCCTTCGAGCCTGCACCGCCATTCAATATGATAATGGCTGAGCATCCAACTCAGTATCCTGTACCTGCCTTCTCTCCATACCCCCTGATCCCTTTAGCCACAAGGGCCACATCTAACTCCCTCTTAAATATGGCCAATGAACTGGCCTCAACTGGCCTGAATTGGGAGTGGCGGCGCTGCCCTGGCAGCAGCGGCTCGCCTGCAGTCCATCTGTTTTTCTTCTTTTTGTTGTTTTCTTGTCTTGTTTTAGCGTTAATTTGAGTTATTATGTAGTGTATGTGTGTGGGAGTGGTGGGAGAAACGTTTTTAGTCTCTTCCTTTCGGGGGGGATGCGTCTTTTCTTGTCGTATCCCCCGTCTCCGCTGAGGCCTAATGGCGGAGCTGGCGGCCTCCAACTGCGACCGACCCCGAGGCTCCGGAGGCAGAGCCAGCCAGTGGATGACATTATCGGGAGCTCGCAGGCCACAGGTTGGTGACCTGTTTTCCCGGAGCTCCTGCGGCAACAGCTGTGTCTGCTGGAGTGGAGGGCGGCAGCTTTGACCGCCCCGGGCCGCGGAGTGGAACCAGCCCGCTCGCGGAGCGCGGTTCACCCACGGGACTTATTTTCATCACCCAGTGCGGTCACAACATTGGAGGCCCAGATCCCCTCAGCGCAGAGGAAGAGGAAGAACAAGAAGGGAAGAGACAAAGACAAGATTTTTGCCTTCCATCACAGTGAGGAGGTGTCTGGTGAACTCAGTGTGGTGGATGTTAAATATATGTTTATTGTGTGTTTTGTTATTTACTATATGTATGACTGCAGGCAACAAAATTTCGTTCAGACCGCAAGGTCTGAATGACAATAAAGTTTTCCATGATTCCATGAATATGGCCAATGAACTGGCCTCAACTACCTTCTGTGGCAGAGAATTCCACAGACTCACTACTCTCTGTGTGAAAAATGATCTTCTCATCTCGGTCCTAAAAGACTTCCCCCTTATCCTTAAACTGTGACCCCTTGTTCTGGAGTTCCCCAACATCGGGAACAATCTTCCTGCATCTAGCCTGTCCAACCCCTTAAGAATTTTATAAGTCTCTATAAGATTCCTCCTCAACCTCCTAAATTCCAGCAAGTACAAGCTGAGTCTATCCAGTCTTTCTTCATATGAAGGTCCTGCCACCCCAGGAATCACTGGTGAACCTTCTCTGTACTCCCTCTATGGCAAGAATCTATTTCCTCAGATTAGGAGACCAAAACTGTACCCAATACTCCAGGTGTGGCCTCACCAAGACCCTGTCCAACTGCAGTAGAACCTCCCTGCTCTTGTACTCATATCCTTTTGCTATGAATGCCAACATACCATTCACTTTCTTCACAGCCTGCTGCACCTGCATGCCTACTTTCAATGACTGGTGTACCATGACACCCAGGTCTCGTTGCATCTCCCCTTTTCCCTAATCAGCCACCATTCAGATAATAATCTACCCTCCTGTTTTTGCCGCCAAAGTGGATAACCTCACATTTATTTACATTATACTGCATCTGCCATGCATTTGCCCACTCACCCAACCTATCCAAGTCACCATGCAGCCTCCTTGCATCCTCGTCACAGCTAGCACTGCCCCCCAGCTTCGTGTCATCCGCAAACTTGGAGATGTTGCATTCAATTCCCTCATCCAGATCATTAATATATATTGTAAATAGCTGGGGTCCCAGCACTGAGCCTTGCGGTACCCCACTAGTCACTGCCTGCCATTCTGAAAATGACCCGTTTACTACTACTCTTTGCTTCCTGTCTGCCAGCTAGTTCTCTATCCACATCAATACAGAACCCCCAATACCGTGTGCTTTAAGTTTGTATACTAATCTCTTATGTGAGACCTTGTCGAAAGCCTTCTGAAAGTCCAGATATAACACATCCACAGGTTCTCCCTTATCCACTCTACTAGTTACATCCTTGAAAAATTCTATAAGATTCGTCAGACATGATTTACCTTTCATAAATCCATGCTGACTTTGTCCAATGATTTCACCACTTTCTAAATGTGCTGCTATCCCATCTTTAATAACTGACTCTAGCATTTTCCCCACTACCGATGTTAGACCAATTGGTCTGTAATTCCCCGTTTTCTCTCTCCCTCCCTTTTTAAAAAGTGGGGTTACATTAGCTACCCTCCAATCCTCAGGAACTACTCCAGAATCTAAAGAGTTTTGAAAAATTATCACTAATGCATCCACTATTTCTGGGGCTACTTCCTTAAGTACTCTGGGATGCAGCCTACCTGGCCCTGGGGATTTAACGGCCTTTAATCCATTCAATTTACCTAACACCACTTCCCGGCAAACCTGGATTTCACTCAGTTCCTCCATCTCATTTGACCCCTGGTCCCCTGCTATTTCCGGCAGATTATTTATGTCTTCCTTTGTGAAGACAGAACCAAAGTAGTTATTCAATTGGTCTGCCGTGTCCTTGTTCCGCATGATCAATTCACCAGTTTCTGACTGCAAGGGACCTACATTTGTTTTAACTAACCTTTTTTCTCTTCACATATCTATAAAAACTTTTGCAGTCCATTTTTATGTTCCGTGCCAGTTTTCTTTCATAATCTATGATTGTAAACTCCTCATAGACAGCATGGGAGACCAGGATTGCAGTCGGGTGCCTGATGCTATGAAACAATAACTTTACCAACATGTCATATCCTAATTCTTATTCATTTACCTAAAACAAGATATTTATATTAACATAATTTCAGAAATACAGGTTATTTAATCCAGATTGTAACTAAGAATTAATTGTGACTAAGAATTAATGTATTGTCTATGTATAAACAATGCACATACCCGTCAGATAAATCACTTTGCACCAGCACCATTCATGATTTAGCCAGATTCTATTTCATCCAATATCCATGGTTTGAATGAAGAATATATTCAAAATCTTTCTGAAAGTGTAATCATATTGTGTAGAATTGGAAGATCTTCAAAAAGATCGTCAAAGCAAGTCAAAGATGTTTTCCAAACATAATCTTCCCCTATAAATCCAATATTTAGCTCGTTATTTAACATCCCAGATCAAGCTTCATACATATAATTAACATCAACATCAATATTCAAGTATAATTACTTTAAATGTGCATTCACTGAAAATATACATTGAAAACATGAATTCTACATGGAATCTGACATGTCTCTCAAGAGTTGACTGTATCTGGATGATAGCTCAATGACTCAGGCTTTCCCTGTAATGTAATAGAGTATCTAGCCCAATATTTCTTTCTTTGGGTCATATATTTTTGGCTTAGCTATATATTGTAAAATAGAGCATAAAAGAACATATTACAACACAGGAATAGGCCCTTTGGCCCACGATGTCTGTGCCAAACATGATGCCAATTTAAACCAATCTCCTCTGCTTAAATGTGTTCTACATCCCTCCATTCTCTGCATTCCCTATCTAAAAGCCTCTTAAAGGCTTCTATCAAATCTGCCTTCACAGCCACCCCAGGTAGTCCTTTCCAGGCATCCTTGATTCTCTGGGTAAAAACCTTGCCCCGTACATTTCCTTGATTTCGCAGTTCAAATCTGTCAACATCAATCATTTTACTGTCTGACATAAATGGTTCTCGTTGCCCCCCCCCCCCCAAAAAAAAAAACTTATGTTGGTTATATTGATCTTTTTTTATCTGTGCATCTGTTCTTCTCAGCAGTTGATCAAATATGACTTACCTCCACTCTGGCTTTATAGGTTTTGAGGTGGGTAACAAGGCTAATGCAAGAACAAAAGTATATCACATATATAAGACCAAAATTTGGGAACTCTAAATAATCCATTATTCATCATTATCCAACATTATGTAAAGAAAATCATACAATGAAGGTTTCTCCTTTGGCAGATAATGAAACTTTATTTTGTTTTAATATGAAATCATGTATATTTCTGAAATATTCAAATTTTAAATGTGCTATTTTCGTATTGACTTAATGGTGTGTCATATCTGAAATGAGCATTTGGAAAAGTAATCAGCATTGAACTTAAGTGATGCATCCAAATGAGTAAAATGGTAAACTATTATAAAGTTTGAAACCCAGGGGGAAAAGGAGATGTAAACTAAAAAATGATAATTAGAAATAAAATGGACTAATAATAAACAGATTGCAATATTCACATTTACGGAGAAGGTGAGAGGCGTAACTATCCAGAGGCATGGTATTTGCAAATTTGGGCCAAAATGGAGTGGAGGTTGAGAAATTAAAGTAGATGCCTGGGAGATTTTGAATGCAGTTGCAGTAAATTGGTTTCAGAATGCCTCCTGGACCTCGACAGTCTGTGCCTGCTGAGATCAGAAATGGGTTGTGCCAATTGTTTTCCATTGCAAAATATATATTTTTTCGTAAACAATTTAAATACATTAAGAACCAAACATTCGAGTCAATGCTTTCATCACAGGTTGTCAAATTCCAATCACTTTACATTACTCAATAGCAGTTGTCCTTTAGATACAATCCTTAACCAATTAGTTCACAGGAGTTTAACGTAATTCCAAACTTTCAGCATGCAATGGTTGAATGCTTGGTTGTATTTTTAATGAATGTTTGTTCCTTTGTAAAGATATTTATTTGCAAAGATACGCACAAGAAGTACAAAACGCACAATACATAGCTCTCTTTACATTCTTAGCATCTATACATTCACAGTTCTCGGTTCTATAAATTGTAAATGTTTGCACATTTTGTGTATAGAGCACCATTGCCACATGTGGCCTCCTGAGATGATACAGACATCAAGTGATTGAAAGGCCTCTGTATTGGGCACAGCTGCTCAATAACAGTGGCAGAAGGACCCTAGCCTGCAGACTTCCCCCCACACACTTAGTGCTGACTATTCGGAGATTCAGTACATCCATCAGCATATACCCCTGTAGCCTGGTATGGGCCAAGTAGCAGCATTCCCATTTGGACAAGTCACTGCACTGGAACATGAACAAGTATTGTGCTGGAAGATCAATTCAATGATTCAATTATACATCATTGTCACATGTGCCTAGGTACAGTGAAAAGCTTTGTTTTGCATACAACCCGGTAAAATCATAAAGCAGACCTCACCTAGGCAGTACACAAGTGTTGCCACGTCTCTGGCACAGAGCAAAGTTATAAGAGTAACCCTCACCCCTTACTGGATTTTCCCTTTGTTCTCAGCGGCTCCCCGCAGAATGGCTCTTAGCAATCCTCCTCACTCTTGATGGGCCTCCTCAGTCTTGACGGTTCCCTGACTCTCAGTGTTTACACACACTCCTCGCTCTAGACAGCGTCCCACTGACTTGGGCTCCGTGGCTCGGGTGGGCAAGCCAAGCATTACTCTGTCCTCAGTGAGTGAGTCCTCGGTCCATGGAAGGGGGAGCTGGTCTCACCGGCGAGCCTCAGTGGGCGAGCTGGGACTGCTGGAGGGCTTGACTCCGTTTGTCGCAATACTCCTGGCCCATGGTTTGCCAGGTTACATCTGAGTTGATGAGTTCATGATCTTACAGCAGCACTTTGTGAGTGTCTCATTATGCACCTCTAGGAACAGCGTCCTTAGTATGCAATTAGTTGGGATAAACTGCAACAAGACATCTCGCATCCTTCTCCAGATCTTCTTTGCATAATGGCTCTGCTCAAGGCCACAACAAAAGGTCATTATACTCAAGTGCAAACTTACCTTTGAGATTCTGTTCTGCAGATAACTGCAGGGTAAGGACAAAGGATTTTGGACTCCTCAATCAATGAAACTGTTAATTCTGGCCTAATTGGAGAGTCTAGGTCTTTAAAATGGGGTAAAAGCTTCAGGGCTGCTGGGAGATGTGGTCAATTTGGAATTGATCTCTGCAAAACTGGGACAAGCTTTGGAGTGGTGCCAGTTTGTCTAGAGACTAGATACAGGTAGCAAGAAAAGAATGAGAACATCTGCAGACCATGTCAACCAGGTGCAAAATGCATAGCATGAATTGGATGACTGCAAACCAGACATACACCTTGTAAATAATTGCAAATAATTGTAAATAATGTTGCAGACTTCTACTTTTCCTAGTGTTGATTGGATGAGGTATTGAGCCTTGTCTGGGTTTCTTGCAGATCAGGGTAAATGTTTCTAAGTTGGCTTCCTTGAGAAGTCCTGTTGGAATATCATGTATTAAGCTGCTGTATTATTGGGTTGGGGAAATGCCTGTTATGTATGGGGTTAATCGAAATCTGTAATTGGATTATTAAGAGACCACCCCCATGTGGTTCGGCCCTTAAAGGTCCCGGGACCAATAAAAGTCCACTGCCACTAAGTCGATCTTCTCGGAGAGCGCTTGGGACTGCTTGACCTTCTGGAGTGTTTCTGTTTGAGCGACGCCTAGACGGCTTGATCAGGCAGATACGAGAATCAAACCCGCGGTGGGATAGGTGCAATGTAATTGAACTGTAATTGTGTTTTGTTAAAATTAAGATTAGCTGATCAAGTGCTTGATTCAGTGATCTTTGACTGAAACTAGACTGGGGGGAAGCTTAGAATGAGCAATTTACATAATGATTTCTCTAGATATATTCTCTTAAACTAATTGGTGATAATTTTCTTGCGTTCAAGCTATTTTTTATACTAGCCTCGATGGATGGGGCAAAGTTTTTATTGCATTATATTTTCCAATAAAGCAAAATACATTTTGCATATAATTGAAAGGAGCTATTGAATTGGGTATTACACTTGATGCAAAAGAAAGTTAACAATGTAACTGGGTTATGTTGAAGTTCCCCCACCTACTGCACTTCCACGAGTGTAAATTTCATTTAAACTGGGAAATATATTCAGCTGTATACAAAAGACTGGAGAAACTCAGCGGGTGCAGCAGCATCTAAGGAGCGAAGGAGATAGGCGACGTTTTGGGTCGAGACCCTTTTTCAGACTGGTCTGAAGAAGAGTCTCGACCCAAAACGTCATCTATCTCCTTCGCTCCTTAGATGCTGCTGCACCCGCTGAGTTTCTCCAACCTTTTGTGTACCCTCGATTCTCCAGCATCTGCAGTTCCTTCTTTAACAAATATATTCAGCTGCTTCGACCAGCTATGTCAAGGCAAAGAAGCAATAAACTGGGAAGAAAAGTCATAGAACTGCAGCCAACCAACTGGAAATATATTTCTAGACTGGTGCAGTGTTAAAAGAATTGCTGCTGAAGCAAAAAGCTTATTATTTGGAACTCCAGTTGCTTTTTTTGTGTTTCTGTATTTAACTTCCAAAGTGAAATATTTAACTTTTAAATATACATCATATAAAATGTCAAGATTATAGTCACTGTCTCTGGTCGCTCTGTCAATGCAACCAAAGATGCAGAATTTTATATGCCACCCCTCCCTAGCACAAAGAGATGACCTTGCCAACTTAATAGTGCCAGCCTATGATTTTGCATTTACTTCAGTTAATAAATGGAAAGTTATGATTTGGGACTAAGCCATGCTACAATGTGGATATCCTGCATGCCAGGGGCACCCTGATGAAATCTTATCTACAGTATTCTATATTAAGGACATTTCTGTCATAAACATGACAATATACATTAGTATCTTAACATATTTCACATTTCACCAACAAGTACAATTTCTGGAGTATGGTGTACAATTTTGGTTGCCTAGTTTTAGGAAGGATGTCAACAAAATAGAGAGAGTACAGAGGAGATTTACTAGAATGTTGCCAGGGTTCCAGCAACTCTGTTACAGAGAAAGGTTGAACAAGTTAGGTCTTTATTCTTTGGAGCGCAGAAGGTTAAGGGGGGACTTGATTGAGGTCTTTAAAATGATGAAAGGGATAGACAGAGTTGACGTGGATACGTTTTTCCCATTGAGGGTAGGGAAGATTCAAACAAGAGGGCATGACATGAGAATTAAGGGACAGAAGTTTTGGGGTAACGTGAGGGGGAACTTCTTTACTCAGAGGGTGGTGGCTGTGTGGAATGAGCTTCCAGCAGAAGTGGTGGAGGCAGGATCGATTTTAAAATTTAAGAGTAAAGTGGATAGGTATATGGACGTGAAGGGAATGGAGGGGTATGGTCTGAGTGCAGGGACTAGGGGAAAACAAATGGTCGGACTGGAAGGGCCAAGAGGGCCTGTTTCCGTGCTGTAATTGTTATATGGTTATATGGTTATATGGTTATAATATAACTACATTGTGCTTTCTAAGTCACACAGCCCAACCTTGTTTTTTCCTTGGCTCAGATATCATTGGTGGGTCCAAGCCTTGCTTTTCGTTTCTCAACATAATTATTTCAAGGACGTCACGACAAGGTAACCTGCCATTTCTTTGGACTTATGAATGAGTAATAAATGTACCAGTAAGTAGTATTAATTAGATCCTGCCAACAAATATCTTGTAAAACCTGTTTTTTGTATGGCAACAGTAGTGATTTGTATATAGACTTAAACTGTTTGTGGTTGAGAGCGTACTTTTGACAATAAGCCAATAAATCATTGGCCTGGTTTAAAACAGGCATTGATATTTATAAGCGGGCATCACCTATTTGAGGCCCTCACTACAAGACTGACTTGAGGGCAGCATGGTGGCACAGCGGTAGAATTGCTGCCTTACAACACCAGAGACCCGGGTTTGATCCTAACTGTGGGTGCTGTCTGTACATTCTCCCCATGACCTGTATGGGATTTCTCCAAGTGCTCCGGTTTCCTCCCACACTCCAATGATGTACAGGTTTGTAGGCTAAATGGTTTATTAAAATTATAAGTTGTTCCTTGTATGTGTGGGATAGTGTTAGCCTGAGGGGATTGCTGGTTGGTGCGGACTCAGGGCCTGTTTCCACGCTGTATCTCTAAACTAAGCTAAACTAGACATAAGATAGTCACCACTGGCAATCAACACCTGATTTCAAAATATCCCTGCCTGAATGTGAAGCAGGGAGGTGAACATAATGTCCTCCATACAAGCATTGATCTCTGCCACAATCTCTCAAATTGCTACACCAAATTTCTTATTCAGCGTTCTTTTAGAAGCACCATAAGAGTAGTAAAACTCAAGCGTATCATGGGATCAAGGCATCTGAATTAAAGGATGGCATCTTACAACTTAGCAAGATTACAGTGTACTAACAGCCTAGACTAAATGCTCAACCAATAGAGATAAATCACAATTATATTATTAATGGGCAAGATGTAAGAAATTAAGTAGGATGGCACAGTGGCGCAGCTGGTAGAACTGCTACATCACAGCTCCAGAGACCTGCTTTCAATCCTGGCCTCTGGTACTCTCTATGTGAAGGTTTGCACACTTTTCCTGTGACCGCATAGGTTTTCTCCTACATTCCAACGATTTGTGGGTTTGTATGTTAATTAGTCTCTTTACATTTCCCCAGGTGCATAGGAAGTGGATGCGAAAGTGGAATTACATAAAACTAGTGTGGACAGGTGATTGATGATTGGCATAGATTCTGTGGGCCGAACGGCCTGTTCTATGCAGCATTCAATCAATCAATTTAATTAAAACCCATAAACTGTATCATAAATACAATACATTTTACCTTGCATGCATTCTGTAATAATGAACAGCAACCAAGCAAATCCTCCCTCATGAGCTGGTCATCATTCTTTCCATCTCTGACTTTACTCCATGAAGGGAATGTCAGTGATAGAGATCCAAGAGAAGTTTAGAGCTAGAAGAAAATACATTGAAATATAACCTGAAAATAGCAGCAAGATAATTCAGCAGCCCCGATCTTTGGAAGTGATGGTATTGGCATTTATCTTCATCTTAGGTTCTCTCTTCAGGTTGAGGATGGTTTACTTGTTGCTTGTGCAGGATCTGAGATGGCTGATGTGGGCTGTGCAGACTCTACCACAGGTGGAGCAGGAGGTAATTGATGGGGCAGGTGGGTCGCATGGGAGGCAGTGTGTTTCTTCTGCTATATTTACTGGTCCTTCGACCTCCCTTCGACTATGATGAAGACTATCTACGACTACCTTAGACTCCCTTCGATTACCTTCGACTACCCTCGATTACCTACGACTAACATGCTGACCTACTACGACCTACTACGACTAAACCTACGAGTAAAAAAAGTTTCGATTTTTTCCATGGCGACCTTTTTTTACTCGTGTTGAGTAATAGGCCGCGACCTAGCTGAGGCCTCGAGTACGCGGGGACTGCTCTTGAGCATGAAGGAGAGTTACAAAGACCTCCTACGACCTCGTGTCGACCATGCTGCGAGTACGAGTCAAGGGCAAACTCGCCAGAACTCGTGGATTAGGTCGCCCAAGTGGCACAACCCCTTAACTGACACTCAGCTTTTATTATACAATTTGTTGAGGAGTTTGAATTTAAACATCCAACTCATGACTCTGAATTTATGATCCAGACTTGTATACACAGGTCCAGTAACAAGTCCATGGGGGCTGTCTTTGATTCCTCGATCACGAATGTGGCCTAATCATTCCATTTTTGTGTCTAAATAACAAATATTGTTTGTTGAGAATGAGCACATTATTTGAAAAGGCCGACAGCAAAAGATCATGAGTTGCAGTTCACAAAGTAAAGAAAACAAACTCTGCTGAAGTCACATGAACAATATGATTCCCATTGCGATAATTTCTTCTTGTGTTGTCAGCAAACATAGTAAGATTAAACGAGAACTTACCAGTTTGAAGTTTGATCTTTATTTTATGAGGAGTCGAGTTGAGGGACTACGTGAATAGAAGCCCATACAGCCGTTGGTGCGTCAATCTTCAAAGCAGCGGAATGAATTCACAGCTAACAATGACTGAAGTATAATGGTAAGATAATAAAACTAGAACTACCAGATGAGATCTATGAGGGTGGGAGCGGAGGGCACGTAGTCCCTCAACTCGACTAAATAAAGATCAAACTTCAAACTGGTAAGTTCTCATTTAATCTTACTATTTTACTTCGGAGTCACGTGAGTGACTACGTGAAGACTTCAAAGCACTGTGAATTCACGCCGCAGACCGAAATCCGACGTTCTCACTGCCTGGATTGACTCAAAAGTCGTTAACAATCAATCATGCATCAGTAATACATTTGTTAAATGAATAACAGTTTATTTACAAATAAATCATAACAAACACCTCTAACTCAGGGGGAAAGTGTACCAGTACTCAAAACAGAATCAGCAAACACCCCGAGCCTTGAAATCGGCTTGTGATAAAACCTCTGAAATGTTAGCTCACTGAACCATCCTGCGGCCGCGAGGATATGGTCTATTGGCACGTCCATCGCCCTTGCCGCGGAAGTTGATGCCGCCCTGGTGGAATGAGATTTGAATTTATCAGTATCAATTCCAGCATTTGCCAGGACCTGCTTTAGCCACCTTGAAATTGTTTGCACCGACACCTTACTGTGTGGTTTTTTATGACTAATAAACAAAGCCGACTCTGTTCATCTCAGAGATTGAGTAATCTCAATGTAACGTGATAAATGTGAGACTACACACAAGCGATCATCTGCGGGGTATGCTGAAAACACAATCTTACATCCTGTCTTGCCTCTTCTATTATGTTTAAGCAAATCATAGACATAAAATATAATGGCATCTGCCGACACATGCATTCTATCTAGCCGTAGCTTTTGCAACGTTTGTACATGTTGAGCTGAAACCAACGCCATAAGCATGACCACCTTAATAGTTAATTTGGCTATAGATAGGCTTGTAACCGGAGCCCACTGGCGAAGAACCATAAGAACCTCACTCACATTCCAAATCCCGGCATACCTGGGTTTAGGAGGATTAGAATTGAAAACTCCCTTCATGAATCGTGAAACTAACGGATGTGTCCCTACTGTATGTAATTCTGCATTCATAGGTAAATAAGAAGACAGAGCACTTCTGGCTGAATTGATCGCACTATAACTTAATTTTTGGTTGAAATAAAGAGTTGACAAAAACTCCAATACGTCCGTGATCCCTGCAGTGTGATATACAATATTCTGCTGTAGGCAGAATTGCTCCCACTTCTTTATATAGGTGAAATATTGCTGCTGTGTACTATCCCTGCAGGCTGATGTGAGAACATCCACAGTCCGATGAGACAGTCCTCACCCCAGGTATGGCCTCCTTAAAATCTGCAAATTAACAGATCAATACGATCATATAAAGGATGTTAATCCCCGGTGACTGGATTTACCAGTAGATTTTTATTCTTGGGAATAAGCATGTAAGGCTCCCTAGCCATTTGTAATACAACGGGAAACCATGCTTGTGTAGGCCAATCTGGCACTACCAATACCCCTGAAGCGGAGTCCTCCTTGATCTTTTGCAAACATCTGCTGATGAGACAGAATGGAGGAAATACATACACAAACATTCCTCCCCAATGCAGCGAAAACGCATCCACTGCTACTGCCCCAGGATCTGGTTCCCATGAAACATATCTAGGTAACTAATGATTTAATCGAGATGCAAACAAGTCAATATATGGCAATCCATACTGAACAATCATTTGGTTAAATACATCCTGATTTAACATCCATTCAATGTTGTCATTAAACTGACGTGACCTAGTATCAGCTACCGTGTTGAACCTTCCTGGCAAATAAAGTGCTGAAAGCCAGATATTTTGGTCAATACACCAGCTCCAAATCTGGTTAGCCAGTCTATCACAAGACTGTGACTTAACTCCACCCATGTGGTTTACATATGCCACTGCTGTGGTGTTGTCAATCTGAACCTGCACATGCAGATCCCTCCTTGTAGAACAATAAGCTTTGAGCCCATACCAGGTGCCCAACAACTCTAAATAATTAATCCCTCTTAGTTGAAGAAGCGATGTCTCCTCCACATTCCATCTGCCTCCACAACTAGAAGACATATCTGTTGCACCCCAACCCAGTGCACTTACATCAGTCTGTAATATCAATGACGGTGGTTCCACCAAAACCCTCCTAAAACTTGTTGAAACATTTGCTATCCACCATTGTATGTCAGCAATCGCCCCAGCTGACAACTGCATAGGCCTATCAAAATGGGCCCTCTGTATTCTCAGTGCCTGTTCCTTTGATTGTTGTAATTGTTGATGATGCAGAGGACCATACTGCACAGCTGGAAATGCTGCCACCAACTTCCCAATTAACCTGGCTACTTGTCTAATCGAAGGCCTTTGTTCTCCAACGAGATTAACACAGTCCTCAATTAACTGATTCAATTTATCCCTGGGCAAAGTTACCAACATGTGATTGGAATTAATGGTAAATCCCAGATAATCAATAATTTGGACTGGTGATAATTTAGATTTATCTGGGTGAATTACAAATCCCATTTGTTCAAAAGTGATTTTAACAACTGAAACTGATGATTGAGTTTCAGCATGAGTCTTTCCAACAATCAGAATATCATCTAAGTAGGCCATTACCACATGCCCCTTAGTAACGCTAAGTAACACAGGTTTTACCAATTTAGTAAATAATCTAGGAGCTGAAGTTAATCCATTCGGCAATGCCCTGAATTGCCACAGCTGAGTCATCCAAATAAATTTCAAATATCTTCTATCATCCTCATGAATAGACACTGAGTAATACGCATCCTTTAAATCAATAGTTGCCATATAACACCCTTTGGACACTAGATGTTTGGTCGTGATAAAGGTTTCCATTTTGAAATGCCTATAACAAACAAACTTGTTCAAACTCGATAAATCCAAAATAATTCTACACCCCCCAGTCTTTTTAGATCTGGGAAATATATTTGACACAAATTGTCGACTTTGATAGACAGAAGGCACAATTACCCCTTTCTTATGTAACGACTGAATCTCTGCTTGAATAAGCACATTTTCTTCATCTGAAAAAATAAGTTTACGACTAGGAATATGTTGATTAGGTAGACTGTCCTTAGAGTAAAATTCAATTTTCACCCCTTCAATACTACTAAGTATGAACAAATCTGATGTCAACTGCTGCCATTGTTTGAGAAACAATTTTAACCTTCCCCCAATTTGAACAGGAACATCAATTAATTCATCGTCTGTTGATGTTTTCCTTACAAGCATCTTTCCTTGCGGACCTTGTTGTCCTCGACCTCTTGTGGAGAAAGGCACCTTCCCCTTCATGCTGGCAGCCTGTCAGTTCCGAAATTGAAGACCTGAACGGCTCGTTCCTTCTCCTGCATCCACATTAGTTCCTTTCCAATACGGAGAAAACCTTTTGCCCTGCTTACCAGCCGGCTTAATGAGGGCCATAGTTTTAACATTCTTCATGACATTCTTTGACCCTTTTCGCAAGGTTACCTCCAAACAACAGATTTTGTGGTGGTACACTGGTTGGTTTGCACAAACTTGCCAAATTCGGATTAAGCACTGGCCTAATAGCGGCCCTCCTGATGTTATTGATTTCAAAAAACGCATTACAAAGGAATCCCAGTCCGTCCTGGTGTGCTTCAACCACATTGCTTGGATCAATCACTTCCACCACAGCTGTAATACCCGCTGACAACAGTTTAAGCACTTTTTGGAACTTCATCTCCTGGGCCCTAGCAGGCATACCCATTTGTGACCAAATTTGGTGATTAACCACCGGTACCTTCAGGAGATCACAATTAACAGGAGCTTTATAGTTTTTTTGCTGCTTCATCCATAGCTAGCTCCTGTAACTGGTGGGAGAGCATATACTGAATGGCTTCAGCCAATTCCCCATCAATCGCCTCTCCTGCCTCTCTAGGCTGAGCAAACTTCCCAGAAATGTTCGGAATTACCTCCAACCGAACTTCTTTACTGCTCTCCCCCAGCATAGAATCAGTGTCAGCAAACTGCACTGATGGAACATCCTCCTCACAGGCAGGATAGTTCTGCAGCCCTGGAACAGGTGCTGCTAGCACAAGCTCTCCATCAGCCTGGCTTGGGCACCACTCCTCCTCACGGAGCTGGTCCCTGTCGAGCATTCTTTGTAATAAAATCTCGACTTGGGAGAGCCGTGAGCAAACGGACTCTCCTATGGAGGGTATAACCTCCAGGCCCGACTCATCTACGGGCCTGACAGAGACTTGCCAGTGGTCCTTCCGCCCTACTGGCAAGCCTCCACTGCCCCCCGGCAGTGGGTCCGCAACCACTGGCTGTGTAGCCAGCACCGGACCAGGTGTACCAGACGGGCCTCCTTCCCCAACACTCTCCTGGTCAGTCTCCTTTCTACCTGCGGAGCGCCTCGCCGACACCTTCTTTACTTTCTGCAACATATCTCCAAGTACTTCAAACCGTCGCAGAAATGACCTATGGTAAAAATTTCAACAACCTTACCTCCGTTTTTAAACTTACCGCTCGGAGGAGCGCTGCTGCTCTAACCGCCCGACTGCACCAACGTCTGACGTCATGATGCACCAACGGCTGTACGGGCTTCTATTCACGTAGTCACTCACATGACTCCGAAGTAAAATTACACAACTCTATTTAATCCAAAATTGCTCAATTCAGATCACTAGATTATCAATTAGATTCCCTTCTCAACCTGCCTGTCCCCCCCCCCCCCCCCCCCCCACCCCTTAATGCATTTTAGAGAGTCAATTTAAATGATAACATTTGGTTATTTGGATTTCTGGACACTGCAGTGTTGGTGCCCGTGTTCCCAAATTGACAGCGATAGCACTACGATATTTTGCCAGCTTACTCACCTTTCTCCTGTGCTGCGAGTGCACCAAGTTTTGTTCAGATCAGTGGTCTAATGTAAAAGTCAGCGAGGTTTAAAAATCTTTAAAAATGCACAGATCGACCTCCTCCTGCCAGTCAGCACTGCGTGGATTAGTCTGTGGACCGGACAGCTTCAGGCAGGGGCCTGTGCGGGGGAGTGTTCTGCAGCGGGGGTGGGGAACAGCTTCAGGAGGGGGCTGTCGGGGGCCGGGGGTGGGGGGGGGTGGGGTCAATGGTAATCCATGGGAGCGCTCCCCCCTCCTTCCCTCTGGCCCCTGACAGGCCCTGCCTGAAGTGGTCCCCCTCCCCGCCTGCATGACGCTCGCCCCTCCCCCACTGGCCCACGACAGCCCCCATCTGAAGCCGTCCCCTTCCTCCAGCTGCAGAACGTTACAAGACATGCAACAAGAAAGAATGGACTCTCGACAAAAATGGGAAAATGAAATAGGTTTATCTATAACGAAGGAAATTTGGGAAGAAAGCCTACAATGTATACATCGTTGCTCATTAAATGCTAGAAATATATTGATACAATTTAAGGTATTACACAGATTACATTATTCAAAAACGAAATTAAATAGAATTTATCCTAACATTTCTCCTATTTGTGATAAATGTCAGAACTTGGAAGCTAATTTAAAGCATAGTTTTGTAACATGTATAAAACTCAATTATTATTGGACAGAAATCTTTAGAGTTATTTCTGAAGCTCTTAAAATTAAACTGGACCCAGATCCAAAATTAATAATATTAGGAGTTCCGGATTCAAATTTAATATTAACAGTAAACCAAAAAAAATTCTTGGATTACTGTTTGATAACAGGGAAAAAATTAATATTGAAATTTTGGAAGGGAACATTATCCCCCACAATTAAAATGTGGACAGTGGAAATGTTGGAGACGTTGCATTTGGAAAGAATCAGATTTGTCCTAATGGACAAATACAAACTCTTTGAACAGATATGGTCTCCATATACAGAATATTTGAAGGGGTAGCTGTTCTTGGCATCACAACTCAATGGGTACCCGGCAGGATTATATGAAAATAACTCTGTTTTTTTTTTGATTTGTATACATGTCTCTATTGATATCGCTATTTGAAATTGTGTTATTCACTATTAAGATGTATACTATAATCTCTTTTTTTTATATATATATAATACTTTGTTTTAGTTAAATATATATAACAAGAATATATACATATATATTTTTTTCTCTCTCTTCTCTTTCTCTCTCTATATAATCAAAATTATTATTTAATCACTATTCTTATTGATTAAAATCTATTCTTTTCTTTTTCTACTTTCTAAAAAAATAGTTTATAAGAATTATTAGTAACATTCGTATACTTATTGAAATAAGTTGGTTGTGTATTTGAAAAGTTGTTATACCATTGTTATGATGGATTACTTCTAATAAAAATATTATTACAAAAAAAAAGAAAGAAGGGACTGAATAAATATCATCTTTAACGTTTAAATAGTTGTTATATTTTAAGAGTTATTCACATTTTAAGCTTTAATAAATCCCTTTGCCACTTGCCGTGCCCGTCAGCTGCGCCTGCGCAGTAATACCTGTGTGTTCTATGTCATAATGTAAACCCATTGAGCGGGAATGGCTGTGCCGCCGGAGAGCCACTAAGGGTGGATGGGATGGGGGGGTTGAGGGGGGATGGAGTGAGGGTGTGAGGGGGGGAAGGGCAAGGGGCAGAGTGGGGGCAGTGAGGGGAGGAGGGCGGATCAGGGGCATCACAACGGGTACCTGTCAGCCGCTCTTGCGCAATTAGGGGCTATGGGTGAGTGGTTGAATATTGCATTGGGAAATAGGTTGTGTTGGTGGACCTCCCGTGTGACTGGGACCCAACGGGTCCCACTTAGTCTAGTTATTTATAAATCCCATCAGACGTACTATGTTCCAAACGTAAGTGAAATTAACAGATGTCATAAGTAGGGTTCCTGAGAAATGGAGCAGTTTTAAAGAGCGAAAGGATCATAGGCAGTCAAAAGGAAGAGGTTCACTTGATCTTAATTTCTTGTTATAATAATTATTTTCACTATTGCACTCTTTAATTAAAAGGTATGGCAGAGTGAATTGAATTATATTTGCCACCCACCATTACCAAAGTGCTTTTTATTACTGATGTGTATTTTATTATGTGATCAAAATGTGAACACAAATCAATCTGTAAACATAATTTAATGACAACACTTCATAGCAGTCTTGGTTACACGTTTTCAATGTTTCTATATGTGTAAACAATAATATTTAAAATCTAGAAAGCATGTACATAATCAGATGGGTTATGAGGGCTTCAGCTACCAGGTGAGGTTGTATAGACTTGGATTATTTCCTCTGGAAAGTAGGAGATTGAGGGGAGACATGATAGAAGTATATAAAATTATGAGAGATGAGATGTCCACCTTTTTCCCAGTGTGGAAATGTCCAAATCTAGAGGGCATAGCTACAAAGTGAGAAGGGAAAAGTTTAATGGAGATGTGCGGGGCAAGTTTTTTGCAGTGATGGGGGCCTGGAATACACCGCCAGATGTGGTGGTGGAGGCAGAAATCACAGTGGCTTTTAAGAGGCTTTTGGATATGCACATGGAAGTGAGGGATATGGATCATGCGCAGTTAAATGAGATCAATGTAACTGGGTATCATGTTCTGTACATACATTGCGGGCCGAAGAGTCCATTCCTGCACCATATTGTTCAATGTTCTAGGTTCTGCATTTAAAATAAAAACAAACAACAAGCCAAACACATTGCAATGTCCCTTCAACTATTCTCATCCATACTCAGCTTTCCAGCACAATTCTTCTCACGTTTAACTTTCCCTTTAATTTTCCCATCTTATCTTTCTCTCTTTGTTATTTTACGGTTAACTTCCTATTGATTGCTTGTATGCTTCTATTTACTCTGCTGCAGTTGTCATTCAACCTCTCTCTCATTGTGCTGCATAGTCACAGAGTTATAGAGCATAGAAACATGACCTTCAGCCCACAACATCTCTGTTGATTTCTCTAAGCCCTGTTCATTCAAATAGCTCTCCAAATGTCTCTTAAATTGTGTTTCTGTTCCTGCCTTCACCATTTCCTCTGGCAGCTCATTCCAAGCACTCTTTATGTGAAAACGTAATTCTTTTGATTCCTTTCTTGATAAACTTTCTCCCTCACACTTTAAACTTATGCCCTCTAGTTTAAGACATCCCAACCATGAGAAAGAGAGTGTGGCAATTTAATCTATCTATGACCGTCCTGATGTTATAAATCTCCACAAGGCCACTTCTCAGTCTCCGTTGGTCCAGGGAAGACAGACCTAGCATGTCCAGATGCCAACTCACAGACACTTCCTCGAAACTTTCTCTTGACTATGTCAACATGGCAACCTCCATCTTTAAAGTTCTACAAACCTCTACAGCCTGTTTCTATTTTGTTCCCAATATGCACAAACAGGACTGCCATGGCAGTCTCATTGTTTCCACTTGGTTCACTCATTCCTTCCTACCCAAACCACCTTACCCCCACACACTTTTCCTTTTCCCCTGATATCTGTTCCTACACCTCTAATCTCACCTCCATCCAAGCATCCCAGTGAGAAATGGGAAGCTGAATAACACTTTTGTTTAAAATCACGATTTTAATTGACATTGATTTTATTCTAAAACACATCCCTTTTAATCAAATTCTTCCGTTTTCATCAACAGCTGACAATGTGTTTAGGTTATTAGATAGAAAAAACACGAATTTGAGAATTTCATTTAAAAAAAATCACGATTTTCATAGGATGGGGGAGGTGAGTATTGGGGGAGCAGGGGGATAGAGGGAGAGGAGGGGGATAGGGAGGGGAAAATGGGGGAGGTGGGGGAGTGAGGGATTGAGGGAGAGGAGGGGGTAGTGGGGGAGGTAGGGATTGGGGAGTATCTCCTTTTTGTCTCTATTTATCCCCTTCTGTGGCCCTTTTGTCTCGTTTTCATCTCTAGCCTTTGTCTATTCATCCTTTGACCTCACAGATCAATGTGGTAATTTAAGTGTGGAACCACAGGAGATGAGCGAGGAGATAAATAAATATGAGAAAGTGATGGATGTACAGGAATTTAGAGAAAATACAATATAGAACATAGAGACAGGCCCTTTAGTCCACTATGTCTGTATTGAATATCATGGCAAATTAAAGAAATGTCCTCTGAATGCTTGTGATTCATATCCCATTTTCATCCCCGACATATCCATGTGCTTATATAATAGCTTCTTAAAAAACACATTTGCTTCCATCACCACCCCTGGTAGTGCGATCCAAGCACCCACCATTCTCATCAAAAATGCACATCTCCATCAAACGTTGACCGAATAAACTATGCTCTCTAGTCTTTGACATTTCTGCATTGGGTAAAAGGTTCTGACTCTCTACACTATCTGTGCCTCTAATAATATTATATGCTGCTATCAAGTCTTTCCTCTGATTGATCAGAGAAAACAATCTATGATTGTCCAACCTCTCCTTATAGCTGATGTCTTCAACCCTTTACTAAAACCTTTTCAAAGCCTCCACATCCTTCCTGCAACAGGCTATCAGAACTGCGAATCATGCCGCATATATGATCTAACCTAGGTTTAGTAAAGTTGAAGAATGACTTCCTGACTTTTATACTCAATGCCCCAACAGATTAAAGGCAACCATAACATCTGCCATATTTATCATTCTATCTACTCATGTTGCCATTTTCAGGGGGAATGTACTTGGACCCCAATATCCTATTGTACATCAATGTTGTTAAAGGTCTTGCTGTTAAAAGTATACTTTCCCCTTAAATTCGACCTCCCAAAGTACTACACTTTACACTTGCTCGGATTAAACTCCATCTCCCATTGCTCAGCCCATATCTGTAAATTATCTATATCCCATTGTATTCTTTCACAGCCTTCCTTACTATCAACAAATCCACCAATGTTGATACGTGTCATCTCCAAACTTACTATCCAA
This sequence comes from Okamejei kenojei, assembly GCA_035221665.1. Taxonomy (NCBI): domain Eukaryota; kingdom Metazoa; phylum Chordata; class Chondrichthyes; order Rajiformes; family Rajidae; genus Okamejei; species Okamejei kenojei. The sequence goes on along the minus strand of CM069134.1, from coordinate 103,043,110 downwards.
TTCACCAACATTTATGTTATAGATGTTTATATGTATCACAAACAACAGAAGTCCCAGCATGACACCATTGTACTTTTCATACATTTGTTACCTGGCCACAAATACAATCAGTTGAATCTCAAAAGGATTATAGCAGATGTAGAAATACACTTTAGGTGGAAATCAGGAGGGCAAAAAAGGGACATGAGATAGCTTTGACAGACACTATAAAGGAGAATCCAACTATCTTCTATTCATCTGTCCCCTTTTAACAGGGCATCACCTATAATTCTTTCTGGTCACTGATGCACTAATGCTGTATGTTAGTTATGTGTTGAACAGCAATTTCTTTTTAGTCAAAGCCATTAAAAATGTAATCTAAAACTGATGTATATTAATTTCAATATTAGAAGAAAATGGATTATTAAATTGAAAACGCTGCACTTTAAACGGAACTGAAAATGGTTCTCAGTAGCTTGAAAAGTTTGACAGCTGAGATCTGTATTACCATGAATCCTGATCCATTTCCTGCAGTCTGTCTGGCTTCCTTCGCAATTTTAGATTGCACATGTTTACGCATGCATGCATTAGAAGGGAAGAGTAGGTCAAAATGTATGACATTTACAGGCTGTGCTTGCGATTTGACATGTCTGGCTGTGCAGTAATAGCTTTGGTAAGTTAGTTGGCACCATAGTCTGGGTTGCATGATGCTGGTCTATACTGCAGATGATTGCTGATGAGTAAATGTAAGCTCCTGAGAGGTTTGTGCAAAATGTACCTCGGGCATGAAACAAGACTTAACATTAAGTCAGAGAAGAATAATAATATGATGTGTAATGACCATTATAAGTGCATTAGGGTAATGATAATTATACCCTGTCCTTTTTAGTCACTCTCACCAGACTGTTTAAATGCTTTAGCAACAGAATTACCTCTGTCTAACATGGCTGTGAAGCTCCATTGGTTATTTCACCTCACGTAATTTTGGAATTTATCAGCCAGTAAAACTGATGATACTTGAGCTCCCCTCAACCAATCTACTCGGCTAAGTATAGCTTGGGAACATAGAGAGAGCAGGACAGGGATCCAAACCTTTTTCCTTTGTGACAAGTTCTATTTTTTGCTAACTTCTTCTTAAATCTATTGCCCGTCAATAAAGAAAAGCAATTAAAAGGCACATTTTCCAATGAGGACATTATTGATTATAATGGGACGGGGGCAAATGTTACCCCTCAAGGAAGGATAGGCTGGGAATTGGTGGACTGATACAACATAATTAATTCTCACGTGTAATTCCAACCCACCTCAAAGCTATTCAATCCTGGGTTTATTGTAGGATGGTTAAAAGCAGAACACCATATTCCTGGAAGTGAGTCAGCCATCAAATTCTTTCATTTAGACCACCTTCCTCCATTTTCATAGTCATGCCACACAGACAACAGTATTTTCCCTATAATGCTGTGCCAGCTCTTCAAAAGGGCTTCCAATTAGTCCCATTCCCCCTTCCTATGATCCAGCAAACATTTCCACTTCAAGCGTTTATCCAGTTCCTTGTAGAAAGTTACTATTTATCAAGTTCCACTATCTTTACAGGGAGTAAATTTACAATCACAATAATCCAGTGCATTAAAATATTTCATCATATTGTCTTAGTTTCTCATTAATTTAACTTCAATTTCTTTCTTCTGGTTACTTCCCATTCGGCTATTGAACATTGCTTCCCTATCAAAGCTATTCTTCATTTTGAACACATCTATTAAAACTAACCTTATCTAGCCCAAGGAGACTTGTCCCATCATCTGGTCTTTGCACATAACTGAACTCTTTCACCCTGATACCATCCTGGTAAGTCACTTCTGTAAAGAATTTGAAGATTTTATTTTTCTTTCTGTGCTTCGGGAATCCTATCAGTGGAAAGATGATCAGTGCAGTTATTGAACTGAAAGCCAGCAGCAAGGAGAGTAAAGGGCCTGTCCCACTTGGGTGTCATTTGCATGTCATTTACGCGACATCCTAAAAATTGGTTGGCGCGTCATGACATGCGCGCATGGCGCGTGGTGAGGTGGTGTATGCAGTGATGCGCGGTAACGCACAACGCCCCAGAACTTTGCAATGCTCAAAATCCTCGTGTGCCACCTGCGTGACATATTCCTTGCGCATGCTGATGTACTGATTGCGTACGCTGACGTACTGATGCCGTATGTGTAGCGAGTGGTGACGCATGGTTACACACGAACATGCGTCAACGTCCGTAACCATGCGACGCCCGTACGCCGTCGGTGTGCCATTTGCCCGTCATTTGAGCGCCGCACCATGTGACCACCCGTGTATAAAGCGCACAAAGTTTTGAAAGTTTTTCACTGGGAAAATCCTTGCCACGGAGATAGGACTAAGTATGAACGACATCGCAAATGGCTCCCAAAAGAAGCATGGTCCTCAAGAGCATGGCGTGTGACTGTCATACTGCTAGACGATTTTCGCGCAACAGTCACTATCGGCCTGTTGCGTAAATGACGGGCAAGTGACGCCCAAGTGGGACAAGCCCTTTAGTGTTTAATCCGGGTCCACCTTGTTTCCCTCCAGACAATTAGAACTAACAAATCAGTGATGTCCACCCTTTCGAATAAACACATAAACCCACACCACCACTCTAATATGCAATTTGTCACATGGTTCCCACTCTCGAATTCTGAATCACCTCAACAATCCTGATATCTGACTCATCCCAACGCTCCATGCAATCCAATTCACACAAAAATCACTCGTCCATTTTTCCTCAACTTCCCAAAAATCTGGTTTACAATAACAAGCCATTTGCTTCAATTTCAACCCCCCCCCCCCAACCATGACAGTTCTCCACAACATTCCCTCGATGTCCAATTTACCTCAATATTCCGCACACCCCTATGTTCAATACCTGCCACATCTGCAGTATTAAGTGAGCTGTGAAAAGTCAAAAGAGTAGTCTGGGGGCACTGCTTCAGTGCTTCATGGCCTACTCCAATTGGAGAACACAGGAGCCAGCCAGACTTCAAAGTCAACAGGAATTGTAAAGCTGCAAATGATAAATATGACCATGGAAATGGTACATAGTGAGGATAAGGGTATCAGGTGGTTGTGAGCGGTGCTCAGAGCAAGCAGAATGTAGCCTGATATGGTTTTTGACTTTCAGATATGACATAACAAGAAATTCTAATTTTAATATGTTGAACCTGAACATGAAGTGAATATAATTGGATTTTCCTTCTTATATCCTCACAAAAGACTTAAAATATTCTAAATCAAATGCAGCACTACATATAATCTGCAGAAGCTAAATGAATTCCCAAGCTCTTTGCCTACTCTAGTAGCAATCAAAGTAATGCATTACATTAGCAAATTTGCTCTCCTCAGATACTCAAAAATAGTGAGTACATTGAGAAAATATCCATTGCAATTTATTATGTTTAGTTTTCAATGCTCAATATTATATTTCTTATTTCTGTTACTTTCACCAAAGGATCTTATCTGCTTATTTAACCTGATTTCATATTTTCTTCTTATTACATTTGCCTTCCAATTGAATCTAAATTATAGTTGTATTCTATTTATTACTTTAATGTAACTCAAGTATCTCCAAGAATACTTGTATTTCTCTGCAACTGTGTTTTTTCACCTTTTCTCCATTAACCTTCCAGTTTTGCCTTCATGAAAGTTACATTTGTCTTTCTGCTATGTGATGGATCTACGACGGCTAAAGTGGTTAATTGCCAAACTAGAATGGGGTCTCCTGGAATATTGATCTGGTCCAGGTACAGCTGAAACAGGTGAGGTTTTGGAATTTCAGAAATCACAAGATGAGGATTTGGAGTTGCATTTCTTAAAAACTTAATTACAATGATAATAAAACTTCTCGATTACTTTCAAAGTACACAGTCATAGAGTCATAGTGTGATACAGTGTGGAAACAGGCCCTTTGGCCCACTCGCCCACACTGGCCAACAATGTCCCAGCTACACTAGTCCCACTTGCTGCACTTGGTCCATATTCCTCCATGTCCTATCCATGTACCTGTCCTATCCATGTACCTGTCTAACTGTTTATTAAACAATGGGATAGTACCAGCCTCAACTGCCTCCTCTGGCAGCTTATTCCATACACCCACCACCCTTTTTGTGAAAAAGTTACCCCTCAGATTCCTATTAAATCTTTTCCCCCTCACCAAGAACCTATGTCCTCCGGTCTTCGATTCCCCTACTCTGGGCAAAAGACTCTGTGCATCTACCCAATCTATTCCTCTCATGATTTTGTATACCTCTCTAAGATCTCCCCATCCTCCTGCGCTTCATGGAATAGAGACCCAGCCTCCTCAATCTCTCCCTATAGCTCGCCCACTCTAGTCCTGGCAAATTCCTCATTATTCTTGCCAACATCCTCGTAAATCTTCACTGCTTCACTGTCGTCCACGAGTAGGAAAAAAGTGGCCTTTACCCAGTCTAGCTAATGTGTGACAACATGGTTGACTCTTAACTGCCCTCTCAGAAAATCCACTCTATGTATTGGGTACTTAGGCAACAAATGCTAGCCTTGCCAATGACATCCACAACTCATGACCAAACAAATATGCCTCACGAATAACAACTTTACATTAAAATTCTTAAATATGCCAACTTTAATGTTAACACTGCTGGTTCCACTTATATTTTTCTAAGACTCAGACACTTAATATTTTCATTTTACAACTGCAACTCAAACCAAATTAGGGAAGAAATCATTTTTCATCACAATGCCTAAATATCAAGAGGTAGTTGAGGCAGGTACTATAACAATATTTATGTCATTTGGACAAGGACATTGGCAGAAATGGTTTATGGACCAACATTGGCATGTGGTCGGTATGGGCAAGTTGGGCTGAAGGGCCTGTTTCTGCGCTGTATGACTCTATGACTCTAATACCAGCTGTCATTCCATCAATCTTCCAATGGTTGGTTACAATCACTTTATTCAAATTGAATGTTTGGACATAAGTGCAACTGGTTGTAGATATGTAGCACCAGCAACCAAAGTCAGATTTCTGCTCAACATGTTTTCGTTTAGTTGCTGTCAAGTGTTATTTGTTATGCCAAAAATAGCTCCTGGGCCTCCCCAAATAGCCCACTATCTAGTAACCTTAATTGATTAACAAATCTGAAACACCCCATAGATTAATATGGGGAGAAGGCAGGAGAATTGGGTTAGGAGGGAGAGATATATCAGTCATGAATGAATGGCGGAGTAGACTTGATGGACCAAATGGCCTAATTCTACTCCTATCACATATGATCTTATGAATATGAATATATACATTGCACCTAGCATTAGTACCTAGCATTAGCTGCTCTTTTTATTTTTCAATATTTCAATTTTTAACTGATAACTTCATTATAAAATTCTGAAGATTTCAATTCTTGGATATATTCAAATGTTTGGCATGTTGATAAATAAACCCATTCCGTGACAAGGTTTGAAATCATCTTGAGCAACTATCAATTTTATTGATAACATAATCCGATTATTTGGCATGGGATAGAATAGCTGAGGATATGGGCAACTATAGTGCCTTTTTAATTAATATATATTAAGAATATATATATTTGGCAGTGGGCAAGTGCTATAGACCTGCACGGGCAGGTAGACGCTCCCGCCCCCATGAATCTCGGGCAGGTGGGGCTCGTCAGCCTGGGAAGGCAGTCCATCTAGGAGAGGGAAAACTCTGATTTAAAACCTCCACTGCCTTGTGGCCATATCCAGAAATGGAAAAGGCTCCTGGAATAAACCTCAAGAAAATCCGGAGTCAGAGCCCTTAAGGCAGTTCGTCGTTGTCTACAACCTCGCACTGGCAGCTCCTGCAACGGCACTGGTGCCAAACTGTAACGGCCCTGCTGTTCCTTTGGATCGATCAGTGACATGGAGAGGGGGACATGTTGCATGGGCAACAGCCTGTCCTCCATATGACATCGCCCAGGCTTGCATCGGACCATACATCACCTGCAAACTAGAATGCATCACCCATGGTCAGTCATGATTGGAGGGTGGCCTACTATATTGAGACATTAAGCAGTAGTTTCCCTAGGCACACTTCTGAAATAAATATTTACCCAGAAAGAACCCACTGAATTACAAAATTATCAAATCTATTTAAAAAGAGTGGAATGAACAGCCGGAAGTGCAGCAGTCACTTATTGCTACATTACTGAGGGAATGACGCATTGTCAGGTCAGATTGATGAGGGCCGGGTAGTCAACATTGTTTTATGTGGACCAGTACCCTGTGACTGTACACCTGGAAAATAGGTACTTGGGTTTGAGTACGATTGGAGGGGACAGCCTACCTGGGGGCAGCAACAGCGGCCGGGTCTCCGGCACAGAGACCGGCCCTGATGCTCAGAAGGCTAGCAAAAAGAGGAGGGCAATTGTAATAGGGGACTCTATAGTTAGGGAGTCGGATGGGCGATTCTGTGGACGCAGTCAGGAGACCCGGATGGTAGTTTGCCTCCCTGGTGCCAGGGTCTCGCATGTGTCGGAACGTGTCCAAAAGATTCTGAAAAGGGAGGGAGAGGAGCCTGATGTTGTGGTACACATAGTTACCAATGACATAGGCAGAAAAAGAGACGAGGTCCTCAAGGGAGAATTTAGGGAGTTGGGGGGAAAGTTAAGGAGAAGGACCAAAAGGGTAACGATTTCAGGATTACTGCCTGTGCCGCGTGACAGTGAGAGTAGGAATGGAATGAGATGGAGGATAAATGTGTGGCTGAGGGACTGGTGTAGTGGGCAGGGATTTAAGTTTCTTGATCACTGGGACCTCTTTTGGGGAAGGCATGATCTGTACAAAAAGGATGGGTTGCACTTGAACCCGAGGGGGATTTGCAAAGGCTACTGGAGAGACTTTAAACTAGAAAGGCTGGGGAGAGGGACTCGGGTAGAGGGGGCTAGGGGACAGGGTGTGGGGCAAGAGGCAGAGAAGGGAAGCACTCGGACCCAAAATGTAGGCGAGCAAGAGGAAAAAGATAATACACAGAGAATAGGGGATGGTGGGTTTCTAAAATGTATATATTTTAATGCTAGGAGCAAAAAATAAATAATAATTGGATAATGAAGTCGATTTTCAAAGTCTACAGAGAGATTTGGGCCATTTGGAAAAGTGGGCTGAAAGATGGCAGATGGAGTTTAATGCTGTTAAGTGTGAAGTGCTACATCTTGGCAGGACAAATCAAAATAGGACGTACATGGTAAATGGTAGGGAATTGAGGAATGCTGTGGAACAGTGGGATCTAGGAATAACTGTGCATAGTTCCCTGAAGGTGGAATCGCATGTAGATAGGGTGGTAAAGAAAGCCTTTGATGTGCTGGCCTTTATAAATCAGAGCATTGAATATAGTAGGGAAGTAATGTTAAAATTGTACAAGGCATAGGTAAGACCAATTGTGGAGTATGGTGTACAATTTTGGTCGCCTAATTATAGGAAGGATGTCAACAAAATAGAGAGAGTACAGAGGAGATTTACTAGAATGTTGCCAGGGTTCCAGCAACTATGTTACAGAGAAAGGTTGAACAAGTTAGGTCTTTATTCTTTGGAGCGCAGAAGGTTAAGGGGGGACTTGATTGAGATCTTTAAAATGATGAAAGGGATAGACAGAGTTGACGTGGAAAAGCTTTTCCCATTGAGGGGAGAGAAGATTCAAACAAGAGGGCATGACATGAGAATTAAGGGACAGAAGTTTAGGAGTAATGTGAGGGGGAACTTCTTTACTCAGAGGGTGGTGGCTGTGTGGAATGAGCTTCCAGCAGAAGTGGTGGAGGCAGGATCAATTTTAACATTTAAAAGTAAAGTGGATAGGTATATGGATGGGAAGGGGATGGAGGGGTATGGTCTGAGTGCAGGTAGATGGGACTAGGGGAAAACAAATGGTCGGCACGGACTGGGAGGGCCGAGAGGGCCTGTTTCCGTGCTGTAATTGTTATATGGTTATATGGTTATATGTGCTTAAGCTAGAGAGGAATAGAATAAGTTTGAAATAAGGATGTTGACTGGATTGGGGGGTCTTAATAAGTTGGATCTGTGTTTTCCTTGAGCAAAGAGAGTTACAAAGTGAAAGGTTAGAGGTATATAAAATGATGGGAGGCTTACGCATGGTGGTTGCCAGAATCTGTTTACCATGGTATTGGTTTCTAAAAGTAGATAGCATCAGTTTGAAAGTAAGAGGAAGGTGGTTTAAAGGGGAAGAGGTGATTTTTCACAGTAGCTGAGTAGCTGGGTTCTATCTACATGGCCGTCCGAAGGGGGGTGCGTTGGGTGCGACTGCACCCCCCTTTTTTCCAAAGGAAAAAAATATATATATTTGCGACCATCCGCGCCTGCGCAGTGGTTGGGAAAGCTGGTGACCAAAGATGCAGAAGCAACGCAAACTGATGCCGTCTCTCCACGCGTGCGCAGTGGGCGGGATCAGATCACCGCCATTTTCAATGCATCGCCTCGATGCTCCGGGCCTAGTTTGGGTGAGTGGGACCGTGAAATGTTGCGTTGCGGAGAATCTGTTTGTTTTATATTGGGGGTGTTAAACTACCCGCGAAAGGTCCAATCCAACCCGTGGGATGGTTTGGAAAAAAAGGAGTTCCCGTTTCTCCGGGGGGGGGGTTCGCGGTGTTTGCCCGCCCGGTCCATCGGCTCCATCCGCGGCGTCGGAGCCTCACCGGCGGGTCCCGTCCGCTGCCGGTCGGTCCGGGGAGACCATGCTCCCGTCGCCGGGCGGGAAGGACTGAATCTGAACCGAGCCCTGGCAGCGGCCGTGACCCGACGCCAGGCTGGGTCCACACCACCCTCACCCCACCCACCCCCCCCGCCGGGCCCTCGCCCCCCAACCTCGCCTTTCCCACCCCACGCCGCGGGACCTCGTTTCTGGTCAGCGGCGGCGACGGCTGTAGTGCGGGGTGACGGAGGGTCGGAATGTATGACGGGCCCCGCACAGCAGCAACAGTGAGGACGGCGGCTCCACCTCCTCATGCACCGTGCCAGCCCTCACAGCGGCCGCTGCTTCCCACTCCGCCAACGACGACAACCGCTTTCAAAACAACCCCTCCCGTACGCCGAGGCTGGGAGGAGGGAGGGAGCGTGGAAAGAAGGGGGAGGCCCCCTTCTGCCGCCTGAAGCACCTACACCGCTCGGCCCCGCACCTTCCTGTTGGCTGGCGGAGGAGGGGAGATGGCGGCGAGGAGTTCCCAACAGCCTCCCCCTTTGGCGGTGGCACTTGGCAGTGGACAGGGACGGCCAAGCCTGCGGGGCAATGATGCTGTCCCTGTCCGAGGAGCGCTGACCTTCCTTCCTCACCACCTCCTCTGCCCCCCTCTCTCTCTCTCTCTCTCTTTTGTACGCCCCCTCCACCCCCCCCCCTTAAACTGGGACCCCTCCTCTCCACCCCACACTGATCCCCATTCCCTCCTCTATGCAGTCCTCACTGACATCCCCTGTGCTCCCCTTCCCATCTACCACTCCCCCATCTATTCATCCTGTTCTCTCTATCCACCTTGCATTGATTCTCCTGCCACCTCCACATCAATCCATTCATTCCACACCGATTGCCTTCTCAAACCCCTCCCCTCCCCCGCCATCTATCCATCCCGCACCGATTCACCCAGCCCCCCCCCCCCCAAAGAAATAATTCACACCCCCCCCTCCAAAGTGAGTTCAGTCTACACTCGCTGAATCCATCCCTGTGAAAAGTTAGAGATTGTGATTGGATCTGGAAGCGGACCAATACATCTGTAAATAAAACTGGACAGACATCTTTTCATTTGCACAATTGATTTTATTGTATTAATTGTAATATATTAATGTTTAAATCCATGCATTAAAGGAAGAATAATTTACAGCCCATCTGTGGTTCTTAACCCCAACCCTACACCCTAACCGGTCGTCACCGCAGGTCAGCATTAGTCAGCGTATGACAGGGCGCACAACATGATGAGACACCCAGATGTTGCCCCTGGATTTTGAACATTCCAAAATCCAGAGGTGACGGGGAGTCACCGCACCTCACTACATGCGTCACCACGCATCAGGCCGCGTCACGATCCAACCATGACTCGACAACCTTTTTTCAGGCTGTTGCCGAAAATGTCACCCAAGTGGGACAGGCTTTTCATGCTGCGAAACATGAGGGCAGGGCTTTCGAAGGCGGCGTTGGCGGCAAACTTCTCCCTGGCCAGGTTCGCGATTACTCGGGCTCGAGTCCGCAGTGCTCGAAGAAACTGTCCTAGCCCAAGCAGGCTCGGGAGAACCGGCAGCTGAGGTCAGAGTGAGCCATAATCTGCCTTCACCAACCTGCCGCTTGAGCGGCTCCTTGGGGCGACCTGCTGCTGCTTCTCTTGGCGCTGCTGGTGTGGTTACTTGTGCACCCTGGGATGCTGCTGGCATGGTGACTGGTCCGTCCTGGCGCACCACTAGAGTGGTTACTTGTGCACCCTTGGGTGCTGCTGGTGTAGTTACTTGTGCACCCTGGGGTGTTGCTGGCAAGGCTGCTGTTTCTCCCTGGAATGCTGCTCATGTGGTTACTTGTGAACCCTGGAGTGCTGCTGGTGTGGTTACTTGTGCACCCTGGGGTGCTGCAGCCTCTGTACCCACTGTTAATTCTCCCCTTCCGACGTTGCTGCTACTGTTGCCATCCCCTGCTGCTTGTCACCCCGGCCGCTAGAGCCGGGCAGCAGCCAACGGACCAGGCTGCCACGGCTCTTGAAACTGTGGGCGATGCTGGTGGCTGCTGCTCCTAGCACAAACTCGCACTTCTGCTGGTACATGACCAGCGAATCGGGCCTGTGCTGCCTCTTGGATCTGGAGCAATGCACAATGTCAGGCGGGAGCCCCAGCTGCCCGCTCTGCTGGGGGTTGCCGGAGGCCAGGTAAGTCTTCATGCTGCTGCTGGCCCTGCTGCCGCTTCCTTCCTCAGGGGCAGAGCAGCCCAAACCATTGGGCTCCACTTTGCACCCCCTCGCCGTCTGGATCTTCAAGTTCTTTGCCTTGTCGGCAGCCAGTCTCTCCACAGCACTCTGCCGACCCCGCCTGTCCCCCTCCATTTGACTGCGGAGATAGCCGGGACTCTTGGACATGAGCCTGAGTGGCAGAGAGATGCTCGACTCAATCGGCATGCTTGCAGTGGGCGCGATCTCGCTCGGCACCTTAATTTGATCCAGCCAACGAGGACAAACACTTTTTCACATCCGCAAAGAAGGAAAGACCAGGACTTCCATGAGCAATGACAGGCTGTCTGCACTCGCCTTAATGCACATTCACTATGGCTTTGCCCATGACTTGGACAAAGTGGTGGACCTTCATGTTGAGGTTGATGTGATGTGAAGTTGTTAGGTCAGGAGGACTATTAAAGGTGCACTGCACACACTAACACTGTCTAACAGTAACAGGCAATCAAATGAACACACAAAACATTTTCTTAAAAAAGGTTTTCTTTACTGCAAAGTATTTTATTTGCAGTTTTTGCATGCTCCTTTATAACATTTTACTTAAAACATTTTAAAACAGTACAAGTTTAGATACGTTAAATTAAATAGGTTAGGGATAGGTATATGGACGTGAATGGAATGGAGGGGCGTGGTCTGAGTGCAGGTAGATGGGACTAGGGGAAAACAAATGGTTGGCACGGACTGGAAGGGCCGAGAGGGCCTGTTTCCGTGCTGTAATTGTTATATGGTTATATGGTTATATGGTTAACTTGAGTATTAAAACAAGGACAACAATTCTTAATTAAAAAAAAAGGACACAACAATGATCCCAATCATCCCATTCCACCCACTCATTACTCTTGACTCAACCAAAATTATTTCTGAAATATTTGTCATACATTTGGTGCAGAAAGCTCCAAAATAAGGCACAGAATGCACCAGAGAGCATCTAAAACCCCAGAGATTTCAGGGCCCTTAAGTGGGCCCTGGAACCCGGACGTGAGGGACTTCCCACTTGTGATGTGCGCTGCGTGCACATTATTTCACATAACATTTTTGGAATCCTGTTATGTCACCCCCCTTTTTGAAAAGCTTCGTACGGGCCTGATCTACATGTCTATGTTTCTTGGAACAGGACACTTCTTTAAATGTGTATCTCAGCAGGAAGGAATCATACTGGAGGCAAAATAAAGCTTTTGCAGAACATGATTGCAAATATTATTGAAATAATCTAAATAAACCAATGTTAGAAAGGTTGTAAATATCAAGTAGCAGTGGCTTTGTCCAAAGTCTTTGGCAAAAGGGGAATGTGTCAATAAGGACAATGGGCAATTCTGCTTGGGATATTTCTATAAATGTGATGGAAGCTAAATCATGGTTTCAAAAGAAGGTCAATGATGCATATGTCAACCAATAATAACAGCAAGACCAGAGTTACATCAACAGCATTACAGATCATATTCCTACAATCAACACTGCCATTCACAAAACTGATTCGATCTAATTTGGTTCATAATGTTAGAAGAACATCAGGAATACTGGAAACAATTTTGCAAATATTTTATGATTAACATTGGAGTTGATAATGTGATTTTCAGCATTCATTGCATCGCTACACAAGAGTCGCTAATGGACCATATTTAACAGGTTTCACAATAGAATGTATCAAAGCACTAATGACTCTGAAGACCAGTGCACCACAAATGTGCTAATCTCATTAACACCACGGTCATCATGTAAATAAAAGCATAATTTGAAAAAGATTAAAGCACAAATGTATTCACACCTGACCTTCAGTCATATGAGCTCTTGTGCGCTGTTCACTGTTTTCATTGTTTGCATTGTAGGGTCTTTATTTTTTACTATTGCTGCTGTTCATATTTTATTAAAGATGCACTCCCACTGTACACTTGTGCACCCTCTTAGGCTACAAAGCAATCATGCTTGCATGCAACAGACTAGATAGTTTGCTCGTGACTCACTGATATTTTGCTGCCAAACTGCGCATCACTCCAATAATGAACCCTGAAATCCCAAAGAAAAAAAACTGCTGACATTGGAAATCTTGAAATAAAAAGGAGAATTGCAGGAAATCTCAGCAGGTTAGGCAGCACCCGTGGAGAAAGAGAGTTAAAATTGGACGTCAATGACTCTTCACCAGACTGAAAATGTGAAAAAAACAAGCACATTTTAAGATGGAAAGGAGAGGAGGGGTGAAGAGAACAATAGGAATGTATGTGATTGGTGTAGATTAAAGATCTCTGGATAAGCTTTACTCTAAATACCACCTGTCAGAGGCAGAGGAGAAAACAAACTCAGAAACAGTGGTGGCACTGAGAGACAGCAACAAGAGCTACTGCCTCACACCACCATAGACCTGAGCTCAATTCTGACCTTGGGTGATATCCGTGAGGAGTTTGAACATTCCCCCATGACCATGTGGGTTTCTTTTGGGTGCTCTGGTTTCCTCCCACATCCCAAAGACACACAGGTTTGTAGATTAATCAGCCTCTGTAAATTGCCCCCCCCCCCCCCCCCCCCGTGTAGGGAGTGGTTGAGAAAGTAGGATAGCATGGAACCAGTTTGAACTGGTGACCGATTATCAGTGTGAACGCGGCAGGCTAAAGGTTCTGTTTCCATGTTGTATCTTTAAACTAAATGATTTGAAACTAAAATATCCATCAACATCAGTGGAGAGAGGAGAGAACGAGAAAGATACCTAAATTACATACTGAATCTTGAAGGCTGCAACTGCTCATTTGGAACTTGAGATGCCGTCTCTCAAGCTTACAGGGCAAAGAAATCAGAACAGGAATAGGATGGAAAATTAAAGTGACAGCAGAAGAGTTGACGCCTTACAATGCCAGAGACTCTGACTACAGGTACATTCTGTACACAGTTTGTGCGTTCTCCCTGTGACCGCATGACATAGCTGTGATGTAACCGGTCAGTATGCTCTCTGCCAGATATTTGACAAACTGTCATGCACAGCACATTTTATAATCAACTGAACCCGACAATAGCCAGCTTGCCTCATCAAGAATACTCTCATCGGATGGAATTTAACTCCCTTTCTCTCTCTGCAGACACTACCTGACCTGCTCAATATCTCCAGCATTTTGTTTTGAATTCATGAATTATTAGACCACTTCAGACCATTCAGATTTGCTTCTTTCAGTGATTCAGTGACAACATGATTCATGTCCATGGCTTGTTCCTCATTTCAATCAATAACCTGAAATCTGCTACAATAGATTAATAACAATAAATTCAATTTTCTTTCGATTGGAGATCCAGAACATCCAACAATGTATATTTGCAAGCTCAAGTTTAGTTTATTTAGTTTAGTTTAGCGATACAATGTGGAAACAGGCCCTTCGGCCCACCGAGTCCGCACTGACCAGTGATCACCACACATTAACAGTATCCTAGACTAGGGACATTTTTTTACAATCATACGAAGCCAATTAACCTACAAACCTGTACGTCTTTGGAGTATGGGAGGAAACGGAAGACCTCGGAGAAAACCCCCACAGGTCACACGGAGAACGTACAAACTCTGTACAGCCAAGTACCCATTGCCAGGATCAAACCCAGGTCTCTGGTGCTGTAAGGCAGTAGCTCTACCGCTATACCATTGTACTGTTTTCATCACAAGGTATGTTACATTCAGTAGGAACACCTTCAGCTATGCTCTCGTGTCTGAACCACTCTCTCCATGAAGATCAAGATCAGATTAACTCAGCTTCCTCATCACTGGATCCTTCTGAGTGTGTACAACAGATCTCTGCACTACCTCACAATCTGCTGCTTACCGGCATCAGAGAGATCACCAAACATTGTGTCCACAAAGTGCGGGTTCCATCCACTCCGATTCCAATGATATATCAGGTATTCAAATTTGCCAGCATTGCTTGTGGTCCATGAGTGCAGGTGGTGATTTACAGGATTGACCAAAAAGGGATCTCATTAATAATGGTCTATTTCACAAGACACAATGTTTCCACAATGTTCTGATGGCTCAGAATCATCAGCGAATTTCTTGATAATCAATATTATTTCGTGGGAGGCACACAAGAACATGTTCACCCTGAAGAGGACTGAACTGCCAGACATCTTTGGTGTTCAGTACTGCCAGGCATGATGGATCCTGGCAAACAAGGACTGCCCTATAATTCCCTGGCTCTTACATCTGTGTGCCATCCTGTCACTGAAGTGGAGCACCACTTCAATGAGAACCATGCAGGAATCATGAGCTCCCACCATCATTGTCCTGGAAAATGTGCCCAATAGACCTTGGCGATGTCTTCATTATGCGCTACTGGCTGTTTGAAGACAGCAGCCCAGGTCACAGAGAGAGCAGTAGGCAGACACAAACATCAAAGCCCACAATACATAGGCAGAAGAATAACAGGGGAAGTGAAGCAGAAGGATGAGAAAGAATCAGAACACCAAGAGTTTCACCTCCAACTCATTCTCTTTCTTTCTGTTCAGGTTAAAACAGGCCAAATTAGCAAAAGCTGCAATCAACTAAACACGGTCCCATTGGGAACAGTGCAGGTCCTGTTTTAGAGCATGTTTCTGGATTCTGGTTATTACTCTTCCAGGCATCTTTCTGGCAAATTTCACAAATTTGTGATTTACATAGTGCATGTTTGGTTCACTTTCTGTCAGGACGGCACAGTGGCGCAGCTGGTAGAGCTGCTGCCTCACAGTGCCATAGATTTGAGTTGGATCCTGACCTCGGGAGCTCTGTGCGTAGAGTTTGCACGTTCTCCCTTGAGACCATGTGAGTTTCCTCTATGCGCCCCAGTTTCCTCCCACATCCCAAAGAGTACGGGTTTGTAGGTTAATTGGCCTTGTAAATTTTAATTGCCCTTTGCGTGTAGAGAGCAGAAGTGGGGAAATATATAACTAATGTGAATGAGCGATCAATGGTTGGTGTGGTCTAGGTGGGCCAGGGCCTGTTTCCATGGTGTATTTTTTTTAATCAATTCTGGTCAAGGCTCTCAAGGGAGCTTGAAAGGGCCCATTTTTGTTCTGACACTGGCTGTAAATTCCCCAGAAGTAGGGAAAAGACAGTCAGGGAGTCTAATGCAGTTGGCCCCTGTAGCATCACTGTTAAAATGTTCTGATTTGTTCTGATTTATTTTGTTGGTTGTTCAACTCACGGACTATAAAAATATATTGGGCTCTTTTAAGAGTTTCCAAACCAAGCTATTAAAATAATGGCTGAACTTGCAGAATTTCTGTTTTCCTAATACACTGTACAAACAGCAAATTGTCAGAAGGAGTGGCCCAGTGATGCAGTGGCTAGTGCTACTGTCCCGAGGCTTCAGTGACTTGAGTTCAAGACTGACCACAGACCACAGCACCTTCTTCTTCAGATCACAGGAGTTTTTCCTGGTGCTCTGATCTCCTCCCACATCCCAAACGCACACTGGTAGGTTAATTGGCCACTAGAAATGATCCCTGGTGTAGTTGGGAGGCAGGAGAATGGGCATGTGACACGGGTGAGACCTTGTTAAAATAACTCGGAGAATGCATTGATCCGAATGCCCTGAGAGCCAGCATTAACTCTCCATTAGTTATTGCCTTGAGGGGTGGCACAGTGGCACAGCTGGTAAACCTAATGCTTCACAGTGCCAGAGACTCAGGTTTGATTCAGAACGTGGGTGCTATTTGCATGGGGTTTGTGCTTTCCCCCTGTGACTGTGTGAGTTTCATCCAGGTACTCTGGTCTCCAACCATATCCCAACAACATGTGGGTTAGTATGTTCATTGACATCTATAAATTGCCCCTAATGCGTAGGGAGTGGAATTGAAAATCGGAAAACATCGAAATAGTGTGAATGAGAGATACATGGTCAATGTACACTTGATGGGCTGAAGAGCTTGTTTTAATGCTATATCTTTCCATCAATTCAATTAAATCAAAAACTCAATGCTCTGAATAATCTCCTTCAATTTCATGAGGAAAATAAAAAAACATTATGTTTTCTTTCCTCATCGTTTCCCTTCAGCCCTGCCAATGTTTTGGGGGTTAGCATGCTGTGTATTCAGTGAATTCCTGGATAAGTTACAGGTCTGTAAAAATGGAGCTCCAGCAGTTTCTGAAGCAAATGGCCTTTCCTGCACTTTGGTCCTGTAATTTTTCCAGGGCAGTCCTGGGATCTGACGTTTGATTTTTTGGTTGATTAAATACCAGTTTTTCTTCACTGACCTCTAATTCATCTGTCAAAACATTTGTACACTCAATAGACTATGTTCAGATAACATAACTTGTGAGTTGACAGGACCAAGACCTTGGTGGGAATGGTAGATGGGGAGAGAGAAAGATAACACGAATAGCATATCAGGCAAGCAGGAATTATATTAGATCGGACTTCTCAGAGGTTTCATTTGAAAACAATGACAATTTTTGTGGACAGTCAAGAGGCCAAATAAGCAAAATTTATCAAAACTGGGGTAAAATGTTCGTATTGTTTTAATCGTTGGTGCTCAATTTAGTTTTTCAAATGGTAAATGTTTTAAAGTCAAAAGTGGGATTTGTTTTGAGGTAGATTCAAATTCCTATTGAGTTACCAGGACGGATAGAGGCTATAATTTCAGGTGAATTGTTTCAATTCAGCCTTTCATAGGTGGCACTGAATTATCTAATAGAACAGTTTATCCTTTTCATTGAAGGTGGTTCCTGTTTGGGTCATGGTCTTATTCAGTTTTCTGGATATTTTAAATTGCTGGCTCTCACAGTGTATTGCTTGTTGCTGCATTTAGGTGGTTATCTCAATGGTTCAATAGTACTTTATTGTTACATGGAATGAGGTACAGTGAAATTCATTTTTGTACACAGTTCAGTACAAGTATCACAATATGTAAGCACTTAGATAAGCATCTCAGATACAGTACAAGTGTATAGCAGTAGTACGCTGAGACAGTATACAGTCGCCAGTTTGGCACCATTTTCATGTCAAAGTTTGTAAGTGCAGAGTTCTTGACCTGACTGCGAAGGCCTGTTTTGCTGGTGGCTTTGCAAGGTCAATATGGCCTTGTGTAGGCGTTGGTGTCCCCTGCCGTTGCTCCACCGCTGTAGGCCGCGTGCCTATCTGAACTCGAAACTGAGAGGCGGCTTTACTTTCCCTTCACTCTACATGAGCAGGCCAATTCGTCTGCATTGTTGTTTCCCAACATGCAGGAATTCATCAACTGCACCCATATCCTTACAGAGCCTTCTACCTCCTGATTCTTCACCAGACTCTGCACTTTTGAACACTGTGTGACCCCCCACCCTTGCCCACTGCCATCTTACTCACTCATCAACTAATGCTATCTCAAGATCCAGCAGCTGCTGGAAAATGCGATACATCAAGAGGCAACGGCATGATGACACCAATATCGTCAATGTTAGGATGTAGAAACTGGTAGATGCTGGTTAATACCCAAAAGGATATAAAATGCTGGAGTAAATCAGCAGGTCAGGCAGAATCTCTGGAGGCAATGGATAGGTGCCAATTTGGAGAAAGACGCTTCTTCAGACTGATTGTGGGGAGGGAAGAAGAAAGCTGGAAAATGGGAGAGGCAGGACAAAGTGTTTGACAGGTAATAGATGAGCACAGGCTAGGGGGAGGGTTCGATAGGCAGATGGTTGGAACAAAGTCAGATGGTGGTGAATCTGTGGAATTCTGCCACAGAAGGCTGTGGAGGGCGTCAGTGATATTTTTAAGGCAGAGATAGATAGATTCTTGAATAGTACCGGTGTCAGTTATGGGGAAAAGGCAGGAGAATGGAATTAGGAGGGAGAAATACAGTGCGTTCAGAAAGTATTCAGACCCCTTCACGTTTTCCAGCCTTATTCTAAAATGGATTAAATTCATTATTTTTATCATCAATCAATCCACAATACCCCATAATAAAAAAGCAAAAACAGGTGTTTAGAAATTTTTGCAAAGTAATTAAAAAGAAATAAATGAAATATCACATTTACATAAGTATTCAGACCCTTTACTCAGAACATTGTTGAGGCACCTTTGGAAGCGATTATAGCCTCAAGACTTGTTGGGTATGATGTTACAAGCTTGGCACACCTGTATTTGGGTAATTTCTCCCATTCTTCCCTGCAGATCCTCTCAAGCTCTGTCAGGTTGGTTGGGGAGAGTCAATGCACAGCTATTTTCAGATCCCTCCAGAGGTCGATCGGGTTCACGTCCGGGCTCTGACTGGACCACTTAAGGACATTTACAGACTTGACATGAAGTCACTCTTGCATCATCTTGGCTGTGTGCTCAGGGTCATTGTCCTGTTGGAAGGTCAACCTCTACCACAGTCTGAGGTCCAGAATGCTCCAGAGGAGGTTTTCATCAAGGATCTCTCTGTACTTTGCTCCGTTCATCTTTCCCTCGATCCTGACTAGTCCTCCGGTTGCCGCTGCTGAAAAACATCCCCACAGCATGATGCTGCCACCACCATGCTTCACCGTATGTATGGTATAGGCCAGGTGATGAGTGGTGCCTGGTTTCCTCCAGACGTGACGCTTAGCATTCAGGCCAAAGAGTTAAATCTCGGTTTCATCAGACCAGATAATTTTGTTTCTCACGCCTTTTGGGAAACTCCAAGCGGGCTGTCATGTACCTTTTACGGAGGAGTGACTTCCGTCTGGCCACTCTACCATAAAGGCCTGATTGGTGGAGAGCTGCAGATATAGTTGTTCTTCTGGAAGGTTCTACCATCTCCACAGAGGAACTCTGGAGCTCTGTCAGGGTGACCATCGGGTTCTTGATCACCTCCCTGACCAAGGCCCTTCACCCCCAATTGCTCAGTTTGTCCGGGCAGCCAGCTCTATAAAGAATCCTGGTGGTTCCAAAGTTCTTTCATTTAAGAATGACGGAGGCCACTGTGCTCTTCAGGACCTCCAATACTGCAGAAATTGGTTTATACCCTTCCCTAGATCTGTGTCTCGACACAATCCTGTCTCGGAGGTCTACGGACAATTTCAAGTCAAGTCAACTTTATTCATCACATACGAGATGTGCAGTGAATATGAAAAGTGGCAATGCTTGCGGATTGTGCAAAAAAAAACCTACAAAACAGAATCACATATTACATATTTGTGGGAGGAAAAAAGAAAAAAACAGCAATTTAAAAAAAACACCACACAACAGTAAAATGGTACAGTAAAGTTAGTCCCTGGCGAGATAGGAGTTTACAGTCCTAATGGCCTCTGGGAAGAAACTCCTTCTCATCCGCTCTGTTTTCACAGCATGGCAACGGAGGCGTTTACCTGACCATAGCAGCTGGAACAGTCCATTGCTGGGGTGGAAGGGGTCTCCCATGATCTTTTTGGCTCTGGAGTTGCACCTTCTGATGTATAGTTCCTACAGAGGGACGAGTGAAGTTCCCATAGTGCGTTCGGCCGAACGCACTACTCTCTGCAGAGCCTTCTTGTCCTGGGCAGAGCAGTTCCCAAACCAAATTGTGATGTTTCCGGACAAGATGCTTTCCACAACCACTGAATAGAAGCACTGGAGGATCCTCAGAGACACTCTGAATTTCCTCAATTGCCGGAGGTGGTAAAGGCGCTGCCTTGCCTTACTCACCACTGCTGCAGCATGTGATGTCCATGTCAGATCCTCTGAGATGTGGACTCCCAGGTATTTAAAGCAGCTCACCCTATCCACAGTATGCCCATTTATCTTCAATGGTATGTTCGTCCTTAGATGATGTGCCCTCCTAAAGTCCACGATCAGCTCCTTATTTTTTTTTGATATTCAAGAGGAGGCTGTTCTGACACCAGAGTGCCAGATTAGCCACCTCCTCCTGGTAGGCCTTCTTCATGGCTTGGGTTTTGCTCTGACATGCACTGTGAACTATGGGACCTTATATAGACAGGTGTGTGCCTTTCCAAATCATATCCAATCAATTTAATTTACCACTGGTGGACTCCACAATCAAGTTGTAGAAACATCTCAAGGATAATCAATGGAAACAGGATGAATCTAAGCTCAATTTTGAGTGTCATAGCAAAGGGTCTGAATACTTATGTAAATGCGAAATTTCAGTTATTTATTTTTAATTACTTTACAAAAATTTCTAAACACCAGGATTTGCTTCTTCATTCTGGCGTATTGCGTGTAGAGTGATAATAAATAAAATGAATCTTTTTTAAAATAAGGTTGTAACATAACAAAATGGGGAAAAAGTGAAGTGGTCTGAATACTTTCTGAATGCATGATTGAACGGAGGAGTGGACTTGATAGCCCAAATGGCCTAATTCTACTCCTATTCCTTATGACATTAAAGGCCTAAGATCAAAGTAGAAAATGTGAGATGGTTTTGAAAAGGTGCAGATTGTGAAGCCAGTGAGGGAAGTAGCAGGGGATGGAGGGGAGAAATAAATAGGTGCAAGTCCAGCCGGGCACAGGGGGGGGAAGAGGGGGGAGGAGTTAGAGTTAGGTGGGGGTTGTTGGGTAGGGGGAGGGGAAGGGGAGGGGGGGGGGGAAGGGGAAGGGGAGGGGGAGGTGGAAGGGGAGGGGGAGGTGGGAGGGGAGGGGGGTTAGAGGTTACCTAAAATTGGGGAATTCAATGTTCATACCGTTGGGTTGTAAGCTACCCAAGAGGTTCTGTTCCTCTACTTTATGTGGCCTCACTCTGAGGAGGCCCAGGACAGATAGGTCAGCGTGGGAACGGGAGGAGGAGTTTCATGCTACATCATTGACCCTGCAGTCCCTTACATAACAATCTATTCCAACTATGTAAATCACTAAAAGGTCATATCTGATCACTTTCTGTTATCACTTTCCATTCATAACTCATGTTAGCTCCTGATCACTCCATTGCACTCCTAATTTGTTTCTCTTGTCTACTCTCAGAAAACTTGGGATCACTAAAAACTCCATTGCTCGTATCCTAACTCTTAGCAAGTGTTGTACATGCTCTGCCCTTGTGTTTGCTGACAAAATTATATCCCAATTAAGCAATATTACTGTTAAAACGCTAATCTTTGATTTCAAATCTTTTCATCACTTCACCCTTCCTTATCTCTGTAGCCTCCTCCATCCTTGGACCTTTCTATGATCTTGCATAACTCCAATTCTGATCAGTGCCTTCAGTCATCAAAGCATTAAGCTCTGGAATTTATTTTCCAAATACTTCCTTTAAGACGTTACTGAATATTTGCCTCAATGACTGGGATTTTGATCACCTGCTCTGATAATCTAAACTGATTTGGTATTCATTTGGTAAAAAATCTTGCCCATTCAATGTTTTGAACCATTTGATGATGTCAAAAGTGGAATGTAAATGCAAACTCTTGATGTTGTTAGTAAATATATTTTAATACCAAGAGAAGGGGTGAAGTATTATCCTCTATCATGTTGACTTACTATTGGTTTTTAAAAGATTTAAATGTATTTTCTTAACCATGCTAAGTATATTCTCAAATGTATGTTTATCAGAAATAAAAAAGGCCTTTCATTGCAACAACACCATGCCTGGAATCACACTGAGGAATTGAGTACTATCTCTGATACCACATAAGAGTTGACTGTGTTATCAGAAACATTCTCTCTTCTAGTATTATCAGGAATCCCTAATGACGTTTCTGTCCGTGTCCTTAGCATCATACTCCTTGTTTCCTAGATCAGTGTATCAGTTCTCTGCTGCATCTCTCTGCCCAGTTTGCACAGCTGACATGCTTCAGTGAGTGCAATGACTACAGCAGTTTGCTCCTTGCTGTAACCTTATTTAACCCCGCTGCAGTATCTGTTTTTGAAAGTTCCTCTGGAGTATAATTGAGTACAATTGTACTGTCACTTATCGGAGTGCACAAAGTGTTACCGTTCTTTGATCTAATTCTGCCTGCCACACTTCCTGATCTAAAGAGGCCAATTCCTTGTCCCCATTGTCAGAAACTCTTTGTGCAGCTTCCACTAATTAAATAATATGACTGGATTTTAAACCAAAGGGGACAAATTTAGGTAGTCTGTAAAGAAATAAAACACCATCCATCTTCCCTCTTCTTAGTAAATAGTATTTAAAATTTTAGAGCACTTTTGATCCTGGTTGACTAAACTACTGTGTTAAGGGAATAGCAAATCTTTTTGATCCACATATGAACACGGGGAGTAAGTTCACAATTAGAAACAAAAAGCAGCAACATAACTTCCACAAATAAGCAATGTGTAACAAAGTGATTATGTTACAAAATAATAACAGGAAAAATTGGAAATACTCAGAAGGCCCAGAAAATTGTAGGTCAGTGAGCTCATTGTGAGTCAAATATACAGTTGGGTACAGGAATGGACAGTGGTTGGGAAGCTATTGAAGTGGATTATTCAAGATAGGAAAGGAATGAACTACGTAGGGACAGTCAGCATGGAATCCACCGAGACCTGGTCATTGAGATTTAGAATGGGCTTATTCACAGAAGACAGAGAGCTATGCTGTATTCTGGCTATATTCTGGCTGGGTCTGTTTCCAGTGGAGTTCCACAGAGATCTATGCTGAGATCTTAGTTGTTGGATATATATAAATGATTGGACGCAAATGTGGATAGTTTAGTATAGTTTAGTTTAAAGATACAGCGTGGAAACAGACCCTTTAGCCCACCGGGTCTGCACCGACCTGCGATCCCCGCTCAATAACACTAATCTACACCCACTAGGGACATTTTTACATTTACCAAGCCAATTAATCTACAATCCTGTACGTTTTTGGAGTATGGGAGGAAACTGAAGATCTTGGAAAAAAACCCACGCCGATCATGGGGAGAACGTACAAACTCCGCACAGAGAGCGCCAGTAGTCAGGATCGTACCCGGACCTCTGGAGTTGCATTCGCTGAAAGGCAGCAACTCTACCACTGTGCCATCATGACCGCCATGAGGAAGGTTGTCAAATATACAGTTGGGTACAGGAATGAACATTCTCCGGCTAGTTTCTCTGTCCTTCTGATTAATTTTACTCGTTGCTTCGTTGTCGCCACACCTTCTGCCAACAACAAGCCATTGTACATACCCCTGATCATCGTCTGCTCTTTGTACCCTTCCATATCTCTAGTTCCCCTCTCCATGACTCTCAGTCTGAAGAAGGATCTCGACCCAAAACTTCACTCATTCCTTCTCTCCAGAGATGCTGCCTGACCCACTGTGTTACTCCAGCATTTTGTGTCTATCTTCTGTCTATTATTTGTTCAGATTTCTTCAGAGAATTTAGACGAATATCACACAAACATCCTTTAAGAAATTGATATTGACAGGACCACATTAACACATTTCTTTCCCTTTTCAGTAATTTCCTCCTGGATCTAAGTTCTAAATGTTTACTAAAAAAGGGATTGATTGGTCTATTAATTTCAGATTGCCAAGAGGCAGTAGCATTTAATCAAAGCTGCTGCCTTTTAGCTCCAGTGACACGGGTTCAAACCAGACCTCACATCTATCCATGTATAGAAACATAGAAACATAGAAACATAGAAAATAGGTGCAGGACAACACCATTCGGCCCTTCGAGCCAGCATCGCCATTCATTGCGATCATGGCTGATCGACCCCAATCAATAACCCGTGCCTGTCTTCTCCCAATATCCCTTGATTCCACTAGCCCCTAGAGCTCTATCTAACTCTCTCTTAAATATATCCAGTGATTTGGTCTCCACTGCCCTCTGTGGCAGGGAATTCCACAAATTCACAACTCTCTGGGTGAAAAAGTTTTTTCTCACCTCAGTCTTAAATGGCCTCCCCTTTATTCTAAGGCTGTGGCCCCCTGGTTCTGGACTCGCCCAACATTGGGAAGCATTTTTCTGCATCTAGCTTGTCCAGTCCTTTTCCCCCCTCATCCTTCTTAACTCCAGTAAATACAAGCCTAGTCTTTTCAATCTTTCCTCATATGACAGTCCTGCCATCCCAGGGATCGTGAACCTATGCTGCACTGCCTCAATCACAAGGATGTCCTTCCTCAAATTAGGAGACCAAAACTCTACCCAATACCCCAGATGTGGTTTTACCAGAGTCCTATACAACTGCAGAAGAACCTCTTTACTCCTTTACTGAAATCCTCTTGTTATGAAGGCCAACATTCCATTAGCTTTCTTCACTGCCTGCTGTACCTGCATGCCAACTTTCAGTGTCTTGTGTACAAGGATACCCAGGTCTCGCTGTACCTCCCCCTTCCCTAACCTAACCCCATTGAGATAATAACCTGCCCCTTTGTTTTTGCCGCCAAAGTGGATAACCTCACATTTATCTATATTATACTGCATCTGCCATGCATCTGCCCACTCACTCAACCTGTTCAGGTCACCCTGCAACCTCCTAACATCCTCTTCACAATTCACACTGCCACCCAGCTTTGTGTCATCCGCAAACTTGCTAGTGTTGCTCCTAATTCCCTCCTGCAAATCATTAATATATATATATTTTTTTATATCTTTATTTATTAGAGGTACCGTAAGTTACATCAGTGTACATCCCTTATATTGTATTACAGTCATTGTACCCCTTAATTTTTTTAAAGGCTTTAGAAAAGAGAGAGAAATACCAGCATAGAGAGTAGAAAAGTGAAAAAGAGATGTGAAAGTGCAAAAGCGCAACAGAGGGAAAGGAAACCCTTGAAGAGTTAGAGACCGGAGATTAAGAGATAGACCCTGGAGAGGAAAAAAAAGAAAAAGGGAAAGATAGAGAAAGAAAGAAGAAAAGCCAGTTGCTTTATTATAAACATCTCGCAAAAGGAATCTACCAACTCGACAGTTTTTCTTCCCCCTTTACCAAGACCCGACACCGGTACTTTTTTGAGGTATTCTTGCACCTTATCCTTGAAATAGATTGATAAATGCAGACCACGTCTTATTGAAACAGTCTGATGTTCCTGCTAGTCTGTCTCATATCTTCCAAGTGTAGTGTTTCGAACATAGTTGAAATCCACATATTGGTATAGGAGAATTTTTCCAGAATTTTATGATTAGCTTTTTTTCCAGTTATTAAGCCATATTCAAATAGTCTTTTGAAACACATTTAATTCAGGGCTATCTTCCGATATCCCGAAGATAATCCTGTCTGCTTTTGGAGTCAGTTTTATTTTAAATATTTTTGTGAAAATTTCAAAAATTTCAGTCCAAAATGTTTGAATTTTTGTACAAAAGACAAATGAGTGTGCTATATTGACATTGACATTTATCACATAAAGGTGAGATGTTGGGAAAAAGTTTACTTATTTTAGTTTTTGAATAATATAATCTGTGTAAGATTTTAAATTGTATTAAGGTGTGTCTTACATTAATTGAACATTTATGCACTTTTAATAAATATTCTTCCCACCTTTCTTCGGGAATATTTATACTTAATTATTTTTCCCCCTTTTTCCTGATACCTTCTGTTGTTGGTATTTCTGCATTTAGAATTATATATATATATATATATATATATATATATATATATATATATATATATATATATATATATATATATATATATATCAGTGGCTTGCAAAAGTATTCATACCCCTTGAACTTTTCCACATTTTGTCACGTTACAACCATAAATGTAAATGTATTTTATTGGGATTTTATGTGATAGACCAACACAAAGTGGTGCATAATTGTGAAATGGAAGGAAAATGATACATGGTTTCCAAATTTTATTACAAATAAAAAACTGAAAAGTGTGGCGTGCAAAAGTATTCAGCCCCCCTGAGTCAATACTTTGTAGAACCACCTTTCGCTGCAATTACAGCTGCAAGTCTTTTGGGGTATGTCTCTACCAGCTTTGCACATCTAGAGACTGAAATTTTTGCCCATTCTTCTTTGCAAAATAGCTCAAGCTCATTCTAACACATGAATATGCTTTGATCTAAACCATTCCATTGTAGCTCTGGCTGTATGTTTAGGGTTGTTGTCCTGCTGGAAGGTGAACCTCCGCCCCAGTCTCAAGTCGTTTGCAGACTCTAACAGGTTTTCTTCCAAGATTGCCCTGTATTTGGTTCCATCCATCTTCCCATCAACTGTGACCAGCTTCCCCGTCCCTGCTGAAGAAAAGCATCCCCACAGCATGATGCTGCCACCACCATGTTTCACAGTGGGGATGGTGTGTTCAGGGTGATGTGCAGCGTTAGTTTTCCACCACACATAGCGTTTTGCATTTATGGCAAAAACTTCAATTTTGGTCTCATCAGACCAGAGCACTTTCCTCCACATGTTTGCTGTGTCCCCCACATGGCTTGTGGCAAACTGCAAACGGGACTTCTTATGGCTTTGTTTCAACAATGGCTTTCTTCTTGCCACTCTTCCATAAAGACCCGATTTCAAAAATTTCAGTCCAAAATGTTTGAATTTTTGTACAAAAGACAAATGAGTGTGCTATATTAGCTTCTTGACATTGACATTTATCACATAAAGGTGAGATGTTGGGAAAAAGTTAGTTGTCCTGTGGACAGAATCTCCCACCTGAGCTGTGGATCTCTGCAGCTCCTCCAGAGTTACCATGGGCCTCTTGGCTGCTTCTCTGATCAATGCTGTCCTTGCCCGGCCTGTCAGTTTAGGTGGACGGCCATGTCTTGGTAGGTTTGCAGTTGTGCCATACTCTTTCCATTTTCGGATGATGGATTGAACAGTGCTCCGTGAGATGTTCAAAGCTTGGGATATCTTTTTATAACCTAACCCTGCTTTGAACTTCTCCACAACTTCATCCCTGACCTGTCTGGTGTGTTCCTTGGGCTTCATGATGCCCAAGGAACATTGTTTGTTCACTAATGTTTTCTAACAAACCTCTGAGGCCTTCACAGAACAGCTGTATTTATACTGAGATTAGATTACACACAAGTGGACTCTATTTACTAATTAGGTGACTTCTGAAGGCAATTGGTTGCACTAGATTTTATTTAGGGGTATCAGGGTAAAGGGGGCTGAATACTTTTGCACGCCACACTTTTCAGTTTTTTATTTGTAAAAAGATTTGAAAACCATGTATCATTTTCCTTCCACTTCACAATTATGCACCACTTTGTGTTGGTCTATCACATACAATCCTAATAAAATACATTTACGTTTGTGGTTGTAACGTGAAAAATGTGGAAAAGTTCAAGGGGTATGAATACTTTTGCAAGCCACTGCATGCAATTGGGAAAACTATTATCATTTAAACAAATACAACTAAAATACAATTTGGGAAACAATCAGTATTTTAAATATTTCCAAATCTGCGACTATCTGAAAAAATATGCACAAGACTATTACAATATGCCTCCAGAATTACTGGAAGAAGTAATGAATACAAAGGCAGAATCAGCAAACCTAATATCATATATATATGATATTAGGTTTGCTGATTCTGCCTTTGTATTCATTACTTCTTCCAGTAATTCTGGAGGCATATTGTAATAGTCTTGTGCATATTTTTTCAGATAGTCGCAAATTTGGAAATATTTAAAATACTGATTGTTTCCCAAATTGTATTTTAGTTGTATTTGTTTAAATGATAATAGTTTTCCCAATTCATACACATATCCGAAGATTTTAATTCCAGCTCTTTCCCATTGTATAAATGCTTTATAGGTTTAAATGAGGGGTTTTTACGGATAGGAGATAAGAGAGATAAATTTCTTAATTTTAAATTGTGTTTTATTTGTCTCCAAATTCTAATTGTACTGTATATAATTTCATTATTGTTGTAATTTATATTATTCATCGATGTTGGAGAGAGAAGGATTGCTCCAATATTATAAGGAGAGCAATCCTCTTTCTCCATAATCATCCAATCCAGTTGCTGGGGAGAGTAATCCAGCAATTGGATCATGTTTCTGATATTTACAGACCAGTAGTAATACATAAAGTTGGGGAGTGCTAATCCCCCTACTACTTTGGGTTTATTCAGATGAGCTCTTTGTATTCTGTGGGATTTATAATCCCAAATACAATTTGTGATATCTGAGTCCAGTCTATTTTTTACACTTTTTGGGTAAATATATTGGAATAGATTGGAACAGGTATAAAACTTGTGGTAGAAAAATCATTTTTATGGCATTTATTCGGCCTATTAAGGACATCGGAAGCGTTTTCCAAAATTTAATCAAGTTCTATAGTTTCTTAAGTAGAGGGTTATAATTTTCGTCAAACATATCTTGATATCTTCTAGTAATTTCGATGCCCAAGTATTTAAATTTTTCCGTAGCTATTTTGAAAGGAAACTGTAAAAGGTGCGTAGAGTCTTTCGGTTTTATTGACATGATTTCACTTTTATTCCAATTTATTCTACATCCTGAGAATGATCCAAAGTCCTCTATTAATTTTAAAATATTTGGTATAGTAATATGAGGTTTTGTGATTGTACATCGTCAGCATATAATGATATTTTATTGTTGGAATATTTTGTTTTATATCCATGGATTGTCAGATGAGTTCTAATTCTTTCTGCTAGGGGTTCAATTATGAGAGCAAATAACAACGGTGATAATGAACATCCTTGTCTATTACCCCTTGACAATTGAAATTTCATAGATAAATTATTGTTAGTTAATATTCTGCCCGTTGGCTTATTATATAGTAATTTAATCCATAGAATAAAATTCTCTCCCAGTTGAAATTCTTGCAATACCCTGACCATATGTTCCCATTCGACCTGATCGAATGCTTTCTCTGCATCCAACGATATGATTGATAGTTTTTGATCTTCCGTTTGGTGTGAATGCATTATATTGAGCAGACGTCTCAAATTATTAAATGATTGTCTCTTAGGGATAAACTCCGTTTGATCTGGATGTATTAATTTACTAGCATATTTACTTAGTCTTCTAGCTAGTATTTTCGCTAATATTTTTTAATATTAAACGCTAATAATGTGTTTAACGACGCAATAGCACTGTATGATCCAGGTTCTTCCACATCTTTATCTTTCTTAAGTATTAGTGTGATCGTGGATTCTGCTAGTGTTTCAGGTAGTATTTGTTCTTTGAAGGCATAACTATACATTTTCTGTAGGCGAGGAGTAAATATGTCATAAAAACATTTATAGAATTCATTACTAAATCTGTCGGGACCTGGTGTTTTTCCATTTTTTAATGAGATTATTGTTTCTTATATTTCCTTATTTGAGATTTGTGCTCCCAATTCCTCTTGTTCCTGCAACTCTAATTTAGGAAGGTTACAATTATCCAAGAACTCTGTAACTTTGTTGGTGTCCATTATTGTTTTAGATGTATACAGATTCTCGTAAAATTGTGCAATTCTTTTATTAATATCACTCGGCAAGGTCAATATTTCCCCTTTGTCTGATTTAATCTTTAAAATTGTGTGATCCTTTTCTCGTTTTTTTAACTGACGTGCCAGAAGTTTGTGGGGCTTATCCCCAAATTCAATGTGTTCCTGTCTTATAATTTATAATAATCTTATGACTTTCTCTGATAATAATTTATTTAATTTGGATTTCAGTATTATTATTCTATTATGTTTATCCGTAGTGGGGTCTTTAGCGTTTTCTATGTCCAGTTGCCCAATTTATTCTTCTAACGGTCTTTGTTCGTTCTTATTTTTCTTATTTTGAAAAGCTTGGTATGAAATTATCACGCCTCAAATAAATGCTTTAAAACATTCCCATAATAGTGTAGGTGATATGTCTGGCGTGTAGTTTATTTAGAAAAAAAGGTCCATTTGCTCTTTTAAATATATACTCCCTTGCAGGTCTTTTAAAATATGAGGATTGTACCTCCAAAACGGTTTGTTCTTAGTCATTCCTTCCATTTTTAGAAAAAAAGTTATTGGGGAGTGATCTGAGATCGTATTTGTGTGGTATTTTTGTTTAGAAGTGTGGGGTATTAGTTTTGTATCCACCAGGAAATAATCTATTCGTGAATATGTCTTGTGTACCATAGAATAGAACGAGTAATCCCTGCCGGTCGGATTTGCAATCCTCCAGACATCTGTTATGTTTGTGTTTTTTATGTATGTGTTTAGAAGTTCGCTAGTTTTGGATTTCGTAATACCTCTCTGTTTTTGATTGGATTTATCTAAGAGTGTCTAAAACACAGTTAAAGTCTCCACCGATTATGACATTTTGGTAGTTATATTCTGCAATTATATTCAAGATTTTATTGAAAAAGTGCGGGTTGTCAAAGTTGGGCGCATATATGTTTACCAAGGTAATTGGGGCAGCATGGATCTTCCCGGTAACTATCAAATATCTCCCGTCCTTATCTGTTAAGGTAGTTTTGGGTTTAAATGGAATGCCTTTGCAAATAATAATAGACGTTCCTCTAGATTTCGACGTGTATGACGACTGAAAGGTTTGTCCTATCCAGTTTGCCCTCAATCTAGCTTGGTCTTGAAGTTTAAGATGGGTCTCTTGTAAGAAAGCAATATCTGTGTTGTATGCTTTCAGCTGAGCTAGAATCTTACTCCTTTTAATGCGTTCGTTAACACCCCTAACATTCCAACTACAAAATGAGATTCCTCCCAGTTTATTTTGGTTATCGTCTTGCATTTTGAATTGATTTAATACCTGTGTGTCTTGTGGTGCATTCGTACCTCAGGTCTTTAGATATAGGGGGATCATTTACCCTACAAAGTTCAGTTAGTAGATTCCCTTTGCGATAGTCATTGAATTAAAAAAACACATATGTGACTAAATGTGAAAATGATTAAAAAATCTAATACAAATGAGAATATAGTGTCCGAGCTTGTCGGCACTGTAACAAGTGACCCACCTGTAAGTGAGAAAAAACATTTTATCGACTTCCGTTGTCGATATAAAACAAACAAATAGCTCCGCTCCCTCGATTAATCATAATATACTGGAACGGGACCGGTTTCAAAATCAAATGTATAGTACCCATTTTCATCATATATGTCCATTTCCTCGGTATTTCCGGATATAACAATCATTTTTATCTACTAAGAGTTAAGCGTATATTTTAACCTCAGAAATCATCAACTGTTGGTTGAAGGGGTTAACCTATTTCTGGCTCCTGGAACTGAGCCAGGAGCCCGCCTCTGCCCCTCACGCCCCGGTTCTAAATCTACTTGAGAATTATTCGGTTAAATTAAAATGTTAATTTGAAAATCCCCATTTCTGCATTTCTGATTAGCATTCATTACTATTTCTATGGTAATATTCTATGTTAATATTGTTAAGGATGTTAATTCTATACCATTTAGGTTATTCATTAGATCTCATATACAACAGTAATAGCTAAGCCCACAGTCTGTTGATGAGCTCTTCTTTTCGGTGGTTATCTTTTTCCAGCTTCTCTTGGAACAGAGTATGTCCTTGAGTTAGCATTCCACCGATAAGACGTCTAGACAAAGTTCCTTCTTTGGGCAGTATGCCACCATTCTGGGTGCAATAGTAAAGAGAGAGAGTGTCCAAAATGTCCAACCTTTCCAGCTAGTCCTTCTTTTCAACGATGGTTAGAGGATATTTGTAGAGCCTCCTCGGGATTTGTGAATGATTTTTGCTGTTCCTTGTAGGAAATGCGCATTCTAGCTTGGTAGTAAACACCATTACTGACCTCCTTATATCCTTTGAGAGCCTGCTTTGCCTTAGAGAACTGATTTCACTTTTGCATCATTTCATAGGGATAGTTTTTATCGATTTTAAAAGTAGTTACACTATACATTAGAGGCACACCATATTTGATATTCCTCATAACCTCTTCCACATCAGCAATGTCCGGGAATTTCACAATAATCTGTCGTGTACGTTCTGAGCCATCCTGAGATTTGTGTTTGAATCTAGGAACTCGGTGTGCTACTTCAATTTTTGGTAGGTTAGGGAGCTTAAGAGCTTCCTTAATTAATCCCGCAGCGAACTCACAAATGTTATCTCTCTCGGCTCCCTCTGGTACACCAACCAATCTTAGGTTACAACATCTCGAACGAGCCTCGAGATCCAGCCATTTGTCTGAAACTTTAGCCAGCTGAGACGCCATCCGTCGTGTAGCAAGGTCTTGTTCTGACCTCACCTTCTTCACCTCCTCCACCATTCTTGCCATGTCATCCTCCATCTCGTGCATTGTTAACATACAGGTTGATACAGTGTTCATCACAGCGTCGAACTTCTTCGTGGTGTTTTCTTCACCCATATCAATTCTCTCCGATAGTTCATCTCTCACATCGTCAATTCGTTTATTAATAGTGCCAATCGAATCCTTCACAGACTCAATAACATTTCTATCTTTTCCATCATCACTCCCATCATGTGTTCCATCGTTTTTCCATCCACCTTTACATATTTCAGTTCACTTACCGAAAGCTATAATTCTTCAAATTCTTTGTCTTTGGCCAAATCTGTTTTAGTTCTTGTTGCCATATCGAAAAGCACCTTTTTCTTCAGAAGCCACTTTAAAAATAAGTTCTTCAGGCTTTGTTGGCTTCCCCATGAGTGTTCTGTAACTGTTCTCTGAGTGTTCTTATCAGGGGAAGAATTTTTCATTTAAAATGCTTTAAGCCTCCATTAAATTCACAGTGCTTACTGATGATGTCATCAGCACAACGTCCAGAGGCTCCAGTAAGTTTTTTAAAATCGGTCCCGACCTGTAGACCCGGTTTTAACGCAACAAATCACGAATTTTAGGGAGTGGAGCTATGTGCAGCGTGTGTTAAGATAACATGGCGCCACCGGATGTCCAAATCATTAATTTTTATGGTAAACAGTTGCGGCCCCAACACCGAGCCTTGTAGCACTCCACTCGTCACTGCCTGCCATTCTGAAAAGGACCCGTTCACTCCTACTCTTTGCTGCCTGTCTGCCAACCAATTTTCTATTCACGTCAACACCCTACCCCCAACACTATGTGCTCCCATTTTAGTCACCTGTCTCCCATGCGGGACCTTATCAAAGGCTTTCTGAAAGTTTAGATACACTACATCCACTGGCTCCCCTTCATCCATTTTACTTGTCACATCCTCAAAAAATTCCAAAAGATTAGTCAAGCATGATTTTCCCTTCGTAAATCCATGCTGACTTGGACTAATCCTTTTACTGCTATCCAAATGCCCCATTATTACCTCTTTAATTATTGACTCCAGCATCTTTCTTATCTTCCAGCATCATCAATATTTCTTATCTTCCTGAACAGGCTTGTTGACATAACATTGGCAGCAGCCCCAGTATCCACCTTAGCAGAGAAGGCCATGCCATTCACCGTGACTCGGACGGTCGGGTCCGTTATCAGAGCAGCTGCACCTCGCAAGGAAAACACACTCAGCTCGCTCTGAGAAGAGTCAGGGTCAGACGGGGGAAGATCATCATGCTGGAGATGGGAATCAGACGCTGAATCATCACGTGTCAGGTAGCGAGACGGTTTCTGCTGTGGCTTTGCAAGGTTCCCACAGCCGAGAAGTTGTTGGGCTTGTTGCAGCAATTACAGGTTTTCCCCAAAACCGGGCACACATTAAAACGGTGTGAGACAAAGTTACAATTTGGACATCGTTGAGGCGGTCTGCAGCCCTGCAGTGGTCTTACCCTCTGTCGCCGGGGAGCATTGTACTGGGGACCAGCGAGACTGGCTGTGTGGACCACAGGGTCAAGTACCGTTAAGGAGACAGCCTCAGCTAAACGAGAAGCATGCAGTGCCTCATCAAATGTCAGATCAGGCTTACGCAGCAGCTCAGAGCGCAGCTTATCATCCCGTAGACCAAAGACCAAGATGTCACGGGTCAAAGTATCAGGGGTCAGAACATGCAGGTCACATCGGCGAGCCAGTTGGCGCAGCGCGGCCACAAAATTGTCAATAGATTCCCCAGGGTTCTGGCGTCTGGAGAACAGTTTGAAACGCTCTAAGATGTGGTTAGTGGGCAGACAATTTAGCCAAGCAGACAATCAGGGTCCTGGATACTCTCACCCTGTCCATAGATGAACGACTCTGAACGCTCGAGCGCTTCGGGACCAGCCAGGTTAAGCAGCAGGGAAGCCTTGACAGCGGGGGCCACAGCAGGGTGGGCGATGGCAACATAATGCCCAAAGTCCCGTCGGAACACACTCCAGCGATGAGTGATGTCTGCATCAAAGACTAGGATGTCAGGTTTACGACAGGCAGAAGCCATCACGGCACAGGGAGGGGGTACTGGGACTAAGAAAATAAAACGCGATAGACTGGAGACGCAGAAAGAAGCACTTCTGACGCCATGTAGAGAAGGTACACAGACACCTTAAAGTCTTCACTACTTTATTAAGCATACATTATATATAGCCCTGGCTGTACGTGGTCTGTCACAATCACTAGAGAGCGAGCTAGGGGTGTGTGGGTTACAATTATACTAACTGGTGGGGGAGTGGTTAGCATGGACATCATTACTATCAATTAAAGGTGTATACACATATCATCTACATTTCCCACCACTGAAATCTGGTCTGTAATTCCCCGTTTTTTCTCTTGCTCTTTTCTTGAAAAGTGGGATAACATTAGCTATCCTCCAACCCACAAGAACTGATCCTTAATCTATTGAACATTGGAAAATGATCACCAATGCGTCCACTATTTCTAGAGCCGCCTCCCTGAGGACCCTGGGATGCAGACCATCAGGCCCAGGGGATTTATCATCCTTCATACACAATACTATTTCTTGCCAAATGAAAATTTATTTCAGATCCTCTACCCCCTTAGATCCTCTGTCCTCCAGTACTTCTGGGAGATTGTTTATGTCTTCCTTAGTGAAGACAGATCTGAAGTACCTGTTCAACTCTTCTACCATTTCCTTGTTCCCCATAATAATTTCACCCGTGTCTGCCTTCAAGGGACCCACGTTTGACTTTGCTATTCTTTTTCCCTTAAGATATCTAAAGAGGCTTTTATTGTCCTTCTTTATATTCCTGGCCAGCTTCCCCTCGTACTTCATTTTTTCAGCCGATATTGCCCGTTTTGTTTCCTATGAAAGTTTCCCAATCCTCTGGCTTCCAGCAACTCTTTGCCATGTTATACATCTTTTCTTTTAGTTTTATTCTATCCCTAACTTCTCTTGTCAGCCACAGTTGTCTCCTACTTCCCTTAGAATCTTTCTTCCTTTTTGGAATGAAATGATCCTGCGTCTTCCGGATTATGCCCAGGAATTCCTGCCATTGCTGTTCCACCGTCATTCCTGCTAGGATCCTTTTCCAGTCTACCTTGGCCAGCTCCTCCCTCATGCTGATCACTACCTCCAACCGGTTCCTTTACCTCTAGTTCTCTTATCAAATCTGGTTCCTTGGACATCACTAAATCCAGAAATGCCTTTTCTCTGGTCAGCTCCATTACAAGCTGCTCTAAGAATCCATCTTGGTTGCACTCTACAAACTCTCTTTTTTGGGGTCCTGAACCAACCTGATTTTCCCAGTCTACCTGCATATTTAAATCCCCGATCACCACAGTGGCATTACCTTTGTTACATGCCAGTTTTAACTCCTGCTGCAACGTACACCCTACATCCGGGCTACAATTAGTGTCTTCTTGCCTTTGCAATTCCTCAACTCAATCAACAGTGACTTTACCTCATCACTCCCTATGTCTTCCCTCGCAAGGGTCTGAATTCCATCCCTCACCAGCAGAGCTACTCCCCCTCCTCTGCCCACCTGCCTATAGGATGTATAATCCTGAATATTAATTTCCCATGCCCAATCCTCCTGCAGCCACGTCTCAGTCATCCCCACAATGTCATATCTATCAACCTCTAACTGAGCCTCAAGCTCATCTACTTTACTTCTTATACTTCGCGCATTCATATACAATATTTTTAATTCCTTACAGATCTCACCTTTCACATCGATCCCTATTACACTTGGCCATACTCTCCTATCCCTTTGTGAGCTTTCTTTCCCGTTAATTCTGGGTCATTAACTATCCCTTTACTCCCTTTCCCTTTAACTTCATCCTTGACTATCATATTTGACACCTCCCCCCCCCCCCCCCCCCCCCCCCCCCTTATTTAGTTTAAAACCACCTGTGTAGCAGTGGCAAACTTGCCTGCCAGAATGCCAGTTCCCCGCCTGTTAAGGTGCAATCCGTCCCTTTTGTACAGTTCCCCCTTACTCCAAAACCGATCCCAGTGGTCTCAGAATCTAAATCCCTGCCCCCTGCACCAGTTCCTCAGCCACACATTCAGGTACTGTATCTCCCTGTTCCTGCTCTTGCCACACGAGGAACTGAAAGCAAATCTGAGATAACCACCCTAGAGGTCCTGTTTTCAGCATTTTTCGGAGCTCTCTAAAGGGAAGCTTCAGAATATTCATCCCTTTCTATCCGACATCGTTTGTGCCAACATGCACTATCACCTGCGGCTGTTCACCTCTCATATAGGTGGTTAGTAGGAGAATCAAGGGAATTCATGAGCATGTGAGAGAGAATAGGTTACAGGGACATCATTCAGGGAATGGGAGAGATGGAGTTAGTGTGAGAGCCAGCATGGAATGGGGCGAATGTCCTTGTTCTATTTCATAAGGAAATACAAATACGTGTATATATAAGAACATTATATTTGTTGTACATAATTTCCCTTCCCTGGAATTCACTGGAATTTTGAAGGATGAGAGGGAATCTCATAGAAACATATAAAATTATAAAAAGACCAGACAAGCTAGATGCAGGAAAAATGTTGAGGGAGTCCAGAACCAGGGGCCACAGTCTAAGAATAAAGGGGAGGCCATTTAAAACTGAGATGAGAAAAAACGTTTTCACTCGGAGAGTTGTGAATTTGTGGAATTCTCTGCCACAGAAGGCAGTGGAGTCCAATTCACTGGATGAATTTAAAAGAGAATTAGATAGAGCTCTAAGGGCTAGCTAGCAGAACCAAGGGAATGGGGAGAAGGCAGGCACGGGTTACTGATTGTGGATGATCATTTGGCCCTTTGAGCCATGATCACAATGAATGGCGGTGCTGGCTCAAAGGGCCAAATGGCCTCCTCCTGCACCTATTTTGTATGTATCTATAAAATTATTCAGAATTGGGACATCTTTCCTTCCTTATTAGTCTTGCTGCAGATGGCCAGGTTATACAATCAGGATGCTTTGATTACATTCATTTTATGTCTGAGTACCTTCAGTCAAGCTGCTCTTCTTTGATTGATAACCTTAAGTTTTAATTATTTGCATTTCAATCACACCACTCCACATGGACATATTTGCTCTCTCTTCCTCGACCTCTTTGAAGAGCAAGAAACAAAATAACAGCATTGGCACATACTTCAAAGGTTCAGTGGTTCAATGGAGCTTTATTGTCACAGTGAAATCATTTTTGCATAGATCACACCTCCAAGACACGCCACATTTTGGCACCATTTACAAGAAGTCCAAAGTCCGGTCCACACTCTTGATGTACTGGAGTGGCTTCTGATCCAGGTAAACCCCAGACTGCTACAGGGCCTCCTCTGTCATCCTTCATCAGCTCAGCCCACAAACCAATGTCCCTCTCCTCACCCGACAACCTCTGTGCCCTGGGTGCATCTCCTGCAGCCAACCTTGAAGTTGCTGGAGACAATACCCTTTCCTACCGGCCCACTATTCACATATGTCATCATCATCAGCTCCCTCCTTCTCGGCTACTTAAAGAAAGATTCAACATGCATCCAGCTCAACAACAGATACTTGGTATTTAAAATGCCCCAAACCTTCCAAAGCCATTGTTAAGCAAGATGTCGGCTGTTTATGGTCATCTGGGCGTCTGTTAAGAATAGCACAAGCCCAAATGGAGATGAAAGATTGCAATATTCATTAACTAGATTAAAGTATATATGTATGTTTATAGCAATTTAAAAGAAGGGCATGAGCGGAACAAACTTTGCAAGGCCGAGAAGGTGGAGGTCTAAAATTAATAAGGGCATGGCATTTGCGAATCTAAATTTCTAGAGTGCCAACAGATCACCTGTTAGATTGATTGCCTGGTTGGTGGGTAAAATCAGGTATCTGGAAGTAGCAAACTGATTTGGGTTTCTCTGTGTTTGAGGGCAGAAAAATGTTCATGCAATATTTCTAATGAGGAGACTTGGCATTATAAGATAACATGCTATGGGTACAAACTTTAAGGACCCAGAAAAAATTAAGGGCACAGCTTGGAGAGAGATGATGCAGGCTGTAGCCAGGAACAGCGGAGATGGTAAGGTTGAGATGGGTTCCGGGTGGATAATGGGTGCTTTGTCCAGAATCAGAAGAGATGGTGAAATATGTGACCAGGGATGGTAGGATTTGTGGGACTGAGACCAGGATCAAAAGAGATGGTGGGAGCTGTGGCCAGATCAGGCGGGATGCTCGGGATTGTGATTAGAACCAGGAGGGATTTGGGACAGTGGTTGGTATCAAGATAGCTGGTCAAATTCATGGTCAGATTCAGGAGTGATGCAAGAGATTGTGATACGGATTGAGAGGGTGGGGAAAAACTGTAACCAGGATTGAAAGGGATAGTAAATGGCAGGGTCCTTTACAATGTCATTGGCTTTGTGCCTAGATGGCCAGTAAATGCTCATGATATCTTTTTGTTCATTTAGAGAAAACGCTCACTCTCCAATTGTTTAATTTCAACGATTGACCTGATAAAATATCTACAGCTTATCCCCGTGGTCACCCTTGTTTTACCTTATCAGACATATCTCCCACCCCCCACCTTTCCTGCAGTTTTGGAAGCTGTTTTAGTTTCCTTCCCAGTTCTGATGAAGGCTTTTGAAATGTAAATGTTAACTATGTTTTTCTTCCATTGATGCGGCCTAACCTGCTGTGTATTTTTAGCATTTTCTGTTAGTATTGTAACTCAATCAGAGTATTGATATTCTGAATGTTGATATTCTGTTGACAGAGACTCTGTCCTTGCCCAGGGTCTAATTCCCCGACACTCACACCACCTTTCTGTGGACATGCTAATGACCTACTCGCTCTAAAGAATAAATAGCCATTAGAGTAAAACAGGAAAATGCCAATATCTGAAGTGTAGATGGTTCCTGTTTGGACTCTGACTAGCAGGATCGATTAAAAATAAAAACAAAAAAATGCTGGAAATACACAGCAGGTTGGATGGCATTTGCAGAGAGAGAAGCAAATTTCATTTTTTTTACATATATGACTTTCATTAGAAGTGGGAAATTAGAAATTAAGTCTACTTTAAGCTGAATAGAAGGGCTAGGAGTGGAGAAAATACAGCAGCAGGGTGAAGACAAAGGTTAACAAATGGTGCTAATGCTGTAGAGGAGAAGATTGAAGTTATGTTTGGATAACTTTATACCAGAACCAGTAAGTTCAGTCCCAAGCAGAAATATCTAGTTATCTGAAATGTTTAATTCAATATTGAGCGTTTCGGGCTACACCCTGACAGCTTACATTGGTTGTAGTCTCGACAAGAGAGGACAGTGAGGCTGTAGAATGGAAAATTATGGTGAGAGACAACCGGAATCTCAGATCCACCTTACAACAGCGGTGACCTACAAAGCTATCACGCAGTAGGTTTTTGACTTCTCTAAGTTGTGAGCACTGAATATAGTGGACTAAATTGGAAGAAATGCAAGTAAATGATTGCATCATCTGAGAGGACTGTTGGGTCTCTAGAATGTAGGAAGAGGGCAGGAGTTGCCCCTCCACTGGTAGTATGAGAAAGTGGTGTGAGACGTGGGGTGGTTGATGGAGAGGAAAACATGAATCATAGCACTATAAGCGAGTTTGATATTTCGAAAAATGCAAGGAATCCTGGGATATCTTAAAGGTGGAACGCTATAAATTAAAATCGAACGACTTGCTGTAGATTCAGTGAGTATAGTTTGGATCCGATTTTTTTTGTCTTTTTACAGTGGGAGACGTGGGGGGGGGAGGAGACCTGGGGGGGAGGGGGGAACATCGGGCGAGGTGGTGGGTAGACCGGGCATGGGGGAGACCCGTAAGCACTGCCAAACCGCCACTGGACCGTCCCCACCCCCCTCCCCCACTCGAGTGTCCCATCCCCGCCCAGGGGGGGGGGGGGGGGCCGGGGGCAGCCGGAAACGTCCAGACTGACGGGACACCGGCCCCCTGGCCCAGAGCGGAGAAGCGCCAACCCTAGCTCACCTCTGCCTTTCCTGCTGGGCCAACCCAGACGGACAACACCAGTGGGCCACTAACCCATGAACAGTGCCAACTCCAGCCCATCCCTGGTCCAACTGCAGAAGGACCCACTCCCCGATGGGCCGCTACGGTGACAGGTGCCAGTTCGCCCACGACTTCAGCCACTAACTCAAGTACAAGCCGTACCTTGCACATCATGGGTATCCGCTGCCACTTCATCCACAACCCCGAAGAGGAGCGAGGGACATGGCCTACACTGGGCCGCGCTATGCGCGGCCTTCAGCCACGACCAGGAGTTAGAGCTGGCCCGGACTCTGGGCTTGGGGCTGAGCAAGGGAGGGGGAGGAGGCAGGGCCGGATCTACGTATAAGCTTCACAATCTTAAGCTTAGGGCCTCGAGAACTAGGGGGCCTTGGCAGGGCCGGATTTACCTATAGACTTCAAATGCTGAAGCCTAGGGCCTCCGGCCAAGGTGTCTTTTTCCCAGAGTAAAAAATAATCCTGAGATTAAAAAAATTGGAGTGCTAACAGCGTTTGCACTTTGACGGAAATGGTTCCGGCCCGCTGGAATTTTGGGGAAAAAAATTGCGTCCATCTGCACCTGCGCAGTTGGGGGATGCCGGTGACGCAGTAGCGAAGCAAAATGACTCTGTCTCTCCGCGCATGCTCAGAGGGCCCGGGCGGGTTCAGATCTCCATTTGCACTCCACACAATCACCTCGATGCCTCGCGTCCACCAAAGATCCTATGTGTTTACTCCAGGTAAGTAGTGGAATATTGCATTGCGGGAGTGCCTGTTTCTTCGGGCCGGGTGGGTAGGGCTGCGGTGTCAGAGCATCGCTGCATGGGAGGGAGATAGAGGGGGGGAGAGAGGGAGGGATGTGAGAGGGGGTTGAGACAGATGGGGAGAGAGAGGGAGGGGAGGGGGAGAGAGAGAGAGGGGAGAGAGAGATGGGGAGGGAGAGAGATTTGGAGCGAGAGGGAGGGGGAAGCAGGAGGGGGAGAGGGAAAGGGGGATTATCTGTAGTGAGATTGCAAAATTAAGGTAGGTTTAAGAGCAATTATATTTTCTCATCCATATGAATAATATCAAACAATTGGAACTACTTTTTTTTCAATAACAATACTGAAAAATATGTATTCCATAGTTTGCGACTTTCAATTTGCTTCATATTTTTAGTACACACGCTAACACAGTCGAACAGTAACAGGCAATCAAATCAACACACAAAACATTTTCTAAAAAAAGGTTTATTTACTGCAAAAACTTACAGTATTTTATTTGCAGTGTTTGCATGTTCCTTTATAACATTTTACATTACATTTTACAGTACAACTTCATTATTAAAACAAGGACAGCTTCAATTCTTTATTTTATGACCCCAATCATCCCATTCCAACCACTCATTACTCTTGTCTCAACCAAAATGATTTCTGAAATATTGGTCATAAATTTGGTGCAATAATGCTCCAAAATAAGGCTCAGAATGCACCAGAGAGCATCTAAAACCCCAGACCCCGGCCGCAAGGGTCTTTGAGCTTCGCACTTGTGATATGCGCTGTGTGCACTTATGTCACAAAATTTTTGTAATCCTGCCATGCCACCCCCCTTTTCGAAAAGCTTCTTACGGGCCTGGCGTATAATATTTTTGACACTGTCATAGGCCTTTCTTACCTATGCTGTCACAACGCACTGTAGTCTCTAAACAACACTTCAGTAACTTTCCTTCCCCTCCATTTCATTGTAATAGTGTTTTAAGCCGTTAACTCGACATTAGCACTGGCAATAAATAAACATTGCAGCTTTCCAGCCCTTATCTCATTGGCCACGCTCATCTGCACATTGGTGTCAATCTAGTGGACTCTTCCATCTTCCTCTCGTTGTGGGGGTGGGGGATTGTGAGGGGCCTCACAAGTGGAATAGCCTAGGGCCTCTCTTCATCTAAATCCGGCCCTGCGAGGAGGTTTCTGCTGCCGCCAGCACCACCATCACCAACAGTACCTGCAGCTCCAGCGGGCGCCCGGCCTTCCATGGCCGGCAGGAGCCCATCTGCAGACTCTCTCTGTGACCTGGACAACTCCAGCAGCAGCGGCTCCGAGTCGCCCATCTTCGAGAAGATCAGGGTCACCCCGGACACCTCCAGACAGGGACGGGACACCGGGGAGGGGACGGGGACGGCCCAACAGCAACTCAACAGCACCCGCAGCGACGGAGAGCCGACCCTGACCCCGACCCCGATTACGGACGAAACGCAAGCCTGCACACAATGCAGCACCACCATTGCCAAGACTGTTTTATCGC
Source organism: Okamejei kenojei (assembly GCA_035221665.1). Classification (NCBI taxonomy): domain Eukaryota; kingdom Metazoa; phylum Chordata; class Chondrichthyes; order Rajiformes; family Rajidae; genus Okamejei; species Okamejei kenojei. The sequence continues at coordinate 102,999,901 of CM069134.1, read as the reverse complement.
TAGTGACCTATGACCTGGGCATGCGCAGTTGTTATACTGAACTCGTGTATTTAGGAAAGGAAGACACAAAGTGCAGGAGTAATTCAGCGGGACAGGCAGCATCTCTGGAAAACATGGATGGGTGACATTTCAGGTGGGGACTATTCTTCAGACAATCTTTAATTGTCCCCTCAGAATGGTGAAAGGTGGGGGAGAAAACTGGGAAGAAGTGTGTTTATTAGCAGAGTCTCATTGAATGTAATGGAAACTGTAGACGATGATCTGTTGAAGGCAGAGGCAACTCTGCCAGAAGGCAAGGATCAAGAGACCCTTGTTCTTGTTCTGGCTGAAAGAAAAAGAGGTACCAGCAGAAGTATGGGGCAAAGAGGAGAAAGGGTTGAGATCCCTGTCATTTAATGCAGAGGTGATGCCATGGTTAAGAAAAAAGAAAGACATCCCATGAGCAGTGGTGGGAAAGTTTCATCAGCAGACTTGAAATTAAAGCGTCGGAAAAACTGAAAGAATGGGGTCAACTAAATGTGGAGCAGAAATTCAGAAATGTTAACTATAGCCTGGAATATAATTTGCTTCCCCTCTCCCAAACGTAAACAGTTCCTACTCCCAGGCATTTTTGGTCTGAGGGAATAGTGTATTATCTTCTTTCTCTCCTCCCTGGGATTGTATTCCCACAGTAAAAGCCTCAAGCTTTGTCAACAGTGCAGCTGTGTGAGACAAAGTGTTGTTCCTGCTCCAGATAACCTCAAACCAGTCCCAAAATATACACTACTGCAGCTGCTCATACTCATATGTTGCTTTTTCTCCCTCTGGTGTAATAAATATTCATTACATTATAAATGTCATCCTGCACACAATTAACATTGTGCTTTAAAGGTTGTCTTAATAATAAAAGTTTAGCTGCTCTGAACCAGCAGATTCAAACTCAACCTACTGTAAAATATTTTTTACAGAAAATCAAAACACTAAACAAATCTAGTCGATTTCAAATCTAGTCAAGTTTTAACATTATGTAGTGGGGCCTAACTATAAACAATAACAACGTTAATTTAATATACCAATGAAGATATCAGTAACTCTACAGGCATATGGATGATGTTAAAGTTTTACATCAGTGAATAATAAATAAAAGAATATTTGAAAAGTAAAATAAATTGAGTTGTTTTGGTCAAGGGGTGGTGTATCTGTGGAATTCATTGCCACAGAACACTCTGGAGGCCAAGTCAATTGATATTTTTAAGGCGGAGATCGACAGAATTTTGATTAGTGAGGGTGTCAGGAGTTATAGGGCGAAGGCAGGAGAATAGAGTTGAGATGGAAAGATAGATCAGTCGTGATTGGATGACGGAGTAGACTTGGGCCAAATAGCCTAAATGTAGACAATAGACAATAGGTGCAGGAGTAGGCCATTCGGCCCGTTGAACCTGTTCAATGTGATCATGGCTGATCATCCCCACGCAGTACCCCGTTCCTGCCTTCTCCCCATATCCCCTGACTCCACTATCTTTAAGAGCTCTATCTTGCTCTCTCACCTTCTGCAGTTGTACAGAGCCCTAGTGAGACCACACCTGGAGTATTGTGTGCAGTTCTGGTTCCATAATTTGAGGAAGGACATTAACTATTGAGGGAGTGCAGAGTAAGTTTACAAGGTTAATTCCCAGGATGGCGGGACTGTCATATGCTGAGAGAAGGGAGCAGCTGGGCTTGTACACTCTGTTGTTTAGAAGGATGAGAGGGAAATTTATTACATAGAATTACTACAAATATGTAATTCGTGATTATAGGCTGTTTACATTGTTTTAACTGCAGTCATATTTTAATTTCATTTCTAATTTATTATAGATTTATATTTAATTTATGTTTAAAAAAAGTGAAAACAAATCCAATGTTTGCATCTGATCCTTGTGTAGAAATTAAATATTTTAGAATATAAAATATAAGTATGAAATCTTTCTAGCTGGTAATAGGATGTCATTCAATCAGTGAGCTAAGATGATGGGAACTTTACTTTAAATCTTCGACCGCCGGCCTGCGGTCTACACCAACCTGAGGCTGCGGTCTCCGGTAGGGAGCACCGATTCAGGACTTATCTGGACTGTTTACCTTGTCTACTCATCCGGACGCCCGCAGCGGCGGCTGCGGAGGGTTGAGGTCCTGACCACGGGGGAAAATGGAGGAGGACTGGCCACATTTTGTGCCTTCCACCACAGTGATGAATGCTGTGGTGCATGTTTGTGTTAAATTTGTATTGTGTTTTTGTGTGCTCTTTTTCATTGTACCGCTGCTGGCAAATTCATTCCACTGCACTTTATGTGAAGTGTCGAATAAAACTGATTGATTGATTGATTAATTCATTGATTGATTGATAGATGCACATTAGAGTGAAGTGTTATTCATGTTTAATCCAAAACTTAAATGTGCAGAATTTTACATTGCAGTTACTACCCATTTAATTTTAGTGCAAACACAACCTGCTTCCATCTTGCTTTCGTGTAATTGTCCCTTTAGGTTTCTAGTATTTATTATTTATACATTAGCAAATTTGCAGATGACACAAAGCTGGGTGGCAGTGTGAACTGTGAGGAGGATGTTATGAGAATGCAGGGTGACTTGGACAGGTTGGGGGAGTGGGCAGATGCATGGCAAATTAAGTTTAATGCGGATAAATGTGAGGTTATCCACTTTGGTCGCAAAAACATGAAGGCAGATTACTATCAAAATGGCGTCCAGTTGGGAAAAGGGGAAGTACAAATGGATCTGGGGGTCCTTGTATATCAGTCTATGAAAGTAAGCATGCAGGTACAGCAGGCAGTGAAGAAATGGCATGTTGGCCTATATAACAAGGGGAATCAAATATAGGAGCAAAGAGGTCCGTCTGCAGTTGTACAGAGCCCTAGTGACATCATACCTGGAGTATTGTGTGCAGTGTTGGTCCCCTAATTTGACGCGGGACAATCTTTCTAATGAGCGAGTGCATCGCAGGTTTACATGAGAGGGGATCTGTCGGAAATAGCAGGGGACCGGGGGTCAAATGAGATGGAGGAACTGAGTGAAATCCAGGTTAGCCGGGAAGTGGTGTTAGGTAAATGGAATGGATTAAAGGCCGATAAATCCCCAGGGCCTGATAGTCTACATCCCCGAGTACTTAAGGAAGTAGCCCCAGAAATAGCGGATGCATTAGTGATAATTTTTTAAAACTCTTTAGATTCTGGAGTAGTTCCTGAGGATTGGAGGGTAGCTACTGCAACCTCACTTTTAAAAAAGGGAGGGAGAGAGAAAACAGGGAATTACAGACCAGTTAGTCTAACATCGGTAGTGGGGAAAATGCTAGAGTCAGTTATTAAAGATGGGATAGCAGCACATTTGGAAAGTGGTGAAATCATAGGACAAAGTCAGCATGGATTTATGAAAGGTAAATCATGTCTGATGAATCTTATAGAATTTTTCGAGGATGTAACTAGAAGAGTGGATAAGGGAGAACCTGTGGATGGGTTGTATCTGGACATTCAGAAGACTTTTGACAAGGTCCCACATAAGAGATTAGCATTCAAACTTAAAGCACACGGTATTGGGGATTCAGTGTTGATGTGGATAGAGAACTGGCTGGCAGACAGGAAGCAAAGAGTAGGAGTAAACGGGTCCTTTTCACAATGGCAGGCAGTGACTAGTGGGGTACCGCAAGGCTCAGTGCTGGGACCCAAACGATTTACAATATATATTAATGATCTGGATGAGGGAATTGAATGCAACATCTCCAAGTTTGCGGATGACACGAAGCTGGGGGGCAGTGTTAGCTGTGAGGAGGATGTTAGGAGGCTGCAAGGTGACTTGGATAGGTTGGGGGAGTGGGCAAATGCATGGCAGATGCAGTATAATGTAAATAAATGTGAGGTTATCCACTTTGGCAGCAAAAACAGGAGGGTAGACTATTATCTGAACGGTGGCCGATTAGGAAAGGGGGAGATGTAACGAGACCTGGGTGTCATGGTACACAAGTCATTGAAAGTAGGCATGCAGGTGCAGCAGGCTGTGAAGAAAACAAATGGTATGTTAGCATTCATAGCAAAAGGATTTGAGTACAAGAGCAGGGAGGTTCTACTGCATTTGTACAGGGTCTTGGTGAGGCCACACCTGGAGTATTGGGTACAGTTTTGGTCTCCTAATCGGAGGAAAGACATTCTTGCCATAGAGGGAGTACAGAGAAGGTTCACCAGACTGATTCCTGAGATGGCAGGACTTCCATATGAAGAAAGACTGGATAGACTCGGCTTGTACTCGCTGGAATTTAGGAGATTGAGGGGGGATCTTATAGAGACTTACAAAATTCTTAAGGGGTTGGACAGGCTAGATGCAGGAAGATTGCTCCCGATGTAGGGGAATGCCAGAACAAGGGGTCACAGTTTAAGGATAAGGGGGAAGTCTTTTAGGACAGAGAGTGGTGAGTCTGTGGAATTCTCTGCCACAGAAGGTAGTTGAGGCCAGTTCATTGGCTATATTTAAGAGGGAGTTAGATGTGGCCCTTGTGGCTAAAGGGATCAGGGGCTATGGAGAGAATGCAGGTACAGGATACTGAGTTGGATGATCAGCCATGATCATATTTGAATGACGGTGCAGGCTCGAAGGGTCGAATGGCCTACTCCTGCACCTATTTTCTATGATTCTATGATCTCATTGAAACATATAAGACTGTTAAGGGCTTGGACACACCAGAGGCAGGAAACATGTTCCCGATGTTGGGGGAGTCCAGAACCAGGGGCTACAGTTTAAGAATAAGGAGTAAGCCATTTAGAACGGAGACGATGAAACACATTTTCTCACAGAGAGTGGTGAGTGTGGAATTCTCTGCCTCAGAGCGCGATGTTAGACAGGTTCTCTGGATGCTTTCAAGAGAGAGCTAGATAGGGATCTTAAAAATAGCGGTCAGGGGATATGGGGAGAAGGCAGGAACGGGGTACTGATTGGGGATGATCAGCCATGATCACATTGAATGGCGGTGCTGGCTCGAAGGACCAAATGGCCTACTCCTGCACCGATTGTCTATTGTCTATTTAACACTATGACTGGAGAAGTTACAAACAATATAAAAAGGACTAAACTCTTTCAGAAGTTAGCAAAATCCTTTTGAAGTTTGAGAAGACTGGTAATGATGAAGATTCCTTGCATCATAGAAGGAACATGCTAATTATGACCAATGGACAGTCAGAGGTGCCAAGTGTCCCGGATTCGCCGTATTTTGTCCCGGCGAAATAACCATATTACGGTGTTCCGGCAGCCAAACATGTTGTTAAGGAACACCGCCGCGCCGGTGTTCCTCCCGTGGTGAACGCCGGCGCCATGTGCCCCCGGTTTGCCAGCCCGGCAGCTCGCAGCCACGCCCGGCCCAGAGCCCGGGCGGCGCCGGCCCGCGCGATCAGCGACACGGCGACGTTTCTTGCCGCCAGCCGGCCGCTCGCGGCAGCCCCATCACCGGGCCTCCCCCCCACCCCCACCCCCACCCCCACCCAGTGCGCAGGCGCAGACCCGCCGGCAACCTTGCCAAGTGCGCATGTGCCGCACCCGCCCGCCGGCAGCCCACTGATCTGCACCAGTGCGCAGGCGCATAGCCGCCGGCAACAACCCCAAGTGAGTAGTATGTTACTGAGAGAAATGCATTTACCCCCATTTGTTACGGACAAATGGGTTGAATGTTACTGTGAACTAAATTTAGGGTTGGCATCTCTGGACAGTATATACTGATTACTTCTTACAATGCAGTGGCCTACAGTGATCATCATAATCAGATTATATTAACTAATCAATAAAATTTAAATAGTGTACACTGACATAAGTCCAAATACCTTCAAGATGATGTGCTGATCTCGAGAAGTGACTGCATGATTCCCAGTTCGAAAATGAAGACAAAGGCAACAAAAGCAACAGGTTGAAATAATTCCCTATGCAATTTTGAAAGATAATTAAATCTAACTAATTCAATTTGTGGAAAGGTCCTGAGCCAAGATGCTGTTTGCCTATCCTCTCCACAGATGCTGCCTAACCAGCTGAGTTACACAGCACTTTGCTATATTATTTTGTGATGTGGGCCAGTTGATACTATTCAAGAATTCATTTATCCGGAAACATTGAGCTTAAAGTTATTTCACTCTTATCTTTTTTTTTTTGCTTCTTACGTTCTCCTTTGGGAATGAGGATGAATTCCTAGCCAGTTCTATGGGCTTTGAGATGATTACAAAACCATTATGGGATTTTGCAGATTCTGCTTGGTGTGGAGGAAGGGTTCGTAAATTTGGAGGGTGGTGCATCCTTCCATTGTTTATACGGGTCCTCTGCGTTTGGTAAAGGCATTGGACAATGTTCTCAATATTTTATCCACTTTGAGTGGGTGAAGGATTCCCAGGAGGTGCTGAGGACACTGCGGATTTTTAAGGCAGACTTGAGACCATCGTTGAAATGTTTCCTCTGTCCACCTGGCAATTTCTTCATGTGACTGAGCTCGGAATGGAGTGCCTCCCGTGGGAATCAAAGTTGGGCATGTGAGATGATGTGACCCACTAACACAGCTGGATGGTGCCATTAGAGTCTTAGTGCAGGGCATGTTGGCTTGAGAGATGTCACTGACATCAGTTTGCTTAGTCTGGCAAAGCATTTGGAGGATTTTGCGGAAATGCCATCGATTATCTCCAATTCTTAGGGAAGCCGACTGTAAGTAGTCAATGTCTCAGAAAACTAAGAACTGGATCAGAGTTGCCTCATTGACCATGAGCTTCACTCTAGGTTGGAGTCTTGATCTTGAAAAACAGATGACCATACCCGGCACTACCGAAATAAATTTTGAATTTCATCATCAGTGACTGCGTCACTGTCACTATGCTTTGAGGTGACATCATTTCAAAACACAATCATTCCATTTCAGTCGATAAACTCAATGCATACTAACAATCAATCCTAAGGTTTATTTAGTCTTTGAGCCACTATTCAATACAGTCAATGCAGAATGTTTTATTTAGGAAGCATTCTTTCAAGAAAATTCTTCTTTTCAATGAGTGAGGAGGGCCGTTGGAGAGTGAGGAAGGCCATCGGAGAGCAAGGAGGGCTGTCGGAGAGTGAGGAGGGCCGTTGGAGAGTGAAGAGGGTTGTCGAAGAGTGAGTAGGGTTATCGTGAGCTATCCAGTGAGGGGCCACCGAGACCAATGGTTCTCAACGAATGAAACCTCCAATATGTAACCCCACTTTTTAAGAAAGGAGGGAGAGAGAAAACAAGAAATTATAGACCATTTAGCCTGACATCAGTAGTGGGGAAGATGTTTGAGCTGATTATTAAAGATGTAATAGCAGCGCATTTGGAAAGCAGTGACAGGATCTATGAAGGGGAAATCATGCTTGACTAATCTTATGGAATTTTTTGAAGATGTAATAAGTAGAACGGATAAGGGAAAGCCAGTGGATGTGGTGTAACTAGACTTTCGAAAAGCCTTTGAAAAGGTCCCACTCAAGAGATTAGTGTGCAAAATTAGAGCACATAATATTGGGTGTAGGCTATTGACATGGATAGAGAATTGGTTGGCAGACAGGAAGCAAAGTGTAGGAATTAACAGGTCCTTTTCAGAATGGCAGGCAGTGACTAGTGGGGTGCCGCAAGGCTCAGTGCTGGGACCCCAGTTATTTACAATATCGTTCTGATAAACCCATCGTAAATAGAAAATATCCTGTCGAAAATGCATTTAATAGATGTGATCACGTGGCCGGAAGCGAGCTGCGGCTCGCTGCCATTGCCCAGCTTTTGTGATTCTCTTCCATTCTGTTTTGTAGTTTTTTTGCACAATATGCAAGCATTGCCACTTTTCATTTCACTGCACATCTCGTATGCGTATGTGATGAATAAACTTGACTTGATGTGGATAAATGTGAGGTTATCCACTTAAGAACAAGAAGACAAATATTATATGAATAGTGTCAGATTAGGAAAGGAGGAGATGTAATGAGACCTGGGGGTCCTTGTACATCAGTCACTGAAAGTAAGCATGCAGGCAGTGAAGAAAGCAAATGGTATGTTGGCCATCATAGCGAGTGGATTTGTGTATAGTAGCAAGGAGGTCCTACTGCAGTTGTACAGGGCCCTGGTGAGACCACACCTGGCGTATTGTGTGCAGTTTTGATCTCCTAATTTGAGGAAGGACATTCTTGCTATTGAGGGAGTGCAGCACAGGTACACCAGGTTAATTCCCGGGATGGCGGGACTGACTGAGTCGACTGGGCTTATATTCACCGGAATTTAGGATGAGAGTGGATCTTATAGAAACATCTAAAATTCTTAAGGATTGGACAGGCTAATGCAGGAAAATGTTTCCCGATGTTGGGGGGTCCAGAACCAGGGGTCACAGTTAAGGAATAAGGGGTAGGCCATTTAGGACTGAGATGAGGAAAAACCTTTTCACCCGGAGAGTTGTGAATCTGTGAAATTCTTTGCCACAGTAGGCGGTGGAGGCTAATTCACTGGATATTTTTTAAGAGAGAGTTAGATATAGCTCTTAGGGCTAACGGAATCAAGGGATATGGGCAGAAAGCAGAAACGGGTTACTAATTTAGGATGATCAGCCATGATCATATTGATTGGCAGTGCTGGTTCGAGGGGCTGAATGGGCTACTCCTGCACTTATTTTCTATGTTTCTATGTTCTCCCTAAGTGCCACTGTGACGTTCTCCCTGGTTAGTGGAGCAGCTCCTCCACGTCATTTATCTTCCTATCACGTCAACAACATCAAAACTCTGGAACGCTAAATTGCCAATCATGTTCATTTCATAACTACTTTACTACAATGGCCACATCATCATCGTCTCAAGTACTGATCCAGGCTTATCGGCTATCCCACAATACACCTTGCTTCAGCTCCTCAGCTTCTCTAGATTCTTTAACCTCTCCCTGCCTGACTTTTATTTGAGACTTACTGATCTTAACCTCTACCTTGCTATCAGTCCTTCCATTTGCTGATCTGCTACTATGGCTTTAACCCCTCCCCAACCCCCCACCCGCCATTCTAGTTTAAACCCCCCTGAGTTGTACCAGCAAACCTCATTGCAAGGATATTGGACCCCCTCCAACTTTGGTGCAATGCGTCCCTCTTGTACAGGTCACCTCTGCCTCAGAAGTGATCCCAGTGGTCTAATATGAAACCCTGCCGCTTGCACTACTGCTGAGACATACATTCATCAGCCTGATCCTCCTATTCTGAAGGCCCTCGATCTGAAACGTCACTAATTCATTCTCTCCACAGCTGCTGCCTGTCCTGCTTAGTTACTCCAGTATTTTGTATCTACCTCCTATTCCTACCCTCACTAGCACTTGACACTGGAGTAATACAGAGTTTACTACCCTCAAGATCTGGTGCAGTGGTAGAGTTGCTGCCTTACAGAGCCAGGGACCTGGGTTTGATCCCGACTACGGGTGCTGTCTGTATGGAGTTTGTATGTTTTTCTGCGACTGCCTGGGTTTTCTCTGGGTGGTCCAGGTTCCTCCCACACTCCAAAGACGTACATGTTAGTAGATTAATTGGCTTCTGTGAATTGTAAATTATAGACAATAGACAAGAGGTGCAGGAGTTTGGCCCTTCAAGCCAGCACCGCCATTCAATGTGATCATGGCTGATCATCACCAATCAGTATCCCGTTCCTGCATTCTCCCCATATCTCCACTATTTTTAAGAGCCCTATCTAGCTCTCTCTTGAAAGCATCCAGAGAACCTGCCTCCACCGCATTGCCCCTAGTGTGTAGGATAGTGCTAGTATATGGGGTGATCGCAGATCAGCGCAGACTCGGTGGGCCGAAGGGCCTGTTTCCATGTTATATCTCTAAAGTCTAAAGTAAAGTCTAGAAGTCTAAAGTCTAAATCTACTTTTTAATCTTTTGCCTACCTCACTATATTCACTCTTTAGGGCCTTGAACGTCCAGGAGTGGAAAAGACTGCAAAATGTTGTGACCACTGCCCAGTCCATCACCTCCCATCGAAGGTATCTATCGAAGTCGCTGCCTCAAAAAGACAGCCAACATCATCAAAGACCCACACCATCCTGGCCACACACTCATTTCACCATTGCCATTGGGAAGAAGGTACAGGAGCCTGAAAACTGTAACGTCCAGGTTCAGGAACAGTTTCTTCCCTGCAGCCATCAGGCTATTAAACTCGACAACAAATAAGCTCTGAACTACAACAGACTATTATTATTATTGCACTATATTTGTTTATTTATTGAATATGTGTGCATGTGTATATATACACACTGAACTTTTTTTCCCCTGTTATGAACTATTACATATTCTGTTGTGCTGCAGCAAGTAAGAATTTAAGGGTCCTATCTGGGACATATGATAATAAAACACTGTTGAATCTTGTCCCTTGTCCTATGTGTGTTATTTGTGCCAACATGCACAACAACATCTGACTGCTTGCCCTGCCACTTGAGAATATTCTGCAGCTGCCCCAAGGCATTCTGGACCCTGGACCCAGGGAGGCAACACACCATCTTGGAGTCTTGTTTGCTGTCACAGAATTTCCAGTCTGTCCCCAACATTGACAACTCTCCTATCATTATGACCCTGCCTGACATTTTTCCTCTCAGTTGTGCCTTGGAGCCAGGCCAGATGCTGCAGACTTGACTGCTGTTGCTGCTCTCCCATGACAGGTCAGGCCCCTAAAAGTATCCTGAAGGATATACCTGATATGGGGCAATAGGGCCTCAGCCCCATTTGGGGTTAGCAATGGCGTTAGACAAGGGGGAATTTTATCCCCAGTCCTTTTTAATCTATATATTGATGATCTGTCTAAACAATTGAAAGCTTGTAACACTGGGTGCGTGATTGGTAATATTCTAGTGAACCATATTATGGATGCAGATGATCTTGTGGTCTTTAGTCCATCTAGCGCTGGTCTCCAGCAGCTCCTTACTGCATGTTCCGTGTATGGTTTGGAACATGACATTAAATATAATGCTAGTAAGAGTGCTGTTATGGTCTGTAGAACCAAAGAGGATAAAAGCCTAAAATATCCTGACTTTAAATTGTCTGATAACAATCTTAGTGTCTGTAATAAGATAAAATATCTAGGGCATATTATTACAGAACAAATGACAGATGATGAGGATATTTATAGGCAACGACGCATGCTGTATATACAGGCGAAATATCCTCTTGCGTAAATTTGGTGCGTGTGCAGATGTGGTGAGAAGATGTCGCTATTTAGAGCATACTGCACACCCCTCTACACTGCACACCTGTGGTCGAACTATTTAAAGACAAGTATGCAGAGACTAAAGGTGGCATATAACGATGCCATGAGAACACTGCTAAGGCAACCAAGATGGTGTAGTGCAGTAATATGTTTGTGGCTGCAGGAGTCAGTACTCTAGAAGCTATCCTAAGACACCACATGTATAAATTCATTTGCAGGATAAATGACTCTAAAAATGTGCTTATTATGGCCTTGACAAACATAAGGGTTAGCACTACACGCTACGAATCCCAGTTGTGGAGACACTGGTATCGTTGTCTCGTTGTACGACATTGATCTTTTTTTTTTACTCTGGATTTTTAAGTTAAGTATTGTGGGGTTTTTTTTTTTAATATATAAATTATGATGTTTTTATGTGATTTACCTTGATTTTATATATATTTATGATATTTGAGATGCAATGCATTTTTTAATGTAATGTTGCCCCTTGTCTGGACCTTGAGTCCGTAATAAAGTTATTATTATTATTATTATTATTATTATTATTATTATTATTATTAGTGGGAAATGGCCATGGGGGTTTCCTTTACTCTCTGCCTACTCCACTACCTGGTGGCCATCCATCTGCTCTCTGCCCATACTTTAGGCGTGACCAGCTCACTGTAACTAATTATGACATCCCCGCATGATCCTGAAGTTGTCAGTTGTAGCACCAGTTCCTTAACATGTTCTGTAAGGAGCAGCAACTGAATGCAATCCTGCAGGATTGTAAGGCCTGCTTCAGTGCTGTATGATTGTGAGATTTAGTAGTATTATAATTGCATCCTACCCATTCACTTTCCATTTCAAATAACTAAAGTTTTTGAATAAATCCCATTGCTTTTTCCTTATTTGTTCTGTTCAATATTTTAATCAGATGTTATTGACAATGTGAAACAAAAAACCATATTCAATTTAATGATTAATTAATGGACTCCAACATTTGAGCCTTCATCCATCTCAGAGAACGTCGTCTTGGTACTCATCTCACCATTGCCATCAGGAAGAAGGTACAGGAGCCTGAAAACTTTAACGTCCAGGTTCAGGAACAGCTTCTTCCCTACAGCCATCAGGCTATTAAACACAACAACGAATAAGCTCTTATCTCTGAACTGCAAAATACTATATTATTAGTGCACTACATTTGTTATTTATTGAACTTTTTTTTTCTCTTCCACCATTATGTACTATGTTTACATATTCACATATTCTGTTGTGCTGTAGCAAGTGAGAATGTCATTGTCCCATCTGGGACATATGACAATAAAAACACTTTTGACTCTCTTAACTCTCTCTTTTAGTTTGGCATATCTGAAATATATGTGCAAAACAAGCAAGTATGATATTGAAAAAATATTGAAAGGGATTTAAACCAAAAATACCTTCACTTGCATTTCACATGCTGCCTTTAAGAATGTAATTAATAGTTCCATCTGGTTTCTCCTTTGAGATTCAACTAATGAACTATAAGAAAAGTGGGAGAGGATTTTAAAGATGACAGATCTTAAAAGAGAAATTGGAGATGTGGTGGTGGTTGCAAGGTTAGTGTGGTAGGTTCATTGGAAGCTGTTTTGTACAAAAGAGCACCAAAATGGAAAACAAAGTGAACCATTTTCAATGTAAGCTAGCAAGAGTGTGAGAACTGAAAGTTAGGTAGTCAGCAATTTAGTGCGAATGGGGTCAAGAAAGAAGGAAACATCCCTTGTGGATGAAATGAACTTGGAGAGGGTGAAATAGAAAAGGAATGAAATAGAATATGGATTTCTGGTCTGGATGGGGCAGGTTTGGAGGAAGTTTCACTTTGCAGGCAAGGGACAAGGAGAAGGAACAAGTTGGCTGAATGGTCCCAGTTTTATCAGCATAAAAGTAATTGAGTTGCTGCAGAAATGACACAGGCAGATAGATGGGTTTAGAAAGAGAGTTGGTGTTTGTGAAAATAATCTGGAACATACAGCTGTACCGGCGGAGGATAAAAGAAGAAATTGAGGATCAATAGTTATGCAGCTGGAGCAAGTTACAATGGACGATCACACTAGCCAAGTTCAAAACACTCAACCATGTACATTTTGTACCTAAGAAAGCAGAAGTGAGATCCATGTTGTGGGGAATAACTATAGCAAGCATGACTCATGTAATATTTGGGTGTATGGTTACTTTAAGAATTGCCGTATATTAATATATTGCAGCCTTGTTTTGGGAGAAGGTTCCAGAAAGTCTGCCTGTCTGTGAAGATGCCGTCTCCTTGATGCTGGAGACACACAATAAAGAAATGATCAATGCCTCCATGTTTGTTCCATTGTTTAAGAAAGCACTTGGTTGACGTAATCTACAAGCTATCTTTGATGATCGATATAATTACCACAAAACTTTGTTGCAGATTAGGTTAATTGTTTATTTTAGATGTCCAACTTTGCAAACAGATATCTTACCAACAAGCCAGGTATGCTAATATACATACATTAGTTGGCTACATCACGATGAACAAATATCATGTAAATCTCAAAAATTGGTATTAATCCATGGAGTCTTTTATCTGACGGACTGTGGATGTGTGATTCATGTTGGCTTTGACTTGAGTGATTGTGCTTGTATCTCTATTTGGTTGCACTCCATGGAATGTAAGGTTCTGAGAAACCATGTAACTGCCTAAAACATTTAGCTTCTTGCCATTTGATTCCCTTGGGATCCTTGAAATAAATTGATGACTTGCCATCTTTCAGGAACAGTGCATCAGTCATCTGTTGAATAGATGCGGACGTGGCACTGTGACTAATGGTGTTTTCAGTGCCTGCAACAGATGCTTATGATTGTTGCTGTCAATTTCACAGCCACAGGCAGAGCTGTCAGAATCACAGAAGTCACCTCAAAAAACGGTGCAATCAATTCTGCAGCTGGGCTATTATTTCGTTAGCAAGCGAACATTGTCATAATCTCTGTGCATCTGACAATTTATTGTAATTGATTCAACATCTGTGCACCCGTTTCTGGAGCTAGCAGTGGACGGCGGCTCGCCTTCTCCTTCATGTTATCATTTGATAGGCCTATTTCTGCGATGGACTATGCTGGCATTTTATAATGCAGGATCCAAATATACAGTTCCCTCACTTGGCAACATTAAACTTTAGATGAAACAAGGCCTTATTTTCAACGTGAAATTGTCCTTCACAAACTAGAATGACAAATATCATTTAAGTCAATTCAATGCTCCCTATCATAAGGAGGAGAATAGTAAGATTAAACAAGAACTTACCAGTTTGAAGTTAACAACCATATAACAATATAACAATTACAGCACGGAAACAGGCCCTCTCGGCCCTTCCAGTCCAATAAAGTTTGATCTTTATTTTATGAGGAGTTGCGATGAGGGATTTCGTGAAGACCCCGCCAGGCACGCATGCGCGACATTCTTCAAAGCAGCGGTGTGGAATCACAGATAACAACAATGACTGAAGATCGTAAGATTAAAGAACTCGAATATACCAGTTGACCTTATGATAGAGGGTTGGGAGTGGAGGGCACGAAATCCCTCATCGCAACTCCTCATAAAGTAAAGATCAAACTTCAAACTGGTAAGTTCTTGTTTAATCTTACTATTTTACTTCGGAGTCACGTGAGTGACTTCGTGAAGATTTCAAAGCTCTGTGAGTACATGCCCTGGACCACGACCATGCTCACACACTACCGTAATACTGATGGAGGATTAACGTATTTTGGACTTGAACAAGCTGAAAAAGAATACACCAATAAACCCCTGAACTCGGGGACAAACGTTTTAGGGAACAGCACTTAAACTGAATCCGCCAACGTTGCGGGAGCGGCCACAGGTCTGTTATAAAACCGCTGAAATGTAGTCTGAGTTTCACTGGCCCAGCCCGCTATTGTGAGGACATAAAAACCATGAACACCTCCATGGTCCTCGCCGCTGATGTGGATGCAGCCCTGGTAGAAATGGCATTTTAAAAAATGTTAGTGTCTTACCTGCTGCAACCGAATACCACGTTGAGCCATCTCTTGAAGCCCATTTTCAGTCCTGTAGTCGCAGGTCTGTGTAGTTTAAGCAACTAATATAACGCAGTCACTTGATTGTGGGTCGAAACCATTCTACCCAGGTAATTCCTGTAGAGTTTGCACCCGTTGTGCTGTCTTCAGTGCCATTACCATCACCACTTTGAAGGTGAATAAGTCTAGTGGTAAATCCGCCAAAGGCGACCAGCTCCTGAGTAGGGTCAACACCAGCCCTATATCTCGGGTAATATATCGTGGTCGGGGAGGGCTAGAACATATCCTTCAGTGTGGGATACCAGCTGGTGAGATCCCCACTCCAATGTTGAGATAGGATGACAGTGCACTCATGGCACTGTGTATGGCACTGTAACTGAGGGACTCATCATAATGCAGGCCCGTGAAGGTTCCTGCACAGTGAAGATCGCAACAGATATGTAGGTGGTCTAGGTACGACTATTAGTAACCTCACATATCCTTATGTGGGTGAGGTACTGCTTCCTAGTGGACTCTCTCTGCATGCTGCTATATGATGTCCATGGTCCTTTCTGTTGCAGAATCTTTTTTTTTTTTGTTAAATATTTTTATTGTAGAAACATATTGATGAAAAATACATTATTTTACATAAATGAAAATATATTATTAGATACTTTAATGATATTAATAATATTAATATTATTATTAATATTAAAATTTAACACTATATGCTTCTATACACTTTTCTAATTTTTTTTATAAAGTAAGAAAAGATAGAGAGAGAGAGAGATAATATAGAAAATATGAAGCGAATGGAGTGTTAATCATTAATCCGTCATTGGAGATATAAGCATGATTTATTATGTATACTTCTTCATCTATTCTAATATTCAGGCCTCAGTCAAGCCCTCGTACCGAGCCCATTTTGACCCTGTAAATATTTAATAAATGGAGACCAAATCTCTCCGAAGAGATCTAACCTGTCCATTAGGACAAGCCTCAATCTCTCCAGATGAAGTGTCTCCGACATTTCTGTATTCCACATTTTAATTGTTGGGGATATAGGGCCTTTCCAAAATTTTAATATTAATTTTTTCCCAATTATTAAACCGTAGTCAATAAAAATTCTTTGATTCATTGTTACTAATTGGTCTGTTTCTAGTATTCCAAGTATTATTAACTTTGAATCAGGGTTCAAAATTATATTAACAACCTTCGAAATTATCTTAAATATTTCTATCCAGAATTTTGTGATTTTTATACAGTTAGTAAATGAATGTGACAAAATTTGCTTCTAAATGTTGACATTTATCACATATGGGGGATACTTTTGGAAAGATGTTATGTAATTTAGATTTGGAATAATGTAGTATTTTAAACTGTAATAAGGGAATGTTTAGCATTTAACGAACAATGATGTGTATGTTGTAAACTTTCATCCCATAGTTCTGGCCTTATAATTTGGCCTAGTTCATTTTCCCAAGACTGTCTATATATTTCTGTTGATGGAACATCACTTTCCAATAGAATATATTGTATATATATGAAATCATTTTTTTTCTGTATTTGGATGTTTATTTAAGCATTCATCTAGAATTTCTATCTTTCTATTTCTAAGTTCTTGTGTATTTGCAGAAACATAATTTCTGATTTGTAAATATCTAAAATATTCTTTAGTGTGTAGTCCATAAATTTGTTGTAACTCTTGAAATGAAAGGAAAGAGTTTTCCTTATAAAGATCTCCCATTTTAGTAATTCCCTTATTTTTCCATTGTAAAAAAGCTTTATCCATCATTGAAGGTTTAAACGTAACATTATTTACGATGGTAAGAGATAATGGTATAGATTTTAGTTTTAATGTTTTCTTTATTTGTTTCCAAATGCGGATTCCGTTTTCTATTATCGGATTTTCACTATACTTTTCTTAGCTAAATTAGTATTAGCAAATATTATAGAACTAATTTCAAAGGAGAACAATCTTCTTTTTCCATATTTAACCAATTTGGTTGATTATCTATTTCTTCTAGCCAAAAATTCATATTTTTAATATTGACTGCCCAGTAATAAAACATAAAGTTTGGTAATGCTAATCCTCCATTTATTTTAGATTTACATAAATGTTTTTTATTATTTCTATGGCTCTTATAATCCCAAAATGAAGTTAGTAATTAGGGAATCTACCTTTTTGAAGAAATTTTTAGGGAGATATATCGGAATTAATTGGAAGAGATATAATAATTGTGGGAGAAAAGATCATTTTTATTGTATTAATTTTACCTAACATTGAGATAGGTAAGCTTTTCCAATATAAAATATTCTTATTTAATTTATTCAATAATGGGGGGAAGTTAAAATTTAAATAAAGAGTCGAATCTTTTTGTTACGAAAATTCCAGATATTTAATTTTTTCATTTGTTATCTTAAAAGGGAATTGTTGTAATATATGTAAGTTATTCACCGTTATTGGCATGTTCACTTTTTTCCAATTGATACTGTATCCTGAGAAAGATCCCAATTCCGTTATTAATTTTAACAAATTTCGGATACTTGTTTCTGGTTTTTGTGATATAAAGTAATACATCATCCGCATATAAGGAGATTTTATTTTTTAGTGTCTCTAGTATCATATCCATATATTTCCGGATGTAATCTCACCCTCTGGGCAAGACGTTCTATTGCGAGTGCAAACAATAAAGGGGATTAAAGGACAAACCTTGTCTACAACCTCGATATAAATTGAATTTAGTTGATAAATTCGGTTTGTTATTCTAGCTGTCAGATTTGTATATAACAATTTAATCCAAGTGGTAAACTTCTACTCCCAATTTGAAAGCTTCCATAACCAAAAATTAGGTAAGGCCATTCCACTTGATCGAAGGCTTTTTTCTGCGTCAAGCGAAATGACTACTAGGTCTTTTTTAATACTTCTTTTTGAATATATAAATATTGAATAAACCGTCTTAGATTATATGAGGAATATCGTTTTGGTATAAATCCTGTTTGATCGGGATGAATTAATTTTCGTTGGACAACTGAACTTAGCCTTTGTGCTAATATTTTTGTAATATCTTTTTGATCAGTATTTAAAAGAGCTATTGCTCTAAGTGATCCTGGTTCATCCAAGTCTTTATTTATTTAGGTATAAGTGTTATAATAGATTCATTCAGCATTTCTGGTAATTTCTGCTGTGTATATATCTGTTCATATAATGATTTCAGACGTGGAAACCATATGATCATGAATATTTTATTAAATTCCGAACCAATTACCATCTGGTCCCGGTGTTTTATTAACCATTTTTTAATGATCTAATAGATTCTTGGATTTCTTTTTGTTGAGATATCAGCATTTAAAATAATTCTCTATTTGTAAATCCAACCCTTACAGGTTACATTTTTGTAGAAATGCTTCTATTTCTGTTTTATTTTCTGTTGTTTTAGCATGTGTATAAGTTTTTATAATATTGCATAAATCTTTCATTAATATCTTTAGGGTTGTATTAGCAATTCGCCGTTATGTGATTTGATCCTATGGATTATTTTTTTCCGCTTCCATTTTCCTTAATTGGCGAGCCAATAATTTTTGGGGTTATCTCCGAATTCGAACTGTAATTGTTTGGTATGTTGATAAAGTTTTACAACTTGATCTGTATATATTTTTATTTAATTTATATTCAATGCTGCGATTTTATTGTGTAATATTATATCTTGGTTTGTTGCATTCTGTATGTCTAATTGTTTAATGTCCCTTTCCAAATATTGTTGTTCCTTCTGATTCTTTTTTTATTATAAAATGCTTGGGAAGAGATCATGATTCCCCGGAGATATGCTTTAAATGTTTCCCATAATAAGAAGCAAGATATTTCCGGTTGATCATTTGTTTAAAAAAAAAATCTTAATTTGTGTTGTGATATATTCCTGAGTAGTTTTTTTTTTTTTTTAATTTGTGGGTTAAATCTCCACTGTCCTGATTTTTCTGTTTTACCATTTATTTTGATCTTAAATGTTAATGGCGCATGATCTGAAATTATAATATTGTGATATTTGGATTCATAAGTAAGTGAAATAAGTTTTGCGTCCACCAAAAAATAATCTATTCTTGAGTAAGTTTTATGTACTGGCGAGTAAAAGGAGTATTCTCGTCCAGTAGGGTTTTCTATTCTCCAAACATCTTTAATGTTAGTCGTTTGCATATATGCGTTTAATAAATCACTGGAGTGTGATTTAGGTTTCCTTTGCCTTGTAGATCTGTCTAAATAGGGGGTCTAGAGTACAATTAAAATCTCCTCCAATTATTAAATTGTATTGTGTTAGTTCCGGAATATTTTAAGTATTTTCTTAAAAAAACAATGGCTATCAAAATTTGGTCCATATATATTAACAAGAATCATTTTTTCTGTGTTTAATTCTCCTATCACAATAATGTATCTGCCATCTTTATCAGTTATAGTTGATGTATGCTTAAAATAAAGTACCTTTACGAAATAATATTGCTACGCCTCTTGATTTATGCGTGAAAGAAGAGTGATACATTTTATCTATCCATTTAGCTTCAACCTATGTTCGGCGTCTTTTTTTAAGTGAGTTTCTTGAATATAAATTACGTCACTTTAGTTGCCTTTAAATGTGCCAATACTTTTCCTCTCTTATCGGTTCATTAATACCTTTGACATTCCAACTACAGAACGTTAGTCCCTCATTCCCCGTATTCATTTTTTGAGTCTTACTGCATCTTATGTTTATGGAGGTCTACAATAGAGTCTATGGTTCAGCCCGACAGACCCAATCTTACACCCGAATATCGAATAGATTAATTTTAAGTCTCGTTTATGTCCCTCACGAATATATCTCCATTGGTCCAATGTATAACTCCATTCAAACTGAAAAACACAATAGATTATATAAAAGAAAAGTAAAGGATAGATTAAGAGGTTAGTATTGTGCTTAAAGATAGAAAAAACTACATCTAGAGTTGTTGCAGTTAGTGCTAGCCATTCTAGCATGGCTAACCATCTACCGACTTCCGTCGTTGATGTTATTAACTTAACCAGCTCCCTGGTTTATGGAATTATTATTCCATAATAATATTTTACCGGGGGTATAACATTAAGTGAAAAAAAAGAAAGGGTAAAAGAAAAAAGGGAAAAAAAATAATTAAAAAGGGGCAAAAAAAAGAAACATTTATCAAATTATACTGAATAAAGATATAGCAGTGTCTATATCTGAAATTAATTTAAAAATCTAAGTAATGTTAAAAATGAAAAAATGAAAAAGCTATAAAAAAGAAAATAAAAAACCCATAAAACAAACAGAAAAACAAAAGTTCAAGGTGAAAATTGCTGTTATAAAGAAAGATCTCCAAGTGAAATCCATCCTTATATTTGACTCTATTCATTCCTACATAAATGAACATTAGTTGTTAATTATTAATAGTAGTGATTAGTAATAGTGAGCAATCTTAATTAGTAAGAATAATACTGATAATGATACCGCGTTGTGGTTTTAATATTTGTTAGTTATTTATTTATATTAGTAGTGTTGATTATACTAATTATTAGTATCCAGGTAAGGTCTTCCGATCCACTTCTTTCTCTCGCTTCCATCCGACATTGTCCAATCCGTCCAGTCCAACGTTATCCTTGTGAAGTCTTACAGTGTGGTTGAGGATCCTTGTAAAGTCTCTAAAGGTATATGTAAGTCAGTATGTTCAATGGTAAATATTTCTCAGGTCTTGATCTGCCGGGCGAAGTCCAGTGCTGCTGTTGGGCTAGCAAAGAAATGTTCCGTGTTGTTAAAGGTAACTCTTAAAGTAGCTGGATAATTCAAGCCGTATCTCAGATTGTCCACACCCCACCCCTCATGAGACTTTTAGCTTCGTTAAATGCTTTCCGTTTCCTGGCAACCTCTGCTGGATAATCTCGGTAGATGCTAATCATTTTGTCCTTCAAATTCCAGGTTTCTGTTTTTCGAGGCTTTTCGCATAATCTCGTCCCAGGACAAAGTCATATTGTAGCTTTATGATCATTTGTCTTGGAGGGGGCGTTTGGTCTTGTCTGACGTCTCCTGACTCTATGAGCACGGGCTAATAAAGGCTTTTGTTCCAGAGATAAAACATGTTGCAGTAGGTTCGCAGTAAATTCTCGAGGATCTTCATCTTCTCTCGTCCTTCGGGAATACCTGCGATTCTTAGGTTTTGTCTTCTCTGGCGACCTTCTAGCTCAGTACATTTCTCGGTTATTTTAGTCAGTAAATCCGTTAGACGTTCATTTTCTGTAAAAAGCTTTGCTGTAGTCACAGCACTTGTATCAGCTAAGTTCTTCAAGGCTTTTTATACCAGCAGTCTGTTGGTCCCAGTACCTTCTCCATAGGATTCAGCCTTTTTTCAATGTCATTTTTGACCTTTTCAATTTTTATTATTCTTCTCCTTTGTCATTTCGTTCATCATTTCTGTAAATTTCTTTCTTCAGATCTTCCGATATTTTCTTGGTCTTATTATTAATATTTGAATTTGTTTTCCTGTTGAAATTCTTTCATTTGATTATTCATCTGGTTTATTTCTTCCCTTAAACCAGCAATCTCACGTGAAATAAAGGTTTTCAATTCTTCACTTTTCAGTTTTTTTCCCTGTTTCTTTTCGATACATCTTCCTGGGATGAGGCCCTACTTGAGTCCCCAGGCTTCAGTCAGGCCTTCTGCCGGTCTCTGCCTGGTGGTCGACTTTTCGATTTTTCGGTAGGGGCTGTGTGTTGTAGACATAACTAGTCGCGCGCCTGATGACGTCACTCAGAACAATCGGTGCAGAAACGGCAGGCAGCAAGCAGCAGGCAGCAGGTAGGTCCGTTAATCCCCGTTAATCACGGAGCTGGCTGGCGTTATCCTCTAGCCCTCTATAGCGTCACCGGAAGTCCTCTGTTGCAGAATCTGGTTGCATTTTCTGCAACACCTGGTCTGATGAAGCAGAATGGGGGAAAGCATAGAAAAACATTATTTTCCCCCCAATGTAGCGAGAACGCGTCCATTCGCCACTGCCCCAGGATCTGGTTCTCAAGAGACATATGTTGGTATCCAATGGGTTCAACCTGGGACGCAAGGAGGTCGATATCTGGTGTCCATATTTGGCTATAGTTTTAGCAAATATTTGGAGGTTCAACATCCACTTGATGTCGAAATTAAATACTTGTGGACCTGGTGTCCGTCACTGTATGGAGCTTAACCGGAAGGTACGTACCTGATATCCAAATATTTATTTCAATCCACCAGAGCCAAAATAATTTTTCCAATTCATCACAAGATATTGACTTAATACCACCCATAAGGTCTAAATACACCACCTCAGTGGTATTATTGAAGACGGACATGCGTATGCTGCAGATTAGTGCATTAAGCCCGTAGCCCGTGACATGCTCCCAGCATTTCTAAACAGTTTATACCTTGTGATTGAAGAAAAGTAGACTCGTGCAAATCCCATCTACCACCCCAACTTGAAATGGTGTCGGTAGCTCCCCAGCCCTTGGTGCTTGCATTGGTTTTGTAACACGACTAATGGATTTGATGTAATGATGGGATTTAACAATCACAAACATAGCTAATCCATTATTGTAGCTCAATTTATGCCTTGATTGGCGGCTGCATAGGCCCGTAAGAATGTCCAGCATTCGCTTTTAATGCCGAGATTTTGCTCTTTGCAAGCTTTGATAGTGTAACGGCCCAATTATGTAGCTAGAATGTAGCTACAAGTTTACCAATTATTTTAGCAGTATGTCTAATAGTCGGTTTCCTGGCACGAGCAAGGCTGTTACATGCCTCTATTATATCTATAGCTTTGTTCCCTGGGATAGTGACAATCAGCTCCCTTGCATCCCAGAATGTATATAACCACTCTCCTACTTATGAGGTTAAACATGCAGCACTTCCAAGAGAACCAGACCCCTTACCTCCATGGTTACCCGTGGGCCTGACGTTCTGGTTCCTGGTGTTCCGTTGAATTGTGTTGAGGTGCTGCTGGCATGTAGGTCTTTATGGTCTTTCAGGTGGCCCCCGAGGTCTTCCATATGGTGTTTGTCTGCACACTGCCGGCCTGCTGGAGGGAGGTGGGTTCATCAACCCGTCTGTCTTCGCCTCCTAATCCAGGTCCTAGACCTGTTTGGGCAGGTCCTCACCGAACAGCTGTCTCGGTGGGTGGGTCGCAGATGCCTAGTACAACCCGCAAATATGGGGTTTGGAGTCGGTTTGATGGCGATACTTCGGGAAGCGTTAACTTCATGACTAATATTGCAAGAGCATCCTCCTGCTCTGCCGTCATTTCCATGCCGTCAACCGACCTGGCAAAGGCAGTATTCCCCGACGTCAGTAATTTCAGGATGTTTAGGAAATTCAGCTCCTGTTCCCTTATCCCTGGACTGATGTTGCCCCAGATGGGCGTGTTGACTGTCGGTACATTCAACAATATGCAGTTGTTTGGGCCTGGTATATGTTGATTGCCTCGGTAAGGACCTGTGCCTGCAGCTGGTGTGTGGTGAGGTAGTCCATGCTGGTCACTGGTTTGGGCTGCAAAGGCTGACCTGAGTACTTCGGCTGGGCGAACTTGGAGACCTCATTCAGCAGTTCATCCTGGGTTTTCTCAGGTACTGTAGGTTCCTGCTCCAGCCCATCTTACGTGTCAGCCAGCTGCTGATCCGTGGCATTCCCCACCGATGATGGGGACATGCTGGGTGGCCCAGCCGCATGTCTCCTGGACTGGAGGACATCTGGTCCAGCTGCAGAGATTGTGCTCTAGGATATGCTCCATCATGCGCTCCTCTGAGCCATGCGACCACCGCCGCATATGCGGATGACAAGTCGACTTCCCCAGGTTCTCCTGAATCACTGGGGCTTCTACCAGCGAACCGCACCTCGTCGAGGTGATGACAAGGGTCCGCTGGCAGGTAGTCGTCGGCTGCCGCTCCTGCGGTGCCGTACGACTCCCGTGCGGACATGCCACTAGTCTGCCGTTGTTCGGACTGTAGCGGTCCCCCTGCCTGATAGGAAGGCAGCGGAGATGAGTCGGTGCCGGCTCCCGCAGCCGGGCTCCCTGACATCCGCGTGGGCTTACCACCACTTCTGACCACATGGGTCTGTGATGGTGCATGGTCGCCGCCTGCCGCCTAAGCGGGGCCGCACAACCGAAATCCGTTGTCACCGGCCTGCACTCTGGCAGCCTGACCCGGTGGTGAGCCAGTACCTCCTGCTCCTGCAGGGCTCCCCGACTTTCCAGCAGATCCATCACTGGCCCACAATCGAGCAGGTTACCCCCGGCGGCATGTCGATGCCTTCCGCTGCAGCGGGGCACGACCTGGGCGCAGCTCTCCCCCTAGTCTGCCCTCTGGTGACCTGCATAGTAGGGGAGAGAGAACGTGCCACCGAGCGGGTCACACGTTTACGCACCTTTGCTCCACTGTCCCTATGCTTAGGTGACATTGGTAGGGAGTCAGGGTCTTGCCCACCCTGCTCCCTCGCGGTGCTCCTACCACTTTGCGGTTCCATGGTCAGCCGTGGTGGAGAGGCGGGTCCTGGCTGCGCAGGGCTCGCCGATTTCCACGTTCTTACCCCGGTCCGCAGAGCGGGTGCTGCCGGTGTTGCGGGCAGCTCCGGGAATAGTGGCCGCTGACTCCCATCCGAAGTTCCATGGCCCTTGGAGGCATGCTTCGATGCCTTCATTCTGGTCTCCATCCACCATTTCTGTAAGCAAAGTCTAAAACAGAAGCTCAGCAATTCAAGGTTAGTATCTTACCTGAGGGTCTTTAAGAAGCATCCGGTGGAGGAGTGCACTCTCCACCCCCCCCACCCCCCAGCTCCAATGGTGACCAGACTCTCATACAGGACCATAAACTGCTGCTAACGGCAAGACTTAAGCCTATGTAGTGAGTCGGGCCCCGGCTCTGTCTTACTACCTCCATAGGGTAGCATAGCCGTCAGGACGCGCGGTAATACTGTGGCCTGCGGCGTTGAGTCGGAGCTCCTGCTCTGCCTTCGCTACCCGCGAATGGCAGTCTCTGAACCCGGAAGGAATTTGCACTTTGAGTGATTGCTCTGTGAAACCTGTTGTCAAAGGAGGTGGTGGAATTGGATATAATTACCATATTTCCTGGCAATTAAATTGTTATTTTTTACCCAAAAATAAGGCATGAAAATTTACCTGCATCTTGGACGCTGAAGGTTAGGTTGTTAGTCAAGAAAGAAGTTGCTGTTGTGAGGGATAGCCAAGTCTATCCCTCATTGCTGGCAGCTGATGGGAAGCGGCTGCAAACTGGGAAAGCTGCTGTAAAAGGACAGCGCCACTGGGGGGTCAGTCCCTTTCACAGCGTGTGGAGAGTCAGTTCCAGGTCAGCTTGGGCAGGAGTGTTGAGAAGGAGGGGGTCGGGGATCATGCCAGCAACTCACTCACTCATCGCATTGTGGCCGGGGAGGGAAGTAGCTCGGGTGGCTGCGAGCGGCCGCAGGACCGGACAGTGAGGGTACCAGCTCAAGAGCAAAGATCATAGAGTGGAGCGGGTCACCGGCGATGGACAACAGGACAGCGGGCGGTGGAGCTTACTCCTGTGTCAGAACAATCGAGGGCCAATTGAGGTTACTCGCGCTGACACAGGAGTAAGCTCCACTGACCGCTGTCCTGTTATCCATCGGCCACTGACCCACTCCACTCTATGATCATTGCTCTTGAAATACATGGACCGGGCAGTGAATGCCATGCAGTGTCACCCAGTGCAACATGAGACCATGTCCTGCTCCCGGCAGCAGTCAGACCTTTAAGGATTTGCGGGAAGTGGCTGACATACATGAGCGAGGCCGGCATGCGGCAGGAGAGAGGTGTTCAGACGGAGAGCACTGCCAGAGAGGTGAGCGGGCTAGCAGAAGGCGCTGAGATGGTGGCCGGTTTTGCTGTTCGGTCCAGTGGCTGCTCGCAGCCCCCCCCCCCCACCCGAGCCACTTTCCTCCCCAGCCACAACGCGGTGGACTCCAACGCCCGGAGTGCCACGGCAGCGGTGAATGAGTGAGTTGATGGCATGATCCCCAGCCCCCTCCTTCTCAAACGCTCCTGCCCATGCTGACCACGGGCCAGACTCCACACATGCTGTGAAAGGAATTATCCCCCCAAATTTGTTTCCCTTGAATTGTAATTCAATAAGATCACAACTGATTCAATTTGTCCTGGTGTGCTCCCGTTTTCCCCACCATCTTCCCGCCTGCTGTCACCCTCTACCCCCCCACCCATTCAGTAATTTAGAATGGAGGAGATCTGGAAGCTATGGTCAAATTGAATTGTTACTTTCTTTCTTTTTATTTTATTTATTAATTTTTTTTGAGCATTTTTTTGAAATTCTATGTCCCGCCAGCCTTTTTTCAAATTTTAGCAACTCAAAATGGTGTGCGTCTTCGACGTAGGTGGGTCTTCATTGCCGGGAAATATGGTACTTCATTTTGTTGGCATTCAAACAAACCACTTAAATAGCAAGGACGTAGAAAGCAAATGCACAGTAAATGGGATTAGCATGGAAGGACAAAGAGGGTTGGCATGGATCTGATGGACCTAAAGGCTTGTTTTTGTGCTTTTTAATGCTATGATTTTATGTCCAAAGAATCTGAGGGTGGAAGCACAGTTGAATAATGTGGTGAACAAAGTATATTGGGATACTTTATGTTTATGTGTATGTATTGATGTCTGAAATCAATTTCCACTGTTAACATCAATCTGAGTTGCTTCAACAACATTGCTGATTTTAATCTTCCAACTAGAGCTTTGAAAAGTTTAGCTCCATTCCCAATGAAGAGGAATGCTTCATTCAGTGAAACATTATTTTTTCACCTTAACATGTATTAACATTTGAAGGATGTTCTTGGAAAATCTAAAAATATCCTGGTGGCCAAATTCAGTTTGAATGCAACCCTGATGTCAGCAGTGAGCAGGCGTTAAACAGAAATGGAGTTTCATTTTACTTCGGAGTCACGTAAGTGACTACGTGAAGAAGCCTGTCTGGCGCTTGATCGGCATTACGTCGACGCTGACGGCAGAAGCAAGAGCTGCAGAGCACAGCTCCCCTCAGCCGGAAGGAACGGGCCCGCAGGTAAGTGCAATTGATTTACTTTAGGGCATTCTAAAAAACCGTTACGCTGGTGTTTATAGAAACCAGCAAAGTGAAAGTAATTTTTTTTTTACAAAAAACAGAGTCACGCTGGCGTACAGAGTCAGCAAAGATAAAAAAAATTGAAACAAAATGGAGAGTCTCAGAGGAAGGTTTCGCGGGTAAAAGATCGTCCCGGGGAGAGGCTTAAAGAGTCGGGACAAGATTAGTACGGAGCCGGTTCCGATACCGGTGTGACCGTTGATTCACCTCGTTAGTGAGACTATAATTCCTCAGAAACTAAAACCACAGAGGAAAATGTGCTAAGAAAAGTAAAAAGAAATCCGTGAGACCCGTGGTTTCTGATGATGACTCTGATAATGAAACGTCCTCCGGATAATAAAGCTATATGGCTTAAAATGGAAACATATGGAGTAAGTGCTCCAAAAATATTATAAGACAAGGGTAAAGAACCCAGAATTTTCCCAAAAAGACCCTGAGGGGTTTAATATCCAGAATATGGCTATGTGCCAAATTGGGAATATTGAAACTCCAGACCCAGGATTAAGGGTGGATGAAGTCTCCTTTGATGAAAATCCCAGGAGTATCAGGGCTGCAAGAGGGACAGACCTGAAAGTGGTGATGTGGATTATGAGTGCACACCACAAATAAAAAGAAAAGGCGCATATGTGCCTGATATGGCAAACGATTTTGCTATACCTGAAGGAAGTGGTGAGGCTTGGAAGAAAACCTAGCTGCCAGCATAAATTATATGGTATCTCACAACTTCAAGATTCTGTTATGGCTGAAACAGCAGAATTATATTAAAAACGCCGGAAAATTGCGCCTCATTGATGTGTTCAGGTACCTACGGTGAATCCGACTATATGGACACCTATGTCATCAGTCATGAGAGGACAAGAAATACGGTTTCAAAGAATCCTCAAAAATGATTTCAGCTGTCATTACTGCTTTTGGAAAGCAAATGAAGGGTCAGAAATGATCAAAATCCAAAGAGATACATTGGGCTTATTGTGCAATTCCTTTTATGAAATCAATTGTATGAGGAAAATTGCGATTCGGCCCATATTTCATCCTAGATTTGCAGGTCTGCGCGGTCAAAGTGGTGTTCAAACTCTTGGGTTATCTATTTGGAGGAAAAACCTGCCTAAACAAATACAAAAGAAATGGATGAAGAGGCTAAATCTATTAGCTACATGAGACCTTTTGTTTTTGGACAAAAGAGGTACTATACACCAAGAAGGTGATCTGATTTTGGAACAAACAGAGGCAGGAATATGGTAAGAAAATATTACCATCCAACACAGCCTAACGTTCACCATATACGGGAGAAGGAGACCACCACGTTCATATGGAGAGGTACAAATAACTTTTATTCTATTTTGAAGGAACTTTGGACGAATCCTCTAGTTGCGATGGTGGGAGATTACAATGTTTTTATGATGAATGGCTTTGCATCACATACTGACTGGTTTATTTTATTAAACGGTTTCAGGAGCTACAATAACATTTAAAAGAGGTTGTTGATTCTCCAGTACAATGTAAAACCTATTCATGGTTTCATGTTCTCTGCTGTATTGGAGGGAAGCAGAAATTAATGTGGAAATGGACACAAATTGTTTAAAAAAAAGGTGTTATTGAAAGAAACTGTTGAGACATCCACATCTATTTGTGTCAAAACATCTTTCCAAGAGATAAAACTGATGGTGGTTGTAGAATTATTTGGACCTAACAAACTTTAATACATTTGTCTTACAGTATAAATATCATCAAGAGTGGAAAAACGTTCAACACTGCAAGACATTTTATATCAGCAGGTTGTTATATGGATACAATCGATTTAAAGTATCCATACTATTCAGTACCAATACATCGGTTTTTCTTTTTTGGAGGTACTTAAAATTTAATTGGCTGGGACAATCTGTGGCAATTTAAAGCATTACCTAATGGGTTCAGTTCAGCTCCTAGGCTCTTCACAAAGCTGTTGAAGCCAGCTTTGGCACAATTAGAGCACAAAAGCACATTGTTATGGCTTATCTGGACGACATTTTAATTATCAGTAATAGTCAGGAATCAGCTGGAAAATCAGTTTCAGCAACTAAAACTTTATTTGAAAAACTAGGGTTCCTGATTCACCCAATTAAGTCCAAGCTGCAGCCAGCACAAACAATTAATTATTTAGGTTTTTTGTGATTATTCAGTTACTATGTTAGAGACTTTGCCAACGGACAGGATTGTTGATATTTCGAACTGTATGTTGGGGCCTCATTCACAAACCTTATCCCTCCATCCGAGAGGTAGCAAAGGTTATTGGTAAATTAGTAGCAGCATTTCCTACAGTGGAATTTGGTCCATTACATTAACCAAAACTTCAAAGGGACAAAACGCAAGCTTTAAAAAAGCGAGAAAGGCCATTTTGATAGGCCTATGCAATTAACAAAAGAAGCTTTATTGGAATTACAATGGTGGATTGAAAATGTTCCACATGCTGCTAAAAACATTTTAATAATTTTTTAGCAGCCTGAAGTATTTAACCATATAACCATATAATCAATTACAGCACGGAAAACAGGCCCCACTCGGCCTTCCAGTCCGTGCCGACCATTTGTTTTCCCCTAGTCCCATTACCTGCACTCAGACCATACCCCTCCATTCCCTTCACGTCCATATACCTATCCACTTTACACTTTAAATGCTAAAATCGATCCTGCCTTCCACCACTTCTGCTGGAAGCTGATTCCACAGCCACCACCCTCTGAGTAAAGAAGTTCCCCCTCACGTTACCCCGAAACCTCTGTCCCTTAATTCTCATGTCATGCCTCTTGTTTGAATCTTCCCTACCCTCAATGGAAAAACGTATCCACGTCAACTCTGTCTATCCCTTTCATCATTTTAAAGACCTCAAATCAAGTCCCCCCTTAACCTTCTGCGCTCCAAAGAATAAAGACCTAACTTGTTCAACCTTTCTCTGTAACATAGTTGCTGGAACCAATGGCAACATTCTAGTAAATCTCCTCTGTACTCTCTCTATTTTGTTGACATCCTTCCTATAACTATGCGACCAAAATTGTACACCATACTCCAGAATTGGTCTTACCAATGCCTTGTACAATTTTAAACATACTTCCTACTCCTATATTCACATGCTCTGATTTATAAAGGCCAGAACACCAAAGGCTTTCTTTACCACCTATCTACATGCGATTCCACCTTCAGGGAACTATGCACAGTTATTCCTAGATCCCTCTGTTTCCACAGGCATTCCTCAATTCCCTTACCCATTTACCATGTACCATGTACATCGTATTTTGATTTGTCCTGCCAAGATGTAGCACTTCACACTTATCAGCATTAAACTCATCTGCATCTTTCAGCCACTTTTCCAAATGGCCCAAATCTCTCTGTAGATTTTGAAAATCTACTTCATTATCCTCAACACCACCTATTTAGTATCATCTGCATACTTACTTATCCAATTTTCCACCCCATCATCCAGATCATTGATGTACATGACAAACATACAAAAACCCCCCCCAAGTGGACCCAACACAGATCCCTGAGGCACCCCACTGGTCACCGGCTTCCAACCTGACAAACAGCCATCCACCATTACTCTCTGACATCTCCCATTCAGCCACTGTTGAATCCATCTTGCTACTCCGCCATTAAACACCCAAAGATTGAATCTTAACCCAATAACCTTCCATGGGGAACCTTGTCAAAGGCCTTACTGAAATCCATATAGACACATCCACTGCTTTACCCTCATCAATTTCCCTAGTTACCGCTTCAAAAAATTCAAGAAGGTTTGTCAAACATGACCTTCCAGGCACAAATCCATGTTGACTGTTCCTGATCAGACTCTGTTTATCCAGATGCTTATATATATTATCTCTAAGTATCTTTCCATTAATTTGCCCACCACTGACTGTCAAACTAATAGGTCTATAATTGCTAGGTTTATTCTTTGAACCCTTTTTAAACAAATGGAACAACATGCGCAGTACGCCAATCCTCCGGCACTATTCCCATTTCTAATTGACATTTGAAATATTTCTGTCATAGCTCTGCTAGTTCTACACTAACTTCCCTCAATGTCCTAGGGAATATCGCTGTCAGGACCTGGAGACTTATCCACTTTTTATATTTTTCAAAAGTGTCAGGGGGGGGGGGGGGGGGGGGGGGGGGGGGAGGGGGGCGGGGGGGGGGGGAGGGGGGGCGGGTGGCGACAGATAAATTTACAGCTGTGGGGACAAATGGACTGTCCAAGAGGAAATTGTTTCTCCAAAAACATATGGTAATAATCATTTGGAGTTATTGGGGGCATTTTATGATTAAAGGCCTGTTGTTCTACAAAAAAGGATCTGCATGTCCAGGTACAATTAGACAATAAGACAGCTGTTGCATATATTAATCACATGGGTGGAGTAAGATCAGTATCGGTAAGGTCTGGTCAATCAGATATGGCCATTGGTGTATTGAGGCACCAAATTTGGGTGTTCAGCGAGTTATATCCCAGGTAAAGACAATGTGGTGGCAGACAACAGATCAAGGGTATTTAAAGACAAAAACACAGAATGGATTGTTGAACCCACACATTTTTCAGTAAAATTGTTATTTTGCTATGGGTTACCAGACATTGATCTGTTTGCATCAAGATTAAACTATCAATCAATGCCTAATATGTGTCTTGGGAACCCGATCCAGGTGCGGTAGCAGTAGATGCATTTTACGCTACATTGGGGAAATATGTTCTTTTATGCTTGCCCCTCCATTTGGCCTGGTTAGGCAATGTCTTAAGAAATAGAACAAGATTCTGGCACATCAGGACCTGTTGGTAATTCCAAATTGGCCCACACAACATGGTTCCCGTAGATGTTAAATATGATAATAAGGAACCATGTATGTCAATTCCTACTGCAGGTGGTTTGTTAATACAACCAGTAACAAAATAAATTCATCCATTACATGTTCATTATGAATTTGTTAATCTGCAGGTTTTGACCAGACCACTACAAGGGCTTGGGACTGTCGGATAGGACCATGGATGTTATAGTCTCATCATGGCGAGATAGCACTAAGAAACAATTATATGACACATATAAAGAAAAGTTTTTTGTAGACAATCAAATATATCTTATTATACTGTGAACATTTCAAACATATTGGAGTTCCTTGCTGAGTTGTAATTTGAGCAGCACTTGATTATAGTGCCAATTAATAGTGCTCGTAGTGCTTTATGGTCCTATTTAGGACAGATTTTTTGACCATGAATCAATTGGATCTCATCCATTAATATCCAGGTTTATGAAAGGGATTTTTAACAAAAATCCCGCCGAAGCCAAGATTATACAGGAAATTTGGGGATGTCGCATTGTAACTTACTTTTGCTTAGGCAATGGACTCCAATCACAGTTATGTCTTTGGAAAAATGAACATTATAAGTAGCAATGTTAATGGCGTTGGTTTCAGCACAAAGAGTGCAAACATGCAAATGCTACGTTTAGATTGTAAGCATGTGGCTTCAGATAACATTGTGTTTTATGTTTATGATCTGATCAAACAAAAGCAGACCAGGAAGAACTGGAGCTAAGGTAATGTTTCAAGCTTACCCTATTGATCCAACGTTGTGTGTACTTAGACACTTTCATCAATATATAAAAGTAAACCAAGAGTCTTCAGGTGATGAAAAAAGCGTTATTTATTACGCATAAGAAACCACACACAAAAGCATCAGTACAAACCATTTCTAGATGGTTAAAACAGGTGTTACTTTTAGCGGGGGTAGACACTTGATGTGTATTAAATCTCACTCCAAGGGCTGCAGCTATGGTCCGCGGCGAAGTTACAGGAACGTACCGCTGGAACACATTTTAGAAGCCGCAGGGTGGTGTAAAGAAGAAACTTTTTCAAAGTTCTACGATAAACATGTTCTCCCCACAATGACAGACTTTGGACACGCGGTGTTGGGTTCACTGTAATCACCTGCTTTGTTTCACTATCGATTTATATATTACGATTTATGTTATCACTTTATATCTTTTATCACTTTGTAATGATTTTCCCCAGGTATAAAAGGGGTTATTATTTGTTCTTTTATCATTAAAAGATTTATGAAATAAACAAAAACTGAATTTTGGTAAAAGGTTATTTACTCATTTATGTGTTGACCTAGCCGGACTGTCGTATGTAATGACTCTACGACATAAAAAACACAGAAGCTACAAAATCTTCACGTAGTCACTCACGTGACTCTGAAGTAAACTAGTAAGATTAAACAAGAACTTACCAGTTCGAAGTTTGATCGTTATTTTATGAGGAGTAATGATGAGGGATTACGAGCCCTCCACTCCTGACCCTCATAAAATAAATGATCATCTGGTAGTTCTAAATCTATGTTGAGCCTTACTATCTTACTCCGGCTATTATGTTCTGTGTTTTTCATGCCGCTGCTTTGAAGTATGTCGATCAAGCGCCAGGCGGGGCTTCTTCACGTAATCCCTCATCGTTACATCTCATAAAATAACGTTTAATCTTACTATTTTTAATTGTCTCTCTCAAAGACAGATACAAACAGGCTCCACATTCCCAATTATTTTGCCTTTGCAGAAATTTATAAGGTGAAATGTTTATCTCATAGTCATCTCTCTTCCTCTGGAAGATGACTGCGTGGTGCTAGTTTGTAAGAGTCATCTGACTGTACGATATATTTTCTGTTTCACATCACCAGAGGTTTAAAGAGATTTGCCATGTCACCAATTACTCCAATAAACCTCTACAAAGAAGGGTATAAATTATCCTGACAGGTTGCATCATGCCTGGATGGCAACTCATAAGTAATTGGAGCAGAATTAGGCCGTGCAGCCCATCAAGTCTATTCCACCATTCAATCATGGTCGATCTATTTTTCTCAGCCAACCCAATTCTCCTGACACACACACTAATCAATAATATACCAATCTCTGCCTTAACAATATCCACAGACTTGGCCTTCAATGCCTTCTATGGCAATGAATTCCAAAAAACAGGAGTACAAGAGGCTGCAGAGAGTGGTGAACTCAGTCTAGTAGGTGCCCTCCCCACCATTAAAAGCATATTTCTGTGTTGATGCCTCAAGGAAGCAACATCTGTCATCAGTGATCCCCACCATTTGAGCCATGCTCTCATCTCACTGTAACCATAGGGCAAGATATACAGATGCCAGAAATATGGTACCACCATATTCTGGAACAGCTACTTGGTATGGTATGGTATGGTATAGTATGGTATGATACGTCATATGTCACAAGTATCGAGGGACAGTGAAATTCATTTTTGGATACAGTTCAGTGCAAGTATCACTATACATAAGCAATGATTCGCTTGAAACCTGTTTAGGTATGTTTATATTAAACCTCTATTTTCTTAATTCTCAATTTTGTATAAAATATTTATTTGATTTCTTTGAAGAATACAATTGTGAAAACCATTTATCAGCTTGAGCACAATGTTGGACATTATGGATGGATGCCACTATTAAGACTCCATAAAATGTATTGCAATTCAATTAGAATTGATTACAGGGATGGGAACGTGTTAAGAAGGATAGGTTTGCAATCAAACCAATACACCAAATTGCTGTGCTTTGATCAATGTGGTTAAACATAAGTGCACGTATCATCCCTCAAACATATTCAATACCATTTTATGAAAGGCATAAATGGAATTGTGGCTTTATCTTGCTTTCATTTAGTTAAATTATGCCAACTAATGTAATATGGGACCTCACAATCACATTGAGCGATTGGAACTGGTATGCTATTCATGCTGTGCTAGTTTAACACAATAAGTATTTTCTTTTTGCTCAGTCTGCTAACAATGCCAGCATTTATTGCACATCCATAATTGACTGTGAACTGAGGAGGCAATTAAGACTTTACAGGAGTCACATATAGGCCAGGCAGGGTAAGGATAGTGGATTTATTTCCCTAAAGGACATTAATCAACCACATGTGATTTTATAAATGCATGGTTATGTTATGGTTACTGTTAATAAGGCCAAATTTAAAAGAAAAATTGCAAACTTAGTTTAGTTATTGGAATTTCAATTGTACAGCTGGCAAGGTGTGAATCCGGAAATGTAATGACTCTACCACCATACCTCACAATGAGTCACAATCCTTACATTCTTCCTACTCAAAAACTTCAATAACAACTAATTAGTTTTAAGGGCATTGCTAACTAATGAATCTTTGCAAGAATCTCCAGCGATGCAAAATATATTGGAAAATCACATTAAATTCAGATCAAATCCATTGTAAATCAAATCAATACTTTGGACTGCATCTGGGGAGACAGAAGCAGAGTTAATGTTTAAGGCTGGCAAATTCTCTAAATAAATAGTAATCATCCCAAAGCATATATCTGTGTAGGAAGGAACTGCAAATCCTGGTTTACACCGAAGATAAACACAAAATGGTGGAGTAACTCAGCAGGACAAGCAGCATCTCTGGAGAAAAGGAATGGGTTCAAAGGTTCAAAGATATTTTATTGTCACATGTGTCAATTAACGTACAGTGAAACTCGATTTAGAATACAGTCTTACTAGGAAAAGCAACAAGACACACAACTACATGAAAGTTAACATAAACCTCCACCTCAGCGGATTTCTCACATTCCTCACTGTGATGGAAGCCAGTAAAGTCTAATTTTCTTTCCTCTTTATTCTCGGGGCAGTCGAACCATCTGCAGTTGGGGCGATCGAAGGTCCTGCAGCCAGCAATCGAAGCCCCCACGTCGGGGCGTTCAAAGCTCCCTCGATTGGGGCGGTCGAAGCTCCTGCAGCCTGGAACTCCTGAAGTCGGTCACTAACAAAGGGACCGGGAGCTCCATGATGTTAAAGTCCGCAGGCTCCCGTGGTTGGAGCTCCCGAAGTTGATCCCCAGCAAGAGGCCGCCAGCTCCTCGATGTTAGGCTGCAGTGCGGACAGAGCAAGGAAACAGAAAAAATCGCATCTCCGTCAAGGTAAATGTTTTCCTCAAACCCCCCGAACATAAAACAGTGAGACCCTTCTTCAGAGGTTTCCCGCCACAGTTGCTGTTTGACCTGTTGAGTATTTCTGTTATTTTCACACATGATTTCATTCTTCCGGTATTTGCTGTATTTTGGTTTTGGAAATAAAATATAATTTGTTTAAGGTGTTACCTTCCTACAATGAGTCATTTACTGTGGGTGAGAAGTGGTTTTAAAAGCAAGAAACAATAATTAAAAATAGGACACATGAAACTTGGTCACTTTCAATGTGATAGTGATCAATAATAGATGATCTGCACCAGAATAAGTAACCAAGGGAATAGTCACGAATTGTATCATGGAAATAATGGAGGTATGCCATTTCAAAGAGATTTACTTGGTGACTCATCGATGTGGCACTCAATGGAAATTAAGCACTGTTGATGATAACCTGTAATAAAACTCTGGCAGAGTCCTGACAATTGTGAGCTTTTTTGTCTATAAATGCTGTCATTCCATTTCATTCAAAATTTTCTCTCCCAATCATCATTCACAACATGATTTGGTCTCCCATGCTTAGATATTGCACTGTCACTCAGCCCTGTCTAAACTTAGGCTGCGAATTTTCAGAACTTGAAGCATAAAATGGTTCAGGACTAGCAATTAGGAAAATGTATACCTATAGCACACTGAGAATTCGACTTCTTTGGTTACAAGCTTTGTTGTAGTTCATGTTGTGAAAGTTTACGTGCAACTGGCCAACAATTCATTCCCAGAGGCATTAAAGCAGCAACTTCAGCTGCCTGCTCTATTTTTCTCAGCGATATGCAATTGAATTATATTTGTTTCCCAGCATGACACACAGTAACAAGTATTCGCTGTCATTTTGCATCGCTCTGGAAATTAAACTGGATGCCTCTCAGCGTGAGTTGCATTTACACGACTGAGATGACTTCCAGGTCAAATGTGTATGCAATGAGGACCTTCCCCATGCAATGATTCTTTAGGAGACACCAGAGATTGCTGATGAGGAAACAGGTAAGGTAAACAGATAAGGTTCCTCCTCTCCCACCTGGCCACATCTACCCAATCTACCCAATCTACGCAATCTACCCAATTTTTCTTCTCACCTGTTTCCACCTCTCAACCATCATCCCCTGGATAGTTGTGAGAGAGAAGACAAACATAATGCTGATATGGGACCCTGTGAGACAATTTCCATCCTACATTGATTTTTGCCCCCCTCCTTTACACTTTACCGACTACTCCCTAAACCTCCTATTTTACTATTCTTATCAATTCTGACCAAGGACATGGATCTCCATTTCCCAATGTTCAGGACCACTGAACCTCCTAGATTGACCACACAATCCCTTCCCTCCCATCTCTCTCTGCCTCCTCCACCAACATATTCCCAACCATCTGATCAGCCCAGGCTCTTCACCCATTGAGGATGGTGATCACCACCACTCCCAACCCTAGGCCCTGACCTTTCAGACTACTTCCACCCTAATCCCAAGATCCAATCTCTCCTGACAAGGCTCCGATCCTTCAATACACCAATTCTTGAACCCCAGACCCCAATCCTTTCAACATCTGGTCTGAACATTCCAGGCTCCTAGAGACAAGGTACATCGCTAGTTCCAACTGGTGGCCACTTACCATTCTCAGTGTGCTCACCAAGGGGCCCATTCACCAAGTCTCCCTTCTCCCTATTGACCCCACCGCAGCACTTAACCTTGATCCAGGATGTCACATTTTCAATCACTGCTCCAATTCAGTTAGAGGTGACGGTCCTGCAACTGAAACAGTTACTTTTGCCCCAAGGCAGCGACAATCTGTTTGTACATTTGGATGTTTTTACTCTACTGGTGCCAAACTGTAACGGTTCTTTGGATCGATCAGCAACGTGGAGAGGGGGAACGTGCTGCATGGGCCTGTCCTCCATAAGCCTGTCCTCCATATGACATCGCCCAGGCTTGCATCCGACCACACATCACCTGCAAACTAGGATGCATCACCCATGGTCAGTCATGACCGAGGTGGCTTACTACTCTAGTCAGAGCTGCTGCCAGACATGCCAGAGATTTGGGTTCAATCCTGATTTTCCAGTGCTATCTGCGTGACCCTAATGGATTTCTCCCAGGTGCTCTTCCCAAGGATGTGTGATCTGGAAGGTTAATTGGCTACTGTGAACTGTATCCTGGTGTGTGGATGAGGAATGGAGTCTTGGCAGAAGTGGATGACAATGCTGAGAGAATGAAATGAGATGAGTATGAGATGAGTATAAATGGGAGACACTACACTTTAGAGAAACAGTGCAGACCCTCCGGCCACCGAGTCCACGCTGACCTGCGATCATCCCGTACATTAGCTCTATCCTACACACTGGGGAAATTGTTGGTACAAGTTATTGAAGTCAATTAATCTACAAATCTGTGTGTCTTTCGAATGTGGGAGAAAACCGGATCACCCGGAGAAAATCCATGCAGTCATAGGGAGAACATACAAGCTCTGCACAGATAGCACCTGTAGTTAAGGACACTTAGGCACTTTTTTTGGTGATAGCCAACAATATCACAGTCATAGCAGGTCACTAAACAAGCAGCGACTGACCCCCCCCCCCCACGACAATGTCTACGACAAGCTACAATAATCTACCACCTAGTCGATGTAAAGCTACGGCAAGTTACCGGCAACCGGCGACCCATTAGGACGTCCACCTATGACCACACCTAAGGCAACCTACGACCAGACAGGCGACAACCTACAACAACCAAAGTCTTCCAATGTCCACCCATGACAAACAATGAACCTGTCGGCGACAACTGTAGACAACTGAAGACAATTCAGTCTCTGGTATCTGTCGCCGGTTGATGTAGGTTGACGTAGGTAGTCGCCAATGGGATTCACCGAAGTCAGCACCCGGCGACAACCAACAACACCTGGCAACAACCTACGTCATCCTGGCGACAATCTACGACAGCGCCAATGACAGGAGAAGACAAGCTACATCAAGCTACGTCAAGCCCACAGTCACCAAAAAATTGTGAACATTTCAAAATCCAGCAGCGACCAGAATATCGTTACGACTCTTTAGGTGACTTGAGGAGACCACTCACTACCATACTACCCCGCGACCATGTGGCAGCAGCCTAGTTGCCTGTAGTCACCATAAAAGTCGCCTAAGTGGACGGAGCTTTTGGATCGATGGGTGTCTGCCGCTGTAAAAGGGCCTGTCCCACTTACGTGATTTTTTCGGCGACTTGCTGGCACCCGTCACAAAATTTTCAATGTTGAAAAAATGTTGGCAACCTGCTGCGACTATGACGGCAAGTCGCCTCCAAATCAAAATGGATTGCACCTGGTAACATCAGTAAGATCAAACTTTGTTCCAGTATTTTATCGGGATTACATACTTTGTGGGGAGCTGCTTAGATCCCAGCTGATTGAGAGAGTGACATTGAATCCAATTAGCCTGATCATCATATCGGTTGCTGGAGTTTCTGTGGAGAGCTGTGGAGTGTACCCACTTCCACACCTGTGCCTTGCAGAACAGCAGCCAAAAACAAGTTGAAGGATCTCAGGTAGACACAAAATGCTGGAGTAACTCAAGGGGTGAGGCAGCATCTCTGGAGAAAAGGAATGGGTGACGTTTCGGGTCGAGACCCACTCCAGCACTTCCCCTGAGAAACAGTTTGCTTCAACAAGTGCAGCTAGTTGTTTGTTTTTATTTGTATTACATTATTTTTATTTTTAAATAATTTTGAACAATTATGTTCTTAAGTAGG
Organism: Okamejei kenojei; assembly: GCA_035221665.1. Lineage (NCBI taxonomy): Eukaryota > Metazoa > Chordata > Chondrichthyes > Rajiformes > Rajidae > Okamejei > Okamejei kenojei. The sequence continues at coordinate 102,959,771 of CM069134.1, read as the reverse complement.
GTTTTTAATTTGTAAACTTAGTTATGTCTATTTAAACAGTTTTTAAATATCTCTAATTATTGGAGCCGTTGAGAAACATTTCAAAGGCTTTTGATGGCATTGTGATGTAAAATGTTCCTGAGGCAAGGATGAATATTGCCCACCTGATCACTGCATGCCAGACTTGCATCCATTTTATTACTTCTGCAAAAGTGAAGTTCAACTGCAGGAAAGGTTCGGGTGTGTGAAAGTGGTTGATTGAGGTTTTATGTGGTCTATAACAAATTCATATTGTGTTCTGACACAAAATGTCACCTATTCCTTTTCTACATGGATGCTGCCTGATCCACTTAGTTTCTCCAGCATTTTGTGCCCATCTCAGGTTCTGGTTAATTCAGGGAAAGTGCTTGTTAGTACTTGGTGGTAATAGAGTTCAACGCTTTTTTGCTTTCACACAAACATTTCACTCAAGTTTGCAATGCCTACTCACATTCAAATTCCAGAAATTACTGGATATATGGAACGTCCTTCTGGGGAAAAGTGAATTTGTGCAGTGTGCCTTTTTTTATTCCAATAGAAAGAACTCAACAAATCTCCCTTTGGGAATGGGAACATAGATATTCTGGATAACCATGTGTGACTTATAAAATATGTCTATGGGTAGGTTTTGCATACAATGCATCCCCTTCAACATTTCTAGCATTTAGATGATGTTTGGAAATTTGTTTGAGTAGCTTTAAGGTTAGGTGAAACTTTAGAATGTTGTTATCTTCAGGTTTTTTGGCCATTATTCCTCCCTGTCATCCTGAGATGGAGAAGGTGGAGAAACCACAAATTGTTCATAATTTAAGGAAGGAGATTGATAAACTGAACAACATGTTCCTTCCAGTTGCTCTTGGAATAGAACTTGCTATCTATTCAAGCCTTGAGAACTAACTACAATGTATTTCAAAATCAGTGTGTGATTTTTAAAAGCTGGCTAAATCTTCTTGTTAGTTGATATGGGCACAGCGAGAAAAAGTCAACAACATAGCAACAGCTCTAACATTTTTCGGAGTATTTCAGGCAATCTTTATACGTTGTAACTTAGAGAAGGTCATAATACCAACTCTGAAGGATGCAGTATGGAAGACTATTAACAATGGCAAGAAAAGCAAAGTTTCTTATGTTTCTAAAAAAGTATTTGATATGTTTTTATGTTTTGTGCTAGAAGTTAGTCTGGGATTCACTATCTCTTACACCTCCAGAAAGAAGACTTCAATGTCTGATGTATTATTTTGCCTGGGATCAAACAGAAAGTCACTGTACCTTCATTTGATGTGGTACTTTGTGATTTTTCTCACCATTCAAACAAATAAACATTCCATCAGACCAAGTCTCAGTCAGTTAAATTTAGGTTAGATTGAGCAGACTGTTTTACAAAGTGTGTTGTACTTCATTATATCAAGAGCAATAAAGAAGTTTCCCCTGAGTTCCCCTGAACTAGATCCTAGAAAAGAGCTCTTGACTTGCACCATGGCTCAATGCAACCAGCGTCAATTTAGCTGAAACCATGAACTGGCTATTGGTTTTAGTTGACTTTCATTGTAAATTTATGCTTGAAGGTATGATTACAAATCTATGAAAGATGTGATGAAAAAGTAACATTAAGAATGCGCATTTGACAAAATTCAATAGTTTTACATTTGTTGTCAATATCATTTGATGTTACCTATAATTTGTATTTCACGAACAGATAAAATTAACATTTCATTCATTCAACCAATAAAGAGTTTTTGAGAGGAACAATTCAAGGCCTCATTTAAAATGCCTTTAAAATTAACACAGTACATCTGGTATCTCCTTCAACAGGAACGAAGTACAAATTAAATTAACCTTAGTATTCTTTTGTATACCTTTGCAGAAAGATATAGAAAGATATTGAAGAAAATAAATTTACCCTTTGCATTTTGTTGCTGATAATAATGATGTTTGAGAAAGAGGGATGAAAAAATATCCTCATATCCATCCTATCGCATTATGAACCCTACTGGGGGAGTCAAAGAAAATATCCTGCAACCCCATGTTGGGAAAATGTATTTTGGAATTTCCTCTCTAAGACCCATCGGATATCAGACATGCTCCAATAGCTTTCAGCAACTCATCAATAATTCCAGTAATCTTTTATCTTCTTTCTATAATGCAAGAGATATTGCATATTCAGGAACCTGACCAGTTCCCTTTCTCCAGAATACTAAGTAAGAATATTTCCTGCCTGCTTGTAATGCTGATATTCTGTTAAAGCAGATAATTGCTAGCATCTCACAGATGTTGGTGTTGATGCCAGCCATTAGTCTGCATGATTAGTGGTTCTCTTATATGCATCCTGCTCAATAAACATAGTTACAGAAAACAGAATATTTTTCCTTAATTCTTAAGAATCTTCAGAATATGGCTTTGCTTCTAAAATTGAGTCAGCTGTGCCTATTTCTTTCATTGAGACTACCAACTCCTCCATATATTTATTGCAAAGCTTTCAAAACTTTTTTTTATATGCTCATCCAAATCAGCAAGAAGTCATCAAAAATCAATGGTTGCAGCACAGATAATAATGTTGTCAATTTACTAAATGGCTTAAAAATGACAAAATTTTGCATAATAAGATCTGAGCTAATTCCTTACTTTTACTGGAAAGCAAAGTGCACAATATCACCACTGTTGCAAAGATTTCAGCCAATCTAGTGTAATAGGATTGCAAATTGCTCGTTCTAAGCTTCCCCCCAGTCTAGTTTCAGTCAAAAATACAGAATCAAGCACTTGAACAACCAATCTTTAATAATTCCAAATTGACCAAATCTCCCAACAGCCCTGAAGCTTTTTATCCCATTTTAAAGACCTAGCCTCTCCAATTTGGTGAGGATTAACAGAATGACTGTTTTCTAGAACTCATTGTGACTATCTAATAACTGCCATTCTCTCCACATGATCATACATCTTATCAGGCATTCAGCCATCAAGGACTTTGACATTGAATTCTAAGCAGTGTTTCTTATATTATCAAAATTGAGTGAGGATATATTTTTCAGCAACTTATAATGCCATCAGGGAGAAAATATGAACTACACAGTTATCCCTTGGTGAGGACAATAATAGGAAGATCAAGTATTTGCATTTTAGTGCAGTAATGTATTATTAGAAAAATAGAAACATAGAAAATAGGTGCAGGAGTAGACCATTCGGCCCTTCGAGCCTGCACCGCCATTCAATATGATCATGGCTGATAATTTCAACTCAGTATCCTGTACCTGCCTTCTCTCCATACCCCCTGATCCCTTTAGCCACAAGGGCCACATCTAACTCCCTCTTAAATATAGCCAATGAACTGGCCTCAACTACCTTTTGTGGCAGAGAATTCCAGAAACTCACCACTCTCTGTGTGAAAAATGTTTTCCTCATCTCGGACCTAAAGGAATACCCCCTTATCCTTAAACTGTGACCCCTTGTTCTGGACCTCCCCAACATCGGGAACAATCTTCCTGCATCTAGCCTGTCCAACTCCTTAAGAATTTTGTAAGTTTCTATAAGATCCCCCCCTCAATCTTCTAAATTCTAGCGAGTACAAGCCAAGTCTATCCAGTCTTTCCTCATATGAAAGTCCTGACATCCCAGGAATCAGTCTGGTGAACATTCTCTGTACTCCCTCTATGGCAGGAATGTCTTTCCTCAGACTTGGAGACCTAAACTGTATGCAATACTCCAGGAATGGTCTCACCAAAACCCTGTACAACTGCAGTAGAACATCCCTGCTCCTATACTCAAATCCTTTTGCTATGAAAGCTAACATACCATTTGCTTTCTTCACTGCCTGCTGCACCTGCATGCCTACTTTCAATGACTGATGTACCATGACACCCAGGTCTCATTGCATCTCCCCTTTTCCTAATCGGCCACCATTCAGATACTACCTCCTGTTTTTGCCATCAAAGTGGATAACCTCACATTTATCCACATTATACTGCATCTGCCATGCATTTGCCCACTCACCAGGCCTATCCAAGTCACCTTGCAGCCTCCTAATCCTCCTCACACCTAACACTGCCCCCCCAGCTTCGTGCCATCCACAAACTTGGAGATGTTGCATTCAAATCCCTCGTCCAAATCATTAATATATATTGTAAATAGCTGGGGTCCCAGCACTGAGCCTTACGGTACCCCACTTGTCACTGCCTGCCATTCTGAAAACGACCCGTTTACTCCTACCCTTTGTTTCTTGTCTGCCAGCCAGTTCTCTCTCCACATCAATATTGAACCCCCAATACCATGTGCTTTAAGTTTGTATACTAATCTCTTATGTGGGACCTTGTCGAAAGCCTTCTGAAAGTCCAGATATAACATATCCACTGGTTCTCCCTTATCCACTCTACTAGTTACATCCTCGAAAAATTCTATAAGATTTGTCAGACATGATTTAACTTTTGTAAATCCATGCTGACTTTGTCCAATGATTTCACCACTTTCCAAATGTGCTGTTATCCCATCTTTAATAACTGACTCTAGCAGTTTCCCCACTACCGATGTTAGACTAACTGGTCTGTAATTCCCCATTTTCTCTCTCCTTCCTTTTTTTAAAAGTGGGGTTACATTAGCTACCCTCCAATCCTCAGGAACTACTCCAAAATATAAAGAGTTTTGAAAAGTGATCACTTATGCATCCACTATTTCTGTGGCTACTTCCTTGAGTACTCTGGGATGCAGCCTATCTGGCCCAGGGGATTTATCCGCCTTTAATCCATTCAATTTACCCAACACCACTTCCCGGCTATCCTGGATTTCACTCAGTTCCTCCATCTTATTTGACCGCCGGTCCCTGTTATTTCCGGCAGATTATTTATGATTTCCTTAGTGAAGACAGGACCCAAGTAGTTATTCAATTGGTCTGCCATGTCCTTGTTCCCCATGATCAATTCACCTGTTTCTGACTGCAAGGGACCTACATTTGATTTAACTAATCTTTTTTCTCTTCACATATCTATAAAAACTTTTGCAGTCAATTTATATGTTCCCTGCCAGTTTTCTTTCATAATCTATTTTCCCTTTCCTAATTAAGCCCTTTGTCCTCTGCTGGACTCTGAATTTCTCCCAGTCATCTGGTAGGTTGCTTTTTCTGGCTAATTTGTATGCTTCATCTTTTGTTATGATAATATCCCTGATTTCCCTTGTTATCCACGGATGCACTACCTTCCCTGATTTATTCTTTTGCCAAACTGGGATGAACAATTGTTGTAGTTCATCCATGCAGTCTTTAAATGCCTTCCATTGCACATGCACTCTCAACTCTTTAAGAATCAATTGCCAGTCTCTCTTGGCCAATTCACATCTCATACCTACAAAGTTACCTTTCTTTAAGTTCAGAACCCTTGTTTCTGATTTAATTATGTCACTCTCCATCCTAATGAAGAACTCAACCATATTATGGTCACTCTTGCCCAAGGGGCCACGCACAACAAGACTGCTAACTAACCCTTCCTCATTACTCAATACCCAGTCTAGAATAGCCTGCTCTTTCGTTGGTTCCTCTACATGTTGGTTTTGACTATCCCGCATACGTTCCTCAGCACCCCTGCCAATTTGATTCACCCAATCTATATGTAATGATTGATTTATTGATTTATTGATATGATTGAGAGTAATACAGTCATAAAACACAGGACCAGGCGCTTTGGCTCATCGAGTCCATGCTGACTGTCAGACCCCCATTTACATTCTGCATTTTTCCCATTTTTAATCTCCCCACATTCCCACTAATTTTAGCATATTTTACCACATAGCTAAATATGGAGCTAGGGAGAGTTAGCTGACTGGATAGAAAATTGGCTTCATGGAAGAAGAAGAGGGTGGAATGTTGTTGTTTGAACTGGAGGCCTGTGAATAGTGATGAGCCTCAGGGATCGGTGCTGTGTGTAAACGATTTGGATAAGAATTTAGAAGGCATGATTAGTAAGTTTGCAGATGACACTAAAGTAGTGGTATTGCACATAGGAAAGATGGCTATCAAAGATTACAGCAGGATCTTGATCGGTTGGGCAAGTGGGCTGAGGAATAGTTAATGGGTATAATGCAGGGAAGTGTGAGATTTAATATTTTGGGAAGTCAAACCAGGATGGGACCTACACAGTGAATGACAGAGCTCTAGCGAGTGCTGTAGTGCAGAGGGATCTAGGAGTACAGGTACATAGTTCTTTGAATATAGTGTCACAGATCAAGAAGGCTTTTCAGCACATTGGCCTTCATCAGCCAGAAGAATGGTGCAGATTCAAAACTATGGTGAAAGCCATATCAAAAGAAACAAGCTTCAGGTAAGTGATGTAATTGTTAAGATGTTAAGACAGGAAAATCGAAGGACACCTAAGGCAGCAAACACACAAATCCATGAGAAGCAGATAGAAAGACAACCCATTCCTTTGAAAAGATGGAGTCCAAGGTAGCTGAATGTTAGAAAGAAAAATCTCATGAGGGTCAGAATTCACAGCCTAGTGAACATCATATAACCATATAACCATATAATAATTACAGCATGGAAACAGGCCCTCTCGGCCCTTCCAGTCCGTGCCGACCATTTGTTTTCCCCTAGTCCCATCTACCTGCACTCAGACCATACCCCTCCATTCCCTTCACGTCCATATACCTATCCACTTTACTCTTAAATGTTAAAATCGATCCTGCCTCCACCACTTCTGCTGGAAGCTCATTCCACACAGCCACCACCCTCTGAGTAAAGAAGTTCCCCCTCACGTTACCCCTAAAACCTCTGTCCCTTAATTCTCATGTCATGCCCTCTTGTTTGAATCTTCCCTACCCTCAATGGGAAAAACGTATCCACGTCAACTCTGTCTATCCCTTTCATCATTTTAAAGACCTCAATCAAGTCCCCCCTTAACCTTCTGCGCTCCAAAGAATAAAGACCTAACTTGTTCAACCTTTCTCTGTAACATAGCTGCTGGAACCCTGGCAACATTCTAGTAAATCTCCTCTGTACTCTCTCTATTTTGTTGACATCCTTCCTATAACTAGGCAACCAAAATTGTACACCATACTCCAGAATTGGTCTTACCAATGCCTTGTACAATTTTAACATTACTTCCCTACTCCTATATTCAATGCTCTGATTTATAAAGGCCAGCACACCAAAGGCTTTCTTTACCACCCTATCTACATGCGATTCCACCTTCAGGGAACTATGCACAGTTATTCCTAGATCCCTCTGTTCCACAGCATTCCTCAATTCCCTACCATTTACCATGTACCATGTACATCGTATTTTGATTTGTCCTGCCAAGATGTAGCACTTCACACTTATCAGCATTAAACTCCATCTGCCATCTTTCAGCCCACTTTTTCCAAATGGCCCAAATCTCTCTGTAGACTTTGAAAATCTACTTCATTATCCACAACACCACCTATCTTAGTATCATCTGCATACTTACTTATCCAATTTTCCACCCCATCATCCAGATCATTGATGTACATGACAAACAACAGTGGACCCAACACAGATCCCTGAGGCACCCCACTGGTCACCGGCTTCCAACCTGACAAACAGCCATCCACCATTACTCTCTGACATCTCCCATTCAGCCACTGTTGAATCCATCTTGCTACTCCGCCATTAACACCCAAAGATTGAACCTTCTTAACCAACCTTTCATGGGAACCTTGTCAAAGGCCTTACTGAAATCCATATAGACAACATCCACTGCTTTAAACCCTCATCAATTTCCCTAGTTACCGCTTCAAAAATTTCAAGAAGGTTTGTCAAACATGACCTTCCAGGCACAAATCCATGTTGACTGTTCCTGATCAGACCCTGTTTATCCAGATGCTTATATATATTATCTCTAAGTATCCTTTCCATTAATTTGCCCATCACTGACGTCAAACTAATAGGTCTATAATTGCTAGGTTTATTCTTTGAACCCTTTTTAAACAATGGAACAACATGCGCAGTACGCCAATCCTCCGGCACTATTCCTGTTTCTAATGACATTTGAAATATTTCTGTCATAGCTCCTGCTATTTCTACACTAACTTCCCTCAATGTCCTAGGGAATATCCTGTCAGGACCTGGAGACTTATCCACTTTTATATTTTTCAAAAGTGTCAGTACTTCCTCCTCTTTGAATCTCATAGTTTCCATAGCTACTCTACTTTTTTTCCCTTACCTCACAGAGTTCAATATTCTTCTCCTTGGTGAATACCGAAGAAAATAAATTGTTCAATATCTCCCCCAGCTCTTTTGGCTCTGCAGATAGCTGTCCATTCTGGTTCTCTAATGGTCCAATTTTATCCCTCTTTATCCTTTTGCTATTAATATAGCTGTAGAAACCCTTTGGATTTACTTTCACCTTTCTTGCCAAAGCAACCTCATATCTTCTTTTAGCCTTCCTAATTTCTTTCTTAAGATTCTTTTTACATTCTTTATACTCCTCTAGCACCTCATTTTACTCCATGCCTCCTATAATTATTGTAGATACTCTCTTTTTTCGAAACAATTTCCCTTGAAAACAATGGCTCTTTCCAATTTTTACTATTTCCTTTCAACCTAACAGGGACATAAAGATTCTGTACTCTTACAATTTCCCCTTTAAATGTCCTCCATTTCTCTTCTACGTCCTTCCCATGAAACAAAGTGTCCCAATTCACTCATTTAAAATCCTTACGCATTCCCTCAAAGTTAGCCTTTCTCCAATCAAAAATCTCCACTCTAGGTCTAGTTCTGACTCGCTCCATAATTATATTGAAACTAATGGTATTGTGATCACTGATCCCGAAGTGCTCACCAACGCATAACCTCTGTCACCTGACCTGCCTCATTTCCTAACAGGATGTCCAGCACTGCCCCTTCTCTGGTCGATACCTCTATGTACTGCTGCAAAAAACTATCCTGCACACATTTTACAAACTCCAAACCATCCAGCCCATTTACAGAATGTGTTTCCCAGTCTATTTTTGGAAAATTGAAATCTCCCACAATCACTACCTTGTACTTACTACTAATATCTGCTATCTCCTTACATATTTGCTCTTCCCAATTCTCGCTCCCCATTTGGCGGTCTATAGTACATCCCTAAAAGTGTTGCTACACCGTTCCCACTTCTCAGTTCCACCCAAATAGCCTCCCTAGACGAACCATCTAATCTATCCTGCCAAAGCACTGCTGTAATATCCTCTCTGACAAGCAATGCAACACCTCCACCTCTGGTCCCTCCAATTCTATCACACCTGAAGCAACGAAATCTTGGAATATTTAGTTTCCAATCACAGCCCTCCTGCAACCATGTTTCACTGATTGCCACAACATCATATTTCCAGGTGTCAATCCAGGCTCTAAGTTCATCCACCTTACTTACAATGCACCTAGCATTAAAATATACACATTTTATAAACCCACCCATCCTTTATTCTCTGTCTATTATCTTTTTCATCTTTCTCGCCCTACATTTTGGATCCGAGTGCTTCCCTTCTCTGCCTCTTGCCCCACACCCTGACCCTAGCCCCCTCTACCCGAGTCCCTCCCCCCAGCCTTTCTAGTTTAAAAGTCGCCCCAGTAGCCTTTGCAAATCTCCCTGCCAGGATATTGGTCCCCCTCGGGCTCAATTGCAACCCGTCCTTTGTGTACAGATCATGCCTTCCCCAAAAGAGGTCCCAGTGATCAAGAAACTTGAATCCCTGCCCACTGCACCAGTCCCTCAGCCACGCATTTATCCTCCACCTCATTTCATTCCTACTATCACTGTCACGCGGCACAGGCAGTAATCCTGAAGAGCTGGAACTCATCACACTGGGTCTAGAAACCAACTTTTAATACTTGCTTGTCATTTAATGTAATCTGAAGAGAATTGAATTGTGACCCGGTTGAATCAATAGATATTAAAACTTGTTTTGAATGAATCACTTGACCCTGAATCAAGTGGCAGCATCGTTGAACGAGTAACAATATTTTGCTGCAACAGTAACTATGATAGAAATCCACCCTCTACTATTAACTTTAGAAAGTAAAGGCAAACAGAAAAGAACAATCACCAATAATAGAAGGGCCAAAGATAAAATGAAAAGACAGAAAGGATGTGGTGGTAAAAAAAGCTACACGGAGATAGGAAGCAGGAAGATATTAATGATACTTTGGAAGGATTGAATGGGATACATCATTCTACTTCAAGCTCGGACTCTTTGGCCCAACTCATCCATACTGACCAAGATGTTACATCTAAACCAGACTAATTTGCCTGCATTTGCCACATAACCTGAACTTTTCCTATTAACTTTGGTGACTAAATGACTTTTAAATATTGTTATAGCATCTGCCACTACAACTTCCTCTGGCAGCTCATTTCAATCCATGTGAAAAAGTTGCTCTTCAGGTTCTTATTAAATGTTACCCCTCTCATCTTGAACCTGTGCCCCCTTGTTTTTGATTTCATAACCCTGGGGAGAAGGGTAATGAATTCACCCTATCTATGTGCAACATATGGGCATGAGATGCAAAGAACCCTCCCTACTGGATCTAGCTAAGCAGCATATCTACTGATGTAATTAACGGAGGTTGCATTTGTGGAAAGACTGCTTATGTTGTTGAAACTGTCTATGCATCCTTACACATCTTCACCTTCACAGACTCGAAGGTTAAGCCACAGGTAGATAAGGTGGTCAAAAAGGCTTTTGGCACTTTCGCCTTCATCAGTCAGAGTATTTTGTGTAGAAGTTGGGAAGACTTGTTGCAGTTGTGTAAGACGTTGGTGAGACCACATCTACAATATTGCGTTCAGTTCTGGGCACCATGTTATAGGAAAAATATTCTCAAGCTTGAAAGGGTTCAGAAAAAGATTTACCAGGATATTGCCAGGATTAGAGGGTGTGAGCTATAGGGGAGGTTGAGTAGGATGGGTCTCTGTTCCATGAAGCACATGTGAGCAATTCCTCAAAAGTGTTGAGGAGAGTTTATTTAAGCAGTATGTAGATCCACAATGGACAAGGGAGAGCCAGTGGATGTAGTGTACCTGGACTTTCAGAAAGCATTTGATTCATTCAATTCAATCTTTAATTGTCATTGTACAGTGTACAATATAGAGACAATGAAATGCAGTTGGTATCTCCGAAGGGCAAACTACGAATAAACAAGTAATACATGAACATATACAGTGGTATCCGTGCAATTTGCTGGTGATTGGATAGTCCGGGGGGGGGGGGGGGGGGGGGGGGGGGGAGGGGATGGAGACAGGCAGTCATTGAGGTGCAGCGTTGAGAAGTGTGACAGCCGCAGGTGAAGAAGCTGTTCTTGAGCCTGCTGGTACGGCAGCGGAGGGACCTGTAGCGTCTCCCGGATGGGAAGAGGGTAAACGGTCTATGGTTGGGGTGTGAGCTGTCCCTGGCGATGCTGTGCGCCCTGCGCAGGCATCGTTTACTTTGGACAGACTCAATGGAGGGGAGTGAGGAGCCTGTGATGCGTTGGGCGATCTTCACCACCCTCTGCAGAGCTTTACGGTCGGCGACAGAGCAGTTACCATACCATACTGTGATGCCATTGGTAAGGATGCTCTCGATGGTGCAGCCGTAGAAGTTCACCAGAATCTGCGGAGACAGGTGGACCTTCTTAAGTCTCCTCAGGAAGAAGAGACGCTGGTGAGCCTTCTTGATCAGCGAGGATGTGTTGTGGGTCCAGGAGAGGTCATCGGAGATGTTGACCCCCAGGAACCTGAAGCCGGAGACACGTTCCACCTCCGTCCCGTTGATATGGATGGGGTTGTGCGTGCAGCCTCTCGATCTCCTGAAGTCCGCAATGAGCTCCTTGGTCTTCTTGGAGTTGAGGGCCAGGTTATTGTCGGCACACCATGCTGTTAGGAGCTGAACCTCCTCCCTGTAGGCCGACTCATCGTTGTCGCTGATGAGGCCAATCATCATACTTGTGTCATCTGCATACTTGATGATGATGTTGGTACCATGTACAGGTATGCAGTCGTAGGTGAAGAGGGAGTAGAGGAGGGGGCTCAGCACGCAGCCCTGGGGTACGCCAGTGTTCAGGGTGAGGGTAGAAGAGGAGTGGTTATCCAACATAACAGACTGTGGTCTGGTGGTTAGAAAGTCCAGTAACCAATTGCAGAGGGAAGGGTTGATGCCCAGGTCATCGAGTTTGGTGATCAATTTCGAGGGAATAATGGTGTTGAATGCTGAGCTGTAGTTGATGAACAGCATTCTCACATAAGTGTTTCTGTTGTTGAGGTGGGAGAGGGCGGAGTGGAGTGCCGTTGAGATGGCATCCTCCGTGCTCCTGTTCTTGCGGTATGCAAACTGGTAGGGGTCCAGAGTGGGAGGTAGGCAGCATTTGAGGTGTGCCATGACCAGCCTTTCAAAGCACTTGGCGATGATAGGGGTGAGTGCAACTGGGCGGAAGTCGTTGAGGCTCGCCGCAGTGGAGTGTTTCGGCACTGGCACAGGTTGAAGACGTCAGTCCAGATGTCTGTCAGCTGTGCAGCACAGGTCCTGAGGACGCGCCCGGAGATGCCGTCAGGACCGGCAGCCTTACGTACATTGATCCTACTCAGTGCCACGTGCACATCGTCGGGGTTGAGTGTGAGGGGCTGTTGGTCATCGGGGAGCACAGCCTTGATGGCCAACTTGTGGTTGTCCGTTTCAAAGTGGCTATAAAAGTGATTGAGTTCCTCGAGGAAGGATGCGACGCTGGAAGTGGGGGTGGAGTTGGTGGCTCTGTAGTCAGTGATGGCCTGGATGCCATGCCACATGCGTCGGGGGTCGGAGCTGCTGTTGAAGTGCTCCTCGATCCGCAGCTTGTATCTGTGTTTGGTGTTCTTGATGCCCCTCTTCAGATTGGCCCTCGATGAACTATAGGCACGGGCATCGCCTGACCTGAAAGCCGAGTCTCGTGCTTTCAGCAGTAGCCTGACCTCGCTGTTCATCCATGGCTTCTGATTCGGGTATGTGGTGATTTATTTGAGAGTGGTGACACTGTTGATGGAGGAGTTGATGAAGTCCAGAACAGAGGAAGTATAGGCGTCAGTGTCAGTGTGGGAGTCAAGGGTGGCCTGAGCTGCAAACGCATCCCAGTCAGTGTTATCAAAATGCTGCTGGAGTGTGGAATCCGCTTCATCTGACCAAACCGTGACTGTCCTCATTGTGGGTTTAACGCGTCTGATGAGTGGGGAGTACTTAGGTAGCAGGAACAATGGTAAGTGATCAGACTGACCAAGGTGGGGGAGGGGGATGGCTTTGTATGCTTCAGCCATGTTGGTGTAGACTTTGTCCAGTGTCTTGCCCTCTCTAATGGCGAAGGAGACATGTTGGTAGAATTTGGGGAGTATGGTCTTCAGGTTGGAGTGATTGAAGTCACCCACGACAATGAAGGCTGCATCTGGATTGAGGGTCAGTTGTTTGCTAATGGCAATATGCAGTTCTTTCATTGCAAGCTTGGCATTAGCATCAGGAGGGATATAGGCTGCAGTCACAACAGTGGAGGTAAACTCTCTGGGCAGATAGAAAGGTCTGCACTTAACCAAGAGGAACTCAAGGTTGGCTGAGCAGTGACTCTCAATGACGGTGGTGTCGGTACACCATGCTTTGTTTACATACATGCACAGACCCCACCTCTGGTCTTACCGGAGTCAGATGTTCTATCCGCTCGGAGTATGTGTCGTCCCGCTAGCTCAATGGCGCTGGCGGGAACATCAGAGTTCAGCCAGGTTTCGGTGAGGATCAGGATGCTGCAATCCTTGATCCAGTTGTAGGAGGCAATCAGAAGACGGAGGTCATCCATCTTGTTTGCCAGGGAACGGACTTTGGCAAGGAAAAGGCTAGGGATGGATGGCCTGTGTGGGGCTCACTCTAACCTTGCCTTCAACCCACCTCGAGATCCACGGCGATGTTTTTGGGCCCATCGCCGTCTGTGTGCAGCTCCGGACACCCAGGCCGACTTGGTGCGGTCCACAGGTCTACCGCCCCGCAGCTCCATGGATCCTCCCCGCAGCTCCATGGATCCGCCGCCCGCAGCTCCGTGGTGAAGGTGAGTGCAGGAGGGTGCCGGAGTTCATCCGGAAAGTCGACCGGGGGAACGCTATAGCCGCAGGAACCAAGATTTAAAAGTTCCTGCCGGCTATAGTGGATGATAGAGAGACTGCTCCGGGTGAGCAGACTCAAAACATGAAGTAAGGTAAGGTAGAGTTCGCTGATCCAAGGGAGACACGGGGCGTCGCGATGCACCCGCGCCGCCGCCATTTGAATAAGGTCCCACATAGGAAGTTAGTGGGCAAAATTAGAGCACATGGTATTGGGGTTAGGGTGTTGACATGGATAGAAAATTGGTTGGCAGACAGGACACAAAGAGTAGGGATCAACGGTTCCCTTTCGGAATGGCAGGCAGTGACTAGTGGGGTACCGCAAGGCTCGGTGCTGGGACCACAGCTATTTACAATATATATTAATGATTTAGATGAAGGGATTAAAAGTAACATTAGCAAATTTTCAAATGACACAAAGCTGGGTGGCAATGTGAACAGTGAGGAGGATGCTATGAGGATGCAGGGTGACTTGGACAGGTTGGGTGAGTGGGCAGATGCATGGCAGATGCAGTTTAATGTGGATAAATGTGAGGTTATCCACTCTGGTGGCTAAAACAGGAAGGCAGATTATTAACTAAATGGTGTCAAGTTGGGAAAAGGGGAAGTGTAACGGGATCTGGGGTCCTTGTTCATCAGTTACTGAAAGTAAGCATGCAGGTACAGCAGGCAGTGAAGAAAGCGAATGGCATGTTGGCCTTCAAATCACGGGGAGTTGAGTATAGGAGCAAAGAGGTAATTCTGCAGTTGTACAGGGCCCTAGTGAGACCATACCTGGAGTATTGTACGCAGTTTTGGTCTCCAAATTTGAGGAAGGGCATTCTTCCCAGTGAGGGAGTGCAGCAAAGGTTCACAAGGTTAATTCATGGGATGGCAGGACTGTCATATGCTGAGAGAATGGAGCGGCTGGGCTTGTATATGAGAGGGATCTTATTGAAACATATACAATTATTAAGGATTTGGACACGCTAGAGGCAATAAACACGATTCCCATTGTTGGGACACATGTTCCTGAGTCCAGAACTAGAGGCCACAGTTTAATAATAAGGGGTAAGCCATTTAGAACGGAGATGAGGAAATAATTTTTCACACAGTGAGTTGTGAGTCTGTGGAATTCTCTGCCTCAGAGGATGGTGGAGGCCGGTTCTCTGGATGCTTTCAAGAGAGAGTCAGATAGAGCTCTTAGATAGCGGAGTCAGGGGATATGGGGAGAAGGCAGGAACGCGGTACTGATTGTGGATGATCAGCCATGATCACATTGAATGGCGGTGCTAGCTCGAAGGGCGAAATGGCCAACTCCTGCACGTATTGTCTATTGTCTAGAGGCCCCCACATGTTAGAGGGCAACGCTGGATTCGTGTGCAGACGTGGCGCCGACGGATGAGAAGCCGAAGCAGAGAAGTCGAAGCCAAAGAACCGAATGGAAACGAGGCCGAAACACCAAAAAAGTGAAAGAGTACAAAGGTGAAGGGGGAGAGAGAGAGGGGGGAGAGAGAGAAGGGAGAGAGAGATATAGGGGGAGAGAGAGAAGGGAGAGAGAGAAGGGGGGAGAGAGAGAAGAGGAGAGAGAGAAGGGAGAGAGAAGGGAGGGTGGGGTCATTTTTCTACAAGCCATAGGTGACTGGGCAATTTGAACCCAAGCATCAGGTTGTAAGCGGCCGAAGGTGTGCATCCCTTGGGACAGCCCCCACTCTCCCATGGCCACCTCCGCGGGTTGTGGGTCGGGTGGAGCGGAGTTGTGGGACAATGTTCATCCCTCCACAGTGATGTGATGGATGCAGGGGTCTGGACCAATCGCTGACAAGTCCCTCCTCCCCCGGCAACGTCATGTCTGCCGCTCAACTTTTCTGTTGAGCGGCAGACAGTTCGTTGGCCTGTAGGCGACGCTGCCTTTTGGGTAGGTGGCATTTCGATAGAGCGGCCATTCGGTGAGTTTGCTTGTAGGCAACGCAGCTTTTCGGTTAGTTGGCTTTTAGGCGTCCCGCCCTTTCGGTTAGTTTGCAATTAGGCGTCCCATTCTTTCGCTTAGTTGGTGTTTCGTCTTCATTCTTTTTAGTTTTTTTGGCGTTTCGGCCTCGTTTCCATTCGGTTCTTTGGCTTCAACTTCTTTGCTTCGGCCTCTCGTCTGTCGGCGCCACGTCTGGGTACTGCTGGATTTAGTATTGGGAAACTGGGAAGGGCAAGTTAGTGAAGTGTTTGTGGTGGGTCCTTTCGGGACCAGTGACCACAGTTCGATTAAGTTTAAGATAGTTATAGATGGGACGGAGAGGGTCCAAATGTTAAAATGCTCAACTGGGGTAAGGCCAACTTTGAGGGTATGAGAGAAGGTCTCGCTCAAGTTGTCTGGAGCAGGTTATTTGAGGGGAAAGGAGCATCGGCCTAGTGGGATGTTTTTAAAAGTATGCTGATGAAAACTCGGGATATGTATATCCTCTTTGAAATGTAGGGCAAAGCAGGCAAACGTAAGGAAGCTTGCCTGATGAGGGAAATTGAGGCGTTGGTCAAAAAGAAGGAGGATGCATGGGACAAGTATACATAGCTGGGATCAAGTGCATCCCTGAAGAAGTTTCTGGAACTAAGGAGTAAACTGAAAAAGGAGATCAGAGGGCAAAAAGGGGCCAGGAGATAGC
Organism: Okamejei kenojei; assembly: GCA_035221665.1. NCBI lineage: Eukaryota > Metazoa > Chordata > Chondrichthyes > Rajiformes > Rajidae > Okamejei > Okamejei kenojei. Next base: position 102,943,063 of record CM069134.1, on the reverse strand, counting down.
TCTGGCTGGTAGCATTAAGGACAATCCCAAAAGATTTTATAAATACATAAGGGGGAAAAGGGTAACTAGAGAGAGAGTGGGACCTCTCCAGAATCAAACTTGTCACCTCTGTGTGGAGCAACAGGAGATGGGCAAGGTCCTCAATGAGTATTTCTCCTCTGTATTTACTGAGGAGAAAGACAGTAGGACGAGGAACTTGGGGCAGTAAATGGACGTGTCTTGAGAGCAGTCAGTGTTACCATCGAAGAAGTACTGAAGGTACTGTCATGTATGAAGATAGTCAAATCTCCAGGGCCTGATCAAATATATCCAATAACATTGCGGGAAACTAAGAGGAAATTGCGGGAGCCCTGTTGAAATTTCATAATCAAAATCGGGATTAGTGCCGGAGGATTGGCGTACTGCGCATGTTGTTCCATTGTTTAAAAAGGGTTCAAAGAATAAACCTAGCAATTATAGACCTATTAGTTTGACGTCAGTGGTGGGCAAATTAATGGAAAGGATACTTAGAGATAATATATATAAGCATCTGGATAAAACAGGGTCTGATCAGGAACAGTCAACATGGATTTGTGCCTGGAAGGTCATGTTTGACAAACCTTCTTGAATTTTTTTGAAGCGGTAACTAGGGAAATTGATGAGGGTAAAGCAGTGGATGTTGTCTATATGAATTTCAGGAAGGCCTTTGACAAGGTTCCCCATGGAAGGTTGGTTCAGAAGGTTCAATCTTTGGGTGTTAATGGCGGAGTAGCAAGATGGATTCAACAGTGGCTGAATGGGAGATGTCAGAGAGTAATGGTGGATGGCTGTTTGTCAGGTTGGAAGCCGGTGACCAGTGGGGTGCCTCAGGGATCTGTGTTGGGTCCACTGTTGTTTGTCATGTACATCAATGATCTGGATGATTGGGTGGAAAATTGGATAAGTAAGTATGCAGATGATACTAAGATAGGTGGTATTGTGGATAAAGAAGTAGATTCTCAAAGTCTACAGAGAGATTTGGGCCATTTGGAAAAGTGGGCTGAAAGATGGCAGATGGAGTTTAATGCTGATAAGTGTGAAGTGCTACATCTTGGCAGGACAAATCAAAATAGGACGTACATGGTAAATGGTAGGGAATTGAGGAATGCTGTGGAACAGAGGGATCTAGGAATAACTGTGCATAGTTCCCTGAAGGTGGAATCGCAGTAGATAGGGTGGTAAAGAAAGCCTTTGGTGTGCTGGCCTTTATAAATCAGAGCATTGAATATAGGAGTAGGGAAGTAATGTTAAAATTGTACAAGGCATTGGTAAGACCAATTCTGGAGTATGGTGTACAATTTTTGGTTGCCTAGTTATAGGAAGGATGTCAACAAAATAGAGAGAGTACAGAGGAGATTTACTAGAATGTTGCCAGGGTTCCAGCAACTATGTTACAGAGAAAGGTTGAACAAGTTAGGTCTTTATTCTTTGGAGCGCAGAAGGTTAAGGGGGGACTTGATTGAGGTCTTTAAAATGATGAAAGGGATAGACAGAGTTGACGTGGATAAGCTTTTCCCATTGAGGGTAGGGAAGATTCAAACAAGAGGGCATGACATGAGAATTAAGGGACAGAAGTTTAGGGGTAACGTTGAGGGGGAACTTCTTTACTCAGAGGGTGGTGGCTGTGTGGAATGAGCTTCCAGCAGAGGTGGTGGAGGCAGGATCGATTTTAAACATTTAAAAGTAAAGTGGATAGGTATATGGACGTGAAGGGAATGGAGGGGTATGGTATGGTGCAGGTAGATGGGACTAGGGGAAAACAAATGGTCGGCACGGACTGGAAGGGCCGAGAGGGCCTGTCTCCGTGCTGTAATTGTTATATGGTTATATGGTTATATGGTAATCATACTTTATTAATCAATTATGTTTTGCAACATTTGAGGAATTTTATTTGCCATACAGTCATACCAATAAAAAGCAATAAGACACATAAAATACTCCTCCACATTCCTCATTGTGATGGAAGGCGAAAAAAAAGTTCAATTTCTTTACGAGTGATGCCAGAGGACTGGTGGAAAATGTTGTGCCTCTTTTCAAGAAGGGCTGCAGGGTAAATGCTGGGAAAAATAGGCTGTCAAGTTTAACATCTGTAATTGGAAAGTTACTAGAGAATATTCTGAGGGATATGTAATACAGGCATTTGGATGGGCAAGGGCTGATTAGGGATAGTCAGCATGGTTTTGTACGTGGTAGGTCATGTCTCACGAATCTGATTGATTTTTTTGAAGACGTGACCAAAAATATCGAAGAGAGCAGAGCAGTAGATGTTGTATACATGGATTTCAGTAAAGTGTTCGACAAGGTTCCGCATGGTAGGCTGCTCTGGAAGGTTAGATCACATGGGATCCAAGGAGAATTAGCTGAATGGATAGCAAATTGGCTCCATGGAAGGAAGCAGAGGGTGATGGTGGTAGGATGCTTCTCAGACTGGAGGTCTGTGATTAGTGGTTAGCCTCACGGTTCGGTGCTGGGCACGTTACTGTTTGTCATCTATATCAATGATTTTGATGAGAATATACAGAGCAAGATTATCAAGTTTGCTGATGATACAAAAGTTAGTAGTTTTGCAGATAGTGAAGATGGTTGTGAAAGATTGCGGGAGGATCTGGATCGATTAGCCAGGTGGGTGATGGAATGGTTTATGGAATTTAATACAGAGAAGTGTGAGGTGTTGCATTTTCGGATGTCGAACAAGGGCGGGACCTACACAGTAAATGGTAGGCCTTTGGGTAGTGTTGTAGAACAGAGGGATCTAGGAGTACAGGTGCATCGTTCCTTGAAGGTCGAGTCACAGGTAGATAAGGTGGTCATAAAGGCTTTTAGCACTTTAGCCTTCATCAGTCACAGTATTGAGTATAGAAGTTGGGAGGTCATGTTGCAGTTGTATAAGACATTGGTGAGTATGCATCTAGAATATTGTTTACAGTTCTGGTCACCAAGTTATCGGAAATATATTGTCAAGCATGAAACGGTTCAGAAATGATTTACAAGGATGTTGCCAGGAGTAGAGGGTGTAAGCTATAGGGAGAGGTTGAGTAGGCTGGGTCTCTATTCCATGGAGCGCAGGAGAATGAGGGGTGATCTTAACGAGGTGTACAAAATCATGAGAGGAATAGATCAGGTGGATGCATGGAGTCTCTTGCCCAAAGTAGGGGAATCGAGGAACAGAGGACATATGTTCATGGTGAGGAGGAAAAGATTTAATAGGAATCAGAGGGGTAACTTTTTCACACAAATGGTGGTGGGTATATGGAACAAGCTGCCAGAGGAGGTAGTTCAATTATTTTTGCCGACAGTCAGCGACAGTGGGTTGACGCCAATGAGCGTCCCTTGACTTTTCCTGATGTAGGTGCTGTCGTAGGTTGACGCAGGTGCTGACTTTGGTGAATTCCATTGGCGACTACCTACATCAACCTACGTCAACTGGCGACAGGTACCGGCGACTGAATTGTTTCAGTTGTCTTCAGTTGTTGCCGACAGGGTTGTAGCTTGTCATAGCTTGTCCCGGGTGGATGTAGGTTGACTTCGGTTGTCGCACGTGGTTGTCCTAATGGGTCGCTGGTTGTCAGTTGTTTACCGTAGCTTGACGTTGACAAGGTGGTAGGTTATCAACAATTATGGCAGACGGCGAAAAAAAGCGCCTCAGTGGGACAGACCGTTAACTGTTTCTCTTTCCATGGGTGCTATATCCCTCCAAGTCCATATGCCCATGTGCCTCCAGAATTTTCTGGTTTTAAGGAAGTAATTTTTCATGATTGTCATCCCAAGAAAAGTAGATAGTAATCTGATACGTCACGTGAACAAACATAACATTCTTGCTGACAACCAACATGCATTTAAAAGGCATAGATCATGTGAGTCTCAGCTTATCCTGACGACAAATGACCTGGCCAAGCACCTTGATGGTAATGTCATCACGGATTTTGTAGTGCTGGACTTTTCTAAAGCATTCGATGTCATCCCACACCAGAAACTGCTTTGGAAGCTTGACTTCTATGGTGTTCGTTCCAACACAAAACGATGGATTTCCAGTTTCCTGACAAAACGCCTTCAGCGTGTGTGTGTGAACTATTCGCTGATGATTGTTTGCTGTACCGTCTAATTAAGTCAGCTGATGATGAAGATACTCTCCAAAAGAATCTCGATACAATGGTTCAGTGGTCACAACAATGGGGCATGCAGTTCAACCCATCCAAATGTGAAACCATGCATGTCACCAGAAAGAGGAATCCAGGCGAAACATCTTACAATATACTTGGTGCCACCCTTGAAGAATCCAAACAAACCAAGTATCTTGGCATCAAATTGCAGAATGATCTGCGTTGGAATGGTCAGACTCATCATGCAACGGTGAAAACAACAGGTGTCCTAAATTTTCTGAGGCACAACTTTCATCATTGTTCAACTTCTGTCAAGGAGAAGCTATACTTCACCCTCGTTAGACCTCATTTGGACTACGCAGTTGCAGCATGGGACCCGTACACAAATAAAAATATTACTTCCACCAAACGTGTCCAAAGACAGGCAGCTCGATTTGTTACTAACACCTATGAGAGAGAAGCGAGTGTTACCAAACTTCTGAATTCTCTGGGGTGGAACCCTCTCCAGGACAGACATAAAGCTCACCATTTGACCTGTTTTTACAAAATGTTAAATGGCCAGCTCGATATAGATTACAAGACCTACACCAAACCAAAATCAATTAGGAGCAGACGAGGGCATTCGATCCAATTTGTTGTTCCAGCTACCAAGACAGATGTGTACAGCATTTCGTTCTTCCCCCGCACAATTAAAGCATGGAATAATCTTTACCCTACTATAGTTACCCAACCAGATGCAACTAAATTTAAAGTAGCTCTTTCTTCCGAAAAACCCTTTCTGGCTTATGTCCTCCCTCCACCACCTCCAGTTTAAATTCTATTTGGAATATTTTGGAGGACCAAGAAACCAAGAACCAAGAAGCACCGAGAAAAATATTAACTGAAAAGGATTTTAACATCTATTTCAGGTGGGTTACTTGACAATTATAAAACAATAATGATTTATGAGAAAATTTGCAGCTAATTCCAAGGACAAACGTAAATATATTTTTTTAATGATCACACATTCCTTCCATACTATCAGATTAAAACAATTTCTTACAATCTAACAACATTAGATTAACTGTTCAGCATCTATATTCTCCATCATGTTTTTGACTGATTTCTTCAGAATTGAGACTTAGCAAGACAAATATTAACTGTTGTCTTGAATTTTTCCGAGCAGAAATGTGAAATTTAATTTGCTGAAACAACAATATGTATTTAGAAGCACTTTGTTTGTGTATGCAAATACGATTTTCAAATTTGAACAGGAAATGATTATTCATATTTACGACCTTTACATGTTAGATTGATGTTCCCAAATGGAATTTCAAATTTCAATTTGATCTTAATGTAATTAGTGAGTTAACCCTTTCCACATCTCCATGAGATTGCTAGATTTAAATAAATGACATGACAGCTAAATGTTAATCAACAATTGATGGCATGATACAACAGCAACGTAATAATATAACATCTTTAACATGGTGATATAATTTAAGATGCCGCATTGGAGGGGGAGCGGGGGAGTGTGGGGGCACGAGGGGGGTGTGGGGGCGGGGGGGATTAGTGGGGGGGGGGTGTGTGGCCGGGGGGGTTGTGGGGGGTTTATTGTGGGGGGAGGGGGGTGTTGGCAGGGGGAGTTGTGGGGGGAGAGGGTGTGTGGGCAGGGAGAAAAGACGAGGGATGAGCCATGAGGAGATGGGGGTGTCACAGGGGAGGGGCGAAGGAGCCGGCAAGGGGGATCAGTGGGGTAGTGGCTGGAATTGGCGGTGCGATGGGGACTCACAGCGTTGGTCGTTCTCCTCCGCCGGGATCAGAGTCTCCGCTTTCCGTTTGGCGACATCTGCGATTCCAGGCTGGGCTGGGACTCCGACGCTGGGCTGGGTCAGGTCTCCGACGCTGGGCTAGGTCTCCACCGCTGGGCTGGGCTGGGCTAGGTCTCCCACACTGGGCTGGGTCGGGTGGGCTGCTTGGGGCTGGGCTAATTGGGTCCCACCGACAATTGTGTCCAGTTGGAAACCTCCGCCTGCCATCCTCAGCTCCATTAAAGATGCAATGGCGCATGAAGGGGCGGACCGTCCCAGTGAGTTACAGGGAAAGAGACTAATCCGCGTGGCGCTGAATGATCTGCGCACACATGGTTTTTAAGTTTCTTTTAAACCTTGCTAACATTTACGACATTCAACCAATTGGAACGAAACTTGGTGCAATCGCAGCACAGGAGAACGGTGAGTGAACTGGTTAGTAGCGCTATCGCTATCGAAATCGTAGCGCTATCGCAAACCGTTTTTGCGCAAATAGATAGATCGCACAAACCGGAAGCTAACAAGATCAGAGTTTTAGTTACGTAGAGATAGATTGGGAAATAACAACCTAAGAGTTAGGAAGCCAAGTCCTCATGATAGACCCTTATCAGCTGAAGGTATTGTCATCAAGATTAACTTAAATTGAAGCAGCACAGACAGTAGAACATAAAAAGTTATGGAGCCTGGAAGAGATTGCAGAAAGAAAGAAGAGTCCGAGAACGAGAAAGACAAATTAAAATAGGAGCCAACAAAAGTCAGTGAACATGGGATTGATAGCCTGACAGGTTTTGAGATTGGATACTGGCAGATCATACTAAACATTCACAAACTTGTCTTCACCAGTAGTGTACTCCATCATTATAGAATAAAATATTTGCATTCGGAGAAGGTATCCTATCTATAGTGACAGATCTGTGTTAAGCACACAATTCTTGTGTGTAGTTTTATATCAACCTGGATCTGAACTTCTTTATACACCAAAGCATAGAAAAAGATCAGTCAACCTAACAAGTCAATGTCAGCTCTCAGAACAATCCCATTCCCCCACTTATTTTCCAGTAACCTATTTTCTTGCATGCAGGTTGACACTGCTAGAAACTTCAATTTTCCCACCAGCTCATGAGCTTTTGACTTGGTTCAAGTCTTTGGGTCAGAAAGTTCATGGTTCCAAGCTGAACATGCGGAGTGATCTCTCATAGTAACACTGAGTGTACTTTTCTTAGTTGCATGTGATATCCAAAGGACCCTCCTCACTAGATTTTGCTAAGCAGCTTATCCATTAAGGTAATTACAATCCTTCAACAAATCTAACCAGCATTACATCAGTGGATAAATTGCTTCACTAGATCAAATGTGGAAGGTTCTTTGTATCTCACATCGATATGATGGGAGGTAACAAATGCAAGCATTTTCAACCTGACCACTCTCTGAGGTTTTTGTACTTAATTTTCTGGAAAGGGTATCTATCCATAGCCATCTATTTAGAGACAAAGCAGGCTTTGAGTCTTGATCATATCTCAGGTGGCAGAACCAGTGTGGTTTGCGAGCAGTCCTGTATAATATTTGGGACCTACAAAGCCACCTGAAATGGCAACGCCAGGAAGGTGGTTACCAATATGGGTCAGCATTCTTTTAAAGTGTAGGAGAGGAGGTGACTAAAGGAGAGAGAGCATGTTGAACTGAGCTGGAGGCTGAAATTACTAAAGACAGGACGTTGACAAAAAAACTGGAGAAATTTAGTGGGTGAGGCAGCATTTAGCGAAGGAATAGACAACATTTCTGGTTGAGACCCTTCTTCAGTAAGATGTCGGGGGGGGGGGGGAGAAGGAAAGGAAGAGGCGCAGACAGTTGGCTGTGGGAGAGCTGGGAAGGGGAGGAGGGGGTGTGGGAAGGAGCGAGAAAGCAAGGACTACCTGTAATTGAGAAGTCAATGTTCATACTACTGGGGTAAGAGTAGGGGGATGGGGAGTGAGAGCAGAGCTGCAGGATATAGAGGAGACCCTGGTGAGAGCCTCTCCCATTCCCTAAAGAATGAGGACATGTCCGATGCCCTGGTTTGAGGCAGAGGTTCACCTGCACCTCCTCCAACCTCATCTACGGCAAGTATGATCGCTCTCTTTTGCCTCATCTGTACCAGAGCTGCTAGTCTGGTGCTAGTGTCGCCAAGACTGAGACCAATTAATTTGCAGACATTCTTGGCAATATCCCTCAATATTGCTTTGAGAATCATTTTTCTTGATATATTTCCCTCTCTCTCAGACCTTCACAAAATATGTCTCATCCATGAAATTCACTATCTGCTCCCTCAATCCCATGCGTCCAAAAATGCTGCTCACCCAGCCTTCTGCATGCTCATTTGCTCCTATTGTTAATAGTATTCTCTCCTCAGTTAATCCAGTAATCCCTTAAAATCTGCTTTCACAGTCCCTTGTACTCAAAAGCCAGTCTTAGACTGTTCCTTCTCCTCTAAAGTCCTTGAATGACATGTTGCCTCCCAGTAACGAGGCCAACATTCCTGGAACTTGCTGTTCTACATTAAATTAATCTCTGCTACAATAACAAAACAACTATTTTCAAATTGCAAATTATGCTGTTGCTGCTTGGACAAAGGCAAACACTCTTTCTTCATTATTCTTAACCTGACCACCCTTTACAAAGAGAGGACAAAGATTTCAAATAAGAATAAAAGGTAGTTAAAGGAGGCAAGACACTTAGATGTAAGGATCTAAGTGAGGATCGGGTGTGATCTGCTGGAAGGAGGCACACCTTTGCCACATTATCTAGGAGAAGCGAGAAGCCATGAAGGGAGTTTTCACAGGGGAAGGGTGGTATTAACCCTTAACCTGATTTCTATCATGACCATGAGATCAGGGCGATTGTCCACTGTTTCAGAAAGATTGTACAATATAAATCTGGAGACATTAGCTATCATCATTAAATCAAAGACATATAATTCATATAATTATTAGAAGGCACCAAAAAACTGCAGATACTGGATTCTGGAGCAAAGCAAAAAGTGCTGGAGAGACTCAACGGTCAGGCAGCATCTGTGGAGGTAATAGACAGACAACACTACGGTGTGAAGAAGGATCCCAATCCGAAATATTGTTGGTCTATTTCCTCCATAGATGCCACCTGACCTGCTGAGTTCCTACAGCACTTTTGTTTTGAATCATATAATTGTTTAATGCCTATTCCTGGAACCAAAGCTGAAACCTGAATTAAAGAAAAGAACTACAACTTGATCCACATCCTTTAGTATGTGCAATACAGATAAGGTGAATATGTATGTTTATATTGTATTCGTATCTATTTTTTTTTCTGTGTAAGTAGCTGTTTTCTAACGATCTGCTTGTTTGATATTGCAGTGGTCATCATTATCTTTGCCTCAATCCAATCAATTCCTTGGTTGAATAAAAGCAATTGTTTTAATCACAACTATCAAGTCATTTCCACAGGATGTTTGTGTAAAAACCTCTTGGGGGAAAATGATCGTGCTTTCTTCTCTCTTCAGTGATATTATGACGCTTCTGTCTTTTGATTTGAACAGCGCAGCAGCTGTTCTAGAATATCTGGTCACCAGGCCTTGAACCAAGATATGCTATGGATAAAGCTGTCAATTTGATGAAGGTTTCATCAATCGGTTATTGGAAGGCTAGGTTTATGCTATCCTACCAAGGAGCTGTAACTGTCACACCATTTTATTATATTATCTAAAAATGACGTGGATATTTTTAGATGGGCAACTCTACTTTTGAACTAAGTCATTATTCACTCTGGTGCCTGGAGGGTAGCATCATGTCTTGAAGGAAAGTAAGTAAGATATCAGTACCATGTCTGAACAAACCTATTATAGTGTCTGTTCAATGCATTGAGTTAAGGTTTGTCCATTTCAATTGTTTGTCCAGTCCAGCAAGAACAGATTTAAGTGGAATGTATTAAATCTCTTAAAGAAGATTGATGTTACAATCGGCTAGTCACCCACATTACATGGAGGTCTGAATCTAGCAATTATGTTAAAACTTTGACTGGTGCAAATAAATAGTGAAGCAGAATCAAAAATCAGTGGCATAGCAGTAGAGTTGCTGCCCAACAGCACTAGAGACCCGGGTTCAATCCTGACTATGGGAGCTGTCTGTATGGAGTTTGTACATTCTCCCTCCGACCGTGAGGGTTTTCTCCAGGTGCCCCAGTTTCCTACCACACTCCAAAGACACAGGTATGTAGGTTAATTGGCTTTGGTTAAAAAAAAAAAATTGTCCCTAGTGTGTAGGATAGTGCTAGAGTACAGGGATCGCTTGTCAGCATTAACTTAGTGGGCCGAAGGGCCTGTATCTACACTGTGATTCTAAATTAAATTAAACTAAGCCAACTGTAAGAATCGTCAAAATGGTTTAATTCTACTTTAGCAATTGCCTTCAAATCATACTAATCCAATGATTCATTACTGATGACTCACAGCTACAGTTCTCTTTGGATTAAATACACTAATCCAGAATGTATTGTTTAAAGCCTTCAGTGGGTTTTGTTTTGGTTTTCTGGATATGGATGTTGTTGGTGAGGCTAGCATCTATTACAAGGACCGATCAGCCCAGAACTGAGGGGCTTAAGCCATTTTCAGTGGGTAGGTGAGAATCAGCCATGTTGCTGTGGGACTGCAATTAGAGTTGGGGTGGGTGAAGTAATAAATTTCCTTTTCCATAGATCACCAGTGAACCTACAATCTAGTAGGCTCCTGGTAATCACCACTGAAATTATTTAATTAACTGAGTTTTATTATTTTTAATTTCAAGATTAACTATGATTGTATCTCTGGGTTATTCATCTGACATGCCTCCAGGATTCAGTGCTGGGCCCATTGCTGTTTGTCATCCAATGATTAGGATGAGAATGTACATGGCATGGTTAGCAAGTTTGCAGATGACCCAAAAAATGGGTGGTATTGTAGAATGAAGATGGTGGTCAAAAATTGCAGCAGGATCTTGATTGGTTGGGCAGGTGGGCTGAGAAATGGAAATACAGAGAAATATGAAGTGTTGGATTATGAGGGCACTAACATGGACAGAACCTACACTGTGCACGATCAGGCTCTGGGGAGTGTTGTAGAGCAGAGGGATCCAGGAGAACAGGTACATAGTTTGTTGCATGGCAGGTAGATAGGGTGGTCAAAAAGGCTTTTGAAACATTGGCTTTCATCAGTCAGAGCATTGAGTATAGAGGTTGGGAGGTCATGTTGCAGTTGTATAAGATGTTAGTGAGGCCGCATTTAAAATATTCTGTCCAGTTTTGGGATGAAAGGATGCAGAGAAGATTTACAAGGATGTTGCCAGGACTCAAGGGCCTGAGCTGTAGGGAGAGGTTGAGCAGGCTAGAACTATTCCCAGGAGCACAGGAGGATGAGGGGTGATCTTTTAGAGGTTTATAAAATTATGTGAGAAATTGATTGGGTAGGCACACCGAGTATCTTGCCCAGCGTAGGGGAATTGGGAACCAGAGGACATATGTTTAAAGTGAGGGGAGGAAGATTTAATAGGAATCCGAGGGGTAACTTTTCACGCAAATGGGGGTAGGTGTGTGGAACAAGCTGCCAACAAAGATAGTCGGGCAGTGTTTAAGAAACATTTAAATAGGTACATGCATAGGACAAGTATAGAGGGATATGGATCAAATGCAGGTAGGTGGGACTAGTATACATGGGACATGTGGGCAAAGTCTATGATTCCATGACTATCTGGGTGACTGAATTACAAATTCATTTGGGTAAAAACTTTGCTCCAATATGGACACGGGCACAGGGAACTGTGGCTAAACTATGTGTAGGAAAGAACTGCAGATGCTGGTTTAAATCGAACGTAGACACGAATGATGGAGTAACTCAGCGGGACAGGCAACATCTCTGGAGAGAAGGAATGGGTGATGTATCGGGTTTAAAGAAGGGTCCTGACTCGAAACGTCACCCATTCCATCTCTCCAGAGATGCTGCCTAACCCGCTCACTCTAGCATTTTGTGTCTACCTTTGTGGCTAAACTATATTTCCTCCTGAAATCCATAAGCTCAGCAACTTGCCTTTATACATGAACATACAAACATACAGATTAGGATCAGAAGTGGGTAACTTGGCCCAACAAAACCTGCCCAGCCATTTAATAGGATCATGATGATCCAATCGTAATCTTAATTCCACTCTGAAGGCCAATCTGTGCATTGCACTTTGTCTGATTCGGTTATCTGATCCTCCATGATGTTGCAAGTGTGAGCAGTTCGGTAGAGGTTGGCGAGAGTTGCCAGGCCGGTCTCTAAACTTTCCACTATCAGTTGTGCATGTATGAAGTTGAAATCTCCAAGGCCCTTGAGAGCGTTGTTGAACTGGAAGACTGAGGACAACTACATTGTTCCATGTAAGTGCGTACACAAGTAGACAAAGTGGTGTTGAAGGCATATGGCACATGAGTACAAGAGTCGGGGCATCATTGTACAGTTGTACAAGACATTAGTGAGAGTGCAACTGGAATATTGTGTGCAATTCTGGTTGTCATCCTATATTAAGGATTTCATGAGGCTAAAGATGGTGCAGAAGAGATTCATAAAGATAATGCTGTGACTGTATGGCTTGCTTAATAAGGAAAGCCTGGTTAAGCTGGGACTGTTTTTCTAGGAGTGATGGAGGCTGAAGGGTGACCTTTTAGAAGTTTATAAAATCTTGAGCAATATAGATAGGTGTAATGGATATTGTCTTTTCCCAGTATAAGGAGGTCTAAAACCAGAGGACATGTTTTCTTGAGGGGGAGAAGATTTAAATGCAACATAAGGGTCAAGTTAATCACCAACCAGGTGTTAGGTATATGGAATAAGCTGCCAGAAGAAGTGGTAGAGGCAGATACTGTTTTAATGTTGAAAAGAGTTCATGGATAGGATATGTTTATCGAATAAATGCAGATAAATGGGGCTAGCTTAGGAAGGCACATTGGCCGGTATAGGCGAGTCGGACCAAAGGGCCTGTTCCAATGCTGTAGCACTCAATTACTCTGTGTAAACACCCATTGTCTTCTAAGTGATCTCAGTGACTGCAGGTCATAGGGTCATAGAATCATACAGCGTGGAAACAAGCACTTCAGCCCAACTTGCTCACATCAATCAATATGTTCCATCTATACTAGTCCCACCTGCCTGCATTTGGCTCATATCCCCCTAAACCTATCATTTCCATGTACCTGTTTAAATGTTTCTTAAATGTTGCAATAGTAATGCAGGTATCCGAGCTGGTGCTTGATTTGCATGCATCCAGAGATGTGGTACTTCTGAATCATCCAGGAGCTATTGTCCTTCACTTCCACTGATTACTACTTACATGCATGAATGTATTGACAATCCTGTCCTTAACATCTAGCTATATTGAGAAGATTCTTTAAACAAGAAACTGTTGTTGATCTTCTGCACTTGCCGACAGATTTCTTCTGTAATGTGGAAGGTCCCAAACACTTCACTTAATTAAATCTATAGCCCTTATTCAGTGAATAAATTCAGTGGAGTTAAGCATCATTTGCTGGGCCAGGCACACTAAAGAATGCTACGAAGAATCTGAAACTTGTCATTGGCACCCCAATATAATTTGTTTCGATCTATCTGACCTTTAACCAATGATAACCAATAAAATCAAATTTTATGAGTCATTTATCCTTTTTAAGCTAACCTCTCAAATGGCAACTAGCACTATTCATCGGGGCCAAAACATGTTCTAGTATCAGTCAATGGGAAAATGCTCTAGCATCTGTCAATGGCACAAATATAAAAATTAAAAGTTCACAAGAAGAATAAAACAATAAGCTCAATATTTTGCCATTACATATGAGCATACAGATTAAGAGCAGATGGATTAGGAGCATTAAATAATATCCTATGCAGCCCATCGGATATTATCCCATGCACAAGATTCAGATCCAGTTCAGTCAACCTTATAAAGTTGTCCTTAAAAACACATGGGGACATTATTATTTTACGAGAGTTGACCACAGGCTTGTCCAAACTAGTATGTGACATCCATAGACACAGAATTCAACCATGTAGGAAAGAACTGCAGAAGTTGGTTTACACCGAAGATAGACAGAAAAGGCTGGAGTATCTCAGCGGGACAGGCAGCATCTCGAATAAAAGGAATGAGTGATGTTTTGGGTCGAGACCCTATATCAACCTTTCAGTAAACACAACAGACTCTCGCAATTTGATCCCAGGGTATGTCCCATGTTACCAGCAGGACTAACTCAGCAGAGATGTTGACAGAGGTCAAGAAAGAATGGCCTGAGGATTGTCCCCCAAGTGCATGGAAGGTTTCTGGATGTGTAGGTCAAGGAACTCAATTCGGATCCACAAACAACTACCCTATTTGACCGTCACCTAGCTAATCAACACAATATTTATCACCTCCATTACCAGCCCTCTGTGTCTCCAGAGTACACTATCTACAAAATACACCGTAACAACTTATCAAGTCTTCTCCCAGAGCAACCTCAACCCATCCACCTCCACCATCAAGAGCAGTGGCAGTGCACTCAATTCCCCCCCCCCCCCCCCCCCCCCCCCCCCCCCAACTCATACATCATTCTACAGTAATATATAACCATTGCTTCATCATTGTTGGGTCATGAAATCTATTCTCCAACAGTATTGAGGGGAAACCTTTAATTGGACTGCAATGGTTCAAGAAGGTGGCGCGCCTCCATTTCATTAAGGCATGAGCAGATAAGTTCTGGACTTGCAAGTAATGCCCACATTTTGAAATTAAAATAAAAGAGTTTTGTTTTAAACACTAATTTCTAAAGTTGTTTTGTTAAACAAACCCTTCATTTATCAGAGCTTTCATGGTCAACTGTACATGAATCAGTTTAATTTTGTTCTCTATATCCATGGAGCTGCACATGAAGAGATAATTTTATTTTATAATTCATTGCAAAGAAATTCTGATTAACTGTTAATGAAGTATGATAAGTTAGATCAACATATATTTTTCTTATTTAAGCAAAACATTACAACATTACATTAGCATTAAGTGATGAATTAATTCTTAACTGAACCAGCCACAAAAAAACTATTTTATTTGGTGGACTACTTGATCCTATTTTCTTTAATGATTAAAAATGCACTTAAGTCTACAAAGCAATTGCTGATAAGGCAGCTTCATGTGCTCCTTGCAGAAAAAGAGTCTCTTCAACCCATCAGGGTCTTGTCATCTCCCTGATGCCCAGACGTTCACAGGCACAATCCTCCCCACCACCAGAAGTATCTATTTGAGGTGCTGCCTCTATCATTAAGTATTCCCACTGCCCAGGTCATGCCTCTTGGTGCTGCTATCGTTGGTCATATGGCCCACATCCCAGGTTCAGGAACAGTACTCTCTTACAAGTATCAGATTCTTGAACGAACCTGCACAATCTGACCCATTGAGTTACTCCAGCACTTTGTGTCTTTTTGTGCATTAACCAGCATCTGCAGCTCTTTGTTTCTGCACAATCTTACTCCTTCTTCAAGAATAGAATGCTATGGACCACCTCCTAAACTACCATGGTCTTGTTCTATTTTTCCTGTTGTGATTTGCATTAATATCTTGATTTTTAGCAGTCTTCGTTTTACTGCCTTGCAGCATTTAGATGTGTTTTATGTGTGATTCATGATTTATATGTGTGTGAGTTTTCTGATTCTATGTTCCAATGATGCAGGTACAAGCAAAACTTTAATTGTACCTGTACCTCTGGTGGTTATGACCTATAACAATGAAATCAATGTGACTTGACTACTTTGCACTGGAGTGGAAATATGTAGATGCACTAGAAAGAAGAAATGACGATGAAAACAATTTGGTGGAATCACAGTGTCTTGAGATCTGCCACTGGTCGCCACAGCATCGGCCAAGCAGCTTGTCCCAGACCTACGATGAGGTTCACATAAGTCTGGAATTTGCATACCTGAGGCTGAACAACATTAATTCCCTTGCGTACTGCTGAAAACAACTAGTTTGATCACATTGTCGTGTTTAGAATTGGTCATGAGTGCATCACCTCTCAATCTATGCACTGGCTTTGAATGGTTTTAATGCCAAATCAGATGCAGAAACTGAAATAGAATTTGAATTGTGAAAGGTGGAAGAAAGAGACAGTAAGGAAAAAACTCTAAAATAAAACTTGACCTTGACCATGCAGAAGGTGTAAGAGTGGGACACAGGCACTAAAAATCTTTCTAATTATTACTTCCATGATTTATAATGAAACTTTAGTGCTGTAAAGTGTTGGAGTAACACAGCAGGTCAGGCAGACTGTTGAGTTACTCCAGCATTGTGTGTCATTTTGTGTATTAACCAGCATCTGCATTTCCTTGTTTCTACACGTTAGGGTTGAATCTCCAAGAAACAATTTTGCCCTATATCAGTAGCCTGAGGAAACAGTTGGGAAAACCTGAATGGAACTTTGTGTACAGTCAAAATTTTATCATTCAGATGAATCAGCATTGTGCAAAGTTACATTATGACATTACACAAATTTCACAGTGATGTAGAAACAAGTAACTGCAGATGCTGATTTATCATGGAAAGGCACAAAATGTTGGAGTAACTCAGTGGGTCAGGCAGCAACCCTGAAGAACATAGATAGGTGATGTTTTGTATCAGGACTGGATCGATCTTTAGAAGCCAGTCTGAAGTAGGACCCCAACCTGAAATGTCACCTATCCATGTTCTCCAGGGGTGCTGCCTGACCCGCTAAGTTACTCCAACATTTTGTGTCTTTCAATATCTCAGTAATATCTGGTAATGAGTTATTGCAGGAGCACAAGCAACCATCAGTGCTGCCTCTTAAGGCATTGATCCCACAGTCACTAAAAATATAGGCACTGCTAAATTGGTAGGTCCATCAAATATTGTGGCCCATTGAGCAATCATTAAGAAAAAAAATGAGATAAAGACAAAGAAGTCTTATGCAGGAAAATCCATGATACACTTAAAGCAATGAAAATTTATACCAAAAAAGTGCACTAATTGAAAAATTATGATTAGATTTAAAGTATATTCTGTTATTAAACACATCCAGCAATTATCAAAAATAAGCAAAGAAATGGGGGCAAGCAATTGGGCTACTATTGTAATTGCAAATAAAATAAATAGTCATAGATTCATAGAATCATATAGCATGGAAACTGGCCCATGGGCCTCTTAAATAATTACAATTTATGCAGAATTTGGTGGAAGATCTGAAAAATGTATCATATCTAATACTTCCTTATCTGGAGGAAGTCATTATTGCTGGGCTATTGGTACACATGCTTAATGTTGATAAATAGTAATCAGTTTAGAACATTTGGGTCCATGCAACCCAGATATATGTCTAAGAATTCAACAGGACTGCTTTGACTGTGGATTTTTTACATATCAGTATGTCAGGTGCCGGAGAAGCACTATGTAACTCTGGTTAAGTAAGTTCAGAATCATCCATTTAAAATTCCACCATAAAAATGTTAATAGCCTGCAATTAATTATCTTCCAATCATTAATTATTTGACTAATTGCTAATCAGGTAGATGTTAATAAAGAGCTGGTGGTGTGGAATATTAACACTGTAACTGAAAGCTGCTCTGTCATCCTTTGGGAGTACACAAAATGCTGGAGAAACTCAGCGGGTGCAGTAGCATCTATGGAGCAAAGGAGATAGGCAACGTTTCGGGCCGAAACCCTTCTTCAGACTGATGGGAGGTGGGAGGAGGCAGGGGAAGACAGGAAAAAGGAGGAGGAGGAGCCCAAGGGCCGAGGGAGAGGTAGGAAGGGGAGGAGACAGAAATGAGAGAATTCAATGTTCATGCCAAGTGGATGCAAGCGAAATATGAGGTGCTGTTCCTCCAATTTGCGGTGTTGCTCACTCTGGCTGTGGAGGAGGCCCAGGGCAGAGAGGTCGGATATGGAATGGGAGTGGGGAATTGAAGTGCTAAGCCACCGGGAGGTCGGGTTGGTTATTGCGGACCGAGCGGAGGTGTTCGGCGAAACGATCGCCAAGCCTCCGCTTGGTCTCACCGATATAGATCAGTTGACATCTAGAGCAGCGGATGCAATAGATGAGGTTGGAGGAGGTGCAGGTGAACCTCTGTCGGACCTGAAATGACTGCTTGGGTCCTTGAATGGAGTGGAGGGGAGAGGTAAAGCGACAAGTGTAGCATCTCTTGCGGTTGCAAGGGAAAGTGCCCGGAGAAGGGGTGGAGCGGGAAGGAAGGGAAGAATTGACAAGGGAGTTGTGAAGGGAGCGGTCTTTGCGGAAGGCAGACCGGGGGGGGGGGGGGGGGGAGATGGGAAGATGTGGCGAGTGGTGGGGTCACGTTGGAGGTGACGAAACTGGCGGAGGACTATGTGATGTATGTGCCGGCTGGTGGGGTGAAAGGTGAGGACCAGGAGGACTCTGCCCTTGTTGCGAGTGGGAGGGATGGGGAGAGAGGGCAGTGTTACGGGGTACGGAGGAGACACTGGTGAGAGCCTCATCTAGAGTGGGGGAGGGGAATCCCCGTTCTCTGAAGAATGTGATGCCCTGGTGTGGAACACCTCATCCTGGGAGCAGATGCAGCATAGACGGAGGAATTGGGAATAGGGGATGGATATCTTACAGGAAGCAGGGTGGGAGGAAGAATAGTCCAGGTAGCCATGGGTTTATAGTGGATGTCGGTCAGGAGTGTATCCCCTGCGATGGAGATAGTGAGGTCAAGGAATGGTAGTGAAGTGTCGGAAATGGTCCAGGTGTATTTGAGTGCCGGATGGAAGTTGGTGGTGAAACGGATGAAGTCTGTCAGCTGTGTGTGGGTGCAGGAGGTTTCACTAAAACAGTCGTCGATGTAACGGAGGTAGAGGTTGGGGATGGGGCCCTGGTACGCCGCGAACAGGGATTGTTCGATGTACCCGACAAAGAGGCAGGCGTAGCTGGGGCCCATGCGTGTGCCTATAGCTACGCCTTATATTTGGAGGAAATGGGAAGAGACAGAAGAGAAGTTATTGAGGGTAAGGACCAACTCTGCTAGGTGGAGGAGAGTGTCTGTGGATGGGTATGGGTTGCTCCTCTGGTCGAGGAAGAACCGGAGGGCTTTGAGACCATCCTGGTGGGAGATAGAGGTGTAGAGTGATTGGACGTCCATGGTGAAGATGAGAGGATGGGGGCCTGGAGAATGGAATGCGCGGAGACAACAGAGAGTGTCTGAGGTGTCTTGAATATAGGTGGGGAGGGGTTTAACCAAGCGGGATAGGATGGAGTCAAGGTATGTGGAAATGAGTTCGGTGGGGCACGAACAGGCAGAGACAATTGGTCTCCCGGGGCAGTCTGGTTTGTGGATTTTGCAGAGAAGGTAAAACCGGGCCCAGGGGTAAGTAGGAGGAGGTGTCCGTGAGTTGGCGCATGGCCTCAGCTTTGTAGAGGTCGACGCGCCAGAATACCATGGCACCTCCCTTGTTGGCAGGTTTGATAACCCAGTCTGGGTTGTTGCGGAGTGAGTCTATGGCAGTACGTTCGGGGAGGTGGGGGAGGGAGAGATTGGAGTGAGACAGGGGAGTGGAGAAGTTGAGGCGGTTGATGTCGCGACAGCAGTTTTGGATAAAGAGTTCTAAAGCCAGAGGGCATTGGAGATGGGAAAAGGGATCATCAATGGGGGGCGAGGACTCCTTCCTGTGTAAGAACGCTGTGAGGCGGAGGCGACGGTAGAAGAGCTCCAAGTCGTGGTGGGCGCGGAACTCATTGAGGTTGGGATGGAGGGGGACAAAGGTCGGAGGAAGGCAGGTGAGTAGACTGAGGACGAAGCGATATGGTGGGAGTGAGGGTGTATAAGGGCTGTGGTGTGGGTAGGGAAGAGCAGGGGTCACATAGTTGGAGGGGGATGGGGAAGACCCAGTGGAATAGCCACTGAGGTTACCAGGGTTGGGGAGACGGGCACTAGGACCCAGTGCCATCAAAACCAGAGTAGTGGGAATCAGCAACGTAGAGGCTACAGACCCGCTGCTGAGTCCAGTTTGCAGCTAAGGCGATGGCTACGGGCTGCTGAAGGGCAGTGGAGTGTCGAGGGTCGGCGGACCTGAAGGTAGGAGTCCGCAGGCAGTAGAGTCGGGGTCGGCGGGCGATGTGTGGGAGGTCCTGGTGGGCGGGTAGTCAGTGGGGCTGTGCGGTTCGGCCTGGCCAGTGAGGCGGCGAGATAAGTGGGGTGCGGTGCGGCGGCCATGTTCGGGGAGCCCCGGTCCGGCTGCGATGTTCTGTAGGCCCAGTCCAGCGGCGATGTGGGGTAGGACCAGTCCGGCGGCGATGTTGGAAAGGCCTGGTCCAGTGGCGATGTTAGGTAGTACCGGTCCGGCGGCGATGCTGGATGGGCCCGGTGCGATGACGATGTTGGGTGGGCCCGGTGCAGCTGTGATATTCGGCGGGTCCAGTGCGGCAGCGATGTTGGATGGGCCCGGTGCGGCGATGAGGTTAGGTGGTCACGGGGGGCGGCAAGGTTCGGCGGTCGCTTTGTGGTGGCGATAGGTGGAAGAATCATGGAGGGGGAGATAAGCAGAGTTACCGGGCAGGCAGCGAGGCTGGGTGTCTTCGATAGGCAGGTGAAGGTTGGCGGCAGCATCGGCGTGGAGGTTGGTGAATGCGGCATACTGGTGAGTACTGGAGGCGCTCCCGTGGCCAAGATGGCGTCGCGGGACTCGGGCCAGAGTTGGGGCCTGGGGCCTGCGGGCGGTCGTTCCTTCTGTCATCCTTTGATGTCACCAATGGCAGTAAGAAGGTGAGCAAAAAGATGCAGCCAAGAAATAATCATTAGGAAGACAACAGAAATAGTGAACCTTGTCCCAACTGAATGACTCCTACTTTCCGCAGTTATGGTGCCAGTCATCATGAATTGAAACCCATTTTTCCCACACCAATTATGATGTGAAGCATTTAATTCTCTGATATTATTGACACAATGCCAATTTCTAATGGATTATATGGTAATCTGGAGATGAGCGTATTTGTGGTTCCTATCCTGTTCCACCTGCGTGTGGGCGCTCTACCAGGGAGACATCCCATTATCATGTGCCAAACTATCTTTCCTCATCTGTACTGAACTGGTTTTATGGCTTTGACTATCTGTCGACAAAGTTGTTAAACGAGGTAGCTTCAGTCACGCTGTAACTGTGAGAAAAGGAATCTATCTTGGCAAAACACAGTAAGACTCCAATAATCTAGTATTCAATTATTCAGAAATCCCAATAGGTCAGCATCTGACTCTCCAGGTTTTGTTTCCTTGCTCCCCACTTTATCTAAGCCATGTTTATAGTGCTCCCCGTCAACAAACCTTGTTTCCAGTTCTTCCTTTCAATTCACTGAGATCCCATTTCTAATGCTCGCCTTAAATTCACCAAGGCCCAGTTTCCCATACACTTTTAGATGCACTGGTACACCATTTCCAGCAACCCTTTTCAACTTAGGCTGTGGGCCAAGGAGCTTTTTCGTTCAAGTTCATGACCCAACTCACGGAACTACCTGAACGTTTAAAATATTGTGTAAAAATATTATATAAATCATACCTGACCAAAACTTGCACATTTTTTTGAGGTATGGGAAAAACCTCCAATTTTCCGAGTAGTAATTGTCCAATCAATGCACGTCTGACATTGAGGTCGGACGCAAATTGACCAATTCCGTGCTTTGTTTTATGGTCGCTAGGCAATGAGTGCTCTGGGATCATGGCTGTCTCCTAATTACATCAAAACAATAACAAGGTTTCCAATTAATAAAGGTAATGCTAACCGTGCTGATAATTTTGTTTTTCAATTGATTTATCCTTATAAAGTTATGATGTGAACTGTTAAATAAAAATGATAAATAACAAATGTAGAGCTAGGGTTAGGATTAGGGTTAGGGTCAGAGTCAGGGTCAGTCGCTCTGTCGGTCCGTCGGTAGGTCAATGGATGCTGCGAGGGGTCAGTCGGGCTGTCGGTAGGCCGGTGAATGCTGCGAGGTTGTTGGTGGGGCTGTCAGCCAGCCGGTGTTGCAGCGAAGGTTCGGGCAGACTGACAGAGTCGGCACTATGGGGGTGCTGAAGGCGACCCGGGTGGCGTGCAGGGCAGTGCTGCTCCCCACCATCATCACCATGATAATCCAGAAGGGCATGCTGGCGGCCGTGGTGGACTATATAATGGTATAATAATATGGTTTAAATAGACTGCAAGACGGAAATAGGCTCCCCATGGTGTAATGTGGGCATTGGACACTAGATGGCGCTTACTTTTTTGATCTCATTTTCTAATTAGTTTAACTAATTAATGTGCAACTTTTGGCACTGACGAGTTATGACATCCTTCTCAATTATATTTTATCTAAATCTGTGCAAAATCTCATGTAGTTCCGAGACATGGGTCACGTAAGTTGATTTCTAGACACATTTTTGATGCACGGGCCACAGCCTAACTCACCAAGTTTCTTTTACCCTATAAATGCACCAGCACCTTGTTTCTCATGTTCCCTTTAAACGTAATAAGGCCTGTTACTATCATTCCCTTTAAACATACCAGAACATGTCCCCAGGCCAATGGAGCTGTTAGACAGCAGCTCTACTGGTTCCATCACAGTGGATGTTCACCTCCCAGCTCAGAATCTTATTCATAAAACTGAGGTTGAGACTTAGGAAGTGCTGTACTGTCAAAGATGCTGTCTGTTAAATAAATCAAGCATCTGCCTGCACTCTCACATGGACACTAAAAGATCCTGTGATAATATTGAAGAAAAGACTTAAAGAAGGAACTGCAGATGCTGGAGAATCGAGGGTTACACAAAAGGCTGGAGAAACTCAGCGGGTGCAGCAGCATCTAAGGAGCGATGGAGATAGGCAACGTTTCGGGTCGAGACCCTTCTTCAGACTGGTCAGGGGTCAGGGAAACGAGAGATATAGACGGTGATGTGGAGAGATAAAGAACAATGAATGAAAGATATGCAAAGTATCGATGATAAAGGGAACAAGCCATTGTAAGTTGTGGTGTGAAAATGAGAAGCTAGTGCGACTAGGGTGGGGGAGGGAGATAGAGATAGAGGGAATGCCAAGAAAAGTCTGATTGCTGATATTATTTCTTCAAATACCATCAATAAAGCAAACCATCTCAGCATTATGAACATATTGCTTATGGGAAATTGACATGGGATGCATATAATATAAAACATAGAACAGTACAGCACAGGAACAAGCCCTTCATACCACAATGTCTGTGATGAGCATGAAGCCAAATTAAATTAATCCCTTCTGCCTGCCAATGATCGACATATATTCATTCTATGCATATTCAAATGCCTATCGAAAACCACTATTGTGTCAGTTTCCTCCGCCACCTCAATGTTCAATGCACACATCAATTTCCCAGTAAAAAACATCATGGCCTGCACTTCTCCTTTACACTTTGCCTCTCTCAACTTAAGGCTGTGCTCTCAAGCATGTGACATTTCCACACTGGGATAAAGGTTCTGAATGACTATCCTATCAATGCCTCTCATAATTTTGTATACTTCTACTAGGTCTCCCCTCAACCTCCAAAGCATCAGAGAAAACAACTCAAGTTTGTCCAACCTCTTCTGAAAGCTAATACCCTCTAATCCAGGGGTGGGAAACCTGCGGCCTTAAGGGCTTCTAGGCCAATAAGTGCGGCCTTTTGAATGAATCCTTATTAGATTGCAGCTAACTTAATGCTGCCTTCCAACATGAAAAGGTTCCACACCCTGTAGTCTAATCCAAGCAGCAGAATCTTGCATCCGCCGAAGTAGCATTCACCCTGCATAACTTGTGCCATTTCAGTGAACTGAGTGTAAGGTACAAACTACACTGACTCTCATTATTACGGTATTAACAGAGAACCTAATTATTACGCACATACTCAGACATAGCCGAGTATTTAAAAGCTGCATTTTATGCAGAGGGGGGTGTCCAGTAAAAATGTTTTTCTTTTTCAATCCTGAACAAGCCCCCTCCTTCTTCTCTTCTGCTGGCACTGTGTTTGTATTACTTCTCGCTCTCACATTAAATTAGAAAACACCATTACTATTGTTGCCAATTACCATCCAGTCTTCAACTTAATGGTCCATGTTTAACTTGTACCCCTTGTTCTTCAATTTTCCCATTTTCATTTCAGAGATTAGATTCTTGATCATTATCCACAACAAGCTTACTGACTCCCATCACCATCTCGTCTAGCTACCTACTCAACCCACCTTTCCTACTTAAATGTTTTTCACTCCACATATGCTACCTAAGCATTTCCAACTGTTTAAAAAAATTAAATATTAGGATCAGCATCTGTTGCGCTTTAAGGCTCTTGCTCATTTATTTTGGGCTGCAAAGATTGATCTGATCAGCTGCAACATACGCCCTGATGGATTGGAAATATAAATAAATGTACAAAGGTTTGCCTCATTGACATTCTGATTACGTACAAAGATTATTAAATGACTCCTACACGTTTAATACCAATACACAAATTGTCTTTTTGATTATGAGATTCCAAACATTTATTTTTCACTCAATCTGCGTCACATACACATTGCCGTCCTTTACCCCATTTTAGTGAAAGGGCCAGTCATCATTGAGGGAACCCATTTTTACCCTTGAGTAGACAACCAAAATAAACAATCTGCATATTCTTGAGATTTGAGATAATAAAAAACATTGTGGAAAGTACTCAATGGGGAGGAAGATATTTCAACATTTCACATCAACCGAATCACCAAAGTAGATGTACTGTTTGGATTTTGACACAAATACTGCATCCTGCTTTTGAAATTCCATCCCATTGGAACTGGATTTCAGATGTTGTGTACCTCGCAATGAAGTAGCAGTTTCTAGCCTAATTTGGTTCAATGTGATTTATAATGTAGCAAATATCTCCATGAAGGAAACAAAATAACATTGATTTATTTTCGTGTAAATGCTGCTTGCTCCTTATTTCTACATCAATAAACAATTACTGTGGCAAATTACCCATTCTTTATGATATATATGAATGTATGTTGAAGTCTTATGGAACACAGTTTTGCCCTTCACCATTACAAAAATACAGCATTTTTCTGCACCATTCTGTGAAAAGCTTTAAAGACTTCATTCAGCAGCATAAGATGCACCCCGATGAAAACTTAAAAACAAATTCCATTTTACATCTGTGATCTGCTTTGCTCAAATCCTGATCCTATTATCTTTATATAATTATATGACATAAATGCTTCAAATGTATATGCTACATTTCACATGAGATAGCTGGATCTCGCTTATATGCTCGGTTCAAGCTAAATGGGAAAAAACAATTATGGGTTGACTGTAGATAAAATGTAATTTCCGTTTTGAAATAGAAATGAAGCATTTAAGACATGCCTAATCATATTTCAGCATGCTCTATTTTTGTATTTCTATTTGGTGATTTATAGGAACCATTACATCCTTATCCAGAGTTCTTTGCAAAATCAATATTGGTTTTAAGCAATGAAGTCATAGAGTGATATTGTGGAAACAGGCCCTTCAGCCCAACTTGCCTACACTGCCCAGCTACACTAGTCCCACCTGCCTGCATTTGGTTCATATCCCTCCAAACCTGTCCTATCCATGAAAATCTAACAGTTCCTTAAACATTGGCATAATCCCAGCCGTAAGTACCTCCTCTGGCAGCTTGAAAAAGTTACCCCTCAGATTCCTATGAAATCTTTTCCTTTAATCTATGTCCTCTGCTCCTCGATTCAACTACTCTGGGCAAGAGACTCCAGGCATCTACCTAATCCTGGCAACAACCTCGTAAATCTTCTCTGAACCCTTTCCAACTTGACATCTTTCCTACAACATGGTGCCCAGAACTGAATGCAAAACTCTAAATTCCTTGTATTTGAATACTTGGCCAATAAACCTATTCATTCATTATTCATTCATTCAAATGCACTCACAAGTTACAATTATATAAACACAAAGTACTTGTGCTATAACTCCAGGAAGGATAAACACTCAACTAAGAAAACAAAGCCCAAAGCCATACTTTTATCTAACTGTCTAACAAAATATACCAACTATCTAACAAAACATACCAACTTACAATAAATAACTCCTTAAGCATAAAACAGCTACTTACATATTAACTTGCTCTTTAAAAAAAAAATCCTGTTGATGCAAGAATATCATTGGGGTTATCAAGTGGGCACTTCCCTTCACTGGTGTTTCGTTGAGTTAGGCTCACAACACCTCAGGAGGGCTCAACAGTTGAGCTCCCCCTAGCATCCCCCCTCCCCCATACACATACTGCATGTCATACGTTTTCGTTTTGACCCCAACTGACATTATTTCTCCTCCACCCAATCCACCTACTGCCTCCAATGGGATCCCACCACTAGCCAAATTTTCCCATCTCCATCCATTTCCGCCTTCCGCAGAGACCGTTCCCTCCGCAACTCCCTGGTTAACTCATCCCTTCCCACCCAAACCACCCTCTCCCCAGGTACATTCCACTGCAACCGCAGAAGATGCAACACCTGTCGCTATACCTCCTCCCTCGACTTTGTCCAGGGACCGCGACTGTCATTTCAGGTTAGCCAGAGGCTAACTTGCACCTCCTCAAACCCCATCTACTGTATCTGTTGTTCAAGATGTGGACTCTTATACATCGGCGAGACCAAACACAGACTGCACAATCATTTTGCGGAACACCTTCGCTCAGCCTGCCTGAACCAACCTGATCTCCCGGTTGCTGGACACTGATTCTCCCACCCATTCCGACACAGACCTTTATGTCCTCAGGCTCCTCTATTGTCAGAGTGCGGCTAAACGAAAATTTGGTGGAAAAACATCTACCATGCTCTATCTCTCCTAAGCGTGGTATATCTGGAGGGAAACTAATCACTAATTCACCAACATCTTATACAACTGCAATGTGACCCAGCTTCTATACTCAATACTCTGACTGATGAAGATCAATGTACCTAAAGCCTTTTTAACCACCTCATCTACCTGCAACTCGATCTTCAAGTAACCATGCACCTGCACTCCGATATCCCTCTGCTCTACAACACTCCCAGAGCCCAACCATACACTGTGTAGGTCCTGGCCTAGTTAGAATTCCCAAAATGCAACACCTCACATAAAATAAACAAAATATGCTTAAAGTTTCATCTATTGCTCGTTTTGGGCATGAACATTAATTAAAAAAAGATTTGCCACAGTAAAAATACAATTAGAAATTATATATACTATCAACATTTTCTATAGCAGTTAATGAATCCTTTCTACTAAGAAACCATTGAAAAGGATATCTTTCATTTATTATTTTTATGGTTATTAACTAATGGCTCGGGCTTTCATTCTCAGGTAAGGCAGCAATCAACAGATAGAAAAATCACTTTTGGAACCAGGATAAAATAGAGCAACATCAATAGGGCATATCAATCCTGATGACATTTATTTGACCTGGCCCTGCTGAGCTTTGAGTCAGGTCGCCTACATGTGCTGCTCATCGATCTAAGAGGGAGCAGGAGCATCTGTAATGAGGAAGAAAACTGTGATGGTGGGAGGAGATGAAGGGGGAAAAAGATAAAGAGATGGGTGATGAGAGAGGATAGAGCTGTAGAAAACACAGGGCATCTAGGCTGCAGCATCCCAATTCATGTATTTAACTATATACAGTATGTGCAATTATTAGTCATAATTGTCTAGTTTATATTTAAGAGATGCTAAGTGTTGATAGTTTCATTGCAAAATAAGGTCCATTATCAACCTTCATGGAAAAATGAACAGTTAAATCTTTTTTTAAATGGCATGACAAGAACTCAGAACATGAAATCTATGTGAATTTCAAGTGCTTATATTGGGGCATTTCATCACTGACGACCTTTCCTCACTTTCCCAATTAGACTGTCAGCTTTTTTCATTTAGTCTGACATTTCGATCAGGCACCTAATTAATTTCTTAAGAGCCAGTGAGCCAGTATTCCATTATTTATTCTTTTAAAAGCTGAAAGTCATCAGGTACTGTATCTCTGGCTTGCGAACAGTTTTGTCAGTTTAGAGTGCGTATGGAATACATTAAAGGCAATGCAAATGGATTTTTGAACCGGTTAATTCTGTGATACGGATAGGGTAAACATGAAGGAGTAAAAGTTATGAAAAGTAAAGGCCAAAATTATGAAAGGTCTGTGATGTTTGATCAATTTTCAGAAACTAAAGGGAAAATGTTCACGTTTTTATCATATCCTGTGGATGAGAAACAATTTGAGTTGCAGAGAAGGACAGTCACTAGTGCTGCCGCCACACAGCTCCAACATCCTGGGTTTAATCCTGACCTCTAATGTTGCCTGTGTGAGTCTGCACATTCTCCCTATGACAGTGTGGATTTTCCCCAGGTCTTCCAGTTTCCACTCACTTCTCACAGATCGTGTTAGTTGGTTGGTTGGCTGCTGTAAATTACCTTTATTGCACAGATGAGTGGTAGAATCTGCTGGGGGATTGATAGGAATGTGGGGAGAATAAATTGTGTTAGGATAGGATTCGTGCAAAAGGGGCAACTGATGGTCAGTGCAGCTGCAGTGGGTAGTATGGCCTATTTCCATGCTGTATTTTTCTTTGACAATTTTATACAAATACTAGACTAAGTGGGATCCCTTTGGGTTCCATTCTCACATGGGAG
This sequence comes from Okamejei kenojei, assembly GCA_035221665.1. Classification (NCBI taxonomy): domain Eukaryota; kingdom Metazoa; phylum Chordata; class Chondrichthyes; order Rajiformes; family Rajidae; genus Okamejei; species Okamejei kenojei. The sequence continues at coordinate 102,914,495 of CM069134.1, read as the reverse complement.
GCTTGGTCTCCCAATGCAATATTCCACCACTCACCCATAGACCCCAACTGCGCAGGGGCGGCTGACTCAAGGCTTTGTGGACTCACTCAGTGACTCACGACTTTCTGCACTTACTCACGGCTTTCTGGACTCACTCACTGACATGGCTTTCTGGACTCACTCACTGACATGGCTTTCTGGACTCTCACACGGCTTGTTGGACACAAACTCACTGACTCTCGGCTTTCTGGCACTCAAGGTTTTCTGGCACTCACTCACGGACTCACGGCTTTCAGGACTCACACAGCTTTCTGGACGCATTGATGGCTTTCTGGACACTCACTCACTGGCTCATTCTGGACTCTCATTCATGGCTTTCTGGACTCTCACTGATTGCTTTCTGGACACTCACTCACTGACTTTGGCTTTCTGGACTCACTCAAGTATTCATGACTTTCTGGACTCACTCTCGGCTTTCTGGACAATCACTCACTGACGCGGCTTTCTGGACATGGGGGATGGTGGTGTGGGGGGTGGTGTGCCTGGAGGGTCATGAGGGGGTGGGGGGGGGTGGTTTGGGGGGGGGTGGTTTGGGGGTGGGATGGGATGGTGGGGTGATGAGGGGGGGGGGGGGGGAGTGAATCTACTCAGTGGCCACCAACCGTGGCACCACACAGCAGCTTTCCCGACACCACACAGCAGGTTTCCCGACACAACACAGCGGCTTTCCCGACACCACACAGCGGCTTTCCCGACACCACACAGCGGCTTTCCCAACACCACACAGCGGCTTTCCCGACACCACTGTTGTGGACTTTATTCTCGAGCAGGTGCAGGAAGGGGTGTAATCTTCATGGTGAGTGACAGGCTTGAAGACCAATCTGCTGATCTCACGATTTTTTTTAAACTTCATGACTTTTGTATAATTCCACCGTTCGGAACAAAACTTGGTGTGCTTGGAGGAGAGGAGAATGGTGAGTAAGGTAGCAAAAAATCCTAGCGATAAATGGTACTGTTTTTGTGCAATTAAAAAAAAAAAGCAAACTGGAAGTGGTCAAGATGAGAGTTTTAGTAATAACTAGACTAAGTGGAACCCATTGGGTCCCATGTTCACACGGGAGGGCTGGTCCCCCAACACAATATTCCACCTCTCCACCAATTCCGATATTGGTGGCCAGTGGGGGGGGGGGGGGGGGCAGGGGGGGCTTTCTGGAGTATTAGTATGGGTGTTGTGGGCTGAAGGGACTGGTTTCCAGAGGGCTAGTATGGACATTGTGGGCCAAATGGATTCTTGGGGTGGCAGCTCAATCACTCTAGCCTGATGAGCTGGCAGCTCACTCACGGCTGGTGGGCTGGCAGTTGACTCACGGCTATTCATTGAAATTCCATTTCAAGCAGGGTGCAAGGCCACGAAATTCAAGTGCAGTTTCATACCACTTCAAGCAGGGTGCAAGGCCACCGAAATCAAGTGCATTTTCATACCACTTCAAGCAGGGTGCAAGGCCACCAAATTCAAGTGCAGTTTCATGCCATTTCAAGCAGGGTGCAAGGCCACCAAATTCAAGTGCAGTTTCATGCCACCAAACACGGTGCAAGGCCACCAAATTCAAGTGCAGTTTCATGTCACCTCATGCAGGGTGCAAGGCCACCAAATTCAAGTGCAGTTAAAACTTATTCCTCAAATAAGAGACACACACCAAGACATAACAAGCAACCTAAATGAAATCAACAATACTTTCACAGCCTTTTATTCTTCTCTTTACACCTCAGAATTCCCCTTAGATGCAACAAATATGGAATGTTATTTAAATGATTTGGAAATACCCACTTTGGAACCGGAAGAGGCAGAAGATCTAGATCAGGCTCTTGGGCAGGAAGAGATTAATAATGCCATTAAGGTGATGCAGAGTGGTAAGAGCCTGGGCCCTGATGGCTACCCATCAGAATTTTATAAGAAATTTAAGGATATGCTCACACAAGTTCTTCTAGAAATGTTTCAAGAATCTTTGGAAAATAGTTCCTTGCCCCCTACCCTTTCACAGGCATCTATTTCACTTCTTCTCAAAAAAGACAATGATCCGACTCAATGTGGTTCATGCCGCCCCATCTCACTTTTGAATGTAGACGTAAAATTTTTGGCTAAGGCACTGGCTTGCCGTTTAGAATGCCAACTTCCCAAAATAATCTCAGAAGATCAAACTGGTTTCATTAAAAATCGTCATTCCTTTTCTAATATCCGTCGGCTGGCCGGGGTGGTTTATTCGTCCAGTGCTTCTCCGCGTCCGGAGGTTGTTATCTCTTTGCATGCGGAGAAGGCGTTTGATCGAGTGGAGTGGCCATACTTGTTCAGAGTCTTGGAGAGATTTGGATTTGGCAACAAAATGTGTAACCTGGGTTAAGCTATTATATCATTCACCTTTGGCATGTATACAGACAAATTATTCGCGATCTGATTATTTTCCATTAACACGTGGCACTCGCCAAGGCTGCCCATTGTCTCCGCTTCTTTTTGCGATTGCAATTGAGCCTCTTTCTATTGCACCTAGATCAACCACATTATTCCAGGGCATTAGTCACAGTCTTGTTACTCCTCGTCTCTTCCAGCTTTAATATATTCGTCCCTGCTATTGAAACCCTCACGATTTACATCCAATGCTGTTGTACTATCCACCCTCAAAATGTTTAATCAATTTCACTGCCACTGTAAGTTCACGTCAGCTTCAGTTCTGGGTCCCATTCACAGTAACAATTTATTCCACCCCTCTACACTTGACTCAACCTTAAGACAATGGGGTTTGAATTGTCTTACGTGCATTAAGGATTTATACACCAACAATATATTTGATCGTTTTGATAACCTGTACGGAATATATGGCCTCCCACATAATCATTTCTTTAAATATCTTCAGATCCGCCGCTTTGTAATAAAAAACATTCTCTCTTTTCCTGATCTCCCGCCTGTCACAGTTTTGGATAAACTCACTCTTACCTTTGCAAATAAAGGACTGATCTCTGTATAATATTCTCAACTGATGTCTTTAGGAGATCAAAACCTGAACAAAGTTAAAACTAGGTGGGAGGATGATCTTGGTATGGGTTTGTCTGAGGAATGCTGGACAGAAGCACTGAAAAGAGTCTATTCCTGGTCATCATGTGCTAGATTGGGGCTCATACAATTCAAAGTTTTACACAGGGTTCATTTAAGCAAAGCCAGGCTTGCTGACATATATCCGGGGACAGACGCCTGCTGTGACAGATGCTCCTTCTCTCCAGCCAATCTAGCTTATGCATTCTGGTCCTGTCCCAAACAATGTTACTACTGGGCAGTGGTTTTTAAAACCATCAGTGAAGTCCTTGGGGTGACAGTGAGGCTTTGCCCGCTTGTAGCTGTATTCGGTGTAGCAGATGAAACTTTGGGTTTAAATGCAAACCAGTCTGACATCATTGCATTCACATCGCTTTTGGCTCATAGGAGAATTTTGCTGGTGATGGATAGGTCATGGATAAAAAATTGGTTGGCAGACCAGAAGCAAAGAGTAGGAGTGAACGGATCCTTTTCAGAATGGCAGGCAGTGGGGAGTGGAGTGCAACAAGGCTCGGTGTTGGGGCCGCAACTGTTTACCATATATATTAATGATTTGGAAGGGGGAATTAGGAGCAACACGAGTATGTTTGTGGATGACACAAAGCTGGGTGGCAGTGTGAACTGTGAAGAGGATGTTTGGAGATTGCAGGGCGACCTGGACAGGTTGAGTGTGTGGGCAGATGCATGGCAGATGCAGTATAATATAGATAAATGTGAGGTTATCCATTTTGGCGGCAAAAACAAGGGGGCAGATTATGATCTCAGTGGGGTTAGGTTAGGTAAGGGGGAGGTGCAGCGAGACCTGGGCGTCCTTGTACACGGGTCACTGAAAGTTGCTTACAGGTACAGTTGGCAGTGAAGAAAGCTAATGGAATGTTGGCCTTCATAACAAGAGGATTTCAGTATAGGAGTAAAGAGGTTCTTATGCAGTTGTATAGGGCTCTGGTGACACCACATCTGGAGTATTGTGTCCAGTTTTAGTCTCGTAATTTGAGGAAGGACATCCTTGTGATTGAGGCAGTGCAGCGTAGGATCACAAGATTGATCCCTGGGATGGGGGGACTGTCATATCAGAAAGATTGAAAAGACTAGGCTTGTATTCACTGGAGTTTAGAAGGATGAGGGGGGATCTTATAGAAACATATAAAATTATAAAAGGACTTGACAAGCTAGATGCAGGAAAAATGTTCCCAATGTTGGGCAAGTCCAGAACCAGGGGCCACAGTCTTAGAATAAAGGGGAGATCATTTAAGACTGAGGTGAGTAAAAACGTTTTCACCCAGAGAGTTGTGAATTTATGGAATTCCCTGCCACAGAGGGCAGTGGGGGCCAAGTAACTGGATGGAATTAAGAGAGAGTTAGATAGAGCTCGACGGGGTTGTGGAGTCAAGGGATATGGGGAGAAGGCAGGCACGGGTTATTGATAGGGGACAATCAAATATGATCATAATGAATGGCGGTGCTGGCTCGAAGGGCTGAATGGCCTCCTCCTGCACCTATTTTTCTATGTTTCTATGGTCTGGAAATCTACCACTCCGCAATCTGCTGCCGCATGGCTGGAGGATGTAATGTTTTTTTTCCAAAACTAGAAAAGATTAAATTTACACTGGGGGGGGGGGGGTCTGTGAAAAAGTTTTATTCGAAATAGGAACCTTTTTTGTCATAATTAGAGAGTCTAAAAGAACTACCCTCTGACTGAGGGCACTTGAATGTAGTTGGAGATCTGCCTTTATTTATATTTTACTTATTTTTGTTTACACAAATGTTGATTACCTCACAGGACGGTTAATGCTTAATGAATGAGTGTATTCTGAACCATCTGACATTGTGGGTATGTATGGGCCTGCGCCTTGGAAGAATGTAGATGTATTGCTGTCAAAATGTGCATCTGTATTTGTGATATGTTGTATTGTGAACACATCAGCTGCCAAGGGGTGACTTTGTTGTTATATATAAAAAACAAAATGGAGGGAAATGTAATGCATTATATCAGCAGTATTGTATCTTTCTGTCAAAAAAATAAACAAATTCAAGTGCAGTTTCATGCCACTTCAAGCAGGGTGCAAGGCCACCAAATGCAAGTGCAGTTTCATGCCATTGCAAGTAGGGTGCAAGGCCACCAAATTCAAGTGCAGTTTCATACCACTTCAAGCAGGGTAAAAGGCCACCAAATTCAAGTGCAGTTTCATACCACTTCAAGCAGGGTGCAAGGCCACCAAATTCAAATGCAGTTTCAAACCATTTCATGCAGGGTGCAAGGCCACCACATTCAAATGCAGCTTTGTACCATTTCAAGCAAGGTGAAACCACCATAAAACCACACAAAAACACCACACTCACAGTTCAGTAGACATTCAGTGTGTTCAGTTGTGTCACAGCTCAGACAGAGTCGTGACCTCTCTCTCCCCATCTTGCAGATACTGAGCCACACCCACACTTCCGGGTTTAATAATCCCTCCCCACTCCCACCGGAAGGGGCGTGGCTTTCATTGAGTGATTGACAGGAGAGAGATTCTCAAACATTTTTAAAGACTAATAACACTTAATTTTCATTGAGGGGAAGAATCCTCTGAACATAATGAGTGGAGGGGGACTGAGTAAGATGGCCAAAAATCACAGCCATAAGTGGTAGCATTTTATCTGAAATCAATATACAGTGCAAACAGGAAGTTGCCAAGTTTAGACTCATTTGTCATTTCAAAACAACCACCACCAACCATTTGCTGTGCTCCATTTCTAACCAACCATCATCAACCATTTGCTGTGCTTTATTTCAAACCAACCACATTTTCATTTTCAAACCACATTAATGGCACTCAAGGTCAGTAAAGCCACACTCACAGTTTACTCACATGTTCAGTGTTATTCACAGCTCATACGTGACGTGACCCTCTCACTCCACCATCTTGCAGAGACTGACTGAGGCACTCAACACTTCCGGGTTTTATAGTCCCTCCGGAACAGGCGTGGCCTTCAGGAGAGAGAGAATCTCATGCCTTTTTTTAAACACTAATAACTCTTTTATTTTTCATCGATGGGAAAAATCCTCTTGTTCTTCACAGCAGAGGGGTACTGAGTAAGGTGGCCAAAGATCACAGCCATAAGTGGCAGCGTTTTTTCCAAAATCAATATACAGAACACCAGGAAGTGGTCAAGATCAGACTTTTAGTAATATAGACTAGACCTGGGGGGGGGGGGGGGCTGCGTCGTCTCACACACACTAACCACCCCCCACAAGCGAGGTGGGCCGCGAGCAAAGGCATTGTGACATAATCAGCTGGCCAGCTGTTAGATTTGAAAAAACTTGGGAATTTACAGATGAGGGGTTTTTTGAAATCATGAGGTAAATCTCTACCGGAATACGTAAAAATGTCAACGTTTCGGCGTCGGGTTTACGAGGAGATGTGAAATCTCTCCACACACACACACACACACACACACACACACACACACACACACACACACACACACACACACACACACACACACACACACACACACACACACACACACACACACACACACACACACACACACACACACACACACACACACACACACACACACACACACACACACACACAGTTTTATATAATATATGATATGATATAGATAAAGCAGAAAAATGATGAGAACTCAGCAGGTCATGCAACATTTGTTGCAAGAGAAACATAATTAACACAGAGACAGAGAATTTGAGATGATGCAATGTCAGGCAAAACACAGATTGCTGGAGGAACTCAGTGGGACAAGTAGCATCTTTGGAGAGAATGGACAGATGACATTTCAGGTCAGGACCTTCTTCAGAACAAGGGTGCCTACTCAAAATATCATCTAAACATTTCCTCCACAGATGCTACCTGATCCACTGAGTCCTTCCAATTAATGTTTCAAGTCAAAGGCTCTTGACAAATACTTGCTATTACATCGAACAGTCACTTGCAACCTAATATATTTTTACTGTGCAATTCCAGTGCTTGGACTCGGACCACACACACACATACACACACTCCTCTGAGGGATGGTATTGCCAGAATTACAGATTTGTGGGAACTTTCACAATTCGTCCATATAGCCAATCAGCCACCGTTTAATTTAACATGAATCAAATTTAAACCTTTGTACAATCTTGCTTGGTTTTTGGGTGGAATTGATTCATCAATAAAATCACCAATTCCTCAAATATTCATTACCCTGTTTCTCCAAGGTTAGCAAGTTGCTCAATGCATTTTGCAACAGATGCAACAACACCTTACAATATTCTTCCTATAACTACTCTAATTTAGCCTATTGTTGTAGCCATTTCTTATCACTTAATGTTTGTGTTGACTTTGCTTCTCTCCCCCCATCCACCATGTCCTTCAACCAGTTTTCTTTTTGAAAATTAAATTTAGAGTTTAGAGATACAGCATGGAAACATCCTTCGGCCCACAGGGTTTGCACCAACTAGAGTTCATCTTACACACTAGAGACAATTTTCCATTTTTTACCGAAGCCATTTAACCTACAAACCTGTACATCATTTGAGTATGGGAGGAAACCAGAGCAACCAGAGAAAACCCACAGTCACAGGGAGAACGTACTAACTTCATACAGACAGCATCCCTGGTCATGATAAAAACCTATGCCTCTAGTTCTGTAAGGCAGCAACTATACCTCTGCACCACTATGCCGCCTTGAAATTGCTTTTCAATTTTACTTGACATTTGGAAAAAAAACTCACTGTCATATGTTATATCTCAACCTGTGAAACAAAAACATATTGAGTCTGAGTTTTGTCCTTTAAGGAAGCTTATTTATTTTTGTCAATAATCTTTGTTACAGATTACCCAGAATGGCAATTGCCAAAGATCAAAACAGATGACATTTCAAAATGAATATAACAAAATATAACTGAAAAAATAACCAATTTCATATTATGTAAAGCAACCATTCAAATTTAAAATTAGTGAGAATTTTTTATGACTACAGAACACATTGAAGCTTTGGTTCCATAGGAACAGTGGAACAACCGTAGACTATTTCACCCTCAAATCCATGATGACTAATCTGATCCTCACCAGCAGTTGCCATTGCTCCTCCATGAGCGACACCTTCTCCACTTGGTCTGAAATAGAGAACAACCGAGATGGTATTGTTGTTGTAATAGAGCCAGAATGTAGTGGTGGTTTGGGAAAGATGGCTTGATTGTGTAATATTGATAGGATTAACATTGAGTAAGAGTTATGGAAAGTAAATTCAAAACGTATGGAGGGGATATGCAACAGTCACTTTCTGAATTAGTTATTCACTCAGTGTTTGATCAAATTTCAGATACAAAGTGTAAATGTGGAAGAGATTATTCCATCCATTATGATAAATGTTAGATCCCTCTAAAGCATACAGAGTATCACAAAGTACCTAAATGATTACGTGCTTCTTTTATGTCATTGGAGATTGGGAATTTAGTTGTACTGTTGATCTATACAAAGCATTACTTTGAAAGTTAGTGCACAAACCCACTGTCCTTGCCCTGTGAAAGCCGTAGTCAACATCAAGCCAAAAGAGACTTTTTTCTCTTTGCTTAACATACAATCCCTTGTGGAATGTAGCTAATGTGTGGGTGGCCTGTCTCAATAAACCTTCTGTCAGTTTAATATCAGCAATAGAGAAGTTACTGGAATCTGCCATCTACAATAAGAAGACTGAATGTGAGCAGTTGTGAAATGATCAAAGCATCTTTGAAGGGAAGTTATATTAGATTCAGTTTTGAATATGTCAACATAAGGTCCGACAAGGAAGGAGATGAATGTTGTTCATATAGACTTTTATAAGCAATTATTAGTGATAATAAAAAACAGAGCAGAAATAAAGATTGGCAGATAAGTCTTTTTTTTTCTTGAGATTTGTAATGGAGCTTGTTTTTCAAAATATTTATATAAATGATTTAAATGATTTTTGCAACATAATAGAAATTACAGCCCCTCATTTGTGGATAACAGTGTTTGGAGGAGCAGTTAATACATGTGCTAGTAACTGCCTCTAAATGCACATCGCTAAGCAGTTCACGGTCGGCCAATGAACACTGCGTTCATGGACACAGGCACTGTACTGGGTTGTGCTCGTCAACAAGACTTGCACAAGGAAAGGCTTTTACTCTGCACTCTCCACCATTGTGGGACGCAAAGTCAGAGCTGGCTCGATAGCCAAAACAAGCGTATGTGGGATGGGAAGCCCAGAGACGATGGATAGGAGGGAAAGTGGTTGGGACAAATCAACAGGCATGTTGAATGCCCAGGAAGTGGTAGTGACAGGAATGACAGCAGTGTGTGTGGAAGAGGAGGTGATGTTGATAGAAATACATATATCTTACAAATTAGGGGCAGGAGTAAACCTTATGGTTCCTTCACCTACTTAATTTTTCCATATGATCATGACTGATCTGATTGCAACTCTGCACTTAAGTATATCCTGTAATTCTTCAACTGCTAGCATATCAAAATCAATCTACTCCATTTTAAGATATTTGAAGGCTCATCCTTTGAGAAAGAGAGTCTCTTAAAAGGATGTCCTCTTATTTTTCTAAGCCCTGGCCTCTGTTTATAGATTGTCCTACTAAAGAAGCCATCTCCTCCACATTCACAGTGTTAAGGTAAGTGTGCTAGTCCTCAAATTTTTGGAGGGTGCTAGTTAGATGAGCATGTGTAGGAAGAAACTGCAGGTTCTGGTTTAAACTGAAGATAGACACAAAATGTCGGAGTAACCCAGCAGGAATGGCAGCGTTTCTGGAGAGGAATGGGTGGCATTTTGGGTCAAAACCCTTCTTCAGTCTGAAGAAGGGCCTCAACCCAAAACGTCACCCATTCTGTCTCTCCAGGGATGCTGCCTGGCCCGCTGAGATACACCAGCATTTTGTGTCCATCTGAAGTTAGCATTCCTGATGTGAGTGTCTGAAGGAGGATCCTGAGCCATGTTCCACAGAGATGCTGCCTGACCCACTGTGCTACTCGAGCACTTTGTGACCTTCTTGGTAAACCAGCATCTGCAGTTGCTTGTTTCTACATTTATCTTAGAGACCTACATGACTGGGTTGTCAACAATGGGCTGCAATCTGCATGGGCAGCAGAGCTTTAAGTCACATTCAAGCAGTATCTTACATGAGGGACACCATGCATTTGAAAATTATGAAAACACACCACTGTGCATATCCATCAGCTTGTGGTGATATTGAAAACATTATGCAATTATATTTTCAATAACATCACACTCTTCAGTTTAACTAGTTCACGCCTCAGCCACAAACATGGTGATATATGATCCGTTATCTAGGCCAGTGCATTGTGCGGATGGGACACAGAGATTGAAGGGGACATAGATTAAAAGAGTCATCAAAATTTTTACAGATTAGTTCAATATGAGTGTTCTGATTTGGATCCAAGGAGGAGAAGGCAAGATGTGTTCTACTAAAAGAGAATCAAAAGAGCAAATGAGATCAACCTGGGCTAATGATCCAGAGACATTGGTTCAAATTCTACCATGATAAATGGGAATTTAAATTGTTAATTAGAACATAAGAAATATAGGCCAGCAAATGATTTCCACTATTCAATATGATATTTGGGCTCAGCTTCACTTTCTTGCCTAATCTTAATTACCAGTTCACCTCATTTAAATGCATAAATTGCGTAAATGTAAATGTGACCAGTCCGAGCCAGACCGAGGTCGGGAACTTCGAGGTTGGTGCGAGTCGGCTGCAGTTGGAGCCACGTTGTTGGAGCCGCGCAGAGCTCCGACCAAGGTGGATGGGCTGCGTCACCGAGAAGAAAGGGGGACCCGGCGTGGTGGGAACGAAGAAGCGATGACTATTTTTTTATCCTTTGTCGGCACCTCTGTGGTGACTCTTCTGTGTACTTTGTATGCAAAAACAAAGTATTTCACTGCACCTAGTTCCAAGTGACTATAAAGTATCATCATCATCACCTCCTGCTATCCACAATGATCTCGGCTTTAAACACGTAATAGCTCAGTATCTACTGCTTCCAAGAAAATAACATTTGAAAGATTCACAAATCTCTGGGATAAGACGACATTGCAGACACACCAGCCAAGAGAAAAACTGCCCCCTGCATCCAACAGTTAAATCCTATAACAGATTTGTACATTTCAAGTTCAAGTGCATTCAAGTGAGTTTATTGTCATGTGTTAAAGAAGGAACTGCAGATGCTGGAGAATCGAGGGTTACACAAAAAGCTGGAGAAACTCAGCGGGTGCAGCAGCATCTAAGGAGCGAAGGAGATAGGTGACGTTTCGGGTCGAGACCCTTCTTCATGTGTCCCTGATAGGACAATGAAATTTTGCTGTGCTTCGGCACAACAGAACATAGTAGGGATCAACTACAAAACAGATTAGTGTGTCCATATACCATTATATAAAAATATATACACACATGAATAAATAAACTGATCAAGTGCAAATAACAGATAATGGGTTATTAATGTCCAGAGTTTTGTCCGAGCCAGGTTTAATAGCCTGATGGCTGTGGGGAAGTAGCTATTCCTGAACCTGGTTGTTGCAGTCTTCAGGCTCCTCTACCTTCTACCTGAAGGTAGCAGGGAAATGAGTGTGTGGCCTGGAAGGTGTGGGTCTTTGATGATAGTGCCAGCCTTTTTGAGGTAGTGACTGTGATAAATCCCCTCGATGGAAGGAAGGTCAGAGCCGATGATGGACTGGGCAGTGTTTACTACTTTTTGTAGTCTTTTCCTCTCCAGGGCGCTCAAGTTGCCGAACCAAGTCACGATGCAAACGGTCAGCATGCTCTCTACTGTGCACCTGTAGAAGGTAGAGAGAGTCCTCCTTGACAAACCGACTTTCCGTAATCTTCTCAGGAAGTAGAGGCGCCGATGTGCTTTCTTAGAAACATAGAAACATAGAAAATAGGTGCAGGAGTAGGACATTTGGCCCTGCACCACCACTCAATATGATCATGGCTGATAATCCATCTCAGTATCCCTTACCTGCCTTCTCTCCATACCCCCTGATCCCTTTAGCCACAAGGGCCACATCTAACTCCCTCTTAAATATAGCTAGGCAACAATATAGAATTAAATATAGAAAGCAACAAAGTTCAGCCAGTCCTCCTCCTTTGTTCACCCGTGGTCGGGGCCATGAACCCTCCGTAGTTGCCGCTACGGACGGCCCGATGTATAGGCCCTCTCGTCGGGATGATCCAAACTCCGACGTCGGGACGGTCGAACACACTCCGCGGCTTGGAGAGCCCGAATCGGCACTTTCTAACCAGAGACCGCGACTTCAAGATGTTGTAGGCCACAGGCTGGCGGTCGGAGCTCTTCTCCGGCGATCCCCGGCAAGAGATCCCAGACTTCGGATAGTAAGTCCACGCCACGCCCGTGGCTAGAAGCTCCGCAGACCACAGCCCCATGATGTCAAAGTCACCAGGCCTGCGATCGGAGCACACCTCTCTGGCAACCCCGGCAAGGGTTCGCCCGCTCCGCGATGGAAAGATCCACACTGGTCCAGACTCCGGGAAAGGCCACTCCAATCCATGCTGTTAGGCTGCGAGGGAGGCGACATGGAAAAAGTTGCTTTTCCATCGAGGAGGCGAACAAAAGTGGTTCCCCCACTTTCCCCCCCTCCCACCACCCCACAAGACATACCGAGAGACCCTAAAACATACATTTGAACACACCAAAAAAAACATAAAAAGCCAAAATAACTAACACACTACTTGATAATTGCATCAGTGTTCTCGGACCAGGAAAGATCTTCAGAAATGTGCACGCCCAGGAATTTGAAGCTCTTGACCCTTTCAACCATCGGCCCGTTGATATAAATGGGACTGTGGGTCCCCATCGAACTCCTCCCAAAGTCCACAATCAGTTCCTTGGTTTTGCTGGTGTTGAGGGCCAGGTTATTGTGTTGGCACCATATGGACAGTTGCTCGAACTCTCTTCTATACTCTGACTCATCCCCATCAGTCATACGTCCCACAACAGTGGTGAGCTCAGCGAACTTGATGATGGAGTTCACGTTGTGACTATTTAAATTAGATATCCTCTCATTATTTACATTCCAGTAAGCTTTGGCTCTGTCCATGTAATCTCCGCTCAAGGAGACATCTTGACATCTAGGGAGAGGTTGCAGAGGAGATTCACAAGGATGTTGCTTGAGGTGGAGTATTTCAGTTCTGAGGAGCGGCTGGGTTTGTTTTTCCTTGGAGTGGAAGGGAGGACCTAATTAAGAAATTAAAAAATGTGAATGGATAGGCAATATAGATAGAAGAAATTTTGCTAATGCAAAGGTGTCTAAAGTTAGAGCGCACAGGTTTATCATCAGGGTAGAAGATTTAGTGGGGACCTCTACAAGTATTTTCACCTACATGGTGATTGGAATCTGGTACACACTGCTGGATAGGTGTAATGACGAGAATGATGTACAGCATTAAGGAGTATCTGGACAGGCCTTGAATCACCAAGCCATAAAGGTCCAAGGGCCCAGGTGGTATTAATATAGAAGCAAGTTCATTGGTTGGCATGGACGTGATAGGCCGAAGAGCCTGCTTCTGTGGTGTATGACGTAGAAATTCTCTATCATTCCCATTTTTTATTGAATATCCTTGTATGCTGAGACTAGGAGAAACATCTTCACCACATGTACCCTGTCAATCCTTTTCAATATTATTTTATGTCCAATAAATTCATTCTTTCTTCAAAAGATCAAGAACCATTGATGCTACAGCATTTCTGCACCTCTGTCACTCATGTGGAAGGAGGTTTTGAGTTAGAATTGGTCAGATCAGCTGTCTCCATACACATTGCAATGCTAGATGTCATAATCTTAGTGGAGAACAATTGACAAACAATAACTTTGATTACTGCTCTATCTCATAAATCAATCTGCTTCTAGTGCCACTTGTGATTTCTTGGTGCGGTAATGCAGAGAATAATACAGAGAAAGCACAGAGAGTCTGATTTATTTAAGGATTTCCCCTGCAAAACAATAGGGAAACAAACGCATAACTGAGCCACTAGGATAAACCAGCATTAGAGTGTGGTCAAGGCTGCGTTGCTGGGAAGAAGCCATAGACAGCCAATGCCTCTACTGAGGCCAAGGCTGAAAGCTCACGATGCCAGTGCCTCTTTCTGCCCATAGATAATGAAGGACTGTGGCCCCACAGAGGCAAAGACTGAGCTGCCAGGATAGGCCAGAGACCACCAGCTCCACCTCTTCAAGCCCCAAAGCTGAGCCGCCAGGATAAGCCGGAGTCTGACAGTACTTCATCTTGAGGCAAGGGTGAACTGCAGAGAGAAGACTGAGATTACAACGCCTCCTCCTTTAAAACCAGGACCAGGATGATGAGACAAGACTAAGATCACCAGCACCTCTGCACATGCAGCTTGATGACAAGGCACAGAACCCTCATGCAGTCCTAGACTTTCTTGTCACTGTAAATAAAATATATCACGTGAATTCACCTCATTGCAAATGTCGGTCTGGTCACTGCCGATCCTGGTGCTACAGGTCCCTAGCAATGTGTTTCAAGCCCCCACCACTCTCTGTGTAAAGGAACCTGACCCGCACATCTCGATTAAAATTTCCCCCTCTCACCTATAGCTATGCCCTCTAGCTTTGGACATTTCCACACTGGGAAAAAGGTTCTGACTATCTACCCTATCAATGCCACTCATAATTTTAAGTATGTCCATCAAGAACCTCTGACGTTCCTGAGAAAACAATCCAAATTTATCCAACCTCTCACTGTAGCTCAAACCCTCCAATCCAGGGTATGATCCTCAAACCCTCCATTCTGGTATGATCCTCTGCACCGTCTCGAAAGCCTCCACATTCTCCTTCGTTTTTGTGTTACGAACTAATGGTCACTAAATACATTTCTTACCTCTTACCTGAATAGACAGATGTCAGCCAGGAACAGCTTGTTTAACTAGCTATTTTACTTCGGAGTCACGTGAGTGACTACGTGAAGAACCCGCCTCACGCTGGCAACGGCATGACGTCAACGCTGACGGCGGAAGGAGGAGCTGCAGTAAGGAGCAGCTCCTCGCAGCGGTCGGAACGGCCCCGCAGGTAAGTGCAGCAAAGTAGGGATGTTTTACGGATGCTGGGTAGGTCCAGCAGTAATAGTTATGTTAAATCAAGTCAGAGTCAAGTTAAGTGCTGGATAGCACAGATTATGAAGTAAAAGAAAATTCGCGGGTAAAGTGCTTCCTGGGGTGAAAAATAAATATACGGGAAAGCTAGTGCGGAGCCGGTTCCGATACCGGTGGCCGCAGATATACCCGTTAGCGAATTAGTTTCCAAAAATGATAACCACGGAGAGAAATGCTCCCGAAAATGAAAAAAAAAAAAAAAAAAAAAAAAAAAATCTGAGAGGCCCGTGGTTTTGATGACTCTGATATTGCAAGTCCTCCAGATAATTAAACTATGTGGAACTAATTATGGAGCATATGGAGAAAGTTCTCCAAATTATTATGAGACTAGGGTCATAGTACCCAGAAGGTTCCTAAAAAAGCCCTGAGGGGTTTAATTATTCTGAATATGGCTGTGGGGCCTAATTGGGAGTTGGAACTCCGGACCAGGATTTGGGCCGGAAGAAGTCTCATGGGATGAAATCCCAATTGATTTAGGGCTGCAGAAGGCAGACCCTGTTGATGGTGATTTGCATTGAAAGCACACCACAAAATAATAAAAAAGAAAAAGAAAAAAAAAAAAAAAAAAAAAAAAGGCCAAATGTGCCTGGGATAGCAAAAGAATTTGCTATATATGAAGGAAGTGGTGAGGCTATGGAAGAAAAACCTAGCTGCCAACATATATATATGGTATCTCACCAACTTCATGTTTCTGTGATGATTGAAATATTAAAATTGCACAGCACAAGAAATTGTGCCTCATTGGAAGTGCCTACGGTTTATCCGTTGATATGGGCATCCATGACCCCAAATATGAGAGCGTCAAGTAGTGAGGTTCAAAAATCCTCACAAATTATTCTGCTGCTATTATGGCTTTTGCGGAGATGGATAAGAAAAAAAAAAAAAAAAAAGAAAAAAAAAAGACGCTATTGTGCAATTCTTTCTATGAAATTTTGTATGAGGTAAATGGCTATTTGGCCCATTTTTCACCCAAGGTTTGCATACCTGTGTCGAGCAAGTGGTGTTTAAGCTCCTGGTTGTCTGTTTGGAGTAATCTGCCTAAATTATTAAAATTGGATGAAAAGCTAAATATTTTAGCTGCATGAAACCTTTGTCTTTGGACAAAAAGGTATTTTCGCCCAGAAGGGGATTTGATTTTGGAAATAGAGGCAGAAATATGTCAAGGAAGTCTTATTGTCCTGCACAGCCAAATACTTACCCGAATTGGGGGGGGAAAGGAGACCACCACGCTCATATGGAGAGGAATTAAAAGACTTGTTCTATGCTTAAAGAAACTGCGGATTAATCTCCAGTTAGAGGGAGATTACAAAAAGTTTATAAAGACTGGCTTAATATTACTTTTGATCGGTATATATTACAAGCAGTTTCATTAACCACTATTACTTTTAAAGAAGGGGTTAATCCTCCTGTACAGAATAAACCTGCTTATGTTTTCGTGTTTCTGCAATTGAAAAAGCAGAGATTAATGTCCAAATTGCCCAATTATCTAGAAAAGGGGTAATGGAAAAAACTTATGAACACGAGCATCAATTTGTTTTAATATTTTTAGAAGGAATAAAGATGGCGGTTGCAGAAGTATTCTGGACCTTACAGATCTAAATAAGTTTGTAGAATACAAACATTTTAAAATGGAGACATTGAATACTGCAAAAATATTTAATTCAGCAGGTTGTTATATGGCTAAGATTGATGAAAAGACGCCTATTATTCTGTACCTATGCATCAGTTTTCGGTGGTACTTAAAATTTAATTGGTTGGGACAATTATGGCAGTTAAGCTTTGCCAAATGGACTGAGTTCAGCTCTTAGACTCCTTACGAAACTGTTGAAACCAGTTTAGCCCAATTAAGAGCACAAATGCACATTATTATGGCTTATCTCAATGACATTCTGATCATTAGTGATTATCAAGAGTCAGCTGAGAACTCAGTTTCAGTTACTAAAGCTTTGTGGTAAGCTAGGGTTCTTGATTCATCCAATTAAGTCCTAGCTGCAGCCAGCACAAACAATTAACTTTTGGGGTTTGTAATTAACTCAGTGACTATGTTAATAACTTTACCAACAGATAAAGGCGATGATATTTTGGTAAGTTGTAATTATCTCATTCAAACCTTATCCTTCCATCCGAGAAATAGCGAAAACCATTGGTAAACTGGTAGCAGCGTTTCCTGCAGTAGAATTTGGTCCATTACATTATCAAAATCTTCGAAGGGACAAGATACGAGCTCTCAAAGAGAAGGCAGGCCACTTGACAGGCCTATGTAATTAACAAAAGAAGCTGTGTTGGAATTACAATGGTGGGTTAAAAAATGTCCCACAAGCTGCTAATAAATATCATGATTAAACAGCCTGAAATGGTTTTACAAACAGATGCTAGTGCTCTCGGATGGGGGGCAACAGATTCATCCTCCAATTGTGGAGGTAGATGAAAAAGCTCAAGAAGAAGCGTTTCTTCAACCTGATGGTATTAACTATTTGGAGTTATTGAGTGCTTTTATGGACTAAAAGCTTATTGTTGTGCTAAACAAGGTGTACATGTGTTAATACAGTTAGACAATAATACGGCTGTTGCATATATTTATCACATGGGGGGAGTTAGATCAGTATCATGTGATTGTCTGGTCAATAAATATGGTAATGGTGTATTGATCGCCAAATATGGATTTCAGCAAGCTACATTCCAGGTAAAGACAATGTGGAGGCAGATAAAAGATCAAGGATATTTAAAGATTATACGGAATGGATGCTTAAGCCAGCAATATTTAAAAATATTATACACCAAATTTGGGTTACCAGAAATTGACTTGTATGCATCAAGGCTTAATCATCAATTACCTAAATATGTGTCTTGGGAACACGATCCAGATGCAGTAGCAGTAGATGCTGTTTCGTTAAACTGGTGGAAATATGTTCTTTTTGCTTTTCCACCATTTGCTTTGATTCAGAGATGTCTGAAGAAGATAGAACAAGATTCTGCCTCTGGATTGTTGGTAGTTCCAAATTGGCCAACTCAACTTTGGTTCCCAGTAATGCTGAATATGATTAAAGAGCCATATATGTCGATTCCTAACTGTAGTGATATTTTGATTTGTCCAGTAACTAAAGAAATTTATCCATTATATGCATATATGAATTTATTAATCTACAGGTTTTGACCAGACCACTGCAGGAGCTGGGATTATCGGACAAAACGATGGAAATTATAGTCGCATCATGGCGAGATAGCACACAAAAACAATATATGACACATATTAAGTAATGGGAAGAATTTTGCACACAGTCAAATATTTCTTATGATATTGTGAATATTTCAAATGTTTTGGAATTCCTTGCCAATTTGCATTTTGAGCAACATTTAAGTTACAGTGCCATTAACACTGCACGCAGTGCCTTGTCATCCTATTTAGGACTTATGACTGATCAGAAATCAATTGGGTCACATCCATTAATATCTAGATTCATGAAAGGAATCTTTAACATTAATCCACCCAAACCAAGATACACAGAGATTTGGGATGTGAGCATTGTACTTACTCTACTTAGACAATGGACTCCAATTGAAGGGTTGACATTGGAAAGATTAACATTGAAATTAATAATGTTAATGTCACTGGTCTCAGCTCAAAGAGTGCAAACTTTACAAATGTTGCGTTTAGACTGTATGCATGTGACTACAGATAATATTGTGTTCTATGTTTACGAGCTGATCAAACAAAGCAGACCACGGAGATCTGGAGCAAAGGTAACCTTTCAAGCTTATCATATTGATCCTACTTTGTGTGTGGTTAGATATTTGAACCAATATATTAAAGTTACTGAGACTCTTCGAGGAAATGAAAAAACGTTAATGGTTACGCACAAAAAAAACCACACACAAGAGCTTCAGTTTAAACTATCTCAAAGTGGTTGAAACAGGTGTTGCTTTTAGCGGGAGTAGTAGACACTGATGTGTTCAAATCTCACTCCACCAGGGCGGCAGCTACGTCCGCGGCGAAGGGGCGGGACGTACCTCTCGAGCATATTTTAAAAGTCGCAGGGTGGAGTAGAGAAGAAACCTTTTCAAAGTTCTACAATAAACCTGTTCACACTATGACAAGCTTTGGACACGCGGTGTTGGGAGCACTATAATCACCTGCTTTGTTTCCTATTAATTGCTATAATCAGTGGTGTAGTCACTTCTATCTTTTATCGCTTGTAATCATTTCCCTCAGATATAAGGAGGGTTATTATATGGTCTTTAAAACCATTAAAAAAGTTAATTGTGAAATGATCTAACATTAGTCTGGTTTCTCATGTATGTGTTTACTTAGCCGGACTGTCGTACGGATTAATTCTACGACATAAAAAACACAGAAAGCTTTAAAATCTTCACGTAGTCACTCACGTGACTCCGAAGTAAAATAGTAAGATTAAACAAGAACTTACCAGTTCGAAGTTTGATCGTTATTTTATGAGGAGTTACGATGAGGGATTACGTGCCCTCCACTCCCACCCTCATAAAATAAATGATCAAATGGTAGTTCTAAGTCTTTTATGAGCCTTACTATGTTACTCCGGCTTTTGGTGTTCTGTGTTTTTCATGCCGCTGCTTTGAAGTATGCCGTTGCCAGCGTGAGGCGGGTTCTTCACGTAATCCCTCATCGTAACTCCTCATAAAATAACGATCAAACTTCGAACTGGTAAGTTCTTGTTTAATCTAACTATTATAATTGGTAAATTCACCATTGTTCTTTATGAGAAACTACACGTTGAATCTGACCTAACGTTTTCAGTGCTTCACCAGAATATGTTTTCAGTTTCAACATGCCATTTGTTAATGACATTCTATTAGAAATTAGGTGCAGGAGTAGGCCATTCAGCCCTTTGAGCCTGCACCGCCATTCAATATGATCATGGCTGATCATCCAACTCAGTGTCCTGTACCTGCCTTCCCTCCCCTGATCCCCTTAGCCACAAGGGCCACATCTAACTCCCTCGTAATATAGCCAATGAACTGGCCTCAACTACCCTCTGGGGCAGAGAGTTCCAGAGACTCACCACTCTCTGTGTGAAAAAAGTCTTTCCCATTTCGCTCTTAAAGGATTTCCCCCTTATCCTTAAGCTGTGACCCCTTGTCCTGGACTTCCTCAACATCGGGAACAATCTTCCTGCATCTAGCCTGTCCAACCCCTTAAGAATTTAGTAAGTTTCTATAAGATCCCCTCTCAATCTCCTATATTCTAGAGAGTATAAACTGAGTCTATCCAGTCTTTCTTCATAAGACAGTCCTGACATCCCAGGAATCAGTCTGGTGAACCTTCTCTGCACTCCCTCTATGGCAATAATGTCCTTCCTCAGATTTGGAGACCAGAACTGTATGCAATACTCCAGGTGTGGTCTCACCAAGACCCTATACAACTGAAGTAGAACCTCCCTGCTCCTATACTCAAATCCTTTTGCTATGAAAGCTAACATACCATTCGCTTTCTTGACAGCCTGCTGCACCTGCATGCCTACTTTCAATGACTGGTGTACCATGACACCCAGGTATCGCTACATCTCCCCTTTTCCTAATCGGCCACCATTTAGATAATAGTCTGCTTTCCTGTTTTTGCCACCAAAATGGATAACCTCACATTTATCCACATTATACTGCATCTGCCAAACATTTGCCCACTCACCCAGCCTATCTAAGTCACCTTGCAGTCTCCTAGCATCCTCCTCACAGCTAACACTGCCCTGCAGCTTAGTGTCATCCGCATACTTGGAGATATTGCCTTCAATTCCCTCATCCAGATAATTAATATATATTGTAAATAGTTGGGGTCCCAGCACTGAGCCTTGCGGTACCCCATTAGTCACTGCCTGCCATTGTGAAAAGGACCCGTTTACTCCTACTCTTTGCTTCCTGTTTGCCTGCCAGTTCTCTATCCACATCAATACTGAACCCCCAATGCCGTATGCTTTAAGTTTGTATTGATTCCTGTAGTAGACATCCTCTGCCATAATCAAGCCATGAGCAACTAGAATGAATAATGGGAGCAGCTGGAGGAATTCAGTGGGCAAAGCAGTGTCTAAGAAGGGAAATGGACAGTTTATGTTTCAGGTGGTGAAAGAGGGGACCTCTAAGTCTTCTAAGAGGACTTACTTTGAAGGGAATCTGCAGAGGAGCAGTGAAGTGTAGACACAAGAGACTGCAGATGCTGGAATTGTGGCAAAATCGTAAAAAAGACAAACTACAGCTTTGTGGGTTCTTAATGTTGTAATGCAGATTATTTGGTATTCTGTGAAGAGAACATAGAGAATTCTAAAATGGGTGTCTGGTTTAAGCAAGGTTCATCCTAGTTTATGTGCATGCACACAGAGCATTGTCACACTTAGATTACCTACACCAGTAAGGTTTCTGTGCTCTTCTTCTTAAGCAAGTTTCATTAAATATGGTGCCAGAATTTGCAAAAACCAAACTCGGTCTCAAAGAAGTCCTTTGCAGTTGCAACAAACTATTCCACTTTTGTACTCCATTCTTCTAACTATAAAGGCTTCAGTTTACCCTCATAGTAGCTTGCTGTACTTACATGCTAACTTACTGTTTCATGCACAAAACAAAAATGCACAAATAGATCAATAACAAATAAATCAATCACAAATAAAAATAAATCTCAGCAATGGTGTCCACAAAAATGCTTGTTTGCCTGCTTGTCTAATGCTCTTTAAGGGGGGAATGGGTGACATTCTTACCAGCATAGGTCCAATACAAGCCCACTGCAATGTGGTTTACTCCCAACTACCCTCAGAAATGCTAAAGCAAACTATCCAGCTCAAATGCCCGACCATTAAACATTGGCCTTGCCAGAAACACCTACGTCCAGTAGAAGAACAAAACTAACGCTGAAAACCAATGCACCAGCACAAAAAGTAATCAAAAAGATAAATGGAATGTTGGCCATCTCAAGGGAGCTGAGTACAAAGGAAAATAAGTCTTGTTACAGTTGCATGGAATCTTTGATAGAGGACTGCTCAGAGATTTGTATACCACATCTGAAGAAGAAGAAGAAGAAGAGCATAATGCAGAGAGAGCAAAATAATGAGGGTTAAGATTTGAGGATTGGTTGCAAAATCGTTTTTTTCTTTTAACAAAGAAGAAAGAGGTGATCTAACCAAACTGCTTAAAATAGTAAGGATATGACAGCATTGATAGAGAGAAAAAAAAAATTCTAATGAGACTATCCAGAAGAAAGAAAAATAAAGTTAAACTTTGAGGCAGGCCAATAAAGAGTTACTCAGAGAGTACTTTTGCACATAAATGGCATTGAAAATATAAGCCTGTCTCCTCCAAAAAATTGTTAATGCCTTTTGTTAGATTCTACTTTGATACTGATTACTTTATTAAGTTAAGTATCTGGGGCTATGTCAATTGGCGTTAGTCTTAACACACTTTATCCCATCTAAAGTTAGAAGCTGAATCTACAACGATCTGGCAAGTATGTGTTTGCTGTGCTAAGTCAGTAGCAGGAGGCTTTACTCAGGAGGAAATGGATCACTCTGTTTGAGAGTCACCTATGAAGTAAAGCACATTGCTACATCTATAGTGCTCCAGTGGTTAGATGGCCTGATATGATTTTTGATTAAAGGCAGACATTTGGAAGTGAGATTCAGGATTTGAGTTTCTGAACACCTAATCCTGTTTCCTTGAATCATAGGAAGATATGAACACAATAAAGGAGGAGCAGTAATACAAACATTTGGCCCGCTCTCACATGCAGGGCATAACCCTCGATTCCCTGATCTTTCAAAAATGCAACATCTTTTATTTAAATTGTGATCTGCCCTCCATATCCCTCTGTGGTAGACAATTATAGAGATTCATTGATTTTTGTAAAAGTATCCCACAGACCTCAATTTTAAATGATCACTCCTAACGTTTTATCTCTGTCCTCTCCTTTGATATTGTCCCACAAATGGAAAGATCTTAATGTTTCTCCTGTCATGCCCTTTAAAGATCTTACATGTTCAAAAGCAATCCCTCTTTCTTCTAAATTCCAAAGAAAACAGATATAATATTCTCATGATAGGAGAATCTTTTAGCCTGTGAATCTCCTGTGGATTGCCTCTAGTGCCAGTACATCCTTTACCTAAATACGGGGATTAGCGCTGTGCACAGTACTCCAGCTGTGATCTAATAAACACCTTATACAAATCCTTCCCTTTTTCTAAACTCCAAACTGCATGCAATAATGTGCTATTTGTCTTCCTTACCACTTTCTGGATTTGTCTGCTATTTTTTTATGATAAGTGCAGAAATAATAACTAACATGCGTGGAAAGGAACTGCAGATGCTGGTTTAAACCGAGGATAGACACACTAAGCTGGAGTAACTCAGTGGGTCTGACAGCATCTCTGGAGAAAATGAATAGGTGATGTCTTGGATCGAGACTCTTCTTTGGTAGATGTAGAATAAAGTGTGCCTTGCAAATCAACCACAAATTAAAGTGGATATAATATGGAAGGTAGCAAAATGTAAACCAGTGTTGGGCATTTAACTACAGGTCCATCTTCACTCTTTGGTCAATTCTGTACGTTGAAATAAAGCAGAAAATATTGAAAACACTCAACAGGTCAAGCAGTATCTGTGGAAAGAGAGTTACTCTGACCTGGATTCCAGATCTGAAATGTGAATTGTTGTTCTTTTCACAGAGTCTGGCTGATCTGTGAAATGTTGCAATATTTTCTGTTTTTATTTCATATTTCCAACATCAGCAGTTTTATTTTAATTTTCATGTACTGTATATTCTTATGCCATTCCGATGCCATTATTTATCTCGCTGCAACCTCGCTGTGATATGATTCTCTCAATTGAACTTATATAAGAAACTATTTTTAAAGATAGCAAACGCTGTTCCTATCTTATCCATTACTGAGCTTTCCATGACTGCAAATTATCTTGCTTCAATTGTGGTAGCAAAGCAAATAAGAATCTAGTTTCCTGCTTAATGTTATGTTTCTCCCTCCATGACACAATGAGGCCACAATAACAAAGAGCAAAACTTCCAAATATTACAAAATAAGAATTTTTGGACCAGAGAGATTAAAAAAAATACTGCTAACCTCAAATTGTCTTAAAATATTTTCACAGCTGCATTAAGGCTCAGAAGTGGTTTTGACTCCTCGTGCCTAACTTTTGAATGAAATGCATTAAAGCAAATAAATATTCCTGATGGTAGTTAATCGCTGCCTAGGCTGTTCTCTGCAAAGGGCTACCAAATGGCGCTTGCACATGGCCTCAGGCTAATGCAATGAAAGATCATTAGAAGACGCAATGTTTCCAACACTAAGAGAGAACAAAGTTGGCAGGAATATGTTATTGAAAGGATGAGGTCTGAAACACAAGGCAAATAATATTGGTGCCATGAAAACTTTTGAAGTTTTGTGGCTCTGCGAAGAGCACAGTCTGTCTTTTATTAACTCACATTATTGGAAAAAAACGGGGCTGCAAAGTGGCAGAGCCAGTAGAGCCATTGCCACACAGCACCAGAGACACGGGCTTGTATCTGACCTCAGGTGCTGCTTGTGTGCTGTTTGCACTTTCTCCCTGTGACACCTCCTCCCATATCCCACCCTGGTTGGGATGAACCTGGTTTAGTGATAAAAGATGGAGGACATTGGTGACAAAGAGGGGCGAATAGAAAATGGGATTATTATAGATTTAGTGTAAAGCAGAGGTCGGCAACCTACGGACCCCTAGGAGAATGCGGCCCACAATCCGAAATCATCCGTCCCGCAGGCTGTTTTTCTCCCCCAAAATCATCCGGCTCGCAGGCAGATTTTTTTCCACATAATCATCCAGCCCGCCGAGCACCTCCCCCCCCCCCCCCCACAAGCACAGACGAGCGTGGCTGAGTGTGGCTGTGCGCTTCCCCGAGCACAGCCGAGCACTTACCCAAGCGCGGCCGAATGCCCCACCGAGCGCGGCCGAACGCTGGCTGTACCGCATCCTGCGCAGAGCCGCCGGCACGGCCATGCACCTTCTGTGAACACGTTTAAGAAAGAACTGCAGATGCTGGAAAAATCGAAGGTTGACGAAAATGCTGGAGAAATGCTGGTGAGACATGCAAGAATTGCATGAGGCTGCCTCACCCGCTGAGTTTCTCCAGCATTTTTGTCTACCTCTGTGAACATGTGATTTGGTGCATGCCATCTGAGGTGGGATGGGGGCGGGATCCATGTGTACACGTGATAGATGTGGCCCTCCATCCGCTCATAGACATGCGTCCCGGCCCCTATGCAGAACAAGGTTGCCGAACCCTGGTGTAAAGAGTGGTTGATGGCCAGCATGGACTCAATGGGTCATCCAGGCCTGATTCACTGCTGTGATTCTATGACTTAAATCTTAACTAGCTACAGAATTAAATAGTATAAAGGTCTGGAGGTTTGTCAAAAATGCATGAAATAGGAAAGGAATAAATATAGGCTAAAGTTAAAATCACCACGAAGCCCCACTGTGAGATCATTATCAACAGTGAGGTCTATTGATGGATCTTAACATCTTTTTAAATTTAAATGTTTCATGTCTGATTTAATATTGAGTAAGCATGTTTCTTAATCTTCTGGGCATTAAACTACAGATGTTGCACAGTTAGCGGCTTATGTGGAAATTACATTTCTGTTTTTTTTCGATATAAATGTGCTCATGTGTTTTGCTAGCTTAATTCTGTGACCAGTCCACAAGCTCTGAGGTACAGTGGGGTAATAATATGGCTTTGCAGTCAATAAGACACCTCTATGAGTATCACCCCCGACATTGTTTTGGTTGCACTACATACTTTGGTTTTGCACTATTAAAGTTCCGGTTACCTAGTATTACTTATTATTAATTTATTGTATTATAAATTATTGTACATGTGCTTTGTGTTATTATGTTAATGTGCATGTTAAGTTGTAGCAAGTACGGATTTCAATGTTCTGTTTCAGGTGTAAATGACAAATTTACTTCGGAGTCACGTGAGTGACTACGTGAAGACCCCGCCAGCCCGCGTGTGCGTCATGACGTCTAATGCATGGCGCACGACTGGCTGGCAGGCGCGCTGCTCCTCCAGCGGTAAGTTTCAAAACCTGAAGGTAAGTCTCGAACTTAATTTCAGGCTGTGTTTTGTCTTTGCAGGAAGCTCGCTACAGAGCTCCTGCTGGATGTCGTTCCGGGGAATCCCGACTCCGCAAGAGGAACCCAGCTCGGGGAAACCCTGAAGCAGAGACTGCAGGTATCCCAGCTCCGTGAGGGGAACCCAGCTCGGGGAAACCCCGAAGCGGAGACACCAGTATCCCGGCTCCGCGAAGCGCTCTCGGCTCGGGGAACGTTCTCAGCTCAGGGAAACCCCGAAGCGGAGACTGCGGCAAATCCCGGCTCCACGAGGGGAACCCACCTCAAGGACAACCCAGCTGTGGAGGCCATGGAGCCGCACGGGAAAGCCGACCATGTAGACTGCTGGTTGTGGAAGCCACG
Organism: Okamejei kenojei; assembly: GCA_035221665.1. NCBI lineage: Eukaryota > Metazoa > Chordata > Chondrichthyes > Rajiformes > Rajidae > Okamejei > Okamejei kenojei. The sequence goes on along the minus strand of CM069134.1, from coordinate 102,887,792 downwards.
GGGTATACCGGCCCCGTGGTAAATGCCGGTTCGGCAGGCCAGTGAACATCGGACAAGTCCGGCCAGGAGTCGCCTCCTGCAGTGGGAGTGTTTTCCGGCCAGAGCATCTCATGGGAGAGATGCTCCACCTGACACTCCAAGGTATGGTCCATGGATGGGGCCATATCAGCGCAGGTCTTGTCGGGGACCTGCAGCAGCACCTGCATTATATCTCTCTCTCTGAGGAGGGGAGCGTAGGCAGTCAGTGTGTGGCTGACTCCAAATTCGGAAGCATGTCTGTGGAACATACTGGAGTGCATGTGTGAGGTCAACAATTCTGTCGTGCCATCAAGGGCGATACCCACACATACGGAGGAGCCGCTGCAAGGAAGAACTGGCGTCCAGCCTATGGCAGAAAACCTGGAGTTTGGTAAGCATTAATGACCTCACGTTCCCACAGGTACAAAGTGCCGGCTGAGAACAATGCTATCTGGGGAGACTATGGATCGCGAGGCCACTGATGCCCAGCCACTGAATCTTCCTCTTGGAGAAAAGCCTCACCGTTGCGGTGACTACATCCCGATGCCTCCGTCGGCATTAAGTAGTTCACTGGAGCTGGTGGCAGCTTGAAAGCTGATTCCCTGGGTAGAGACTTTAGGCCAATGCCCAAGCCGGCCCTGGGGGGAAAAGTGCAATCCACGCACCCCAGTGGTCCTATCCTCCAAATTCAAGGATGGAGTCAGAACCCGAGGACGGAAGCAGAACTCACATCAGGAGCCTTTGGGTGTACCATAAGACCAACAACAACCATGGAGGTAGGTGGGTCTAGTTCTTTCCAAAACACGGGGTGTGTGGACTAGTTATGTGTGGTAATAGGTTACACTGTTTTGCACGAATGTCGACGAATAACAGTTTGGGTATACAAACAGATATCCAAGCAAGCAAATGTGGATAATGTTAGGTCACCCGTGATTACTCACATTCACATGTGCAGTATAATTTTATTAATGGGAAACTTTGTTATTGTCTAATAACAGATATTCCATAGGATACTTTATGGCATGCATCGATCTCAAAGATGCATACTATTCAGTTCCCATTCACTGGGTTCACTGAAGTCATTGGAAATTTAGCTGAGCAACGATGGCAGTTAAGTGTTGCGAAATGGGCTAACTTCAGCTCCCCGGTGGGTCACCAAATTATCAAGTCAGTGCTGGGCTGCTCAAAGCTCGAGTATACACCTTTATGGCCTATCTGAATGATATTCTAAAATGCTAAATCTTGCCAAATTAGCTGTTTCAGCCATTAAACTCATATTTTTAGAATTAGGGTTTTGCATCCATCCAGTAACATTTAAGTTGATACCAACTAGAATTATAGATTGCAATGTACCTTTAACTATTAATTGTCTGTGACTCCGCTCTGGGGCTAGAGATGGTGGCCAGCGTAAATTGGCAATTTGGTGGTTGTTAAGTACCATGTTGGTCAATTTAATCAGAGCTATGCTGTTACCAGCTGAAGCTATAAGTCACAATGATGGACAATCAGTATTCAGCATTGCTCCAGCACTTTTGGTCACTTTTACCTTCAGTTATGTTACAACTGTTGCTCGGGTTCAAAAATGGGGAATTACTATCCCATCTCTAGTCGCAGAGGCGGATGGGATGTGCATGAGTTACCAGTCCATCAGTTATGTGGTATCAACTACCTAATCACTAGGTGCATTCTATGGGTTAAAGGCTTATTGTGCGAATATGCATATTTGCATGCTCACCTGCAAGTTGACACACTACGGTGGTGGCATACTTTAATCACATGGTTCAATTAAGTGAATATCTTGTGATAGTTTACCTAACCTCATTTGACGCTGGTGTATCATCATGTAAATCAATGACAGCACAATGAATGTTGGATCACACAATATTTAATGGCATTATGCATTGATGGAACACCAAATATCGATTTATTTGCATCTAGTCTCAATCAACAGTGCAAGATTATCTGGCATGGCGGCCATTCTCAGGGGCAGTGGCGATGGATGCATTCTCACTACACTGGGGAAGAATGTTCGTTATGTCTTCCTCCATTTTGCCTCATCAGTCGGTGATTGCTTGAAAACCAGCAAGACTCCGCCTCAGGCTTGATAGTGCCTCCACAGCCATGGATCTTCCCATACTGCAAATGATAACAGAGCCTTTTATGGCTGTTCCCAAACGCAGAAACCTGCTGGCTTACCCCATGACTGGGGAGAACAATCCTCTGCATGAGCGAATCAAGTTGTTGGGTTGCAGACTATGAGAAGACCTTCCTGGGGTACGGACTGTCAGGTTGTAGTGTGGATGTAATTACAGCGGCCTGAAGAGATAGTACCAAGGTACAGTGCATCTCGTATATCAAGGAATGAAGTGTCCTGTTCACAGTCCTATATATTGTATGACGCGTTATGTATAACAGATGTCTTGGTATTCCTCTCAAAGCTATATTTCAAGAGAGATGGTATATATATTGTGCCACTAGTGCCTTGTTGTCATGCTTCCTGCTAGGGTCGGGACACCACGCAGTCGGGCCTCGACTTCTGATATCCAGATTATGAAGGGCATCTTCAACTAAAAATTTCCCAGGCCCAGTTACTCAGAGATATGCGATGGTTATGTCCTGCTGATGCTGCGTCGCCTGTGGGCTCCAGCTACATTCCTGTCCTCGGTCTATTCAATTACTAGGTGCTTATCCTCTTGACACTGGGTTCAGTGCAATGGGCCAATCGTTGTCCAACTACGATTGGATAGGATAGGTACAGCGCTCTCTCTCTCTCCCCCCACCAGGGCTGCTACAAGTTCAGCAGTGAGGTTTGTGTATGTTTCACTGGATCTCATCCTAGTGGCTGTAGGATGCTCAACCTAGTGAAATTACATACGAGTATAACTAACCCGTTTGTCAGACCAAGGGTATTTGCCAACACTATTTTAGGTTCTATATTTTTTTATTCCTCCTGGATGAGTGGGATAACTATTGTCATCATTAGATAGCACCAGCATGTTTCAATCTATGTTGTGCTTATTGAGTTTCACTCATCCCTGGTCAATTGGTGCAGTGTGTGACGCGCGATTCATTTCCACAGCATTAAATCACAGAGCTTTGAATTCTTCACGTAGTCACTCACGTGACTCCGAAGTAAAATAGTAAGATTAAACGAGAACTTACCAGTTTGAAGTTTGATATTATGAGGAGTTACGATGAGGGATTACGTGCCCTCCACTCCAAACCCTCTATCATAAAGGTCAGCTGGTAGTTCTAGTTTCTCGAATCTTACTATATTCAGTTCAACAACTGTTATCTGTAATTTCACACCGCTGTTTTGAAGATTGACGCGCATGCAGGCTGGCGGGGTCTTCATGTATTCCCTCATCGTAACTCCTCATAAAATAAAGATCAAACTTCAAACTGGTAAGTTCTCATTTAATCTTACTATTAAACATTTAGTAGCATCTTGAAAATTGCCAATTTTCCATCCCAAGCTAAGATCTCAAATTAGGACCAGGCTTCAATACCCAAACAAAGGGAGAAGAAATGTAATTTAAAACCAAATTGATGGAGGAACTAACAAGTTAAGCAATATCTGGAGTGGTAAATGGACAGCTGACATTTCAGGTCGAGATCTTTCTTCAGACTGAAGGAGTAGGGGGTGGTGGGGATGGAAGCTGGAAAAGGGAGGGGCAAACAATAGGTCGATACAGGTGAGGGGAGGGAGGCAGATGGGTGGAGTAAGTGGAAAAGCCTCATGGTGAAAAGGAGACAAAAGGATGTCAGATAAGGAAAGAAGAGGAGCGAAATATAAAGTTGAAGGAAGGAATATTGGAAGTTCAGGGAAGAGAAAGAGGGGATAAAAGGAAATATGGAAATCCAGGATGGGAGAGGCAGCTGGGTGTAGGAATTGACAAAAGTTAAGCAGATGGATGGAGTAAATAACAAAGGCTCAGCCTTTGTGAATAAATATGCATGATTATACAAGACTAGACCAAGTGGGACCCGTCGGTCCCATGTTCACATGGGAGGTTTGGTCCCCCAACGCAATATTCCACCTCTCCACTAATTCCAATATTGGTGGCCAGTGGGGGGAGGGGGGCTTCTGGAGTGCTAGTATGGGTGTTATGGGCTGGTTTCCAGAGGACTAGTATGGACATTGTGGGCTGAATGGAATCTTGGGCTGGCAGCTCAGTCACTCAGGGCTGGCGGCTCAGTCACTCAGGGCTGGTGGGCTGGCAGCTCAGTCACTCAGGGCTGGCAGTTCACTCATGGCTATTGCTTGAAATTGCATTTCAGGCAGTGTGCAGGCCAGCAAACTCAATTTTACTTCGGAGTCACGTGAGTGACTACGTGAAGAGAAGCCCCGCCAGGCGCATGCGCGTCATTACGTCCGACGCATTGGCGCACCAACGGGCTGGAGAGCTCAGCTCCACCAGCCGTAAGTAGTAACCTGCAGGTAAGTCAATGTTAAACCTTCCCTGCGAGTATTTTTAAAAACGCTGTAAGTCTGGCTCGGAGAGCCAGCTAGAGTTAGTGATATGGAGGTATTGAAAATATAAATTGCTGTAGTGGAGCGGAACGCGCGGGGACCGCGGTTACCACTCATAGATCGGTCGGGAGATAATGGCTGCACTAAAGCCGGCTCCGCGATAACTGCTATATAGATCAGGTTTGGAGATAACGGCTGCGCTAATGCCGGCTCCAATACCGGCTATTGTTTCTACTGGCAGTTCAACTGCCTCCATCAGTTTCCAGTGCTTCAGGGCACTCAAGCTACTCCACCAGGGAGGAATGCCAAAACAAAGTACTCTCAGGCTCATTTTATCTCATGAGTCTGATGATGTGGAAGGCTGCCCTCCTTTTAATGTAAAGGTATGGGGACGGCTCAACCAAATGGGAAAATGCTCCAAATTTAAAGAGCCATGTAAAATGTCAATCGGGGTCGAATGCCCCTCGGATTCCCCACACAGCCTCTCGCAGAGGTCCATACAGCAAAGAAGAAAACACCGCTTATGGATACCAGTGGGAATCATCCTCTCCAGCACCTTGTTTAGGGCTGGAAGAGACCTCCCTAGAGCATGACTCGGGAGAAGCCAGGGTAGGAGGAATCTGACCCTGAAGCTGCTGTCACTGCTTTTGTGCACACACCAGAGTACATGAGCCATGCTCCAGGTGTCCCGGATGTAGCGTTAAACTTTGCTAATCCGGAAGAGACTGGTGAGGCTATCGAGAAAACTATAGCCGCCAATGTTAATTACATGGCTTCTCACCAGCTCCAGGATGCGATTATGGAAGAAACAAGATATAAAACACCTGTTAATTGTGCGTCGCTCAAAGTGCCCACCGTGAACTCTGCTATATGGGCACAAATGAGTGCAACGATACGTGGACAAGAAATCATGTTTCAGCGGGTCCTCAAGTTGGTGACAGCAGGTATCACTGCATTTGGAAAAATGGTCCAGAGGGGGCACTAATGTATGGCCCACAACAAGATATGCTGGCCCTGTTCTGCAATGCATATTTTGAGGTCAACTGCATAAGAAACATAGCTATAAGCCGATGCTGAACCCAAAATTTGCAGCTTTGTGTAGGTCCACCAATATCCAAGCACAGATTATTTATTTGGGGTGCACCTCCTCAAACAAGTCAAGGACCTGGACTTGAACATGCCAAAACAATCTGTCTCATGAAGACATACGTCCCTTCTGCCAGGATGCCAGCTCGCAGGTCGTTTTCAGCGCGAAAGGTGATGGATCCAGGGGCAGGGCCAAGCAGAGTGGGGCCAGTGGGACGACGGTATTGCTCAACTGTGAATCCCAGCTACAACCCCAATATGGGAAGAAGGAGTCAAGGCCGACTGTAGAGGTACAGGTGATTCATTCTGTCCAGGATAAGATTTCTGGGGAACAACCTCCGGTTGGGGGTAGGTTGAAATTGGTTATGATGAATGGTGCTGCATAACATCTCATCGGTTTATACTAGACACTGTGTCAAGCTCGAATAGAGTTTATGTCAGGAATTGATCCGCCTGTACAGAATATGCCTAATAGAGTATTGGGGTTTTCTGCACCACAAACTCAGCAGGTAAAAGAAGAAATTACAGTTTTGTCCCAAAAAAGGGGTAATTGAGAGGACGACAAACTATCCTCAACAATATGTGTCCAATATATTAGCCAGACAGAGACTAAATGGGGGATGTAGTCATTCGGGACCTAAACCAGTTAAATTCCTATGTTCAGTATAGGCATTTTTAAAATGGACACCTTCAATACTGCGAAACGGCTGTTATCACAAGGCTGTTATATGGCAACTATAGATCTGAAAGATGCATATTATTCAGTACCAATTCATCATCAGTATCGGAGATACTTGAAATTTAGTTGGATGGGACAGCTGTGGCAATTTAAAGCATTACCCAATGAGTTAACCTCAGCTCCTAGGCTATTCAATAAGTTGTTAAAACCAGTGCTGGTGCTACTTCGGGCCCAGAATCACATGGTAATGACTTATCTAGATGATATTTTAATCATAAGCAACACTCAGGAGACAGCTGAGGAATCGGCTTCAGCAACCAAATACCTGTTTGAAAGGTTAGGATTTCTGGTCCATCCAACCAAATCCAAGTTAGAACCATCGTAAAAAAATGATTATTTGGGATTTGTCATTAATTCAGTTGATATGTCAGTGACTTTGCCTACAGTCAAGGCTGTAGAGATCAGAGAGGTCTGTACTAGTCTCGCTGAAAAACAATATCCCTCCATTCGGGAAGTAACTAGTTTTATTGGTAAATTGGTGGCAGCTTTCCCTGCTGTGCAGTTTGTACCACGGTACTATCAAAGTCTGCAACAAACTAGAGAACTAGCATTTAAAGAACATGCAGGTCATTTTGATAGACCTATGCAGTTACCAACCAGAGCCATAGCTCAATTACTATGGTGGATTATCAATATTGTATAAACTACCAAAAACATTTTGATTCAGCAACCTTCAGTGCTTTTACAGACAGATGTGAGTGCTGCCGGATGGGGAGCTACGGACAGCGAGTCTAGCTGTGGTGGTAGATGGAGTGTGCAAGAGGATTTAATCCTGCACAGGCATGGTATAAATTACTTAGAATTGCTAAGTGCATTCTATGGATTAAAAGCTTATTGTTCAACAATGAATAATTTACATGTTCAACTCCAGATTGATAATACCACGGCTGTGCCATATATCAATCACATGGGAGGAATAAGGTCAGTATCATGTGATAATCTGGCTAACCTCATGTGGCACTGGTGTGTTTCCAGAAACATCCGGGTCTCAGCTATCTACCTACCAGGTAGAGATAATGTGGTGGCAAACAACAGGTCACAAATATTTAATGACAACATAATGGATGTTAAATCCTGATGTTTTGAAAGTAATTGTCAGCCGGTATGGTTTGCCAGATATTGATCTGTGTGTATCCAGGCTAAATCACCAATTGCTAAATATGTTTCATGGGAACCAGATCCAGGAGCAGTAGTGGTGGATGCATTCTCACTACATTGGGGACATGCATTCATATTTCCCCATTCTGCCTGATTAGGCAATGACTCACCAAAATAGAGCAGGACTCTGTCTTAGGCATTTTGGTGGTTCCGGACTGGCCTACACAGCCATGGTTCCCATTGGTGCTCAGAATGATGACTCAGCCATTCATGACTGTCCCCAACTGCAGTAATTGTTGGTGCATCCAGTAATAGGAGAAAGTCATCCGTTACATGCATATTAATTTGTTAATCTGCAGGTTCTGACCAGATCGTTCAAAGGCCTTGGACTGGCAAATAGGACCATGGATGTGATAACTGCAGCTTGGAGAGATAGCACTAAGAAACAATATGTATCCTATATTAAGAAATGGGAGATGTTGTTTGCAGTCAGATATATCTTATCATACTGCAAGCATACTGGATGTATTGGAGTTCCTTGCTACATTGCATTTTGATGAACACTTGAGTTATAGTGCTATTAATAGTGCTCGGAGTGCTTTGTCCTCCTATTTAGGGCAGTTTCAGAACAACGACCCATCGGGTCATCCATTAGTGTCCCGATTCATGAGAGGAATCTTTAACAAAAATCTTCCTAAACCTAGATATACAGAAATCTGGGATGTCAGTATTGTTCTCACACTGCTTCGGCAATGGGCTCCAATTACGTCATTGTCTTTTCAGAAGTTAACACTATCAGCGCAACGAGTGCAAATATTGCAAAAGTTACGACTAGATAGCATGTATTCTTCTGCAGATAACATTACGTTTTATGTGTATGATTTAAATTCTCATGGTAAATGGTAGGGAATTGAGGAATGCTGTGGAACAGAGGGATCTAGGAATAACTGTGCATAGTTCCCTGAAGGTGGAATCACATGTAGATAGGGTGGTAAAGAAAGCCTTTGGTGTGCTGGCCTTTATAAATCAGAGCATTGAATATAGGAGTAGGGAAGTAATGTTAAAATTGTACAAGTCATTGGTAAGACCAATTCTGGAGTATGGTGTACAATTTTGGTCACCTAATTATAGGAAGGATGTCAACAAAATAGAGAGAGTACAGAGGAGATTTACTAGAATGTTGCCAGGGATCCAGCAACTGTGTTACAGAGAAAGGTTGAACAAGTTAGGTCTTTATTCTTTGGAGCGCAGAAGGTTAAGGGGTGACTTGATTGAGGTCTTTAAAATGATGAAAGGGATAGACAGAGTTGACGTGGATAAGTTTTTCCCATTGAGGGTAGGGAAGATTCAAACAAGAGGGCATGACATGAGAATTAAGGGACAGACGTTTCGGGGTAACGTGAGGGGGACTTTAGACTAGCATAGAAGACCAAAGAATGGATACAAATGGCAATGATTATAATTACTCACATGCACTATTATAATTCATTCTGAATACAAATATTCCTTGAAAATGAATAGGATCATCAGGATGCAGTTATGTAACATTGAAAATTTAATGTGTCCTGCATCACAATAAAAAGTACAGTGGTATGAGAAAAAATGTGACAATTTAAAAATAGCTCAATATATTTTAAGTTCAAAACATTGTTGTCATTTACACTATGGGGCAACACGTGGCTCAGGATCACCATTTATCTCCATGGCAAGACTCCATTTACTGATGGAAAGTGTGGCAACTCAGTAAATGAATTAACACTTTCTCGTTCAACATTGATCAGATATACACATAGTGGAAAGATGATGTATCCATGGCAACACTTATTTGACTCTACCTTTAGCATTTGAAGTTCAACTCTCCAGCTAATGCTGTTGAATATACTTTCACAACACAAGGGAAATCTTCCCTCTCCAACTCATCCACACACCTCTACTCCATCCATAGCTATCTCCCTCATTTCTATTTAAAGGTGGCATCAAATATTTACGGGTTAATTGCCAAATATCTCTTCTAGATTTGTGCTTGTTCGATATGTTTTTGTTTTTTTCCATTATTACAGATTAAGACAAACTGCCCATGCAGAGGAGAGGAGAAGAGCCCTCAACTGGTGACCATTTAGTTTAGTTTAAAGATAGAGTGTGGAAACAGGCCCTTTGGCCCACTGAGAGCGGGCCAACCAGAGATCCCTGCACACTAGCACTATCCTACAAACTAGGGACAATTTACAATTTTACTGAAGCCAATTAACTCACAAACCTGTACGTCATTGGACTGTGGAAGGAAACCAGAGCTCCCAGAGAACACTCACACAGTCACCGGGAGAACGTACAAACTCTTCATAGTCAGGATCAAACCAGGTCCCTGGCACTGTAAGTCAGCAATTCTACCACAGCACCACCATGCCACTCTTCAGCAACTCTTCAAGTGGAACTTCACAAACAGGAAACACATTAAATTTTACTAAAATCTCTTAACTGATGAAATCACAACACTAACCTCAAACCAATTTCTCATGCACAAAGCCATGTTGACTATCTCTAATCAATTCTTACATTTCACAATCCTGTGCCTCCTAACCTACCCATCAGGCTTTTCCTTGCAGCCCTTTTTTAAATAGAGGCAGAACATGTCACTTTCCAGTCTTCCAGCATTTCACATCTGGCTTTCAATGATACCAATATCACTGCCAAGGGACCACAATTTCTTCTCTGACCCCACAATTTATTCCCTTATAAAGGGAGACAAGCCTGGTCAGGTGAATAGCATTCCAATGAGAGTAGCAGTAATTTGGAAGCAATAATCACAACTCCTTAGGTTTTAAGATCGTTATGAATAATGATAAATCTGGACTGAGGGAATTACCAAATTGGAAGAATACAAATTACACATTATTAAGCAGAGCTAGGGAAAATAAATTGGGAGCAGCTGTTGTTGGGTGAGTCTGCATCTGACATGTGGGAGTTATTTAAAGACCAGCTGATCAGAATTGTGAATTTGAATGTTCCAGTAAGGAGGAGGGACAAGGATGGGGACCTTGGAAGATGAGAGAGATTGTTGATTTGATCAGAAAAGAAAAGGAACCATATGTAAGGTTTAGGAAGATAAAATCAGACAGGACTTTGAGGAATATACAGGAAGCAGGAAAGAACTCAAGCAGGGAATTAGGAGGGCCAAAAGGAACCATGAAGTATCCTTGACAATTAGAAATAGAGAGATTGATTATCTTTAATGTGTGCACTTTATACACATGTTTTTTTTGAAAAAGCATAACTAAAGAGAGGATACTCAAGAATACAGGGAAGAATTTAAGCTTAATGACAGAAGAGGATGTTATTCATAGAGTCAAATAGTGATACTACTTGGCAACAGGCCCTTCGCCCCAACTTGCTCACACAGGCCAGCATGTCACAGCTACACTAGTCCCACCTGCCCACATTTGGCCCATATCCCTCCAAACCTGTTCTATGCATATACCTGTCTAACTGTTTCTTAAATGTTAGGATGGTCCCTGCCTCGACTACCTCCGCTGGCAGCTAATTCCCTACCCCCTCCACCCTTTGTGTGAAAAAGTTATCCCTCAGATTCTGATTAAATCTTTTCTCCTTCACCTTAAACCTATGTTCTCTGGGCCTTGATTCACCTGCTCTGAGCCAAGAGACTCAGTGCATCTACACAATCTATTCCTCTCATGATTTTATACATCTCTGTTAAATCACCCCTCATCCTCCTGCACTCCAAGGAATAGAATCCCAGCCGCCTCAACCTCAGCTCAGACCCTCTGGTTCCAGTGACATCCACATACATCTTCTCTGTACTCTATCCAGCTTTGACGACATCTTTTCTACAACATGGTGCCCAGAACTGAACACAATGTCGTTGACATACTAAACAATTGGTGGAATTGCAGACAGTGAGGAAGGCTGTCAAAGGATAGATCCTACTATATAGGTCTGAAGAAGGGTCTCAACCTGAAATGTCACCCATCCTTTCTCTCCAAAAATCCTGACTGACCCACTGAGTTACTCCAGCACTTTGTGTCTATCTTCTGGATCAATTACAGATGTGGGCAAGGAAATGGCAGATGGAGTTTATTCTGGGCAAATGACAGATCTTGCACTTTGGGACGTCAAAAGTAAGAGGAAAGTATACAGTTAATGACAGAACACTTAACTACATTGATATACAGAGGGCATTTTAAAAAAATGTTATGCTTTCTTTGGTCAAGGCATTAAATTCTAAGAGTCAGAAAATCATGATGCACCTATATAAAATTCTGTTTAGACTGCATTTTGTATTCAGTTCTGGATGTCCCATTGCAGGAAAGATGAGGAACTTTTGGAAATAGTGCAGACATTTTTATCGTGCTTTGAGGATATTAGTTATAAGGAGAACTGGGGCAACCTGGGATTTTTTTCTCTGGCGCACAGAGGCTGAAGGAAGATCTGATAGGATTTTATAAAATTATGAGAGGCATACGGTGCATTCAGAAAGTATTCAGACCCCTTCACTTTGTCCAAATTTTGTTATGTTACCGCCTTATTTTTTTAATGCATTAAATTCTTTTTTAAAAATCATTAATCTACACATCCCAGAGTATAGGAACATAAACAGGTGTTTAGAAATTTTTGTAAAGTAAATTAAAAAGAAATAAATGAAATATCACACTTACATAAGTTTTCAGACCCTTTGCCATGACACTCAAAAATGAGCTTAGGTTCATCCTGTGTCCATTGTTTATCCTTGAGATGTTTCTAGAATTTGATTGGAGTCCACCAGTGGTAAATTAAATTGATTGGACATGATTAGGAAAGGCACACACCTGTCTATATAAGGTCCCACAGTTGACAGTGCATGTCAGAGAAGAAACAAAAAAAAAAAAAAAAAAAAAGCCATGAAGACAAAGGAATTGTATGTAGACCTCCGATTGTGTTGAGACACGGAGGCCCAGGAGCCGTTGGTGAGGGAGGAGCGACGTCCGAGCGGTAAGCTTAAACCCGAGCGTGGGGCTTTGTTTTTACAGAGGCCCAGGAGCCGTTGGTGAGGGAGGAGCGACGTCCAAGCAGTAAGCTTAAACCCGAGCGCGGGGCTCCAAGCAGTTTAAACGTTTTTACAGAGGCCCAGGAGCCGTTGGTGAGGGAGGAGCGACGTCCGAGCGGTAAGTTTAAAACCCGAGCGCGGGGCTTTGTTTTTACAGAGGCCCAGGAGCCGTTGGTGAGGGAGGAGTGCTGAAATCTGTAACGTTCTATTCAATTAACTGGGCTTGAGGAAGCCGCTGAGTGGTGGACTTGAGTACGCAGCTGATTTGGCAGTCAGATTCCAGCAGTTTGTAGCGTACTGTACTTTGTATTATATTTTTGAATTGTATATTGTATTTTGTGTTGTATCTAGGGTAAGGGAAGTATGAGTGCCAGGGCAGCTTACTGTTCTGGACGTCAGATGTGGGAGGTCATGGAGTCTGGTAGCCCTCCAGAAGTCCACATCTGCGCCAGGTGTGTCGAGATGGGGCTCCTAAAGGAGTGTGTTAGGAACCTGGAGCAGCAGCTCGATGACCTCCATCTGGTCAGGGACAGTTAGGAGGTCATAGAGAGGAGTTACAGGGAGGTAGTCTCCCCAAAACCACAGGAGGCAGACAAGTGGGTCACGGTCAGGAGAAGCAAGGGGCGGAGGCGGGCGCTAGAGAGCACACCAGTGGCTGTACACCTTGGAAATAAGTACTCCTGTTTGAGTGCTGTTCGGGGGACAGCGACTTGGCTGCAACAGCGACCTGGCCTGCGGTACAGACACCGGCCCTATGCTCAGAAGGGTAAGGAAAAGAAGAGGAGGGCATTAGTAATAGGGGACTCTATAGTTAGGGGCTCAGATTGGCGATTCTGTGGACGCAGTCCGGAGACCCGGATGGTAGTTTGCCTCCCTGGTGCCATGGTCCGGGATGTGTCTGAACGTGTCCAAGATATCCTGAAAAGGGAGGGAGAGAAGCCTGAGGTCATGGTACATATTGGTAAAATATGTGACATAGGTAAAAAAAGAGAAGAGATCCTAAAAGGAGAATTTAGGGAGTTAGGAAGAGAGTTAAGGAAAAGAACCGCAAACATAACAATCTCAGGATTACTTCCTGTGCCACTCGACAGTGAGAGTACGAATGGAGCGAGGAGGATAAATGCCTGGCTGAAGGACTGGTGCAGAGGGCAGGGATTCAAGTTTCTGGATCAATGGATCAATGGAACCTCTTTTGGGGAAGGAGTGACCTGTATAAAAAGGACGGGTTGCACTTGAACCCGAGGGGGACCAGTATCCTGGCAGGGAAATTTGCAAAGGCTGCTGGGGGGACTTTAAACTAGAACAGTTGGGGGGAGGGAATCAACTAGGGAAAGCCAGTAGACAGGGTCTGAGGCAGGAGGCAGAGAAGGGAAGCACTCAGACCCAACATGTGGGGGGGGGGGGGAAAGAAGAAAAAAAAAATAAACAGAGAATAAGAGGTGGTGGGTTTCCAGGGCAAAAATCAAAAAGGACCACTTGTCAACATAATTGTATAAGGAGGAAGAGTGTTGTAAAAACAAGCATGAAGGCTTTGTGTCTCAATGCAAGGAGCATTCGTAATAAGGTGGACGATTTGAATGTGTAGATAGCTATTTTACTTCGGAGTCACGTGAGTGACTACGTGAAGAAGCCCCGCCTGGCGCATGCTCAGCATTACGTCGACGCATGTGAAGCTCCGACAGGGTGGAGAGCGCAGCTCCCACCAGCGTAAGTTTAACCCGCAGGTAAGTCGCTGTTGAACTTTCTTGCTAGTGGGTTTAAACTCTGTAAGTCTGCAGAGCCAGCTAGAGTGCTGATGTATTTTGAATTTTTTTTAAAAAACTCTGTAACTCTGGCTCAAAATATGGAGTCAGCTAGAGTGAATATATTTTTAAACTGTGGTAATTGAGTAAAACGCGCTGGAACCGCAGTTTCCGATTTAGATCGGATTGGGAGATAAGGGCTGCTTTAAAAGCCGGCTCCCGCTATTTACCGCTATTTAGATCGGGTTTGGAGATAACGGCTGCGCTAAATGCTGGCTCCAAATACCCAGTAATTGTTAAATAAAGTCTGCTCTGAGTATATGTTACCAGATGCAGTTTTCTTTATGGAAATGTATATAACCCTGTGTGATACTGAGGTTAATACAAATATTTTGCAAGCAGAATGTGCCTGTCAGGTTACATTTTTAAACATATATGGTTTATGAATGAATGAATGAATGCCTTTTTATTGTCACTATACACATGTACAATGAGATTAAAAGCTGCTCCAACTCAGTACAAAAACGGGGGGGGGGGGGGGGGGGGGGGGGGGGGGGGGGGGGGGGGCGGGGGGGGGGGGGGGGGGGGTGGGGGGGGGGGGGGGGGGGAATAAGGTGCACCGTTTCTGCGACGCTATATACATATCTATAAAAGACAATGGATAAATAGAATGAATAAATAAGATTCCTATATCCAGTATGGGTTTTTGCACATATTGGAAATTACAGTTACAGTACAAATTACAGTAGGTGGATAGATGAAAGTTCGGGGGTTAGGCTGTGAAGTCAGTGCATGTGTGAGTTCAGGGAGATAATGGATTTTGGAAAGAAACTGTTCTTGAGTCTATTTGTCCTTGTGCTGATGCACCTATAGCGCCTCACTGAGGGCAGCAGGTTGAACAGGCCAAATGCAGGATGGGAGCTGTCCTTGATAATGTTCTTCGCCCTGCTGAGGCAGCGGAGATGTAAATGTCCATCAGAGAGGGGAGATGGCAGCCGATGATCTTCTGTGCTGCCCTAACTACCCTCTGAAGCCTCTCACTGTCTGCCATGGTGCAGCTGCCGTACCATGCTGTAATGCAGCATGTCAACAGGCTCTCAATGGGCGAGCGGTAGAAGGTCAGCAGCAGATTGGAGTCCAGGTTGTGCTTCCTGAGGACCCTCTGGAAGTGCAGCCGCTGCTGAGTCTTCTTGATGGCCGCTATGATGTTATCTGTCCAGGAAATGTCAGCGGAGATGAGAACGCCGAGAAACCGGAAGCTGTAGACTCTCTCCACACACTCGCCGTTGATGTATAAGGGAGCTAAGTCAGTGCTGTGCCTTCTGAAGTCGACAATGAGCTCTTTGCTTTTCTTGGTGTTCAAAGCCAGGTTGTTTTCTGAGCACCAGGCTGTCAACTTCAGGACTTCCTCTCTGTAGGCTGCCTCGTCTCCCCTTGAGATGAATCCGACTACTGTAGTGTCGTCAACTAACTTGATGATTCGGTTGTTGTTGTGGACTGGACTACAGTCGTGGGTGTAGAGACAGTATAGGAGGGGGCTTAGCACACAGCCCTGTGGAGAGCCGGTACTCAACATGCGAGTGGAGGAGAGATGGGGGCCGAGTCTCACCGTCTGGGGCCGGTTGGTGAGGAAGTCCTTTATCCAGGCACATGTGAGAAGTGGGGGAGGCCGAGAGAGAGCGACCAGTTTGTCAATGAGCATGTCCGGGATGATAGTATTGAAAGCTTGAGCTTGTAATCCACAAAGAGCATCCGGACGTAGCTCTGCCCCGCTCCAGGTGGCTCAGCACAGAGTGGAGAGCTACGGTGATGGCATCTTCTGTGGACCTGTTTGGGCGATAGGCGAACTGGTGGGGGTCGAAGTCTGGTGGGAGATAGTCCTTGATGTGCTGGAGGACCAATCTCTCGAAGCACTTCGTGATTACCGGAGTGAGGGCCACAGGATGGTAATCGTTTAGGCTGGTGATGGGGGACTTCTTCGGCATTGGGACGATTGTGGCTGATTTTAGGCAGGACGGGATAACTGCCTGGTCCAGGGAGAGATTGAAGATTCTGGTGAAGATGATGGTGAGCTGGTGGGCACACGCTTTGAGCACCTTACCAGTACTCCATCTGGGCCGGCAGCCTTCTTGGGGTTCACTGCCAGGAGCACCCGTCTGACATCATGCTTCCTTGCAGTGAGTGAAGTCGTGCAGGAGCCAGACTGCACATAAATACAAAACAGTAAATAAGTAACTCTTCTCCAAGGGAGGACAAGAATGTGGGGGAGGCTGGAAATGGAGAAAATTATCCACACTTGACTTAGTCAAGGGTTCTTGACCCAGGTATGTCTTCCTGTAAGGCAGGTTCCAAAGGAGTTTCCATACGCTGAGTATGGTGCCTATGAAAATGGGATTCTGATTCTCCAGTACCTTGGATAGCTCTGGATGAGATCCCTAGAGCAAGATAAAATGCTCCAAATTCTAATCAGTCAAGGGTTCTAAAGACCCATGAGATTCTAAAGCAGGCTCCGAAGGAGTTTCCCTACACTGAATATGGTGCCTATGAAAAATGATTATCTCATTCACCAGTGCCTTGTTTAGGTCTGGATGAAGTCTCCAAGAGCAAAGATTCGGGAGTACCAGGGCAGGATGAAACTGACCCTAAAGCTGGTGTCCCTACTTATTTTTTTTTGTTTAATATTTTTATTAGAAGCATTGCATATTATCTAAGGTACAACAGAACTTCAAATACAAATCAGACTTATCACAAACGTTGTACAGATATTACGGGATAATTTATATATGCTACTGTTTTTGATTTTTTTTGGGAAGGTAAGGGAGTGAAAAAAAAAGTAAAAGTATAAATCAATAATCAAGACGTTGTGATTGAATAATAATGATTATATAATTAAAAAAAAAAAAAAGATATAATCAAGATGTTGTGATTAATAATGATTATATAATAAAAATATTAAAATGAAAAAATAAAAGATAAACAAGAAAAATTAAAACAAAAATAAAAACAATTATTATATAATAAAAAATTAAATAAAATAATCTTTTCATTGAATGGAACAGTTTCATATAACAATATCTCTTGAGACATGTATACAGATCCCAATACTTTTTTCCATCTAATCCTACACCAGAGTACTTATTGAGTTACGGTGCTGAGCTCAGCTACCCCTTTAAGTAATCAATGAATGGAGACCATATTTGTTCAAAAAGTTCATATTTGTCCATTAGGACAAACCTAATTCTCTCCAAATGCAACATCTCCGACGTTTCCACAGTCCACATTTTGATTGTTGGGGATAACGTTCCCTTCCAGAATTTTAATATTAATTTTTTTCCAATTATCAAACAGTAATCAAGAAAATGTCTTTGACTTACTGTTAATATTAAGCTTGAGTCAGGGACTCCTAATATTATTAACTTTAGATCAGGGTCCAATTTAGTTTTAAGAACCTCGGAGATGATTCCAAAAATATCAGCCCAATAACTATTAGGTTTTATGCATGTTACAAAACTATGGTTTAAGTTGGCTTCTAAATTCTGACATTTATCGCAAATAGAAGAAATGTTAGGAAAAATTCTATTTAATTTTTTTTTGAGTAGTGTAATCTATGTATTACTTTAAATTGTACCAAAGTATGTCTGGCATTTAATGAGCATCGGTGTAATACGTTGTAAACTTTCTTCCAAGTGTCTTTCGTTATAGATAGACCTATTTCATTTTCCCATATCTGTCGGTATGATTCTGTTGTTGGGACTTCCCTATCCAAAAGAGTATTATATATGCACGCTATTAATTTTTCTGTATTTGGGTGCTTGTTAAGCCACTCATCCAATAATCCTGGCTCTCTATTCTTATAGTCTTGCATGTTTGACTTGATATAGTCTCTAATTTGTAAATACTGAACAAGTTATTTGGGTCTAATCCATAGATATCTTTTAATTCTTGAAATGATAGAAATTTTCCTTTCCTGTAAAGATGTTCTATCCTTATAATTCCTAAATTTTTCCAATGTCTAAACCCCTTATCCAATATAGAAGGTTTTAAATAAAGGATTATTCATAATTGGTAAACAGAGTGACATATTATCCAGATGTAAAGTCTTAACTATTTGTTTCCAAGTACGTATATTGCTATAAATTATAGGGTTATCCCCGTACGTTTTTTGTACTTCACTTGGAACAAGAAGAATCGAATTTATATCAAATGGTAAACAGTCTTCCATTTCCATCTTTAGCCAAGCTGGTTACTGGTCCATTTTTACCAGCCAAAAATTCATATTCTTAATCTGAACCGCCCAAAAAAATAATATAACAAATTAGGTAACGCTAATCCTCCATTTATCTTGGATTACATAAATGTTTTTTACTTATTCTGTGATTTTTATAATCCCAAATAAAGCTGTTAATAATAGAATCGATGTTTTTGAAAAAATATTTTGGGAGATATAAAAGGATAGCTTGAAATAAATATAATAATTGTGGTAAAGAGACCATTTTTATAGCATTTATTCTGCCAATCATTGATATTGGTAGTGTTTTCCAGTATAAAATATTATTTTTTAGTTTATCCAATAACTGAGGGTAATTTAATTTGAATAATAGATTATACGATTTAGATACATTAATTCCTAGGTATTTAAATTTATCCGCAACTATTTTAAATGGAAATTGTTGTAATATGTTTACTTTTATTCCAGTTATATGCATGATTTCACTTTTATTCCAATTAATTCTATATCCTGAAAATGTACCGAACTTATTTATAATGTTAAGTTAGGTTTTGTGATATATATTAAAACATCGTCTGCATATAAAGATATTTTATTCGTTGTGGTATTAGTATTGTATCCATATATTTCTGGATCTGATCTAATCCTTTCGGCTTATGGCTCGATTGCGAGAGCAAATAATAAAGGTGATAACGGGCATCCTTGTCTACAACCCCTAGAAAGACTAAATTTAGCTGATAACATTTGGTTTGTTAGTATTTTTGCTGTAGGGTTGGAGTACAAAATGTTAACCCATTTACATAATCTATCGCCCAGTTGAAATTTCTGCATTATCTTAAATAAGTAAGGCCATTCAACCTGGTCGAATGCTTTTTCCACATCTAGTGTAATGACAGCTAATTCAATATCATTAACTCTTTTTGAATATATGATATTGAATAGTCGTCTCAAGTTATAAGTGGAGTAGTGTTTGGGAATAAAGCCTGTTTGATCATGATGTATTAGTATCATTAAACTTAACCTTTGGGATAAAATTTGAGTTAATATTTTTTGATCAGTATTTAGAAGAGCAATTGCTCTATATGATCCAGGATCTTCCAGATCCTTATCTACTTTAGGAATGAGTATGATTGTAGACTCATTTAGAGTTTCTGGTAACTTTCCTTGTTCGAAAGCATATTTATATATCGCTTGTTTACAGATTTCTGCATTACTATCAAAAACTTTATTCAAACAAACTGATGGGGCAATCGGATGGAATGGAAGCATTCTTACATGAATGTCATATCAAGCATTAATATCTTTTGGAAAAGTTAATATTTCACCTTGTTTTGATCTGATTTTATATATCATTTTTTTCCTCATCTGATTTTCTAAGCTGCCGTGACAATAATTTTGGTGGTTTGTCACCAAATTCAAAATGTACTTGTTTAGTCTGTTGAAAAAGTTTTATAACATGATTTGAGTATATTTTATTTAGCTTATATTTTAATATTGCAATTTTATTATGTATCACCTTAGATGGAGATATTGCATTTTCAATATCTAATTGCTTTATTTCATTTTCTAAAGTTTGTTGCATCTTTCGGTTTTCCTTATTAAGGTATGCTTGCGCAGATATTATAGCACCACGCATAAAGGCTTTAAATGTATCCCAAAGAAGTGACGCTGAAATTCTGGTTTTGTCATTAGTCTCAAAAAACAATTTAATCTGTTTTACCAGATAATCATAACAAGCCTTTTCCTTTAAAATTTGAGGGTTGAGTCTCCATTGAGATTGTTTATTAGTTATACAGTTTAATTTTATCTTAAATGTTAATGGAGCATGATCCGAAATAATAATATTATGATATTTTGAGTCATACATAATTGGAATTAATTTTGAGTCTATTAAAAAATAATCTATCCTTGAATAGGTTCCGAATACAGGTGAGTAAAATGAGTATTCCCGACCAGAAGGGTTATCAATTCTCCAAACATCCTTAACATTTGCAGTATTAATAAAGGAATTTATAAATTAGCTTGATTTAGATGTAACTTTTCTTTTAGTAGATGATCTATCTAGATAATTATCTAAAGTACAGTTTAAATCCCCCCCCCCCCCCAATTATTCGATTATGTTGTGTAGATACCGGAATAGTATTAAATATTTTCTTAAAAAAACAACGGATTATCGAAATTAGGTCCATATACGTTCATAAGGACAACTTTCTTTGAATATAATTCACCCGTAATTATTATATATCTACCCTCAATATCTTCTATTATTGAGGTATGTTTAAATGGTATACCTTTACGTATAAGAATTGCAACCCCTCTAGACTTTTGCGTAAATGAAGAATGCTGTTTTTTGCTGTTAGTCTATATTGAGCATCCTTTTTGAGAGGTCTCTTGAAGAAAGATTTATATCTGTTTTAAGTCTATTTAAATGAGCTAAAACCTTACCTTTTAATTGGTTCATTAATCCCTTTTACATTCCAACTGCAAAAGGTGATTCCATCACCCCAAGTTTTCATGTTAATAGAAACATAGAAACAGAGAAATTAGGTGAAGGAGCAGGCCATTCGGTCCTTCGAGCCTGCACCGCCATTCAATATGATCATGGCTGATCATCCAACTCAGTATCCTGTACCTGCCTTCTCTCCATACCCCCTGATCCCTTCAGCCACAAGGGCCACATCCAACTCCCACTTAAATATGTCTTGCATTTTGGTGTTAAGGTGGATTATAATGGAGTAGATGTCTCAGCACATCTATCCCAACCTCATACCCGTGTTTCAGATCGATGCGTTTTAATACATGTAACTTTATCTTACGTACATATCTTTTCAAACAAAATTCATAATACCATTCATAACTAAAAATGTAATATAATACTTTATGTAAAACAAAAGTAAAATAAAAATAGGAATAATGGGTGTTAGTAGAGTTAGTAATGTGCAGAGGGTAAAGGGTAACTACAGCAATTTTAAATGCAGTTAGTGTTAGCCACACTAGTGTGCCTATTAATCTAATGACTTCCGTTATTAAAAATATATATTAATCGTTCCAGCTCCAGATTTTCCTTAATGGAGAATTAATGGAAAATTTTTAATTGCCTTAAGGGCTAGTTATGTAGGGGTGGGGTGCTAAATTTTAATGATTATAGGTTATGAACACTTATTATTGAACAATTTCTTTTCTTCGGTATTCACCAAGGAGAAGGATATTGAACTATGTGAGGTAAGGGGGAAAAGTAGAGTAGCTATGGAAACTATGAGATTCAAAGAGGAGGAGGTACTGACACTTTTGAAAATATAAAAGTGGATAAGTCTCCAGGTCCTGACAGGATATTCCCTAGGACATTGAGGGAAGTTAGTGTACAAATAGCAGGTGCTATGACAGAAATATTTCAAATGTCATTAGAAACGGGAATAGTGCCGGAGGATTGGCGTACTGCGCATGTTGTTCCATTGTTTAAAAAGGGTTCAAAGAATAAACCTAGCAATTATAGACCTATTAGTTTGACGTCAGTGGTGGGCAAATTAATGGAAAGGATACTTAGAGATAATATATATAAGCATCTGGATAAACGGGGTCTGATCAGGAACAGTCAACATGGATTTGTGCCTGGAAGGTCATGTTTGACAAACCTTCTTGAATTTTTTGAAGCAGTAACTAGGGAAATTGATGAGGGTAAAGCAGTGGATGTTGTCTATATGGATTTCAGTAAGGCCTTTGACAAGGTTCCCCATGGAAGGTTGGTTAAGAAGGTTCAATCTTTGGGTGTTAATGGCGGAGTAGCAAGATGGATTCAACAGTGGCTGAATGGGAGATGTCAGAGAGTAATGGTGGATGGCTGTTTGTCAGGTTGGAAGCCGGTGGCCAGTGGGGTGCCTCAGGGATCTGTGTTGGGTCCACTGTTGTTTGTCATGTACATCAATGATCTGGATGATGGGGTGGAAAATTGGATAAGTGAGTATGCAGATGATACTAAGATAGGTGGTGTTGTGGATAATGAAGTAGATTTTCAAAGTCTACAGAGAGATTTGGGCCATATGGAAAAGTGGGCTGAAAGATGGCAGATGGAGTTTAATGCTGATAAGTGTGAGGTGCTACATCTTGGCAGGACAAATCAAAATAGGACGTACATGGTAAATGGTAGGGAATTGAGGAATGCTGTGGAACAGAGAGATCTAGGAATAACTGTGCATAGTTCCCTGAAGGTGGAATCGCATGTAGATGGGGTGGTAAAGAAAGCCTTTGGTGTGCTGGCCTTTAAATCAGAGCATTGAATATAGGAGTAGGGAAGTAATGTTAAAATTGTACAAGGCATTGGTAAGACCAATTCTGGAGTATGGTGTACAATTTTGGTCGCCTAATTATAGGAAGGATGTCAACAAAATAGAGTACAGAGGAAATTTACTAGGATGTTGCCTGGGTTCCAGTAACTATGTTACATTGAAAGGTTGAACAAGTTAGGTCTTTATTCTTTGGAGCGCAGAAGGTTAAGGGGGGACTTGATTGAGGTCTTTAAAATGATGAAAGGGATAGACAGAGTTGACGTGGATAAGCTTTTCCCATTGAGGGTAGGGAAGATTCAAACAAGAGAGCATGACATGCAAGTTAAGGGACGGAAGTTTAGGGGTAACGTGAGGGGGAAACTTCTTTACTCAGAGGGTGGTGGCTGTGTGGAATGAGCTTCCAGCAGAAGTGGTGGAGGCAAGATTAATTTTAACATTCAAAAGGAAAGTGGATAGGTATATGGACGGGAAGGGAATGGAGGGGTATGGTCTGAGTGCAGGTAGATGGGACTAGGGGAAAACAAATGATCAGCACGGACTGGAAGGGCCGAGAGGGCCTGTTTCCGTGCTGTAATTGTTACATGGTTATTTGAATTTTTAATAATATCATAACTGTTTTGTTTGGGATAGCATACAATTTTAAGTGATAGTTAATACTAAACTATTCCTATTATATGTTAGTTTTTTAGTGTATTTAAGAGTCCATTATTCTTCCTCCTTCTCTATGGATATTCAATACCATCAGGTAAATATTAGATACAGTTCAAATTCACAGTTCTTCATCCGCGTCTGCTTCTCCCTCTTCTACCTCTTCCTCCTTCTTCTCGATGTTCCAAGCGAATTCAAGTGCCTCTGTGTGCTTGATGAAGTGATACTCTTTGTTATCATAGGTTACTCTTAGCGTTGCAGGATACATCAGACCATATCTCAGATCATCTATCTTTTTAAGAATCCCTCTTGTTTCTGTAAATAGAGCTCTTCTCTTGGCGTCTTCCGCAGGGTAGTCTCTGAATATGCTAATCTTATCTCCATCGTAGATGAAGTTTCTCTTATGAATTATTATCTTCATCATATCCTCCAAGACGTGATCATAAGCCACTTTCACAATCAATTGTCTTGGTGGCGCGCCCCTCTGTGGACGGCGTCTCAGTGCCCTGTGTGCCCGACCCAGGAGGGGCTCTTGATCCAGATTCAAAACAGTTTTTAAGAGATTTGCAGCGAATTTTCGAGGGTCTTGATCTCCCTCTTTACCTTCACTCAATCCAACAATTCGTAGGGTTCTGGCGCCTTTGCCGTCCCTCCAAGTCAACACATTTCTCAGTTATTTTGTGTAATAAATCTGATAAACGTTTGTTCTCGGAGAGAAGTTTCTCATTCGCCTTAACACTTGTACTGGCAATATTAGAGAATTCATTAATTGCCTCTTGTTGTTGATCAAGTGACTGTAAAATAGGTTCTAGTTTATTATCTAGCTTATTATCAACGTTCGACTCCATCAGCTCAAATTTCCGGTTTACCTCATCCACACGTTGCTGCAGAGGTGCATCCGCCTGTGTTTTCCATTCATCAAGTATAGTCTTTACTGTCAGTACAATTTCTCTGCTTAAGTCATCTTTCGTTTGTTCTTTAAACACTTGAAAATCTTCTCTAAGGATCCTTAAATCATCTTTATATTCCTTTTTCATTTTTTTCAGCTCACCCATAATAGTTTTTGTTTCTGCAGAAACAACATTTTTAAGTTCTTCCATCTCGGATTTCCTCCTTAAGATGTCTTCCTGGGAGGCTGTCAAACTCTAGCCCGAGGCTCCAGTCGGGCCTACTTTTTTTAGTGTTGCAATTTTCTGTTTGGGGGGGTATGCTGCATCGACATACTATCGGTAAAGTCGCGCGCCTGATGATGTCACGCACCTTTCTACAGCTCCTGGTGCCGTTCTCACCCGTTCTCCTCCGGTAAGTGACTTTAAATCACCCCCTTTTTCCCCGTTTTTTATACAATTTTTAAGGAGCTGTTTGGCGCAAGTTCCACCTACTCTATAGCGCCACCGGACGTCTGGTGTCCCTACTTATGTGTATACACCAGAGCACAATAGAAATGCTCCGGGTGTTCCCGATGTAGCACCAAGTTTTGCTATATCGGTATGGACTGGTGAGGCTATGGATGAACCTGGCGGCCAACATTATTTGGTTTCTCACCTATTCCAAGAAACTGTTATGACTGAAGCAGTAAAAAATATATAAAACACCCATCTATTGTGCCTCGCTCAGGGTGCCAACAGTAACTCAGTAATGGGGCACCCATGAGTGTAACAATGTGAGGACAGGAAATGTGTTCCAGCTGATATTCAGTTGGCATCACTGCATTTGGGGAAGATATACATGGGTCGATAATGTCCAATACTTTTAAGACATGCTTGCATTACTCTGCAATGCATATTTGAACCCAATTGTATGATGAAAAGTGCCATTTGGCTAACATTATACCCAAAAAAATGCAGGATTATGTGGGCAAGCTATAACCAGATTTATGATTGATGAAAAACTGCCCAAACAATTAAGGAGATTTGCCTTATTAAAAACTTCTCATCCCTGCTTTGCGAAAACAAACAGGTTGAATATGAACCCCTATATTAAGAGAAGGAGATCTTCTGGTTCATTTACGGAAGTACAAAGACGTCATTCCATCACACATGGAATTTCTGGGAAACAACCTCTGGTCGGTTGTAAGATTACAATTGTTTTGTAATTCTGCATTAAATCTGATCGGCTTGGTGTTTGAATGTACCAGGAACTCGTCAGGTAGAGATAATATATCCCAGACATAAGTATGGAGGTCGCAGAGTCATTCTGGGACTCACAAACTTAAATTTATAGTTCAGTATAGGCAATTTAAAAAAAAGTATACTTCAACACTGTAACAAAGTTGTTATCACAAGGCTGCTATATGGCTATTATTAAACCTAAAAAAAATGCCTTATTATTCAGGTACTTAAATTAATTGGATGGGTCAGCTGAAGAAATTACCTAAAGGGTTAAATTGAGCCCTCAGATTGCTCACACAATTGTTGAAACCAGCACTGGTGTTAATGAGGGCTCAGAATCACATTGTAATGACTTATCTAGAGGATATGTTAATTGTAAATGGGAGACAGCTGAAGAACTGGGTTCAGCAACCATAAGCCTATTGAAAGGCTAAGGTTCTGTACATCCAAACAACATGTAAGTTACAGGCATCCCAAACAATTGATTATTTGGGGTTTGTCATTAATACAGTTGGTATGTCAGTAACTTTACCAACAATTAAGGTTGGGGATGTTACAAATGCCTGTACTTGTCTTGGTAAAAAACATTATCCCACCATCCAAGAAGTAGCTACGGTTACTGGTAAAGTGATAGTGGTAAAGTCAAGTGATGAAAGTCTGCAAAGACCAGAGAATAAGTGTAAAATGCGTGCAGGTCATTGATTAGGTCCATGCAGTTACCAACTAAAAAGGTTGAGCTGAATTGCAATGATGGATTCTCAATGTTGCACAAGTTACTAGAAGTAAAAATGTGCTTGTTCAGTAGTCTTCAGTGGTATTACAAACTGATGGGAGTGCTCTCGGATGGGGAGCCAAGGACAGCAACACCAGTTGTGGTGGTCGGTGGACTGTCCAAGACGATTTAATTCTCCAAACACGTGGTATGAATTATTTTGAGTTATTGGGAGTAGACAATACCACAGCTGTGGGAGAAGATAATATTGTGGTAAGACAACAGATCAGGAAAGTTCAATGACAATACAGAATTAATGTTAAAATTCAAAAAGTTTAAAAAAATTAAAAAAATTAAAAAAAGATTGTCAGACAGTATGAGTACCAAATGTTGATCTGTTGTGTCTGGATTAAATCTCCAGTGGTCTAAATGTGTCTCATGGGAGCCAGACCCAGGAGCATTAGCGGTGGATGCATTCTCGCTACATTGGGGAAGTATAATCTTTTATGTTTTCGCCATTTTGCCTGATTAAGCAATGTGTCACCAAAATAGAGCAAGTCTCCGCCGCAGGCGTTTGGTGGTTCCAAATTGGTATTGCTTCTCGTCCTTTTGGCTAAGATCAAGTGTAGTATCTGTTCTTATCAGTTTAATATCTGATACGTCCCTTATCTAGGGACCATTACTACACAGCCATTGTTCCCATTGGTGCTCAGAATGATGATTCAGACGTTCATGATAAATCCCAGGTGCAGTAATTGTTGGTACATCCAGTAACAGCAGAAGTCATCCATTAATTGACCGTATAAATCTGATGGAATGTCGGATAGGACTATGGATGTCATAACTGCAACTTGGAGATATAGCACTAAGAAACAATATATGTTTCATATAAGGAATGGGAAATCTTTTGTATACAGTCCGATATATTTTATCATACTGAAAACATATTGGATGTATTGGAGTTCCTTGCTATGTTGCACCTGAGTTATAGTACCATTAATGGAGCTCGGAGTGCTTTGTCCTCCTATTTAGGACAATTTTCAGAATGACAATTTATCGGGTCTCATCCGTTAATATCCCGATTTATGAGAGGAATTTTAATAAAATCCTACCAAACCCAGATATACAGAAATCTGGGATGTCAGTATAGTTCTCACATTGCTTCAGCAATGGACTCCAATTACGTCACTGTCTTTTCAGAAGTTAATATTTAAAGTGGTTATGCTGATGACATTAATATCAGCACAATGAGTACAAACATTACAAATGTTACGGTTACAATTGTATGCAGTTGTCTGTAGATAAAATGACGTTTTATGTCGATGATCTAAGCAAGCCAAGAAAGGCTGGAACCAATGTAATCTTTGAGACATACTCTGTCAACTAAACATTGTGTGTGGTTAAGCATCTGATTTAATATATATTGAATTAAAAGTCTCCAAGATTGTGAGACACCAATGTTCATTACCCACAAGAAACATATAAACAAGTGACAGTACAAACTATTTTTAGATGGATAAACAGGTTCTGGATTAACTGGAGTAGACACTGATGTCTTTAAATCTCACTCCACAAGGGCGGTATCAATGTCCGCGGCAAAGGTGCAGGGCATGCCGCTTGACCAAATTCTGGAGACCGCAGGATGGTCTAAAGAGGAACTTTTCTAGATGTTATGATAAACCTGTTGTCACAGTGCCAGAGTTGCACATGCTGTGTTGGGTTCTGTTCAAATTGTTTGCTTTGTTGCATATCATTTGTTGTAATTTCCCCAGGGATAGGGGGGTTATTACTTTTCTTTTATTATTATTAAAATATTTATTGCATAATTCCAAGCAATATATATTATTTACTCACTACTGTGTAAACTCAAGCAGTGTGTCGTATGGAATGATCTACGGCATGCAAATCACAGAGCTTCAAAATCTTCACGTAGTCAGTCACGTGAGTCCGAAGTAAAATAGTAAGATTAAACGAGAGCTTACCAGTTTGAAGTTCGATCGTTATTTTATGAGGAGTTACGATGAGGGATTACGTGCCCTCCACTCCCAACCCTCATAATATAAATGATCATCTGGTAGTTCTAGTCTATGTAAGCCTTACTATCTTACTCCGGCTATTGGTTCTGTGTTTTTCACGCCGCCGCTTTGAAGTATGCCGAGCATGTGCCAGGCGGGGCTTCTTCACGTAATCCCTCATCGTAACTCCTCATAAAATAACGACCAAACTTCAAACTGGTAAGTTCTCATTTAATCTTACTATTAATGACTATGCTATAGTTGGGATCACAGAAACATGGCTCCAGGGGGACCAAGGCTGGGAGCTGAACATCCAGGGATATTCAATATTCAGGAGGGATAGACAGAAAGGAAAGGGAGGTGGGGTAGCGTTGCTGGTGAGAGAGGAGATTAATGCAATAGAAAGGAAGGACATTAGCTTGGAGGATGTGGAATCGATATGGGTAGAGCTGCAAAATTCTAAGGGGCAGAAAACGCTAGTGGGAGTTGTGTACAGACCACTTAACAGTAGTAGTGGAGTTGGGGATAGCATCAAACAGGAAAGTAGAAATGCGTGCAACAAGGGTAAAACAGTTATAATGGGTGACTTCAATCTACATATAGATTGGGTGAATCAAATGGGCAGAGGTGCTGAGGAAGAGGATTTCTTGGAATGTATGCGGGATAGTTTTCTAAACCAACATGTAGAGGAACCAACGAGAGAGCAGGCTATTCTAGACTAGGTATTGAGTAATGAGGAAGGATTAGTTAGCAGTCTTGTTGTGTGGGGCCTCTTGGGCAAGAGTGACCATAATATGGTTTAGTTCTTCATTAGGATGGAGAGTGACATAATTAAGTCAGAAACAAGGGTTCTGAACTTAAACAAAGGTAACTTTGAAGGTATGAGTCGTGAATTGGCCAAGTTAGACTGGCAAGTGATTCTTAAAGGGTTGACCGTGGATGTGCAATGGAAGGTATTTAAAGACTGCATGGATGAACTACAACAATTGTTCATCCCAGTTTGGCAAAAGAATAAATCAGGGCAGATAGTGCATCCATGGATAACAAGGGAAATCAGGGATAGTATAAACACAAAAGAAGAAGCATACAGATTAGCCAGAAAAAGCAGCTTACCAGAGGACTTGGAGAAATTCAGCAGAGGAGGACAAAGGGCTTAATTAGGAAAGGGAAAATAGATTATGAAAGAAAACTGGCAGGGAACATAAAAACTGACTGCAAAAGTTTTTATAGATATGTGAAGAGAAAGAGTTTACTTAAAACAAATGTAGGTCCCTTGCAGTCAGAAACAGGTAAATTGATCATGGGGAACAAGGACATTGCAGACCAATTGAATAACTACTTTGGTTCTGTCTTCACTAAGGAATCTGCCGGAAATAGCATGAGACTGGGGGTCAAATAAGGTGGAGGAACTGAGTGAAATCCAGGTTAGCCGAGAAGTGGTTGGGTAAATTGTATGGGTTAAAGGCTGATAAATCCCCAGGACCAGATAGTCTGCATCCCAGAGTACTCAAGGAAGTAGCCACAGAAATAGTGGATGCATTAGTGATAATTTTTCAAAACTCCTTAGATTCTGGAGTAGTTCCTGAGGATTGGAGGGTAGCTAATGTAACCCCACTTTTTAAAAAAAAGGAGGGAGAGAGAAAATGGGGAATTACAGACTAGTTAATCTAACATCGGTAGTGGGGACACTACTAGTGTCAGTTATTAAAGATAGGATAGCAGTACATTTGGAAAGTGGTGAATTCATTGGCCAAAGTCAGCATGGATTTATGAAAGATAAATCATGTCTGACAAATCTTATAGTATTTTTTGAGGATGTTACTAGCAGAGTGGATAAGGTAGAAACAGTGGATGTGTTATATCTGGACTTTCAGAAGGCTTTCGACAAGGTCCCACATAAGAAATTAGTATACAAACGTAAAGCACACGGTATTGGGGGTTCAGTATTGATGTGGATAGAGAACTGGCTGGCAGACAGGAAGCAAAGGGTAAGAGTAAACGGGTCCTTTTTCAGAAATGGCAGCAGTGACAGTGGGTACCGCAAGGGTCAGTGCTGGGACCCCAGCTATTTACAATATATATTAATGATTTGGACGAGGGAATTGAATGCAACATCTCCAAGTTTGCGGATTACACTAAGCTGGGGGGTAGTGTTAGGTGTGAGGAGGATGCTAGGAGGCTGCAAGGTGACTTGGATAGGCTGGGTAAGTGGGCAAATGCATGGCAGATGCAGTATAATGTGGATAAATGTGAGGTTATCCACTTTGGTAGCAAAAACATGAGGGTAGACTATTATCTGAATGGTGGCAGATTAGGAAAACGGGAGATGCAACGAGACCTGGGTGTCATGGTACACCAGTCATTGAAAGTAGGCATGCAGATGCAGCAGGCTGTGAAGAAAGCAAATGGTATGGTAGCATTCATAGCAAAAGGATAGGAGCAGGGAGGCTCTACTGCAGTTGTACAGGGTTTCGGTGAGACCACACCTGGAGTATTGCGTACAGTTTTGGTCTCCAAATCTGAGAAAATACATTCTTGCCATAGAGGGGGTATAGAGAAGGTTCACCAGACTGATTCCTGGGATGTCAGGACTTTCATATGAGGAGAGACTGGATAGACTTGGCTTGTACTCACTAGAATTTAGAAGACTGAGGGGGGATCTTATAGAAACTTACAGAATTCTTAAGAGTTTGGATTGGCTAGATGCAGGAAGATTGTTCCCGATGTTGGGGAGGTCCAGAACAAGGGGTCACAGTCTAAGGATAAGGGGGAATTCCTTTAGGACCAAGATGAGGAAAACATTTTTCACACAGACAGTGGTGAGCCTTTGGAATTATTTGCCACAGAAGGTAGTTGAGGCCAGTTCATTGGCTATATTTAAGAGGGAGTTAGATGTGACCCTTGTGGCTAAAGGGATCAGGGGGTATGGAGAGAATGCAGGTACAGGATACTGAATTGGATGATCTGCCATGATCATATTGAATGGCAGTGCAGGCGCAAAGGGCCGAATGGCCTACTCCTGCACCTATTTTCTATATTTTCTATGTTTCTATATTTCTATCTGGGGAAGAGTCTAAAACAATTTCTGGAGCATTGCAGGTTCCGAAGAGGCAGTGGCCTCTGTCATTCTTAAATGGAAGAACTTTGGAACCGCCAGGACTCTATAGAGCTGGGCAATCAGGAGAGAAGGGCCTTGGTCAGAGAGGTGACCAGGAACCTGATGGTCACTCTGACAGAGCACCTGAGTTCCCCTGTGGAGATGGGAGAACCTTTCGGTAGGACAACTATATCTGCAGCACTCCACCAATCAGGCCTTTATGATAGAGTGGCCAGACGGAAGCTTCTCCTCAGTAAAAGGCACTTGGAGTTAGCCAAAAGACATGAGAAACACAATTCTCTGGTCTGATGAAACCAAGATTGAACTTTTTGGCCTGAATGCCAAGCGTCACGTCTGGCAGAAACCAGGCACCGCTCAGCACCTGGCCAATACCATACCTACGGTGAAGCATGGTGGTGGCAGCATCATGCTGTGGGGATGTTTGTCAGCTGCAGGAACTGGGAGACTGGTTAGGATCGAGGGAAAGATGAGTGGAGCAAAGTACAGAAAGGTCCCTGATGAAAGCCTGCTCCAGAGCATTCTGGATCTCAGACTGGGGTGGAGGTTTGCCTTCCAACAGGATAGTGACCCTGAGCACACAGCCAAGACAATGCAGGAGTGGCTTCGTGACCATTCTGTGAATGTCCTTGAGTGGCCCTGCCAGAGAAGACTTGAACCCGATTGAACCACTCTGGAGGGACCTGAAAATAGCTGTGCATCAATGCTCCCCATCCAACCTAACAGAGCTTGAGAGGATCTGCAGGGAACAATGGGAGAAATGACCCAAATACAAGTGTGCCAAGCTTGTAACATCATAACCAAGAAGACTTGAGGCAGTAATTTCTAGACACTTGTTTTTGCTTTTTTTATTATGAGGTATTGTGTTTAAATTGATGATAAAAAAATGAATTTAATCAATTTTAGAATAAGGCTGTAACGTAACAAAATGTGGAAAAAGTGAAGGGGTCTGAGTACTTTCTGAATGCACTGTAGATAGTGTAATGGCAATGGTAGTAAATGCCAAGGTTCAAGTTGAGGCCCTGTTCACGTCGCGGCCCTGTTTCCACCAATCTTTCCACCACCACGCACAAGAAGTGCATGGTGGACACCATTGTGCAGATTCCGAGAAGTGTGTTCAGCTCTGGCTGAACAACTTCCAATCTTGTATGTCGAGTAAATGCCAGGTGGCAGATGGTATCATTTTGGAAGAGGCTTTTGGATAGGCACATGAATATGCAAGAAAAGGAAGGTATACAGTATGTATGAATTACAGGCAGTATGGGGTTATTTTAATTTGGCTTGTTCCTGTGGTGTATTGTGCCATGTTCTATGAATGATTGAACGAATCAGAACTTCCACCAACCAACATTTGCCTCCCCTTAAAGAGATGTAGGCTGACTTTAATGGTGCTAATAAATAATTATATTGAGCTCTTCACTGATGCACACACCCAATGAACATTACAGTTAGCACTTGCCGCACACAGGAATCATGTAAATGAGCACAAAGAAGTCATGCTGTCTGGATTTCTTTAAAACAAATGAGGAATAAATGAACATTACAATCCCTGTGGTCTTTTTAGGGCTTTCCAATTTCGCCCTCAATATATTTTAAATGGTTTTGTAGGAATTTGGCCGAGAAACTCATTTGCACAGTTCCAAAAGAGAACAGTGCTGTGCAGTTGAATATCAGCTTAACCTAAAGTAGATACCTACACCCACTCTTCTGGTGCCTTGACGCCACCGAGAAATTTGACTCCTAATTTTGATGGAGGTGCAACATGCAAATTTCCTCAGCAGGGATAAGTTCAATTTCTCTTTAAAAAAAACTGCAGTATTATTTGTTTACAGAACAATTAGGTTTTATTAACTTGTTTCCCCTGAAGTCATGCTGCTTCAGGAGCCAAGACTTATCATTCATTACTTGTCCTCACAGCAACATTTGCGACTCTTGTATGACCTTAATCACATACTCTTGCATTTGCCTTAATGCATTTGCCTTGACCTGTGATCAAGGTCATGGCTACTCAGCTTCCACGATGGGACCGCCCAAGCTACTGATGCTGACCTTTGCCATGTCGCTCAGTTTGTTGCTCACCGCTGCTTTGACAAGGTCCCACAAATGTCCCTTATGTTAATCATTCATTTTCCTGCATCTGGGCATTACTATTCTTTATTGCCCATCCATAATTGTTCTTGAGAAGGTGAGGGTGAGTTGCTTTCTTGAACTGCTCGGAATCTTCTGTTGAAGGTACTCCCACAGTGCTGGTGGGTGAGGACTTTCAGGATTAAGTCCCAGTGATGATGAAGGACCAGAACATAATTCCAGCTCAAAATGGTGTGAGAGGGAACCTGTAGTGCATGGTGTTCCCCTGTACCTGCTCTTTTGTCTTTTTGATGTTTGGATGTGGTCATGGCTTTTGGAGGAGCTTGTTGGAGTAGCCAAGGCAAGCAGCTACAATTCATTTTCCGATATGCACTCTACAGCACTCTGAGCCATGATGGTAAGAACTATGCTTCGGGTGGATGGATGCCATTGAAACAGGCTGTATTTTTCCTGGATGGTATTGAGCACCATCAGTGTAGATGGAATACATATGGTGCTCTCAGGAAGTTCAAATTACTTATTAAACTATTTAGGCTAAGCTGGTTAACTTTCTCCATAGTTCTTGGACAACAGCCCTGATTATCAAAAAGTGCCGTGGGGATATCGAAGAGAATACCAGCAGACAGTTGGGGCCTTGTTTATACACCCTAGCAAGACAATGCAGCAACCAATCTCTGGTCTGCATTGAAGTACCAGACTGTATCAAGGATATAATTATGACTTAAGTTCCAATTACAACTTTCAAAAACATTTGGACAGATAAATGGCTAGGAAGAGTTTTGAGGGAAATGGGGCAAGGACAGGCAAATGGGATTCGCTTAGACAAGTTGAGCCAAAGGGATTTTTTCCAAGTTGCATAAATATCTGACTCTGTGGCATAGATCGTGAATTACACAAACTGTTGTGCTGCTACACGTAAGAATTTAATTGTTCTGTCCGGAACCTGACTCTGAGAAGAGAGTCATACTAGTTAAGTCAAACTGGCATTCAATAATTATACTCTTCAAGCTATGAAAATATTGACATATATTTGAAGAATGCCATTACTACAGAGTGCAAATAAGGTGACATTGCCTGTTTTGAAAACTTGATTAACAAATCTCATGAATTAGAGGTGACCCAAAAGCAATGCACATTCATGGGGTAAAAAAAAATCCTCTTGCTCTGCACATCGTTTCCACATGAATTGAAACCAGCAAAACAGGCCAATAACATAACTGGGGCAAGTGTAAAATTTGGTTAGCAATGCAGTTGAATTCTGCTGCAGCATTTAACATAATAACAACAAATAAAATCACAGCTCCCACTTGTGACTTGGTGATGGATGTTAGATCCTGTTCTAAAAAGAACAGTATGGATACAATCCAATATTTTGCCTATGTTTCCTTTCCTCAGAAAGCAAACTCGCTGCCAATTATCACTCCACGGAAGGTAGATTGAACCCTCTGACCTCTCCCTCAAGCACAATACATCAATTGTATTATGATGAACACAGCTTGATGAAAATTATCTTGAAATAATGCTCTCTTGATGGCATACTAAAGGTGTTTAGTAACACATAATTGTTTTCTATTCTTTAGTGGGAAGATGAGACCGTAGCTGAATTTTATTGTTACTCATCCTTGGGGTTAGAATTACCAGCAGTTGATGAATATTTATATGACCTGACCGCACCTTTGGTACTTCATATCTAATGACAATGTCAAACTGTGCTGAAACATTCCAGTGTCACATGAAACAGCTGCTTTATTATCGTCCATCTTCTCCATACGGACATTAATGGAAGTCCATGTCAGCCACATTTGAGCAAAATTAAAATGGGAGGTTCAATCAATCCCATTAGTGTTTCCTCTTCAGTGAAAGCCAAATGAAACACTTTCTTGTTTAAAAGGCTCCCCTCTATGAAGCCTTTGTGGTAGAATATGTATTTAAGGTCAGAAGTAATTACCTGCAGCTGATAGCAGGATTCATTATAGTAATGAAGCACAAAACAACATGCTCATGTGAGCTGTTTGTAGCGCTGCCGGAGCCTTGCACGCTATGCTGTGAATGCTCACAGCGCCAGGGGCCAATATCTTGAACAATAGGTAATTAAAATGTTAGTCATTTGGTAGCAGGATAATGTCAAGTTTTAACTGAACTATTATCTGCTGAGCTGCATGATTTGTGGTCATTTTGAATACTGGAGAAAACAGGGAACACACACACAGGCAGATTTAAAGCTGCTATAAGATCTTCTTTGAAGCAGGGAAATAATAAACTGGTGGTAGCCCGGCTCATCTCAAAGCATCTGAAAGTAATGCAAGCCACTGCTGTAGCTTCTAGCCAATGCTATGCAGATAAAATAAATATAGAGAGCTAATGTTATGAATTCCCCTTTCCTTAGTGCAAGCACAAGGCATGTTTACAATCAGATTTCGAGGAATAAGATCTTGAATCCCAGTCTTATTCGAATTTACCCACCCACAGCAGATGAATTTCAGAACAGGTCTTCTGAACCTCAGTTGCATTGTGAAATATCAAAGCTGATTACAGAGTGGTGGATGGGATATTCAGTATAAGAAGTTCCCACTTAACCAATCCTTCAATAGCATTGCGTCTTTCCTGTAACCAGAATTCTTTTCTTTCCATTGCCAAATTGTTTTCCTTCTTTTGCAAAATTGGTTTCCTTCCATTGCCATTTTTAACATGAACCTAATCTGGGATACGTGCAAAAATATCATGAAATTATACCACACCACCCTGGCCACACACTCATCTCTCTGCTACTTTCAGGTAGAAGGTACACGAGCCTGAAGACTGAAACGACCAGGTTCAGGAATAGCTACTTCCCTACAGCCATCAGGCTATTAAACCTGGCTCGGACAAAACTATGATCATTAATAACCCATTATCTGTTATCTGTTATTTGCACTTTATCAGTTTATTTATTCATGTGTGTATGTATTTATATAATGATGTATAGACACACTGATCTGTTTTGTAGTAAATGCCTACTATGTTCTGTGTGCCGAAGCAAAGCAAGAATTTCAGTGTTCTATCAGGGACACATGACAATAAACTCACTTTGACTTGGACTTGGACTTGGACATAGGTCAAAAGGCATTTGAAACAACAAGGGTTTGTGTTTGTCATTCATTCTTGAGTAAGGTCATGACATGCAATCTAAAATGTGGCGCTATGGAGGGCTAGAGGGTAATGCCAGCCAGCTCCTCGTAAAAAACGGACAAAAATCGGGGAGAAACCGACCTGCCAGCTGTCTCTGCACCGATTGCTGTGAGTGACGTCATCAGGCGCGCGACTTACTATGTCTACACAGCGCAGCCCACCCGTGGATAAACTGAAAAGTCGGGTTATTAGGCAGAAACCGGGGGAAGGCCCGACTGAAGCCTTGGGCTCAGGTAGGACGTTATCCCAAGAAGATGTGACGAAAAA
Source organism: Okamejei kenojei (assembly GCA_035221665.1). Taxonomy (NCBI): domain Eukaryota; kingdom Metazoa; phylum Chordata; class Chondrichthyes; order Rajiformes; family Rajidae; genus Okamejei; species Okamejei kenojei. Next base: position 102,850,962 of record CM069134.1, on the reverse strand, counting down.
AACGACGAAAAAATCGGAAGGTGAAAAACTTGCTGGAATTTAGAAGATTGAGGGGTTATCTCATAGAGACTTACAAAATTCTTAAGGGCTTGGACAGGCTAGATGCAGGAAGATTATTCCCGATGTTGTCAGTTTAAGGATAAGGGGGAAGTCTTTTAGGACCGAGATGAGAAAATCGTTTTTCACACAGAGAGTGGTGAATCTGTGGAATTCTCTGCCACAGGAAGGTAGTTGAGGCCAGTTCGTTGGCCATATTTAAGAGGGAGTTGGATGTGGCCCTTGTGGCTGAAGGGATCAGGGGGTATGGAGAGAAGGCAGGTACAGGATACTAAGTTGGATGATCAGCCATGATCATATTGAATGGCTGTGCAGGCTCAAAGGGCCGAATGGCCTGCTCCTGCACCTAATTTTGATGTTTCTATGTTTCTAACTCAAAACTTTTATTGCATGTGAAATTGCTGGTTTAAGGGAAGAAATAAAGCTGATGAATGTTGGTGAAGAAATAAAAAAAATCAAGGAGGAAATGGTGGACTTAAAGCTTGAAATTAATACCAACATTAATACCACGACTAAGAATACATCGGATGAGTTGAAGAAAGAAATCGCAGAAATAATTATTGGACTGGCAAAGGAAACGAATGATAATCAAAAATGTGAAAACTGACTTTGAAGAAAGAAAGGCTGAATTCCTGTGGAACAGGCACTGAATCAGCAGACGATTGTTATAAAAGACCTTGAAGGACTAGCCGAAACAAGTGCTCAGACTACAGCAAAGCTTATTACAGAAAATCAACGGTCTTAACTGAATTACTGGGCAAAAATAACCGAAAATGTACTGAATTGGAAGGTCGCCAGAGAAGACAGGAATCTAAGAAATTGCGGGATATATTCCAGAAGAGGAAGAGAAAGATCAAGATCCCAAGAATTCACTGCAAATTTACTGCAAAAAGTTTTTATCTCTGGAATCAAAAGCCTTTCACTAGCCCGAGCACAGAGTGATGAGACGTTCAGACAAGACCCAAACGCTCCCCCAAGACAAATGATAATAAAAGTACAGTACGACCACGTCTTGGAGGAGATAATGCAAAAAACATCAAGAAACAGAAGTCTTGCATTTGAAGGGGACATAGGATCGGTATTTATCGAGACTATCCAGCAGAGGTCTCCAGGAAATGAAAAAGCGTTTAATGAGACCTAAAGTATCCTGAGGGAAAAAAGTGGAGAATTTGAAATATGGTCTGAGCTATCCAGCCACCCTAAGAGTCACTTACAAACAAGAAGGAAACATTTTTTCACCAATCCTGTGGAAGCATTGGGACTTTGCTCAGAAGATTAAGGCTTGAAAGCATTGCTTGATCCCTTCACCATTGGAATAAACTGACTTTGCAGGAACTGGATGGAATTAAAGTGGTGACTAAGCAGCTGGAGAAAGATGTGGATTGGAAACTCTCCCATGGATACTAATAATTAGTATAAACTGCAAACTACTAATACAAATAACTAATAAATACTAAAATTATACCGTGGTATCTTTACTAATAACCATATAACCATATAACAATTACAGCACGGAAACAGGCCATCTCGGCCCTTCCAGTCCGTGCCAACCATTTGTTTTCCCCTAGTCCCATCTACCTGCACTCAGACCATACCCCTCCATTCCCTTCACGTCCATATACCTATCCACTTTACTTTTTAAAATGTTAAAATCGATCCTGCCTCCACCACCTCTGCTGGAAGCTCATTCCACACAGCCACCACCCTCTGAGTAAAGAAGTTCCCCTCTCCACGTTACCCCTAAAACTTCTGTCCCTTAATTCTCATGTCATGCCCTCTTGTTTGAATCTTCCCTACCCTCAATGGGAAAAGCTTATCCACGTCAACTCTGTCTATCCCCTTTCTCATCATTTTAAAGATCTCAATCAAGTCCCCCCCTTAACCTTCTGCGCTCCAAAGAATAAAGACCTAACTTGTTCAACCTTTCTCTGTAACATAGTTGCTGGAACCCTGGCAACAATTTCTAGTAAATTCTCCTCTGTACTCTCCTCTATTTTGTTGACATCCTTCCTATAACTAGGCGACCAAAATTGTACACCATACTCCAGAAATTGGTCTTACCAATGCCTTGTACAATTTTAACATTACTTCCCTACTCCTATATTCAATGCTCTGATTTATAAAGGCCAGCACACCAAAGGCTTTCTTTACCACCCTATCTACATGCGATTTCCACCTTCAGGGAACTATGCACAGTTATTCCTAGATCCCTCTGCTCCACATCAGCATTCCTCCAAATCCCTACCATTTACCATGTAGGTCCTATTTTGATTTGTCCCTGCCAAGATGTAGCAACTTCACACTTATCAGCATTATAACTCCATCTGCCATCTTTCAGCCACTTTTCCAAATGGCCCAAATCTCTCTGTAGACTTTGAGAATCTACTTCATTATCCACAATACCACCTATCTTAGTATCATCTGCATACTTACTTATCCAATTTTCCACCCCATCATCCAATCATTGATGTACATGACAAAAACAACAGTGGACCCAACACAGATCTCTGAGGCACCCCACTGGTCACCACGCGGCTTCCAACCTGACAAAACAGCCATCCACCATTACTCTCTGACATCTCCCATTCAGCCACTGTTGAATCCATCTTGCTACTCCGCCATTAACACCCAAAGATTGAACCTTCTGAACCAACCTTCCATGGGGAACCTTGTCAAGGCCTTACTGAAATCCATATAGACAACATCCACTGCTTTACCCTCCTCAATTTCCCTAGTTTACCGCTTCAAAAAAATTCAAGAAGGTTGTCAAACATGACCTTCCAGGCACAAATCCATGTTGACTGTTCCTGATCAGGACCCTGTTTATCCAGATGCTTATATATTATCTCTAAGTATCCTTTCCATTAATTTGCCCCACCACTGACGTCAAACTAATAGGTCTATAATTGCTAGGTTTATTCTTTGAACCCTTTTTAAACAATGGAACAACATGCGCAGTACGCCAAATCCTCCGGCACTATTCCAGTTTCTAATGACATTTTGAAATATTTCTGCTATAATCAGAATTAAATATTATCACTAATTACTAATGTTTACTTATAATGGAATGATTAGAATCAAATATAGAGTATGATTTCATTTGTCCTCTTTGGAAACCTTCTTTCTTTTTTACTAGTAATTTTCATTTTTATTTTCTTTTTTCCTTTCTTTTCGTTTTTTTTTATTTTTTTATTTTTTAATTAGATTTTCAAACAAGTTTTAAATATTTGTATCCTCACATTTCCGAGTATTGGAACCTGAATATTTTAAAATTTAATACCCCCGGTAAAATATTGCTATGGAATAAAAATTCCAAGAAATAAAGGGGTTGGTTAAGTTCGCAACATCAACTACGGAAGTCGGTAGATGGTTAGCCATGCTAGTATGGCTAGCACTAACTACACTAATACTAGATGTAGTTTTTTCCTTCTTTGTGCACAATACTAATTTCTTAACCTATCCTCTTTTCTTTTCTATTATAAACTATCATTATTATTTTCAGTTTGAATGGAGTTACAAATTGGATCAAAGGAGATTTACACGTGAGAGACATTCAAGGGTCTTAAAATTCGCCTATTCGGAGTTCGGGTGTAAGGTCGGGTCTGTCGAACTGAACCATTGGCTCTATTATAGACCCCCATAGACAAAAGATGCAAGATTTAACAATGAATATGGGGAATGAAGGAATAATGTTTTGTAGCTGGAACGTTAAAGGTATTAATGAACTAATCAAGAGATGTTCATCAAGAGATGTAATCAAGTATTAGCACATTTAAAAGCAATTAAAGCTGATGTGATTTTCATTCAAGAAAACACATTTAAAAAAAAGATGCCGAGCATAGGCTAAAAGCTAAATGGATAGATAAAAACGTATCATTCTTCTTTTACACACAAATCAAGAGGCCGTAGCAATATTATTTCGTAAAGGCACTTTATTCAAACATACATCAACTATAACTGATAATGATGGAAGATACATTATTGTAATAGGAGAATTAAATGCACAAAAATGATTCTTGTCAATGTATATGGAACAAACTTGATAGTCCACTGTTTTTTAAGAAAATATTTAACAACATCCCGGAAATAGCACAACATAACTTAATAATTGGAGGAGATTTAAATTGTACATTAGATTCCTATTTAGACAGATCCACAAGACAAAGGAAAACCAAATCCCATTCCAGTGACTTATTAAATGCATATATGGATACTAGTAATATTAAAGATGTTTGGAGAGTTGAAAACACAACTGGATGAGAATATTCATTTTATTCAGCGGTACATAAAACCTATTCAAGAATAGATTATTTTTTCCGTTGACGCTAAACTTATCTCACTCACTTACAATTCAAAATACCATACTATTATAATCTCCGATTACGCACCTTTAACATTTATGATTAATATAAATGGTAAAACGGAAAAAAATGGGGACAATAGAGATTTTAATCCACAACTCAGGAATATATTTATAGAACAGATCAAGATTTTCTTTGAAATAAATGATAAACCGGAAATATCCTCTTCCCTATTATGGTAAACTTTTAAAGAATTATGATTTCTTCTCAAGCATTTTATAATAAAAAGAATCAGAGGGAACAACAGGAATTGGAAAAGGAGATTAAACAATTAACACACAGAGAACGCTGCTAATCCATCCATAACAACACATAATAAAATCGCTGCACTGAAATATAAATTAAATAAAATATACTCAGATCAAGTTGTAAAACTCTACCAATACACTAAACAATTACAATTTGAACTTGGAGATAAACCTCAAAAATTATTGCTCATCAATTAAGAAAGATGGAGGGAGAAAAAAAATAATCCATAGGATTAAATCATATAATGGCGAACCATTAGTACAACCTAAAGATATTAATTGAGAGATTTTTGCAATATTATAAAAATTTTATATTCAGCTAAAACGACAGAAAACAGGATAGGAATAGAAGCATTTTTTAAAAAAAAATGTAATCTGAATGGGTTGGATTCACAAAATAGAGAATCATTAAATGCTGAAATTTCAGTAAAAGAAATCGAAGAATCTATCAGATCATTTAAAAAACGGTAAAATTTTTTTTAAAACACCGGGACCAGATGGTATAGGCTCGGAATTTTATAAAACATTTTATGATCTGATTGCACCACGTCTGAAGATACTCTATGAATACATTTATACTCACCAGAAACTACCAGAAATTGTTAAAATGAATCTATTATAACACTTATACCTAAAATAGACAAAGACCATGGATGACCCCAGGATCATATAGAGCTATAGCTTTTTAAATACTGATCAAAAGATACTAACCAAAGTATTTAGCACAAAGACTAAGTACAGTTATTAATAAATTAATTCACCTCGATCAAAACAGGATTTTTATACCAAAACAAAATTCCTCATATAACTTGAGACGATTATACAATATTATATTCAAAAAGAGGTATTAATAAAGTCCTAGTAATTATTTCATTAGATGCGGAGAAAGAAAGCCTTTGACCAGGTGAAATGGTCTTATTTGTTTTCGGTTATGGAAACTTTTAAGTTGGGAGAGAATTTTATTTACTTGGGTTAAATTATTATACACTAATCCAACAGCCAGAATAATAACAAATCAAATGCTATCAACTAAATTTAATCTATGTCGAGGCTGCAGTCAAGGTTGTCCTTTATCCCCACTACTCTTTGCACTTGCAATAGAACCATTAGCTCAACGGGTGAGATTACATCCTGAAATATACGGATATATGGATATGACACCAGAGATACTGAAACTTAAATTTCTATATATATGGATGATGTATTACTTTATATTACAACGCCAGAAATTAGTATCCCAAATTTACTAAAATTAATATCTGAATTTGAATTATTTTCAGGATATAGTATTAATTGGAATAAAAGTGAACTTATGCCAATAATGGTAAATAACTTACCAATACTACAACAATTTCCTTTTAAGATAGCAAACGAAACAATCAAATATCTTGGAATTTATGTAACAAAAAGATTTGATTCTTTATTTAAATCCAATTTTCCACTTTTATTGAATTAAATTAAATAAGAACATTTTATATTGGAAAAACATTACCTATTTCAATGCTAGGTAGAATTAATGCAATAAAAATGATTTTTCTCCCCACAATTACTATTTCTTTTCCAATTGATTCCGATATATCTTCCTAAAAGTTTTTTTAAGAAGGTTGATTCTATAGTCACCAACTTTATCTGGGATTATAAAGAGCCATAGAATAAACAAAAAACATTTATGTAAACCCAAAAATAAATGGAGGTCTAGCACTACCAAACTTTATGTTTTATTACTGGCAGTTAATATTAAAAAATATTAATTTTTGGTTAGTAGAGGACAGATAAACAACCAACCTGGTTAAAAAATGGAAAAAGAAGATTGTTCGCCTTTTGAAATTAGTTCGATTTTATTCGCCAAGATTAAAATAGGTAAGAAAACCTATAGTGAAAACCCTATAATAGAAAAGTGGAATACGTATCTGGAAAACAAATAAAGAAAACACTAAAATTGGAATGTATACCACTAGCCCTTACCATTGTAAATAACGTTACATTTAAACCCTCAATGATGGACAAAGGTTTTTTACAATGGAAAAACTATGGAATTAATAAGATGGGAGATCTCTACAGGGAAAATTCTTTCCTTTCATTTCAAGAATTATAACAAATGTATGGATTACATTCAAAAGATTACTTTAGATATCTACAAATTAGAGACTATGAAAAAGCAAACACACATGAAATTAGAAATAGAAAGACAGAAATTTTAGATGAATGCCTAAATAAACACCCTAACACAGAAAAGTTGATATCATATATTTATAATATTTTACTGGAAAACGATGTCCCAATGACAGAAATATACAGGCAATCATGGGAAAACGAATTAGGACAAATCATTAGATCTGAAATATGGGATGAAAGTCTACAACATATACACCACTGCTCGTTAAATGCTAGACACTCTCTTATACAATTTAAAATATTACATAGACTACATTTTCAAAATCCAAACTACATAGTATTGTTTCAAATGTATCTGCCATATGTGATAAATGCCAGCACTTAGAAGCTAACTTAACGCACTCATTTACAAATTGTGTAAAAATTACTAAATTTTGGACAGAAATATTTAAGATAATTTCGAATGTTGTTAATATGAATCTGATCCCTGACTCAAAGTTAATAATACTGGGAATATTAGAAACAGATCAATTAATAACAACAAATCAAAGAATTTTTATTGATTACAGTTTAATAATTGGGAAAAAATTAATATTGAAATTCTGGAAAGGTCCTACATCCCCCACAATCAAGATGTGGATTGCAGGAATGTCGGAGACACTTCATCTGGAAAGATTAAGGCTTGTCCTATTGGACAAGTTGGATCTTTTCAGAGGAATATGGTCTCCATTTATTGAATATCTAAAGGGTCAAAATGGCTCGGTACGAGAGCCTGACTGGGGGCTCCGGGGGGGGGGGGAGATAGAGGGGGGAGAGAGGGGTTGATAGAGGGGGGAGAAAGAAGGGGGAGACGGGGGGGGGTGAGTGGGGGGGGGGGGGGAGTGAGAGGGGATTGAGATAGATGGAGTGAGAGGGGGGCGAGGGGGGAGAGGGGGGGGAGAAAGGAGGGGAGAAGGAGGATAGAGAGGGAGGGGGAGAAAGAGAGGGGGTAGGGAGAGGGGGGGAGGGAGGGAGGGGGAGGGAGGGAGGGGGAGAGAGAGGCTGGGAGAGAGGGGAAAAGTGAGGAGGGGGGAGAGAGAGGTGAGGAGAGGAGGAGGGGGGGAGAGGAGGAGGGGGGGGCGAGGAGGAGGGGAGCGAGGCAGGTGGCCAGGGAGCAGGGAGGGGTGGGGGGGGGTGACGTTGTTTGCAGACCCATTGTGACGTCATCAGCGAATGACAGTCGTTTTTATTTCTGTTTTGTCTGATTTTTGAACATTTTCATTAATAAATCGAGAAATAAAGCATGACATTTTCAGATAGCGCGCTTTCGGACTCCACGGGAAAAATCTCTACCGGAATATGTAAAACTTTTACCATTAGCGTGTCATTTTTTCGAGAAGATGTGATTATACACACACACACACACACACACACACACACACACACACACACACACACACACACACACACACACACACACACACACACATACAATATCAGACTTTTAATAGTTATATGACTATACATAAATACAATCTGGTCAAACTTAATGACAATACATAGAGCAAATTAGTTCTGAGAATACAAGTTACATTTATTGTCACATGCACCAATTGGTCTGCAATGGAGTGGAAGTGAATAAGACAGTACCCTAGCTCATGGAAGCCTGATAACAGAGGGGGAAATGCTGTTCCTGTGTCTGGTGGTGCACGCTGTCAAGTATCTGTACTTTCTGCCAATGGGAGCAACAAGAAGAAAGAATGAGACAAGTCTTTGTGTTGGCCGTTTTTCTGAGGCAGTAAAAGATGTGGATTGAGTCAATGGTGGGAAATCTGGTTTGTTTGATGGATTTGGCTACATCTACAACTCTGTGTAATATCTTGCAGTCTCGGACACAGCTGTTCGCAAACCAAGTCATGCTCTATCCAAGAGTTTGCTATCCATGGTGTATCTATAGAAATTTGTAAGAGTTGTTGGCGACATGTTGAATTTTCACAGATTCCAATGTGGTTGCTTTGCAACAGATCATTTGTAATATTCACACCAACAACTTGAAGCTCTGAACCATTTCTGCTTCAGCACCAGTGATGCTAATTGAACCTTCTGCCCCTCTCTTCAAGAAGTACTCAATTTTGTCTGTAGATAAACTGAATGCATTCCAAATATGTATTTTTATTTTCAAATATTTTAAATGTAAGCATGATTTGTCTGTTTCTCTTCATGATCTTTTCATCCTTTCTTCTAATATTCACCATTACCCAACCAGAAGAAGAAATGATCTTCATCTTCTGTTTTGTCGAACATCCAAACACCAACATTGCATTACTTTTAAAGGTCCTAAATTTTGGAATACCCTGCCTCTGTCATTAAAGTCTCACACCTCCTTAGCCACCTTTAAGATTGAGCTTAAAAAGTTTCTCATCATGTCCTGAGTTCTGACCTCTAGCTTTTTGTAATGCTATTTATGAGCTCAAACTACTTCTGTTGACTCTTATCTCATTCTATACCTTATTATTTTATTTATTTTCATATTTTTAATTTTCATTCTTAAACTGTATTATTGTTTATTATTGTCTTTTTTATTTCTCCTACCCCCTGATTTGCCATTAACGCTCATTTTCAGAAGGGAGTGGACTTTGTATAAGCCCTCTGGGCTTCCCTTCCCTCCCAGCACTGTATGGTATTATAAATTGACCATTTGTCTTCTTTTAAAACATGGTGCAAATAAATAAACAAACAAAAAAAAAAGCATCTCCACCACTCTTTCTGAAATTGATAACTAGCTCCTTCATCTTGCGGACATTGAGAGAGAGAGGTTATTATCCTGACACTACGTTACCAAGTTCTCTATTTCCTTCCCATACTCCCTCTAGTCATTATTTGTGAACTGGCCCACCAAAAAATGCTGTCTCTGCAGACTTATAGGTGAAGTTAGGAGCAAATTTGGCCAAAAGTTGTGAGTGTATAGCGAGTAGAGTAGGAAACACAGAACTCATCTTTGTAGGCACTGCTTTTGAGAATTATGGTGGAGGATGTGTCGCCACCTAACTTAGCAGATTATGGTCTGTGGGTCAGAAAATTGAGGATCCAGCGTCAGGCATGGCTAGTGATTTCTAGGTCCAGGTGTTTGGAGATAAGTTCAAATGGAATTATGTTTTTGAAGGCAGAGCCATAGTCGATAAATATGAGTATAACCTAGGAGACCTTGTTGTCTTGGTGCACCAAAGATGAGTTTAGGGGCAGGGAGACGGTGTCTGCTGTGGATCTGTTGCAATGATAAGCAAACTGCAGTGGATTGAGGCTGGCTGGGAGGCTGGAGTTCATGACCTCACCAGTCTCTCAAAACTCTTTGTGATGGTGGACGTCAGAGCCCCTGGGTTTGCCAAACAGGATGATCCTATTCTCTTTGTTCCTAGTGGTGTGTGTCAATGCTGAAACTCCTCAAGGATGTTTGGATTTTTGAGTCATTTAATACTCAGAATAAAGCACTAGAACATACAGGATGGGACCACGCTCACTTTCGCTCAGTTGTTGACACTTAGCTGCGCAGCAGTTACTGAAGGACAATAGCCCGTTGGGATAATAACGGCCACACAGCCACAATACATGTCATGGAAGCGAGAGAAGCTACAAAGGAGCGGAGAGGAAGAAAGTTTCACGGTTTACTCAAAGGGATTTCCATTCTGTCGCAAGACAACCAAGCTAGGAACGAAGTCTGTGCTCTATAGATGACAAAACAATCAACAGAGTCACCATAAGAAAAACTTTGTCAGATAGCAATGGGAGTCTCCTCCGGTAGTGGGAATCCCTCCATATTGGAGCAATAAACAAAGAAAGGTCATGGGCTTGAAATATATGTCAAGGTGAACTGCACATCATTAAAACGTATTCCCTTTAGCTGGCCAAGGGATAAGGCAGGACGTTGTCGGGAAAGCAGTAGTACCAAACACATGGCACACCACGAGTTGCCAGAGGAGGCAAGGCAAGAGTGCCCATGGCCCGCATGCCTGATCCAACTTCTTGGTCACAAGGCTCCTCACCAGGAGTGCTAAGATTGAACTAGTTATACATGAGTTGTGAGGGGTGTGAGTTTCCAGTTTGCATGGCAATTTATCCTTACAATTACTTGCATTACCTGATACTTATGCTGCTATACTAATTCAAATTAGTGTGTATAACTGGCAACCATTAAAATGTTCATTCCGACCACTCTGTTACTTTGCTGCTTCAATGAGCAAGCTTACAGGGCTGAGTGGTCTTCTCCTGTACACCATTTGTATGCTCTGAGGTACATTCACACTGTATGTAATACTAGCAATAAATCTTTTTCTGTGGTGGTTTAATGGGCCTGTCCCACTTAGGCGACTTTTTATGTGAGTGCAGGAGACTGCACTCGCCACATGTTCGCTGGTGGTCTCTGGTGAGTCTCCATCATGGTCGTGAGGAGTTCCCAAATACTGGGAGCTAGTCGCAGCCTCAGTATGGTCGGCGCACATTTTTCAACGTTGACATATTTTCTGTGACCAAAAATTGGTCGCCATGGAGAAAATTGATAATCCTGTAGTCGTAGGTGCAGTTGTAGTTGGGTCGCAATGTAGTTATGGGTAGTCGGGGTAGTCGTGCTAGTTTTAGTTAATCGCCTTTGCATTTTAATTGGCTCATTGGGGGAAAAAAACGTAAGAAGGAGTTTTCAGAGCCAAGGATAACCGACCGGTAATGCTAAATGTCCGCCCAACCTCACAGCTATGTATATCTGGCATAAAAAATTGTCTGGCTTCTTAAAAGTTGTCTCCACTCTTTCTCCCCCCTTTCTTCCCCCTTCTCCCCCCTTCTTCCCCCTTCTCCCCCCTTCTCCCTTCTTTTAAAGGACTTACCGTACACTGTGCGAGCCGTCTTAATTACAGTGCCAACCTTCCTGTTCATCGCGGTGTGTGTCTGTATCACCTTGGCTTTGTACTGTGTGAATTTGTGACAGCGCTCAAATTGGTGCCCTGGCCCCCACCTTTGCAATGTGTTTGTGTGTGTGTGTGTGTTCCACTCTGACAGTCGCCGTACCAGTTCCTCGTTTTTCAGGCGATTGCCGGCGATTTGACAGTCGCCGGCAGTCCGCTGAAAAATCGCCTAAGTGGGACAGGCCCATAAGTCTCAAATGTAAACAAGCAAGCTTCACACAAAGACTGAAGTCTTACTATCCACTGACTAAACCTGACTTACATCAAATGAGACTAGTAGAAGCAAAATTCAAAGATAATAACTAAGAATGGGTTCACCAGAATCGTGCTAGCACATTTATTTTCTGGCTTTTAGGAGGAAACTGTATCAGTATCTGAAGGGAATTGCAGGTTTGTGTGGAGACTATGGAGGAACAGTAACGGCTGCTTTGCTCATGCAAAGTGTTGGCATCAGCTTAAAGTGTTGCACAGTCCCTTTATGAGCTGTGATGTTATCTTCACACAACGAGATTTCAATCCAGATGCAAGTATCAGATTTTCGTGCACGAAGGCTCAGAAAAGGAATACCATCATTAATAGATAAACTACATTTTGTATGTGCTGAATCAAACTGTAATATGTTATTAAAATGTGCCACATTATCTATACATAACTAAAATCTTGTCTGATCTTGTGTTCTTCCGGTTTGCGTGGTTTTTTTATTTGCGCAAAAATAGTACGCATTAACGCTATGATTTTTCATTAGCTCACTCACCATTCTCCTGTGCTGTGAGTGCACCAAGTTTTGTTCCGATTGGTAGTATATTGTAAAAGTTAGCGAGGTTTAAAAATCATAAAAATCACGCATGTTATAGAGTTATGGAGGGAGGGAGGGAGTGACTGAGGGTAGGGGAAATGAAAGGGAGAGAGAGAGGTGAGGGAGGGATTGGGGAGGGAGGAGGAGAGGGGAAAGAAGAGGGAGGATGAAGAGGAGGGGGACAGAGTGCTAGGGATGAGTGGGAATGAACTGCACCTGTGCAGTTGGGAGCTATGGGTGAGTGGTGGAATATTGCGATGGGGGACCAAGTCTCCTGTGTAACAGGGACCCAAAGGGTCCAACTTAGTCTTGAAGAGGGGCAGGCAACTGACTCTGGCATGACCATCGACCGCCCACTGCCTGGACCCGCGAATGGCCATCTTGGCCAGGCCCAGGAGCAAACCGACAGGGAGGTCCCACCCCCCCCCCCCCCCCCCACCCGATTGGCTCTCCCCACTCCCTGCCTTGTGTCCAAACATCAGAATCGTGGGACTAAAATGCAACCAAAACTTGAGGAACAACCCTTCAGATATTGGTACAGGGGCAGTAACCTCTCACACTCCATATACGCGTGGAACAAGGTCTCATCCTCGCCGCAGAAAATACAGGCGGCCGGCGAGCCTGTCAACCGACTCAAAAGTTTATTACACGCCACCGCTCTGTGCAACACTCTCCACCCCAGGTCCCCAATGTAAAGGGGGATGACTCCCTTGTAGAGAGACCTCCACTGGGGACCGCCCCACCTTCAGGTGGTAACACGGACTGCCAAGGTGCGTCCGGACGGAAGACGAAGGCAAGGAGGTGCAGAATTTGCAGGAGCATTCTGTTCTAAATTAATATAATACCTTATCAGGACAAAATGTCCCCAACCTTTTTGAAATCAATGAACTATTTTGAATTGCAACGATCTTTTTTGAGGCATATATAGCAGCCAGTAACACCAGCAGTATTTCACACCACTGTAACAGATTAATCCATTTGCTGCAGTGTTGATGAATTTAAAAAAATCTTGATCATGAGAGTGGGAGAATTTTCTGCTTTCTAGTCACCCTGTATAAAGCAGTCCTACTCTGCTTCCTGCAAAGACTCAATCCCCTAACAATTCCTCATCTACGCCCAAGATGAGGTGTTCCATACGAGAACATCCAAGAATGGGGGTCCACTCTCCCATCATAGATGAGGCCCTCACTCGTGTCGCATTGGTACCCCACAGCTAGTTGCAACAGAGACAGCATTCCCCTTGTCCTTACCTGCTGATTGGCAGTCAGATTCCAGCAGTTTGTTGTGTACTTTGTATTGTGTTGATATTGTATCCTGTGTAAGGGGGGAGTATGAAGGCAAGGGCAGTGGACTGTTCTGGATGTAAGAAGTGGGAGGTCAGGGAATCTGATAGCCCTCCAGACGTCCACATCTGCGCCAGGTGTGTCAAAATGGGGCTCCTAAAGGACTGTGTTAGGAACCTGGAGCAGCAGCTCGATGACCTCCGTCTGGTCAGGGAGAGTGAGGAGGTCATAGAGAGGAGCTACAGGGAGGTAGTCACTCCTAGACCACAGGAGGCAGACAAGTGGGTCACGGTTCGGAAGGGTAAGGGGCAGAGGCAGGGGCTAGAGAGTACCCCTGTGAATGTACACCTGAAAAATAGGTACTCGGGTTTGAGTACGATTGGAGGGGACAGCCTACCTGGGGGCAGCAACAGCGGCCAGGTCTCCGGCACAGAGACCGGCCCTGATGCTCAGAAGGGTAGTAAAAAGAGGAGGGCAATTGTAATAGGGGACTCTATGGTTAGGGGGTCGGATGGGCGATTCTGTGGACGCAGTCGGGAGACCCGGATGGTAGTTTGCCTCCCTGGTCTCGCATGTGTCGGAACGTGTCTAAAAGATTCTGAAAAGGGAGGGAGAGGAGCCTGATGTTGTGGTACACATAGGTACCAATGACATAGGCAGAAAAAGAGATGAGGTCCTGAAGGAAGAATTTAGGGAGTTGGGGGGAAAGTTAAGGAGAAGGACCAAAAGGGTAACGATTTCAGGATTACTGCCTGTGCCGCGTGACAGTGAGAGTAGGAATGGAATGAGGTGGAGGATAAATGCGTGGCTGAGGGACTGGTGCAGTGGGCAGGGATTCAAGTTTCTTGATCACTGGGACCTCTTTTGGGGAAGGCATGATCTGTACAAAAAGGACGGGTTGCACTTGAACCCGAGGGGGACCAATATCCTGGCAGGGAGATTTGCAAAGGCTACTGGGGAGACTTTAAACTAGAAAGACTGGGGGGAGGGACTCGGGTAGAGGTGGCTAGGGGATAGGGTGTGGGGCAAGAGGCAGACAAGGGAAGCACTCAGACCCAAAATGTAGGCGAGAAAGAGGAAAAAGATAATAAACAGAGAATAAGGATGGTGGGTTTATAAAATGTGTATATTTTAATGGTAGGAGCATTGTAAGAAAGGTGGATGAGCCTGGATTGACACCTGGAAATATGATGTTGTGGCAATCAGTGAAACATGGTTGCAGGAGGGCTGTGATTGGAAACTAAATATTCCAGGATTTTGTTGCTTCAGGTGTGATAGAATTGGAGGGACCAGAGGTGGAGATGTTGCATTGCTTGTCAGACAGGATATTACAGCAGTGCTTTGGCAGGATAGATTAGAGGGCTCGTCTAGGGAGGCTATTTGGGTGGAACTGAGAAGTGGGAACGGTGTAGCAACACTTTTAGGGGTGTATTATAGACCGCCAAATGGGGAGCGAGAATTGGAAGAGCAAATATGCAAGGAGATAGCAGATATTAGTAGTAAGCACAAGGCAGTGATTGTGGGAGATTTCAATTTTCCAAAAATAGACTGGGAAACACATTCTGTAAATGGGCTGGATGGTTTGGAGTTTGTAAAATGTGTGCAGGATAGTTTTTTGCAGCAGTACATAGAGGTATCGACCAGAGAAAGGGCAGTGCTATACCTCCTGTTAGGAAATGAGGCAGGTCAGGTGACGGAGGTATGCGTTGGTGAGCAATTCGGGACCAGTGATCACAATACCATTAGTTTCAATATAATTATGGAGAGAGTCAGAACTGGACCTAGGGTGGAGATTTTTGATTGGAGAAAGGCTAACTTTGAGGGAATGCGTAAGGATTTAAAAGGAGTGAATTGGGACACTTTGTTTTATGGGAAGGATGTAGAAGAGAAATGGAGGACATTTAAAGGGGAAATTGGAAGAGTACAGAATCTTTACGTCCCTGTTAGGTTGAAAGGAAATAGTAAAAATTGGAAAGAGCCATGGTTTTCAAGGGAAATTGGACATTTGTTTCGAAAAAAGAGAGATATCTACAATAATTATAGGAGGCATGGAGTAAATGAGGTGCTAGAGGAGTATAAAGAATGTAAAAAGAATCTTAAGAAAGATATTACGAAGGCTAAAAGAAGATATGAGTTTGCTTTGGCAAGAAAGATGAAAGTAAATCCAAAGGGTTTCTACAGCTATATTAATAGCAAAAGGATAATGAGAGATAACATTGGACCATTAGAGAGCCAGAATGGACAGCTATCTGCAGAGCCAAAAGAGATGGGGGAGATATTGAACAATTTATTTTCTTCGGTATTCACCAAGGAGAAGGATATTGAACTCTGTGAGGCAAGGGAAAAAAGCTATCACTCTAGCTATGGAAACTATGAGATTCAAAGAGGAGGAAGTACTGACACTTTTGAAAAATATAAAAGTGGATAAGTCTCCAGGTCCTGACAGGATATTCCCTAGGACATTGAGGGAAATTAGTGTAGAAATAGCAGGAGCTATGGCAGGAATATTTCAAATGTCATTAGAAATGGGAATAGTGCCGGAGGATTGGCGTACTGCGCATGTTGTTCCATTGTTTAAAAAGGGTTCAAAGAATAAACCTAGCAATTATAGACCTGTTAGTTTGACGTCAGTGGTGGGCAAATTAATGGAAAGGATACTTAGAGATAATATATATAAG
Organism: Okamejei kenojei; assembly: GCA_035221665.1. Taxonomy (NCBI): domain Eukaryota; kingdom Metazoa; phylum Chordata; class Chondrichthyes; order Rajiformes; family Rajidae; genus Okamejei; species Okamejei kenojei. The sequence goes on along the minus strand of CM069134.1, from coordinate 102,834,493 downwards.
CATTTGGATAAACAGGGTCTGATCAGGAACAGTCAACATGGATTTGTGCCTGGAAGGTCATGTTTGACAAACCTTCTTGAATTTTTAGAAGCGGTTACTAGGGAAATTGATGAGGGTAAAGCAGTGGATGTTGTCTATATGGATTTCAGTAAGGCCTTTGACAAGGTTCCCCATGGAAGGTTGGTTTAGAAGGTTCAATCTTTGGCTGTTAATGGCGGAGTAGTAGCAAGATGGATTCAACAGTGGCTGAATGGGAGATGTCAGAGAGTAATGGTGGATGGCTGTTTGTCAGGTTGGAAGCCGGTGACCAGTGGGGTGCCTCAGGGATCTGTGTTGGGTCCACTGTTGTTTGTCATGTACATCAATGATCTGGATGATGGGGTGGAAAATTGGATAAATAAGTATGCAGATGATACTAAGATAGGTGGTGTTGTGGGTAATGAAGTAGATTTTCAGTCTACAGAGAGATTTGGGCCATTTGGAAAAGTGGTTTGGACTCCACAATTCCTGAGTCGTTGATGCAGGCTCTGCTTTGTCCTGTACCTTCTCATACCTCCAGCGTGCCCTTCCATGGCTCTCAGTCTGATGAACGGCCTCGAACCGAAATGTCACCTATTCCATTTCTCCAGAGATGCTGACTGACTCTCTGAGTTAATCCAACATTTTGTGTCTAGCTTCAGAGCACTCTCCGCATTTTCTCCTTCTTCTGGATCCTCAGCATTAACCTTGCACCATTCTTTGAAATAGACCTACTTGAAAAAGAATGAAGTGATGACAGTATTATGTCTTACTGCCAGCAACTTGCATTTCTTCTTTACTTCGGTTAAGATCAGTCTTGGGGGAGTCTTCAACTTTCAAACCGGGATGCTCAGGAGACTGAGACTGATGGGAATTCTTTGAGAGCCATGATAACCTCAATGGACCAAATGGCTCCTTCTATGTTATATGAGAAAAAAAGTATATTTTTTATTTTTTTTATTCAAGATGTTGAGATGTAAAAAGTTTACTATTAAGCCCAATTATCTTGTCATATTTTTTAAAGCATGTGTAAATTCAACATTCAGCCAACTTTAGATTGCTATTCATATTTATATTCATTGCTTTGCTTCATAAAAGATAAATATACTTCAAGTCAAAACAGAACTGTCAGACATAATTATAACTTCCTTGAGGCATAAAATCGCATGCATGGGGAAAAAGGCAAAGGAGCTATTTGCCTCAATGCACTTCCAGTCATAACATTTCATATCACCATTTCCAGCCATAATCTGCGTTTTTGTTATTTGTCTGCCAATTCCTATTGAGAAGGAGAAAAAGCATATGGTCATTTCAGGCCACTTTAAAAATAGGTACAAAAAAGCAATTAACAAAAAACAATATTGTTCTTATTCATTTCTTTTTTACAAAGTCCATTTTCAATGAAGTGTTATCATTTTTGCTTCTTCATATCATTTGTTTCTTCAATCAACTAATTTATTTTCTTGAATTCAAAACTTGACATTAGCTGAGGGCATTTTCAAGCATGGCAGCAATATCTTTGAAAATACATTAGCCCAGTAATATTCTCTGTGCCAAAACTGTTTCCAAGCATTCCCCCCCCCCCTCCCCCCTCATGAAAGAGAGAGAGAGAGAGGTCCTGGGTGCAAGAGAGAGGCCTAGGGGGTGGTGAGAGAGAGGCCTTGGGTGGAGAGAGAGAGAGAGGCCGGGGGGGGGGGGGGGGGGGGGGAGATATATATATATATATATATAGAGAGAGAGGGGCCTGGGGAGGGAGAGAGATAGAGAGGCCCGGGGGGGGGGGGGGGGGTGAAAGAGAGGCCTTGGGGGGAGAGAGGCCCGGGGGGCAAGAGAAAGGGACCAGGCGAGAGAGCTAGAGATGCCTGGGAAAGAGAGAGAGAGAGAGAGAGATAGAGGCCCAGGGGAGGGGGGCGGGGGGTGGTGAGAGAGAGGCCCAGGGGGCGAGAGAGAGGCCGGGGGGAGAGCGAGAGAGAGAGGCCAGGAGGGCCGAGAACTTGGCGGCTTCAGTACAGGGCCCAACTTGCACATTCTTTCTGCATATTTTGAATATGGGGGGGGGGAGGAATTACATCACTCGCAGTGTGAGAAAGATGGCTCGCAGACCCATTGTGACGTCATCAGCGAAAGACAATCATTTTTAAATTCAAAGTTTTGTCAGATTTTTGAACATTTTCAGTAATAACTTGGGAAATAAAGCATGACATTTGCAGATAAGAAAAGTTTGGACTCCATTGAAAAATGTCTACCGGGATATGTAGAGATTTTACCGTTACCGCGTCGTTTTTTCGCGAAGATGTGATTAAACACAAACAAACAAATACACACAAACAAATACATCCACATACAAGATCAGACTTTTAGTTAATAGATGTCATGTGATATATGGAGTGAGAAGGAATAATTGCATGAGTGCACATCATTTTAATACAAAAACACACAATCCTGGCAGAATCCATAGGGAAATAGACTCAGGATGTTAGATTATTAATCCCACCATCAGAATTTGGAAAAATTAGTGATAGAAGTAAATATAATTAAATACAAAGAATTAAAAGGACTAGTAACTCAGAAAAAATAATCATGCAGGCTGATTGACCATCTTTGGAAAAGCAATCTTGTAATTAATGTGTAAGAAGGAACAGCGGATGCTGGTTTAAGCCAAAGATAGGCGCAAAAAGCTGGAGTTACTCAGCGGGACAGACGGCATCTCTGGAGAGAAGGAATCGGTGATGTTTCAGGTTGAGATCCTTCTTCAGGCTGATTAGGGATAAGGGAAACAAGGGATATGGACAGTGAAGTGGAGAGATAAAGAACAATGAATGAAAGATATGCAAAAAAGTAACATTGATAAAAGAAACAGGCCATTGTTAGCTGTTCGTTGGGTGAAAACGAGAAGCTAGTGCGACTAGGGTTGGGGAGGGATAGAGAGAGAGGAAATGCCGGGGCTACCTGAAGTTAGAGAAATCCTTATTCATATCACTGGGCTGCAAGCTGCCCAAGTAAAATGTGAGATGCTGTTCCTCCAATTTGCGTTTAGCCTCACTCTGACATGGAAGAGTCTTAGGACAGAAAGATCAGTGTGCGAATAGGAAGGAGAATTAAAGTGGTTAACAACCGGGAGATCAGGTAGGTTCAGGCGGACTGAGCGAAAATGTTCAGCAAAATGATTGCCCAGTCTAGGTTATACCTCGCCGATGTATAAGAGTCCACATCTTAAAAACAATGGATACAGTAGATAAGGTTGGAGGAGGTGCAAGTGAACCTCTGCCTAACCTGAAAGGACAGTTCGGGTCCCTGGACAGAGTCGAGAGAGGAGGTATAGGGACAGGTGTTGCATCTTCTGCATTACAGGGGAAGGGGTGGTTTGGGTGGGAAGAGATGAGTTAACCAGGGAATTGCAGAGGGAATGGTATCCATGGAAAGTGGAAAATGGTGGAGATGGGAAGGTGACTAGTGTTTGGGTCACGTTGGAGGTGGCAAAAAGAGTCTTTGCAGGAAGCAGGGTGGGAAGAAGTGTAGTCGAGGTAGTTGTGGTATTTGTAATAGAGGTCAGTGGATAGTCTATTTCCTGTGATGGAGACTGTGAAATCAAGAAAGGGGAGGGAGATGTCGGAGATGGTCCAAGTAAATATGAGTGCAGAATGGAAATTGGTGGTGATGTTGATGAAGTCAATTTACACTGCATGGGTGCTACCTCCTGCACCCATGCAGAACTCATGGTTCTGCATGGGTGCAGGAGGCAGCACCCATGCAGTGTAAATTGCTAATTCTAAGCTTCCCCCCAATCTAGTTTCAGTCAAAAACCTCTGAATCAAGCACTTGAACAACTAATCTTTATTTTAACAAAACACAATTACAGTTCCCACCACTGTACCTGAGCAGATTCTCGTATCTGCCTGTTCAAGCCCTCTAGGTCTCGCTCAAACAGAGACACTCCAGAAGGTCACTCAGTCCCAAGTGCTCTCCCAGAAGATCGACACTGGACCTCATGGAAGCGGACTTTTATAGGTCCCGAGACCTCGAGGGGCCGAACCACATGGGGGTGGTCTCTTTACAATCCAATTACAGATAATGATTAACCCCATACATAACAGACATTTCCCTAACCCAATAATACAACAGCTAATACATTGTATTCAAACAGGGATTCTCAAGGAAGCCAACATTGCAACATTTATCCTGATCTGCAAGAAACCCAGACAAGGCTCAATACCTCATCCAATCAACACTCAGCAAAGTAGGTCTGCAATATTATTTACAATTATTTACAATTATTTACAAGGTGTATGTCTGGTTTACAGTCATCCAATCCATTCTATGCATTTTGCACCTAATTGACAGGGTCTGCAGATGTTCTTATTCTTTTCCAGCAGCTTGTATCTAGGCTCTAGACAAACTGGCACCACTCCACAGCTTGTCCCAGTTCTGCAGAGCAATTCCAAATTGACCAAATCTCCCAGCAGCCCTGAAGCTTTTACTCAATTTTTAAGTCCTAACCTCTCCAACTTGGCCAGGATTAACATTCCTTTTTTATCATATATGATAACCCAGCATTTATGATAACCAAATAGTCCAATAATCAGCTAACCAGACATCCATAAGTGTGTCCATTACATTTTCCATTTATCAGCAACACAAGATGATGATGTTTCTTCCCAGAATCTTTTCAAGCGTCCCGAGCTTTCAAGGGCGTAGCTTCACAATTTCTGTCTGATGTGTCTTCTCCTCCTCCAGAGTTATCGTGGGCGCGAATTCCCTCCATCCGTGTTGCTGTCCAATCTTCCATCCCTTTCCATCGTCGAACATAAAACATAAAATTCCTGAAAAACTTGGGGAAAAGCAAGTTACCATCATGCACCCATGCTTTCCCATGAATTCACTATAATTCCTTTTCATACATATATCCCTATTTCTATTCTGATCCCTAATATATTATCTTATTTATCCTAGGATCAACACTAATCAGCCTTCTTCATACTCACACGATGTTATAATATGTATATCTGATGACAGGTCCTCATATAAATTTCAGCTGGGTTCAGTCCAGATTTCCCTACAGGCGCAACTCTAATTTAAAGCAAACCATAATAAATGTTCCAATTCCACCAAATTCAGTCTCAGCCTTCAATTTACTATTTCAAACTTCAGTGTCTATCTCATCCTTCTCATTCCACAGCATTGTAGCCGCTAATACAATTCCATTCCAATTCCTGTGGAATTCCCAGCTGTTCAAATTTAAGCAATCAATTTCCATATGCTGTCAATTTCATCATAAATCCAATTAAGAATGCTGAATCCAGAGACAATTTCTTTCCATCTTGATCATAGAAGCCACATTTCCATCAAGGGTTAAACAATTCAAATCCATCAGTTAAATATGCTTTGGTTCTGCTATTCTCAATACCTATTCAAGTTTCTCCCTCTAATTTACAAAGTTTCTCCTCCAGTACCTCTTCTTATTTATGTATGCCTCCTCACTATGTTAACCCGTTACTGTGTTGATTCTCTACTATGTTGGCTTTTTACTATATTGAGAACTCTTGACTTTGTTCGCTGTCTGGGGTTCTCACTTGTAATAGTTCCATTTATCTCTAAGTAACTCTTCTGGATGGTCAGTATTGACTTTCCGAGGAGAACCTATACATTTTCAGTCCACCTCATAATTTTATACTACCACCTTACGTTTCCAGGGTATGTCTTAATTCCTGATATCCACTAGGGTCTGTCCTTTCCATCATAGTAACTAAATAATTCAGTCCCGTCTTTGACTATCCTCCTATGGGTGAGACAAGAGATGAATGCCAAATTAACAGTCAATTCTCTAAAAATCTTATGACTGTATCCCATAAGCCCTTTTTATTTAATTTACTTATAACTAAATTTTGGCGCAAAGCGAGTATTTTGCCCCGAACCATAGAGGAATTCCTTTTTTATTCAGATCCAATTCTTAAAGAGGAGCTTATCCCAATAGTCGTCATAGATCGTCGGTGTTGTTTCTTTTAAAGATGATTCGATAGTGTCCTTTACTCTCCTTCCTTTGTTTTCTCCAATAGCTAGGTGATATCAAAGTTGGGCACTAGGATATGACTTCTTCTTCTTCTGATGTTAGTTTCAGGTGCAAGGGAGTAGGGATACTGAGGAGCAGCTTTCTCTGTCTGCTGGCTTTCTATTTGCCTTAGGGCAGGACAGTATCAGTGCCTCCTGCTAGTTGCTTTCTGGGGAGCTACATTACCTTTGCTATCTTCTGCCCATTCTCAAGGGGTCTGTGCATTCTTTACCTCACTCCCCAGATAGTATGTCTTCGATATACTGTCCTGCAGGCACAATTCAGTAACACGTTAAACATCTTCTTAACCCACTCCCATTCCTCCTGCACAGTAAGTTTGTTTCTTTTCTCCCTAGTGCCATTTCCATTCCTTAGATACCATTCCATTCTCTCTCACGCTAGCTACTATGTTTCTTACTTCTTACTTTCTTTACCGCCCCTTGGTTTTTATTCCATCCTGCTATGTTCTGCCTTCTCGCTGGACACTCCTTGTTCCAGTGACCTAATTGGATGCAGTTGAAACAAGCTCCTTGATTTACAATCTTCTTTGCTCTCAAGGGTTTTCTGGGGTAGTCATAAGATGGTTTAAAAATTTCTTCTATGTGATTTTCAGTTTTTATTACAATAGTACATCCAATTCGTTCATTCTAGTAAATTACTTGAGGGGGTTCTAGAGTAGGGGTTATGTCTCCACACCCACAATTCCAGAGTGGGTTGGTGAGTCATGACTGAGAAAATGGGTTAGCTTGAGTGAACGGCGTGTGACTTCTTAGTTCCTGACATTCGGGCCATCTCTCTCTCTGGTCTCTTGGGTCCCAGTCGTCTCTAGAATTAAAGGACCTCCCATAATTCCTCGGACCTCGGATGTTGCTATATTCCCTAGGATCTCTAATTTCTTCGTAATCCTGGAAATCCCTTCTTTGACCCCTCTCTTTCATTCGCTTCTTTGTTGGACAGGCCCGACTCCAATGTTCCATTCCCCCAGAGGAATAGCTTTGATTAGGCAACATGGTTGGTCTTATTCTACCCCTGGGTTCCATTGGAATGGGTTCTAAATTGGGAGTATAGAGGTTATAATAATCGGTGTAATCTGGAACCCTAATTTCTCCCAATCCGTAATTTGCTGGTACTCTGGGAATCCATGGTTCAGAGTTAGATCTTGACAATTCTTCCTTGACTATGCGTTCACTTTATCTCCTAGTTATAGGATAATTTTCCTGGTTCCTACCTTCCTTCCAATAATATCTCACAGCTCTGGCTATTTGACTGGCTCGGTTCTCAGACCAGTTCCTGTTATCAGTTTGAATTAAATCTGCTACTTTAGTGGGAGATAATTCAACAAGATAGCACAATATCGAGAGGAACTTGCTCCATTCTGATAGTCTAAATCACCTGATTGGTCCATATATAATTTCGAAAAACGGTCTAGAAATTCGTCTGCTCCTTCACCATTTTCTGGTTTTATTTCCTAACTCGACTTAAATCGCCAGGTTTCTGAAACATTTTTGCAAGGGCTGTTAAAACAGCCTCTTCTCTTGCACTGTCATTCATTACTACATTTGCCAATGTTTCATAAGTCGGGTGTCTTAGGGCTACTAGAAATTTGCTATTCTCAGCTAGAGTAATTATATGGGGCACACAAAATGCTGGAGAAACTCAGCGGGTCCAGCAGCATCTATGGAGCGAAGGTGATAGGTGACGTTTTGGGCCAAAACCATTTGTTCACCCTCAGAGTAATTATATGTTGTATGGTCTCCCACAAATCACAGGAATCTGCATGATATACACGCATTGTATTTCTTAAATAATCTATAAAGGCAGCAGGTGACTTCCTATAGGGGATTCTGTTTAGTACTGCCATTATTTCATGGGGCTTCCACAGCATATGGATGTCTGTGGCACGGGGATTAATCATACTTACTGTGCTGGGCGAATCCGCTGTATCTATTCATTCCCTTATTGGTAATTGCCTATGGGATACCTGTTTACTTTGTAACCTTTTGGTTACGTCAAAATCTATCTTGGTATCTTCAATCACTGTCTCACCCTCAGATGAATCTTCCTGTTCTCCGATACTGCCCAAATAACTCATTCCTTTTCTTTTCTACTCGAGTAATCTGTCTAGGTTGTGGCTCACAGAAATACTCTGGTGGTTGCACTATCTCTAACATACCTTTCTTTTATTTAAACACCGGAGCTCTCCTTTTCATTCTACTCCGGGTGCCATAAGCCACTGGACGATCTATCAATGATGGCGTAGATAGGATCGAAGATTCTGGTACCTCAGTATCTGCTGTTGGTAGAGTCTGTTCAGATGTAGAATCTGCAGGAGTTGTTATAGATTCTGCAGACCTAAAATATTTATTACGGACACAAGTCATACACGGTGCTAATGAAGCCTGGAAAACGCAAGCGAAACATGGTGGGAGCTGCGAACTTCCACTGACGATAACATTTGTACACTCTTCTAAATATTAATTTCCTTCCCCCTCCCTTCAAAGTCAGCACTAATCGGATTCCTAATCTTTGATTCTACAGGGACTAATTTTCTTCCAGGAAATCCACCTTTCCTTTGTTCTGAGTGTTTCCCTTCATCTTCACTTCTGTCCTTCCTACTACCTGGAGGTCGATCTACTTTACCTTCTTTTTGTTCTATTCCAAGTTTAGCAATCGCTTTTTCCCAACTAGCCTTTCTCTTAACCTTCTTATTCGCCTTCCGTTCCTCAAAATATTTTCTCCATAACCCTATTAATTATTTTGCACTTTCGTTATTACTATGCTGCCAAATAATCTGTTCTATATTTTTTTTATCCTTTTTACTGTTCTAATCTCCCCCGCCAACCATAGTTTATTTCCTAAATTCTTATGTAATGCTCCTGATAAATTTCCTCATTTCTCTCCCTTGTGAAGCAACTCATTACACATCCCCATGCTTTTGAACACCTAAAACAGAATTCCTAAATCCTTCCTTTTGATCCCTAAATTTACCAAGCTCGCTTCTGAACAATGGCTAATGGCTCAAAACATTCGCAGCCTTGCAACTCGTTACTCCTTTGCTTCACCAATGCTATTCTCCTATTCAAATTCTTCTCCTATCTCCCACAAGTCCATACCCTTTCAAACTTACTACTTTTTCAATCCCCAGTCATTCAAGAATCAGAGTACTCCAGGGAACACTCAAACACATCCAAACACAATCACATTCTCGCTTTCATTTAATCCTCAATCGAAACATCCACAAAATGATCTTCAGACACGTAAGTAACACAGTACACAAGCAGGATAACACGCTACCTATTACTATCAGGCACAACCACACTCCTAAATAAAACACAAACATTTGTTTATTATAAATCACGCACTCTAAGAAATCCTCCTCGTGGCGCAATCAGTCAGCGGACTGACTCCTCCCCTGACGTAGCGATTGAAAGAGTGCAACCCCTGATCAAACAATCACTATTCAGATTCTTACAACACCATGCTCTAAATAATTACAAATATTTAACTCAAACACACTTTTACTTCAAGTATCTAAATCCGTAAACACTCACACAAGCAGCAACACAAATATCGGTCCATGGACTTAACAAAATCTAAATCTTAACTTTCTAAATCTTAATACACTATAAGTTTATTTACATACACAGAATATTTACACAATCCAGATCCTATGACAATATGAAAAGCTAGATATTTACAGTTTACAAAATGATTTAAAGTACTAGCGCACAGTTCACGAACACTCGATCTCGATGCCATGTCACGCTGTTATCACGCAGTGAACCTCTCCCTCTGGTACCAAATATTTTCCCCTTGCAAGGTTACTCTTTGCTGAGGGGTACTCCTCCTTAAATGACTACTTTTCTTCCAGAATGTTGCTATTCGGATTACTTTTCATCAAGTAAAAAGGTTCCCGTCTCTCAGGTACTCTTCGCTATCAGGTACTAGTCAACAATCGACCAGATGGTTACTAGTCACTGTTGATCAGCCGCTATTCGGAATTGATCACGGACATGCACCAACTCCGAAGTTCTATATACAGGAACGCAAATTCCACCTTACTGGCAGAACTTCAATGTGAAATTCTGTATTTGGAAATTTGGATTTGCAAATATAATCTCGTTCTAGAACTCCTAATTTTAGTCCATATCTCTCCTCATATGCGGGCACTCTAATCAAACTAAAATTTCCCATTTGAATTCTCGAACGGACTGGAGTATTCTGACCAATCTATACTCTGTCCACCCAAGCCCAGTACCTTTATGAGATTCCTCGTCCATTGTACAGGATTCAGATAGCCACACGCAGACATTCCTCTCTGCTGGGCACCGGGGGTTCAGCGCCTAGTCATTTCGCGCTGTTAGTTATCAAGCGCACCTTTCCAATTTGCACTTCCGGCAAAGATCTGATCGATACGTAGGTCAGACCTGTATTTTAATACACCACCAATTGGATACCAAAGCTAACCTTGGTCCATCCCTCACCCAATGAAGCGCGTTTGGCTCCCGTTAAAGCAGCTGCAGTCTGCCAACTACAACCCAGTTTTGGGCCTCTAACCCAGGAAAGGGTCTCAGCAGGGTCTCTAACCCCACCCTGGTTTTAAGGGCCCCCAACCCAAAGGAGTGCTAACCACCCGACCGTGCTTGCAAGACTCTATTCTAACGATCTTGATTAGACCCTTTCCCAAGCCTACGAATGATCGATCCACGCTGACTAATGAAGTGCCGAAAACCAATGTGAAAACTGCACCGTGGGCCCGATTTCTGCATTCGCGATCGAAACAGCTCAATACCCTTGATCGCAAATTTGTGTTTGGGGGTCTTTTGCGATTCCGGACGAGCCCCCAATGTAAATTGCTCATTCTAAGCTTCCTCCCAGTCTAGTTTCAGTCAAAAACCACTAAATCAAGCACTTGAACAACTAATCTTTATTTTAACAAAACACAATTACAGTTCCCACCACTGTACCTAACCACCGCAGATTCAATCCTTGTATCTGCCCATTCAAGCCTTCTAAGCCTTGCTCAAACAGAGACACCCCAGAAGGTCATGCAGTCCCAAGCACTCTCCCAGAAGCTCTCCCTTGTGGCAGCGGACTTTTATAGGTTCCCAGACTTCGAGGTGCCGAACCACATGGAGGTGTTCTCTTTACAATCCAATTACAGATATCGATTAACCCCGTACATACAGACATTTCCCTAACCCAATAATACAGCAGCTAATACATTGTATTCAAAAAGGGCTTCTCAAGGAAACATCGCAACATTTACCTGATCTGCAAGAAACCCAGACAAGGCTCAATACCCTTCCAATCAACACCCAGCAAAGTAGAACTCCGCAACATTATTTACAATTATTTACAAGGTGTGTGTCTTATTTACAATTATTTACAATTATTTACAAGGTGTGTGTCTAGTTTGCAGTCATCCAATCCATTCTATGCATCTTGCACCTAATTGACAGGGTCTGCAGATGTTCTAATTCTTTACCTGCAGCTTGTATCTAGGCTCTAGACAAACTGGCACCACTCCGCATCTTGTCCCAGTTCTGCAGAGAGCAATTCCATATAACCAAATCTCCCAGCAGCACTGAAGCTTTTACCCAATTTTAAAGTCCTAATCTCTACGCCTGGAACAGGGATTGTTCAACATACCATACAAAGAGGCAGGCATAGCTGGGGCCCATGAGGGTGCCCATCGCTATGCCTTGGACATGGAGGAAGAGGGAGGAATCGAAGGAGAAGCTGTTGAGGGTAAGTACCAGTTCCACAAGGCAGAGTTGAGTGTTAGTAGAGGGAAATTGGATGGTTCTAAGATGAGGGGCTTAAAAGGCGGAAGTCACTAAAGAGACGAAGGGCATGTGAGGTATCTTGGACATAGTTCAGGAGAGATTGGACCCGGAGGGGGGGGTAGGATGGAGTCGAGGTACGTGGAAATCAATTCCGTGGGACAGGAGCAGGGAGTAACATTGGGCAGTTATGTTTGTGGATTTTGGGGGGGAAGGTAAAACCAGGCTGTGCAGGGCTGAGAAATGATAAGGTTGGAAGCTGTGGAAGGCAGACAGCCAGAAGTGATAAAATAAGAAATGGTCTGTGAGATTATGGCCTGTTGCTCACCTGTGGAAGCATGGTCCAAGGACAGGTAGGAGGAGGTGTCCGAGAGCTGGCGCCTGGCATCAGCCCAGTAGAGGTCTGTGCACTGGACTACCACGCACCTCCCTTGTTGGCGGGTTTGATGATAATGTTAGGGTTACAAGGTCTGGTGTGGGGATGGTGGGTGTTCAGAGTGGGGGGGGGGGGAGTGAGAACTCTTGTATGGGTACGATGTGGTCGGGGTAACCTGGGTTAAAAGAGGGGAAAGAGGAAGACCCTGTTGAACCATCACTGAGGTGCCCTGGAGGAAAGGGGAGGAGTTGGACACCGGGAAAGTCAGACCACGTGGAATTGGAGCCTGTATCGTGGAGGTTGTGGGCCCGGTGCTGATCCTGCAACTCAGATGAAGCGACGGCTCCAGCCCACTGGTGGGCGCTGGAGAGGCGAGAGTCAGCGGAGTTGTTGGTGGAGGCCCGCGGGGGGCTGGAGTAAAGATATGGGTCAGCAGTAGCAGCATCGGTGGTCCCGAGAGATAGCGAAGGTTAGCGGCAGCAGCGGCGGTGGCCCCGGGGGGGCGGTGAGAGTCGTCGTTGTAATTACAATCTTGTAATTAATGTCTGGCCCCATAATTGCAGACTATATCATGAGCTGTGAACACTGGGTATTAAATTAAAGAAGTGCAAGTAATTTGCTGCTTCAGCTCAAAGGAATGTTTTAGACTGTACTCGGCTGGAAAGGAGGAGGGAAGGGAAAATGGTGAGTTTGCAAGTGTGGCACAATGGGCATAGTTTGCAGATATTGGAGATGATTAAAAATGAGATCTACTGCCACCCAATATTTGTCCCTTGGATTGCTAAACACTGCTGTGGGAGTAGGGAAGTTCAGGTATAGTTGGAGCTGTGGTCAGGAACAGGTGTGTTTGGTGATACAATCACACTAAAGATGATAGAAATAGTTGAGATTGAACCATTGAATAGCCTATATATTTGTAGAGGGTAGAAAGGATTCTTGTAGAAAAGCACTTTAACAAGTTTGGAAGAAAATTAGCCCTGATGAATGGAAGCAAGTGGCACCAGCACTTTTGGTCAATTCCTTCACCAGTTTCAGGCAGTAGTGTAGACAAAAAGCAATGATCTCATTTTAATCTAGCGAGATAACAACCTCTTTCTTTTTTTTCAAACCTTTGGCGACATCACAGCCATCCCACACTTAAAGCCACAAAGCCATTGTATGTAAACCATTGTTGGATGTTGGGGGAAAGTATAGATGGGGGTAGTCAATCAAATACTTATGGACATAGCTTTAAGGTGAGAGGAAGAAATTCTTAAGGATATGTTAAGGGCAAGTTTGTGCACTGGGAGTGGTAGTTGCCTGAAACACGCTGCCAGAGGTGGTGGCGGAAGCAGATATAGTACTGTTAAAGAGGCTTTTATAAAGGCATATGTTGATGGGTATAGGTTATATACTGTTGGTACAGGGAATTGAGAGATATGGATCATATGCAGTAGATATGGATTAGTTCAAGTAGGCACTTTGTTCTGCAGAAACATCATGGGCTGTACTGTTCAATATTCTAAGTTTTATAAACTACAAGGATCAGAAGCTCAGAGATGACTGATGTTCAGGGTAAGGCAAATTTATGCATAATCAGAACATATATTGATCTATTGTGTATAATTGAGTGGATGTAAATACAGGATTAACAGTGAATGAATAGTGGAAGTTCACTTCTGAATGGGCACACTACCAAATCAGGAATGACCATTCAACCCTAGACGCATTAAGTTTTTGTCATTTATTTGCTTTTAATGGAAACTTTGTATTTATCTCTATTACATTTAATGAATTCACTTTTATATATTCCAATGTATATTGGGGTATACCTTGGAAAATGTACGGGTCTTGAATTGACCATGTTATGGTGAAAGATCTAAGAACCCGTTGGCTACTGTAAAACAGGAATGATCTTCTAACACTAATCACAAATACAATTGTCTACGTTTGTTTTCCCAGACAGTTGGGGATATTGATCACTGTATTGGGCAGCTCTGGATTAGAATGTTTGAAATAGAGTTCGAGAAATTTGACCAGATAAGTGCTTCATTTTTCATGAAAGGTATGTATGTACGTTTCATGTCCCGACGGGCCGCGAGGCCAGAAGGCTTCCCAACGGGGCTCTGCTGTGGACTGGGAACGCAGCTGGAGGCCTTTACCGAGGCGACGCGGTTTCGATGCCTCCTGGATCACCACATAGAAGCGCCCAACGGAGCCTGTGGCAAGGGCCCGGGTCGGCACCACGGAGGCGTGAAGTGGGGCATCAACAGCGGTGAGGTCTCGGCGACGGCGACAGAGAAGCTTCGTGACGATAGGGCAGTGGTGAAGCTCCGGTTAACGGTCAATTACAGCGTGGAGAATTGCCGTGAGGGGGAAGGGGAAGAACAATGGAGGACCCATCGTGGGGGGACTGTCGTGAGGCAGGTGGGGGAAGAGCAATGGACAATAGGTGGGGAGAACACCAAAGCACAACGGGGACCCGGCGTGGGGGAACTGCTGGGGGAGGGACAAAAGGAGGAGCCGGCGTGCTTTGTAACTTTGTCAGCGCCGTAGGTGGCTGTTATTTGTATACATTGTGTATGCAAGCAAAGAATATCACTGTGCCTGGTCACATGTGACAATTAAGAATTCATATTCCTATCCTATTCCTGTGTGAAACAATTATTTTTACAGTGAAATGCAATTGTGACAATCTTCAGGTGAAATTGTTCAACTCGAGAAATTTGTGGTTGTGAAGTGCATTTGTGATGATGACTCAATTTCCACGTTACCTTTACATGGAATGAAGTAAGTCCCTGAGTGGGGTCATATTGTTCTGACGTGGGGCTGCCGTTCGGCATATCCGAATTAATTACATTACGCGTTTCTACATTGAGCCCATCTTGCATTGGTACAGAATTCCCCTATACATTCGTTGCCACCGTACCAATCTCAACCATTTCCACTGCACCCACCCACATTCCCAGATTACCACTAAACCTCCAACCACCCCCCCTCCCTCCCCCCTCCCCCCCCCCTCTCGCTCTCTCTCTTTCTCTGCCTGACTCTCTCTGCCCCTCTCTCTCTGACTGCCCCTATGTCTCTGCCCACTCTCTCTCTGCCCTCTCTCTCTACCACCCCTCCCTCTCTAGATGCGCGTGCGAGGTAGGGGGTATGTGTCAGTGGATAGGGAGGGGATGGGGTAAACGGAGCCAATGAATAATATTAACATAATATCAAGAGGGGTGGTTAGTGTGTGTGTGGGGGGAGTGGTTAGTGTGTGTGTGACATCGCAGGCCGCTCCCCCTCCCCCCCACAACCGCGCGTTGAGGGAACTGGACCCAATGGGTCGCCCTTGGTCTATTCAACAATAAAACTAAATATACAAAAAATCAAAAATAAAGATATGCAAGCAGAGACTCATAAGCTTTACATCAGAGAGTTTGTGTTAATTAGACTTGGCGGTCATCATCATAGAATGGACAAAATGGACCTCAAAATATTCCAATCTATACTAAAGAGATGAGATTTCTTAGTTCACACTGAAAGACTCACTATCAGATATTGTCCCCTTTTATTTTTTCCAATAAAGCAATATGCAACACTACTGAAGCATTGGTGATAATTTAAACTTCTAGTCATAATATCAAATGGACAAATTCAGACAGGACATTCTAGTTTTTCTGATATTTTCTCATCTTTGATTTAGATCATCTCAAGATGCACATTGTGCTGCATGCTTTAACTTGGGCAGTTAAATGAACTTACAAACCAATTAACCATTAATAAAACTATCAGTAAACCTCTTAAATTATGAACGAGTGATCTGTTAGGGAATATTATAAATGAATGAAATAATATTATATCATGAATTGAAGAAGACATTATAATCAGCAATGCATGCCTGAGTACTATTACTCAGATTTGGCAAAGGGCAAAATATGTGTAACTATTTTGAGCGGCAGAACCCACCCTCCCAACCAAGGTGGAGATACTGCATTTCCAGTTAACAACGCAGTTTAAACACTTAATTTTTTTTAAACAAAGCACATTTAATTCTGAGGAGTAATTTGTACAGAGATTATGGTTTACAAAGGATTTCCAAAACACAAGTACAATAATTATAATACAAGAAAAACATATCAACAAGTAGCAGACTAACAAGTTGTCCATTGAGGACAGAGGTTGCTGAGTAGATTATGTTCTGACCATGCTACTGAATATGTGAGATGATTTAATTTATGACTCTAATGTAGGCAATGTCAACTGACCGCCAGCAATCTGCTTGGATATTCCAGCGTCAGTATCACTTCTCTGTGATTTGAGTAAGACAAATGAGAAGGAAACTGTGCAAAAATTGTTTTAATTCCTCACTGCACATCTAATCAGACTACAGCAGCTCCTCGACCTACGTTACAAGTTACATTCCGATAAACTTATCGTAACCAAAAATATCGCAAGTCGAAAATGAATTTAATACATTGCAATCACGTGACCGGACATGACTTCCGGCTCGCTGCCGTTGCCGAGCGTTCAGAAAATTACTGAGGGATCTGTCAACATCAGCCATCTTATTTTTAAATATTTCATTACTGCCATTTTTCTGAACGTCAATGAATTTAGGGTCAACCGTTTTAATTATAAAACATCCTCTTATCTTAGAATTCAACCCAGTGAACCTCCTCTGAATGGCCTTCAATGCAAACTATCACTCCTTAGAATAGGACATCAAATCTCTGCACAACAATCCAAGTATGGTCTCATTAATTCTACCAAGATAATCCTGCTTTTATACAGTACTTCAATAATCTTGCTACTAAGGCCAACACTCCATTTGCTTTTCTAAGCATTTACTTTCCCTGCATGCTGAACATTTGTGTTTTATTTACGAGGACTGTTCATTCTTTCAGCTATCTTTGTATCATAAATAAATGTGGCTATGATAAATCTCAATCCCTTTTATCAGTCGGTAAATAGTTAATGTCATTCCACCGATCCCTGTGATATGAACTAGCTTTTGGTTATCAGTCTAAAAATTACTTATCACAACTTTGTTTTCTGGTAGTTAGGCAAACCTCCATCGGTCCTAATATATTACCTCAACTTCTTATCGTGCACAGTATCTTTTATATCTGATCAAATGCTTTTTGAAAATCCAAATACATTATATTTACTGGTTCCATGTTTTAATTACTTTTGTGGTTTTCTGCCCTGCTAGTATTTTTTCAGAACTTGAGAAATTTTGGAAGATCACAACCACTGAATCATCTTTTAAAGATGCTGAGATGCTACTGTATACTGCATATCGTATTGTAGGAGACTTGTAAGCTTTTAGCCCCAGTGGTTTGACAGGTATTTTTACCATCATGGCAATGATTGTTTTAAGTTTCTCCATTCCTTTGATTTTCATATAATCTTTGTGAAAGTGAATGGAAAATATTTGTTCATCGTCTTTCCCAACTTTGATTTCCCATTATTAATTCCATTGTCTCAACTTTTAAGATTCCTGAGAAGGGTTAGGAAGTTTTGCATGTTCCTTACAACTCTTACCAACTTCTACAGATGCACCACGTACTTTAGCAGGATGCATCACAGCTTGGTTTGGGACCAGCTCCATCCATGTGCAAAATATTACAGCAAATTGTGAACACAGCCCAGACCTTCACAGCCCAACCCAGAACTTCACAGCCCAGCCCAGAACTTCTACAGAAGGCTCCGCTCCTTCAACATTTGCAGTGCCATCATCTTCGCTGCCGTGTGCTGGGGCAGCAGGGCGAAGACTGCATACGCCAATAGGATCAACAAACTCATCAGGAAGGCTGACTCTGTCCAAGGGGTGGAGTTGGATTCATAGGAAGTGGTCTTGGAGGGGAGGATACTCCTCAAACTGCAGAGCACCCTGGACAATATAGCTCACCCCCCCCCCCCCCCCCCCCCCCCATGACACAGTGGTCAACCTGAGGTGTACCTTCAGCAACAGACTGGTTCCACCAAGATGCAGGACAGAACGCTCTGTGGCTATCAAACTTCACAACTCCTCCCCCTTCTGTCGTGGGGTAGACTGAAACGGACTCCCCTCCCACCTCCTCCCACTTCCTCCCACCTCCTCCAACCTCCTCCCACCTCCTCCCACCTCCCCCCCCCCCCCCCCCCCCCCTCCCTCCCCCCAGTACTAAGATTTGTGTTTTATGATTGCTGGCAGATCAATTTCCCTCATGGGATAAATAAAGATCTATCGTATCGTATAGACTGGAATTGTCGTCCCTGATTGGGAGGTAATTTGATTTAGTGGTTAAAATCATACTGCACTAAGATAGTGCGAAGAATGATAATTTGTTCCCTATGACAGATGGATTGAGAACAAAAGGATCTAACTATCTATACTATTAAGGGCCTGTCTCACTAGGAGACTCTAAGGAGACTCTGCACTCGCCACAAGCTCGTAACTTGGCCGAAACTGGTCGTAGTTGGTCTCTGGTGAGTCTCCTTCCTGGTCGAGAGGAGTTCCCGCATAGTGGTTACTACTCGCAGCCTCAGTATGGCCGTGGAAACATTTTCAAGAAGTTGAACATTTTTCTGCAACCAATAGTGGTCGGCATGGAGAAAATCAATACATTTATAGTCGTAGATTTAGTCGAAGTAGGTCGTAGCAGATCGGCATGTTATGGTAGGTTATCGTAGGTAATCAAAGGTAGTCGAGATAGGGCTGTACCATTGCGGCGACCTATTCTACGAGTTCAGACGAGTTTGCCCTCGCAGCATAGTTGACACGAGGTCCTAGGAGGTCTTTGTAACTCTCCTTCATGCTTGCGAGTAGTCCCCGCGTACTCGAGGCCTCAGCTAGGTCGCGGAGTATTTTTCAAGATGCTGAAAAATGCCCATAAGTAAAAAAAAGATTGCCATGGAAAAAATTGATATTTCTTTACTCATAGGTTTAGTCGATGTAGGTCGTAGTTGGTCGGCATGCTATTCATAGGTAATTGAGGGTAGTTGAAGGAAATCGAGGGTAGTTGAAAGTAAAGCTCGTTGAGAAACAAAAGGTAAATAAACTGACCAGTAATGTTAAATGCCCGCTAAACTTTATTAAAATTTGTCTGACGTTTCACTCCTTCTCCCTCCCCTTCTCTCCCTTCTCTCTCCCTGCTCTCCCCTTCTCTCCCCTTCTCTCCCCCTCTCTCCCCTTCTCCCCCTCCCCTCTCCGCGCTCTCTAAAGGACAAGGGCCTGTCCCACTTGCATGCGATTGCATGCGTCTTGCGCGACCAAACGTGGATGCTTGAGGCGTACAGGCACCACGCGAGGCCTGTCCCACTTAGAAGCGCGGAGGTGTATGGAGTTGTGCGGGGCTGGTCCCGACATCGCGCGGGTCTCCGAAAATCCTGCACTGTTCCTGAAATTCTGAAATTTCGCGCACCAATGGCCTGTTGGCTCGCAGGCGCATTGTGGGCGTACACAGCGTCTTGACGGCATACGCAGTATCTTGACGTCGTACGCAGTGTCATGATGGCGTACGCCTAGCGCGTGGCGTTGCGCAATGACATCACCGCCCGGCATGGCGTTGCGTGATGACGTCACTGCCCGACGCCGTGCGACACCAAAAATCTGGTGGCCCGCCTCCTGCCCAGCTGATTGGTAGGTATGACGCAAATGACATCACGCGCGAACTTAGCGCGTACTTAGCACGAACTTCGCGTGAACACCGCATCCATTTGGTCTCGCCAAATGCATGTAATCGCATGCAAGTGGGACAGGCCCTTTACCTTTATGTGCCAGCCGTATTTACCTTCCTGTTCATCGGGGGTGTGAATTTCAGACAGGGCTGCCCCGCTTTCCCTGGCACGTGTGTGTGTGTGTGTGTGTGTGTGTGTGTGTGTGTGTGTGTGTGTTGGGGGACCAGGGGGGACCATGTGAGAGTGGGGCCCAATGGGTCTAGTATAGATTTAAATTGATAGGCTGAAGGACAAGTGATGGAATGAGGAAAGGTTTCTGCCCACAGTGTGAAATCATGTTCTGGAATCCACTGCTCACCGAAGTGGTGGGGCAATTTCATTAATCTCTATCATGAGTAAAAT
Source organism: Okamejei kenojei (assembly GCA_035221665.1). Classification (NCBI taxonomy): domain Eukaryota; kingdom Metazoa; phylum Chordata; class Chondrichthyes; order Rajiformes; family Rajidae; genus Okamejei; species Okamejei kenojei. Next base: position 102,814,236 of record CM069134.1, on the reverse strand, counting down.
AGATAAATGCTTGAGGAAGGAAATAGGACTACCGGTAAAATGCTGCAGAGAGACTGAATGGATTGCTCTTGGAAAGAGTAGGCGGACACTCAATGGGCTGAATGGCAGGGTGCTTCCATTCTAGTCTAACAAATCAGTGACTGTGTTAAATAAAAATATATATATTGTTGGACTTCTGCAAACAGATGCTGAAGGGATCTATAGGAGGTGCTGCATCTAAAAGGCAGCCAGCATCACCAAGGACCTTCACTGGCCCAGCCACGCTCTCATTTTACCCTGCATGGTTTTCTATTTTACTCTACATGGAGAACTTAGAACAAGTGTGAACTAGTGTTTTAAACAGGGTAAACTAAAAAGCTTTTCACACATCGCACTGAAACTTTGGAATTCTCTGCACCTGAGCCTTTGGGGAAAACAAATGGTCGGCACGGACTGGAAGGGCCGAGAGGGCCTGTTTCCGTGCTGTAATTGTTATATGGTTATATGGTTATATGGGATGTTCAGCTGGCCAGTATATTCAAGCCTGAAATACATGGATTTTTTTTTCTTGGGGAGTCAGGACATTTAGGAAAATGGGGAATGCAGCGAGAAATTGTTGTGGTAGATCTAGTTGAATGTTGGATAGAGTTTGGTTAATGCATGGCTTACTCCTGTGCCTATTTCACCTGTCTATCTGCCTAATGCGATGAAATTCTGGCTTGCTTTTGCAGCAAGATTGTACATGTACCATTGAGTGGAGCGATATCTTGCAAAGAATTGGTGTTTTTCCCTTTTAATTCCTGTGTTCCATATGACAGGACTGTAAAGACTAACGGCTGTAAGGAACTCGGATATCTAAATTGAATCCACTGGTATTTTGTGAATAACGCCATGAGATGGCAACCAGCAAATGTTTATTGCATGTCAGGAAACAGGGATGGAAAACAAATTATTTATATCTGTAGTCATCAAGAGAGGGCAGTCTAAAAACAGACCATTTGATTTGGTGCCCTGTTTTTTTAGTTAAACCCCTGTCTCACGGTGCGAGTTGGCCCACGAGTGACCCCGAGTTTTCACTCGGGGTCATCACGTAGCGGGAACGTCGGAACTCGCACGACCAACTTATCGACTCGTGGCCCTAACGGCAGGTACTCGGGAAACTTGTTAACTCGTGAAAAAAATCAAACATGTTTGATTTTTTTCCACGAGTCAAATTAACTGTTCAGGTTAAAAATGGAAACATTTAAACTCGTTGTAATAACATAGTTGCCCGTGCGTTTACCTTAGTGTCTCGTGAGTCTACCGTGGGAACTCTTTAACTCAGCGGCAGCATCTCTGGAGAGAAGGAATAGGTGACAGGATGACGTTCCCAAATTTCAGCTGTGTCTTTGTGCTCCGCTGCAACTTTAAACTGACATATGACAATCTTAACTCTTCACATTTTACAGGATTGGATGCGAAATCAGTGATATTCTCGGCCATTCCCCGTCACATATTGAGAGAGGGACGGGGAGCGGGGAACCATGGTGGATGTCTACAGGATGTAAACTCCAGGGCACTGCCCCACACACTGATCCTTGACTGAAGCCCAGGGACTGCTCAGAACAGACAAGTTCGCCCTCTTTATCCTGACTCCCCTCCTCGTCCATTCTGTTGGAGCCCTTCCTCAAATCCCACCGGGAATAGTTGGGCATCACAGTTGAAAGGTGCAACAGTAGAGAGTGGTGTCCAGGGCATTTGGTGCCATCTCTCTGACACACACACATAGACAAGAAAGCCTCAGGGGCACGGGGGTGGTGGTGATGGGCAGACACGGACTGTGGGAAAGTCGCTGTGTGGAGGCTGATCCTGTCTTGATTCAGATTGTGCTGATTGAAATTATTACTGTCACTCTCTGTATTACCCTCTTGATTTCACATTGTTTGTTGCACCAAGGTTCGGAAAGCTCACAATGTGTTCTGTGCTTCCTGTGATTGTGATTGAAATGTAACATTGCAGTTTCATCAGCTCAAAAAACAAGCATCAAAATAAAAAGGTGTGAATGACTTTGTGTGTATGTCTCCGCGTGACCTGCTTGGGTTTTCTCCGAGATCTTCGGCTTCCTCCCACAATCCAAAGATGTTCAGGTTTGCAGGTTAATTGGCTTGTAAAAGTTGTCCCTAGTGTGGGTAGGATGGTGTTAATGTGCAGGGATCGTTGGTCGGCACAGCCCCGGTGGGCTAAAGGGCCTGTTCCGCACTGTATTCTCTAAAGTATTTAAATAGACAAGGCAGGGAAAGGATAAGGACCTAATTTGAGCAAATGCGATTAGTGCGGATGGGTAACAAGGATGTGAAGGGATGGTTCTATGCTGTTTGACCCTGTAATTCTATTATCTGGCAATGACCATCTCCAACAAAAGAGATTGGTAACACTTTTCGAACAACATTCACTGACAGTCCCGGGTCCAATGATATGGGCTCCACCACGGTTGGGAGTCTCTCCCTGCTGCAGCCTTCTTCCACCTTCTCAGCCGCCGGCCAAACACTATCCTCGGCCAATTCCACTGAGGTCATCTTCATGGGCTGCACTTTGTCACGGACCTCCCCCTCGACCTTCCTGCCATGAGGCCAGCTTACAGGATCAAGGCACAGGCATATGTCTCCACTATAAGGTGGCGACCCTCAGAGAAGTCCCAGCCTCATCACAAACAACTCAACACAATAAATAATGTAAAGCAGCCTGGGGCAAGATGGTTTGTCCACGATTTAAATTTTAAACGTCATCCCGTCACCCATTCCGTCTCTCCAGAGATGCTGCCTGCCCGCTGAGTGACCATACTGAGGGAATTCCCACATATATGAAGCAGAGAGAAACGTGAGTTCTACATGGTTCTGCCCGACTTTTGAGAATGGATTTGGTGGTTTGTACCCACTCCCCCTCCCTGCTCACCCACCCACCCACCAAGCCAGCCAGCCGGACCCTACTCGTTACAGCGGCGGAAGCGACATTTCCAAGAGAATGGTGCAGAGAGCTGGGGCAGCGCTGGGATGGGAGCAGGGCAGATGAGGCGCACCAAAGAAACAAATAAGTTGATGCCGCCTGCCCCTTGGCTGCAAGGGGCAGGCGGCAGTGGTCTTGTGCCCCAGCTCAATTTCAGAGGTGACGTGGGAGTGATTGCATTTTACATCAATGCAACATTTGACTAAGTGTGGTATCAAGGAGCCTTATAAAGATTGAATTCAATAGAAATCAAAGGGGCAATTTTCAACTAGCTGGTGTACCACACTAGGTTAAACTGGTTTTGACTATTGGCGGTGAGTCATCTCGATTATGTGGGATAACTGCAGGATTGTTAAACCCAAGTTTCTTTGGCTGCTTCATCAATAACCTTCCCTCCATAATAAGATCAGAAGTACAGATATTCACTGCTGATTATAAAATGATCCATTTAATTCATATCTGTTCAGATAATGGTGAAATCCACGCCTGCATGCAAGAATATCTGGACAAGGTTCAGGCATGACGGAATATGTATCATTTGTTGGACAATAGCAATGACCTTCTCCAATTAGAGAGTGATTAGCCATCTAATTCCATCATGGTATGACCCTACTATCCACATCTGGGGAAGTAGCATTGACCATAAACTCAAATAGACTCATATGTGGTGCTAACAGTAACACGTCAGGGGCTGGGTATTCTGCAAAGCCCAAACCTCTCCAACGTCTACAAGATGAGATCAGGCGTGTTGGAATACACTCCACTGGCCTGGATGTGCGTACCTCCAACAACACCTCAGAACTTCAGGAAAACTTAATCTGGGATAAAGCAGCATACTCTATTGGCACCCAGGCCTCCACCCTAAATATATGCACTCCCCATGCCATTGATTCTCAATGCTTCAAAATGTACTGTAGCAACTCCCCAAGGCTTCCTACTTGCCGGTGAAACAGGGACAGCAGGCAAGTAGACATCGCACCACCAACAGGTTCCTCTCCAAGTCACACACTTTACTGACATGGACATATGGTTCATCACTGTTCTTTCATCCTTGCCAGATCAAATACTGGAACTATCTATTTAACAGCATCTACGAGCACTATCATCACACATTCTGTAGTTCAGGAGGAGTTTCACCGCTGTCTTCCCAAAGAAGCACAATGGCCCTTAGTAGCAATGCCCACATCATGAAATGGATTGCAAAACATGTATGCAACTAATAACTGCTGATGCAGAGCCCACAGATCATGGCATCAAACAGCATGTCCCATTCAATTGACATCTGCCCAGCCATCATGGCAACAGTTAATTGTACTTCATCTTGCTGTGCTGAACTCAATTTCAGTATCCAGAGGATCCTAATCCCAGCCCCAACCAGATCTGTTCAAACGGTTCCTCAAATATTGCAGCTGAGTTTCTGGTTGATCCGAGATGCAACTATGATTGTTACAGCCACTTCGTGCTTTATATTTTTTTAAATTATATGGCTTATATTTAGATAGATTTTTTTGTTTAGATAATCATTATTGTCATTATAACATGTGAACATGTACAACGAAATTAAAATGCCAACCAGTCAGTGCACCATTCACACATTTCTAAAAGCTAACGATACGTAAGCATACACACACCACCATAAAATAAGCATAAACACACAACCATACATTCTTCTGTCGATTTCACAATCCATTTGGTATGTAGCGCACCTGCGCTCAATTGGTGGCTACATTAAGTGTAGTTATTGCTGTGGGATAAAAACTGTTTTTTAGTCTGTTTGTCCTTGTCCTCATTGATCTGTACCGTCTGCCTGACGGCAACAGTTCAAACAGGGAGTGGCCGGGGTGGGAAATGTCCTTTATAATGTTCTGGGATTTCTTGAGACAGTGGGAACTGTGTAGGTCCACCAAAGTGAGGAGAGGCCAGCCGACAATCTTCTGGGCGTTGTCAATAGCCCTCTGGGGCGTTTTCTTCTGGGCCGATGTGCATCTGGTGTACCACACGCATACAAAGTATGTTAGGATGCTCTCTATGGAGCACCGATAAAAGGACAGCAGGAGTCTCTTGGTGATGTTGTTCTTCCTGAGCACCCTCAGAAAGTGCAGTCTCTGCTGGACCATTTTCAGCAGCGCAGAGGTGTTCACGCTCCATGTCAGGTCCTCCTCAATGTGGATTCCCAGGAAGAGGAAATCCGCCACCCTCTCCACACAGTCCCCTCTGATGATTAGTGGTGTAATGTCCGTTTTCATCTTCCTGTAGTCTATTATGAGCTCCTTTGTCTTTGAGATGTTGAGGAGCAGGTTATTCTCTCCACACCACACTGTCAGCTGCTCCACCTCACCCCTGTAAGCATACTCATCCCCCCCCAGAGATGAGCCCCACCACCGTGGTGTCATCCGCAAATTTGACAATGGTGTTACTGTGGTGGGCGGGGGTGCAGTCATATGTGTAGATGGTGTAAAGCAGGGGGCTCAGCACGCAGCCCTGTGGAGAGCCAGTACTGAGGCTGAGGGCTGTGGATGTGTGATGGCCCATTCTGACTCTCTGGCTGCGACCCGACAGGAAGCTATTTATCCACATGCAGGTGGAGTGTGGAAGTCCCAAGTGCCCCAGTTTGTTCACCAGTTTGTGGGGAAGGATGGTGTTAAAAGCAGAGCTATAGTCCACAAAGAGCATCCGCACGTAGCTCCCCCACTGCTCCAGGTGGGAGAGTGCAGCATGGAGCTATATGGATTGTTATAGAATGATGTAGACACAGGCAGGCAGAGAATGGTGTGGAAGAGAAAGGAAATGGAGTGAGGAGAGACAGTAGGTTATTTCACCCATGTGATCAGAAAGCAATTCCCCTTGAACTTCAGCAAGCAACAGACTGTGTGATGGTTGTTTCAGTACAGAATGCTGTACTGAAATCAGATGCTTGAGCCGATTACCGGTGCAATTTCACAGTTAGTTAAGGACCACACTGCCAATGCCCATGAAGGAGTATCTGACTATTAGATCAGTTGTGTTGCGGTAGACCTGGACTGAAGCTGGATCAACATGTATCACCTCCGGTTTTCCAGACTTAGGGGAAGTCTTGGACAATCTTGCTTCAAAGGGATTGGCAATGGCTCACTTTATTCCACCAGAGCACAATGGGCTCTGCAAAATAAAGGCTTATTAGTTCATATGTAGGTTTCCTGGAGGTGTGCCTGTTCAAGGACATAGGCAGTTCTTACCACATCCTGAATTTAGTCAAAGTCAAAGTCAAAAGAGTTTATTGTCATGTGTCCCTGACAGGACAATGAAATTCTTTCTTTGCATAGCACAACAGAACATAGTAGGCATTGACTACAATTATATACGCAAATACACACATTAATTAATAAATTAATAAAGTGCAAATAACAGATGGAGAGGTATTAATGTTCAGAGTTTTGTCCGAGCCAGGTTTAATAGCCTGATGGCTGTGGGGAAGTAGCTATTCCTGAACCGGGTTGTTGCAGTCCTCAGGCTCCTGTATCTTCTACCCGAAGGTAGCAGGGAGATGAGTGTGTGGCCAGGGTGGTGTGGGTCCTTGATGATGCTGCCAGCCTTTTTGAGACAGCGATTGCGATAGATCCCCTCGATGGAAGGAAGGTCAGAGCCGATGATGGACTGGGCAGTGTTTACTACTTTTTGTAGTCTTTTCCTCTCCAGGGCACTCAAGTTGCCGAACCAAGCCATGATGCAACTGGTCAGCAAGCTCTCTACTGTGCACCTGTAGAAGTTAGAGAGAGTCCTCCTTGACAGACCGACTCTCCGTAATCTTCTCAGGAAGTAGAGACGCTGTGTTCTCGGACCAGGAAAGATCTTCACAGATGTGCACGCCCAGGAATTTGAAGCTCTTGACCCTTTCAACCATGAGATAAACAGGACTGTGGGTCCCCATCCTACTCCTTCCAAAGTCCACAATCAGTTCCTTGGTTTTGCTGGTGTTGAGGGCCAGGTTGTTGCGCTGACACCATATGGACAGTCGCTCGATCTCTCTTCTATACTCTGACTCATCCACATCAGTGATACGTCCCACAACAGGAATATATATTACATCTAAAGGATCTATTCACTCAATGATCAGTTGATGTGTGACCGTAGACAACATATGAAGTAGGTCAACGGCATTATCCTAGTATGATAGTTTTGTCCAGAGAAGGACTATGCCAACTGTCTATGTCACCACCACAACCAAAATTGACCAACAAGGTGATGTGTTGTTGATTTCTCCAGGTTGATGTGTTGTTGATTTCTCCAGGTTGTTGATTTCTCATATCTCCATGTACATATGAGTAAAAGGCATCCATTAAAAATCAAGCTGCCATACAAATGCAGACCACCAACCTGCTAAAATAAAGACTCCAATGCCAATGACCTTCTGGAAAAGCATTGAGCTGGTGTCAAGATTCATCGAGGTCTGATTCACATTGCACAACTTCATCATAAAAGCTCAAGCTCTTGGTTACCTGCAGGTAACTGAGGAACAAGAAACAGGTGAAAGAACAGAGGTAGGACATACAGTTCATAATGTTTGGGACAAAGACCCATCATTTATTTATTTTCCTTTGTACTCCACAATTTGAGATTTGTAACAGAAAAAAAATCACACGTGGTTAAAGTGCACATTGTCAGATTTTAATAAAGGCCATTTTTATACATTTTGGTTTCACCATGTAGAAATTACAGCAGTGCTTATACATAGTCCCCCCCATTTTAGGGCACCATAAAGTTTGGTACACAGCAATGTCATGTAAATGAAAGTAGTCGTGTTTAGTGTTTTGTTGCATATCCTTTGCATGTAATGACTGCTTGAAGTCTGCGATTCATGGACATCACCAGTTGCTGGGTGTCTTCTCTGGTGATTCTCTGCCAGGCCTGTATTGCAGCCATCTTTAGCTTATGCTCATTTTGGGAGCTAGTCCCCAGTTTTCTCTTCAGCATATAAAAGGCATGCTCAATTGGGTTTGGATCTGATCAGAGGAACTAAAATAAATTTTCATTAGGCAAGAAATTGTATTGGGTAGGCTAATGGGACTGAAGGATGATAAATCCCTAGGCCTGATGGTCTGCATCCCAGGGTCCTCAGGGAGGTGGCTCTAGAAATAGTGGACGCATTGGTGATCATTTTCCAATATTCAATAGATTCAAGATCAGTTCCTGTGGATTGGATGTTATGTTATGTAATGTTGTAATGTTATGTAAGTTTGTAATGTTATCCCACTTTTCAAGAAAGGAGCTAGAGAGAAAACGGGGAATTACAGACCAGTTAGCCTGACTTTGGAAGTGGGAAAGATGCTGGAGTCAATTATTAAAGAGGTAATAATGGGGCATTTGGATAGCAGTAAAAGGATTAGTCCAAGTCAACATGGATTTATGAAAGGGAAATCATGCTTGACTAATCTTCTAGAATTTTTTGAGGATGTGACAAGTAAAATGGATGAAGCGGTGCCAGTAGATGTAGTGTATCTAGACTTTCAGAAAGCCTTTGATAAGGTCCCGCACGGGAGACTGGTGGCTAAAATTAGAGCACATGGTATTGGGGGTCGGGTGTTGACATGGATAGAAAATTGGTTGGCAGACCGGAAGCAAAGAGTAGGATTGAACGGGTCCTTTTCAGAATGGCAGGCAGTGGCGAGTGGAGTGCCGCAAGGCTCGGTGTTGGGGCGCAACTGTTTACCATATACAGTGGCTTGCAAAAGTATTCATACCCCTTGAACTTTTCCACATTTTGTCACATTACAACCACAAACGTAAATGTATTTATTGGGATTTTATGTGATAGACCAACACAAAGTGGTGCATAATTGTGAAGTGGAAGGAAAATGATACATGGTTTCCAAATTTTATTACAAATAAAAAACTGAAAAGTGTGGCTTGCAAATGTATTCAGCCCCCATGAGACAATACTTTGTAGAACCACCTTTCGCTGCAATTACAGCTGCAAGTCTTTTGGGGTATGTCTCTACCAGCTTTGCACATCTAGAGACTGAAATTTTTGCCCATTCTTCTTTGCAAAATAGCTCAAGCTCAGTCGGATTGGATGGAGAGCGTCTGTGAACAGCATTTTTCAAGTCTTGCCAGAGATTCTCAATTGGATTTAGGTCTGGACTTTGACTGGGCCATTCTAACACATGAATATGCTTTGATCTAAACCATTCTATTGTAGCTCTGGCTGTATGTTTAGGGTTGTTGTCCTGCTGGAAGGTGAACCTCCGCCCCACTCTCAAGTCTTTTGCAACAGGTTTTCTTCCAAGATTGCCCTGTATTTGGCTCCATCCATCTTCCCATCAACGCTGACCAGCTTCCCTGTCCCTGCTGAAGAAAAGCATCCCCGCAGCATGATGCTGCCACCAACATGTTTCACAGTGGGGATGGTGTGTTCAGGGTGATGTGCAGTGTTAGTTTTCCACCATACATAGCGTTTTGCATTTATGACAAAAACTTCAATTTTGGTCTCATCAAACCAGAGAACCTTCCTCCACATGTTTGCTGTGTCCCCCACATGGCTTGTGGCAAACTGCAAACGGGACTTCCTATGGCTTTGTTTCAACAATGGCTTTCTTCTTGCCACTCTTCCATAAAGGCCCGATTTGAGGCGTGCACGACTAATAGTTGTCCTATGGACAGAATCTCCCACCTGAGCTGTGGATCTCTGCAGCTCCTCCAGAGTTACCATGGGCCTCTTGGCTGCTTCTCTGATCAATGCTCTCCTTGCCCGGCCTGTCAGTTTAGGTGGACGGCCATGTCTTGGTAGGTTTGCAGTTGTGCCATACTCTTTCCATTTTCGGATGATGGATTGAACAGTGCTCCGTGAGATGTTCAAAGCTTGGGATGTTTTTTATAACCTAACCCTGCTTTAAACTTCTCCACAACTTTATCCCTGACCAGTCTGGTGTGTTTCTTGGGCTTCATGATGCCCAAGGAACATTGTTTGTTCACTAATGTTCTCTAACAAACCTCTGAGGCCTTCACAGAACAGCTGTATTTATACTGAGATTAGATTACACACAAGAAAAATCTATTTACTAATTAGGTGACTTCTGAAGGCAATTGGTTGCACTGGATTTCATTTATGGGTATCAGAGTAAAGGGGGCTGAATACTTTTGCACGCCAAACTTTTCAGTTTTTTATTTGTAAAAAGATTTGAAAACCATGTATCATTTTCCTTCCACTTCACAATTATGCGCCACTTTGTGTTGGTCTATCACATAAAATCCTAATAAAATACATTTATGTTTGTGGTTGTAACGTGACAAAATGTGGAAAAGTTCAAGGGGTATGAATACTTTTGCAAGCCACTGTATATTAATGATTTGGAGGAGGGAATTAGGAGCAACACTAGCAAGTTTGCAGATGACACATAGCTGGGTGGCAGTGTGAACTGTGAAGAGGATGTTAGGAGGTTGCAGGGTAACCTGGACAGATTGAGTGAGTGGCCGGATGCGTGGCAGATGCAGTATAATATAGATAAATGTGAGGTTATCCACTTTGGTGGCAAAAACAAGGGGGCAGATTATTATCTCAATGGGGTTAGGTTAGGTAAGGAGGAGGTACAGCGAGACCTGGGCGTCCTTGTACACCGGTCACTGGAAGTTGGCGAGCAGGTACAGCAGGCTGTGAAGAAAGCTAATGGAATGTTGGCCTTCATAACAAGAGGATTTCAGTAAAGGAGTAAAGAGGTTCTTCTGCATTTGTATAGGGCTATGGTGAGACCACATCTGGAATATTGTGTACAGTTTAGGTCTCCTAATTTGAGGAAGGACATCCTTGTGATTGAGACAGTGCAGCGTAGATTCACGAGATTGATAGAAACATAGAACATAGAAACATTCCGGTGGCGCCATGTTCTAGCAACAGACGCTACACGTAGCTCTGCTCACGAAAATTTGTGACTATTTGCGTTAAAATTGGGTCTACTGGTCGGGACTGATTTTAAAAACTTACCGGAGCCTCTGGATGTCGCGCTGCTGATGTCATCAGTAAGCGCTGTGAACTTAACGGTGTTTTATAGCACTTCAAATGCAAAATCCGTTCACTGGTCAGAGTCCTCAGAGAAGAGTCACAAAACATCACTTGGAAAGCCAGATGATGCCTGAAGAACTTACTTTTGAAGTGGCTACTGAAGAAAAAGTGCTCTCCGAAATGACTACAAGAGCTAAGGGTGATAAGGACAAAGAAATGGAGGATTTCAAGCAATCGGTAAGAGAACTGAAAGATGAAAAGGTGGATGAAAAGAAGATGGAAAAGTCGATGAAAGAGATCGTGGAACAGCTGATGGGGAATATGAATGATGGCAATCAGAAACTTATTGACTTCGCAGAATTCGTTTGGCACCATAAATAAAAGAATTGGAGATGTGAGAGATGAACTATTGGAGAGAATCGATAAGGGGGAAGAAGTCACCACGAAGAAGTTTGATGCAGTGCGTGAGACTGTCTCTTCGTATGTGACAACAATGCGAGAGATGGAGGAAGAGATGGAACGCATGGCTGAGGAGATGAAGAAAATTAAGATATATCAAGACCTCTCTGCAAAACAGCTGGCAAAATTTTCGATAAATGCCTGGATTTGGAAGCTCGTTCGAGACGGCAAAATCTAAGAGTAGTTGGAGTACCAGAGGGAGCCGAGGGAGATAACCCTCGGGAGTTCGCTGCGGGCCTAATTAAAGAAGCTCTTAATCTCCCTAACCTACTGAAAATTGAAGTGGCACACCGAGTTTCGAGATTTAAACAAAAATCTCAAACAGGTTCAGAATATACACGACAGATTATTGTGAAATTTCGGGACATTTCTGACTTGGAAGAGGTTATGAGTAACATCAAATATGGAGTGGCACTGAAGTATGGTGAAACATCTTTCAAAATATTCAGGGACTATCCTTATGAAATTGGATAGTCTCCTTGCCCGGCCTGCCAGTTTAGGTGGTCGGCCAAGTCTTGGTAGGTTTGCAGATGTGCCATACTCATTCCATTTTCAGATGATGGATTGAACAGTGCTCCGTGAGATGTTCAAAGCTTGGGATATTTTTTTATAACCTAACCCTGCTTTAAACGTCTCCACAACTTTATCCCTGACCTGTCTGGTGTGTTCCTTGGGATTCATGATGCCCAAGGAACATTGTTTGTTCACTAATGTTCTCTAACAAACCTCTGAGGCCTTCACAGAACAGCTGCATTTATACTGAGAGTAGATTACACACAAGTTGACTCTAATTACAAATTAGGTGACTTCTGAAGGCAATTGGTTGCACTGGACTTTATTTAGGGGTATCAGAGTAAAGGGGGCTGAATACTTTTGCACGCCACACTTTTCAGTTTTTTATTTGTAAAAAGATTTGAAAACCATGTATCATTTTCCTTCCACTTCACAATTATGCGCCACTTTGTGTTGGTCTATCACATAAAATCCTATTAAAATACATTTACGTTTGTGGTTGTAACGTGAGAAAATGTGGAAAAGTTCAAGTTGCATTTTTCCTTATCTCCTGCCGCCTGTCCTGCTGAGTTACTCCTGCTTTTCGTATCAAAGTCATCTTGTTCAATCTCATTTCATTGCAACTTTCAGCTTTGGATACCCCGCGTTGATCCGCGCGTATTTCAGCATTTATATTTCTCAAGCCTCTTTACCTCCACATGTAACTTAACCACATGTAATTACTCCAGCATTTTGTGTCTATCTATGGTTCAGTCTTTACTCGAGCGAACAAACAGATTATAAGAAAGTTCCCACGGTAGACTCATGAGACACTAAGGTAAACGCACGGGCCACTACGTTATTGCAACGAGTTTAAATGTTTCCATTTTTAACTTGAACAGTTAATTTGACTCGTGGAAAAAATCAAACATGTTTGATTTTTTTCACGAGTTAACAAGTTTCCCGAGTACCTGCTTTAGCACCACGAGTCGATAAGTTGCTCGCGCGACTTCCGACGTTCCCACTACGTTAATTGTACGTGATTACCACGAGTGAAAACTCGGGGTCACTCGTGGGTCAACTCGCAACGTGAGACAGGGGTTTAAATGGTATAGATCTAACATTTTTAACAATAATAACATAGAATAGTAACATAGAATAGTAACATAGAAATAGTAATGAATGTTAATCAGAATGGTAGAAAGGGGATGATTTATAAACTAACATTTATAACTTAATAAGTTTCAAGTAGATTCATAATTGGGGTGTGAGGGGGAGAGGCGGGCTCCTGGCTCAGAACCAGGAGCCTGTCTCAGGTTAACCCCTTCAACCAACAGTTGACTATAACCAAGGTAAAATTATACACTTAACATTTAGTAGATAAAACTGTTAGTTGTATTTGGGAATATATAATGAAACGGGTACATATATTGTAAATGGGTACTATACATTTGATTTTTGAACCGATCCCGTTCCAGTATGTTATGAGTAACCAAGGGAGCTGAGCTAATAGTTTGTTTAATATCGACAACGGAAGTTGACACAATGTTTTCTCCCACCAGCCGGTGGGTCACTTGTTACAGTGCCGACAAGTTCGGACACTGTATTTTAACTTCTACAATTTTTTTTTTAATATCACTATCAGTCACATGTGTGTGTTTTTTTATTTAAGGACAATCGCAAAAGGAATCTACTAATTGAACTTTGTAGGGTAAATGCTCCCCCAGTATCTAAAGACCTGAGGTACGGATGCACCGCAAGATACACAGGTATTAAATCTATTCAAAATAAACTGGGAGAAATCTCATTAAAAGGGGTAAGATTTTAGCTCAGCTGAAAGCATACAACACATATATTATCTTCCTACAAGAAACGCATCTTAAACTTCAAGATCAAGCTAGATTGAGGGCGAACTGGATAGGCCAAACTTTTCACTCGTCATATACGTCGAAATCTAGAGGCACGTCTATCATTATTCGCAAGGCATACCATTTAAACCGAAAACTACATTAACAGATAAGGACGGGAGATATTTGATAGTTACCGGTGAGATCCATACTACCCCAATTACCTTGGTAAATATATATGCGCCCAACTTTGACAATCCGCATTTTTCCAATAAAATCTTGAATATAATCGCAGAACATAATTACCAAAATGTCATAATCGGTGGAGACTTTAATTGTTTTTAAACCCTTACTTAGATAAATCTAGTCAAAAACAGAGAGGTAATATGAAATCTAAAACTAGCGAACTTTTAAACACATATGTATAAAATACAAATATAACAGATGTTTGTTACGACAGGGTCTTGGTGAGACCACACCTGGAGTATTGCGTGCAGTTTTGGTCTCCAAATCTGAGGAAGGACATTATTGCCATAGAGGGAGTGCAGAGAAGGGTCACCAGACTGATTCCTGGGATGTCAGGACTGTCTTATGAAGAAAGACTGGATAGACTCGGTTTATACTCTCTGGAATTTAGGAGATTAAGAGGGGATCTTATAGAAACTTACAAAATTCTTAAGGGGTTGGACAGGCTAGATGCAGGAAGATTGTTCCCGATGTTGGGGAAGTCCAGGACAAGGGGTCACAGCTTAAGGATAAGGGGGAAATCCTTTAAGACCGAGATGAGAAAGACTTTCTTCACACAGAGAGTGGTGAGTCTCTGGAACTCTCTGCCACAGAGGGTAGTTGAGGCCAGTTCATTGGCTATATTTAAGAGTGAGTTGGATGTGGCCCTTGTGGCTAAGGGGATCAGAGGGTATGGAGAGAAGGCAGGTACGGGATACTGAGTTGGATGATCAGCCATGATGATATTGAATGGCGGTGCAGGCTCGAAGGGCTGAATGGCCTACTCCTGCACCTAATTTCTATGTTTCTATGTTTCTATGTTTCTATGTTTCGATTGGGATGTGGGCCAAATCCGACCAGCAGGGAATACTCGTTCTATTCAATGGTACACAAGACATATTCATGTATAGATTATTTCCTGGTGGATACAAAAATAATTCCATATACTTCGAAACTAAAATACCATACTAATACAATTTCAGATCACTCCCCGCTAACTTTCATTTAAAAAATGGATGGAATGTCTAAGAATAAACCGTTTTGGAGGTACAACCCTCAAATTTTAAAAGACCCGCAAGGGAGTATATATTTAAAACGGCAAATGGATCTTTTTTTCAAAATAAATGACACTCCAGACATATCACCTACATTATTATGGGAATCTTTTAAAGCTTTTATTAGAGGTGTTATAATTTCATACCACGCTTTTCAAAATAAAAAAAATAAGAATGAACAAAGACAGTTAGAAGAACAAATTAGACAATTGGATATAGATAATGCTAAAACCCAACTACAGATAAACATAATAAAATATTAATACTGAAATTTAAATTAAATAAATTATTATCAGCGAAAGTTATAAGATTATTCCAAATTACAAGACAGGAACATTTTGAATTTGGGGGTAAGCCCCATAAATTTTTTGGCACGTCAGTTAAAAAAACGAGAAAAAGAACACACTGTGGCGTCAGCCTAAACTCGGGCCACTTATGCTCGAACCCTCGTCAGGAGGTACGAGGGCTGGCACGTGACGTCATGGGCTAGAGGGAGTGTCCTGCTATTTAAGGTTATATCACCTCGAGACCTTAGCAGTCCATAGGTAACTGAGCCCGAGAGAACAACCTCGCTCAGCTACAGCAACAATGATATTATAGTTAGCAGGACCAACCTAACGTGTAGAGCCTCAATAAACAACTGTTTGAACCTGCCTGACATCTGGCTTTATTCACCACGTATGGTGCCGCTACATTGGTGACCCCCGACTGTCCGAATTGAAATTTGGACTCACCTGAAGCACGCGGCCTCGGGAGACCTGATGTCTGCAGCCGGCTGCCCAGCCCTGCAGAACTACGCTGCCACCAACCCAGCCCCGCAGTGAGGTACGCCGCCTCTTCTCCACCAACTGCTGCTCACGGGAGATGAGAAGCTGCGGCTGCCGCCGCCCTCCCGCTCCCGGAAACGGGGCAGGCCCCGCTTCCAACCCCCACACCACTCCAGGCCTTTTGTGACGGCCGCCGAGCTCCGCTGCATGACCCGCCAGGAGCCGACCACCGGAGCAGAGCGTTTTAGCAGCCGCCGCTGCCCCACCAGCTGCAGCAGGACCTGCGAGCCTAGCGGCCTTCGGCCCACAGCAACGCCGACACACGCCCGACGGCCCTGGGAGCAGAGAGAGAGTACCTGCTGCTCTCCCACACCCCACAACTGGCCTCGCCCTGCGAACACGGCTCCAGGCCCTGCACTGCACCGGGCCTCACAGCTCCAGGCCCTGCACCGGCCTCACCTCACCCGGGTTCACCACTCCAGACCCGGCACCGCAACAGGCCTCACCGCGGCCACGGCTCCACGTCCTGCCCTGCACCACGCCTGGCCCCGCCGACCGCTGCCCAGGGCCTAGCCACCATCAGATCGACTTCCCTGGGGCGCCTGCCGAATACGCCCATCTTCTCCTCACCGGCGTGGACTCCGAAGATCCCTGGGCGCTGGCTGCCTGTCCGGCCCAGCAGCGGGGTCTTCAATCGCTGATGAAGGCTGCCTCAGCCAGCCGGTAAAATGGCCGCTGCGGCCTCCTGAAACAAGTGGCCGCACAACTACAAAAATGGCTGCCGCAGCCGGCCGGAAGAGAAGCTCGAACTTCCCTGATCGGCGTCCACCGCGCCACCTTCCGGCCGGATGCCGTCACTGCAGCCTGACCACCGGCAACAGCGCCACCATCAGATCGACTGCCATCACTGCAGCCTGACCGCCGTCCACAGCGCCACCTTCCAGCCGGATGCCGTCCCTGCAGCCTGACCACTGGCGACAGTGCCTCATTCAGGTCGGAGGCTGCCACTGCAACATCTGGTTTTCCAGCACAGCTTCACATCCTGCACCATGGACACTGGACAATTTGAACTTACCACTTTGCACGTGATTGCTCACTGTAATTTGTGCTGTTTCTGTTCATTTTGTTTTCACTGCATCACCACGCCGGGTTCAGTAATCAGTTTATTTTATTTCGGTTTTTTTTTCCTCATTGTTGCCGACGTCTCCCAGCCGTTGCTGGAGGCCGTATTTCACAGGACACTCTCCCTTAGCTGGTCACGGAGATGCGACCATGTCTCTTCGGTCTCCTCGCACCCCTCGGTACATCGGGATCGCCCACGCAGAGCGTCACTGCGCCCGTGGAGTCCTCCGTCCCGACCCACGTCCGGGGTGTCCCAGACCCCTTCTGTCCGGCGGCTTCTGCATCGGTCTCCTCGCACTCCTCGGTATTTCGGGATCGCCCACGCAGAGCATCACTGTGCCCGTGGAGCCCTCCGTCCCAACCCACGCCCGGGGTGTCCCAGACCCACATGCAGGAGCCTCCCTCGACCATGATATTCCTTCCTCCTGTTCTGGGGGGGGGGGGTCCTGTGGCGTCAGCCTAAACTCGGGCCACTTATGCTCGAACCCTCGTCAGGAGGTACGAGGGCTGGCACGTGACGTCATGGGCTAGAGGGAGTGTCCTGCTATTTAAGGTTATATCACCTCGAGACCTTAGCAGTCCATAGGTAACTGAGCCCGAGAGAACAACCTCGCTCAGCTACAGCAACAATGATATTATAGTTAGCGGACCAACCTAACGTGTAGAGCCTCAATAAACGACTGTTTGAACCTGCCTGACATCTGGCTTTATTCACCACGTATGGTGCCGCTACAACACGATTTCAAAGATCAAATCAGATAGAGGGGAAGTATTAACTTTACCGAATTATATTAATAAAAGATTTGCGCAATTTTATGAGAATCTGTATACATCTAAAACGACAACGGACACCAATAAAGTTACAGAGTTCTTGGTTAATTGCAATCTTCCCAAACTAGAGTTGCAGGAGCAAGAGGAATTGGGAGCACACATTTCAAATAAGGAAATAGAAGAAACAATAATCTCATTAAAAAATGGAAAAACACCAGGTCCTGACGAATTTAGTAATGAATTCTATAAAAGTTTTTATGACATATTTACACCATGCCTACAGAAAATGTATACATATGCCTTTAAAGAACAAACACTACCTGAAACACTAGCAGACTCAATGATTACATTAATACTTAAGAAAGATAAAGATGTGGAAGAACCCGGATCATATAGAGTTATTGCGTTGTTAAACACAGATCAAAAAGTATTAGCGAAAATATTAGCTAGAAGGCTAAGTAAGTATGCTAGTAAATTAATACATCCGGATCAAACGGGTTTATCCCTAAGAGACAATCATTTAATAATTCGAGATGTCTGCTCAACCTAATGCATTCACACCAAATTGAAGATCAAAAACTATAAATTATTTTGTTGGATGCAGAGAAAGCATTCGATCAGGTGAGATGGGATTATATGGTTAAGGTATTGCAAAAATTCCAACTGGGAGGGAATTTCATTTCATGGATTAAATTACTATATAATAAGCCAACGGCCAGAATATTAACTAATAACATTTTATCTACGAAATTTCAATTGTCAAGGGGTACTAGACAAGGATGTTCACTATCACCGTTGTTATTTGCTCTTATAGTTGAACCCCTAGCGGAAAGATTTAGAACTCATCCGAATATCCATGGCTACAATACAAAATATTCAAATAATAAAATATCATTATATGCTGATGATGTACTATTGTACATCACAAAACCTCATATCACTATACAAAATATATTAAATTTAATCGAGGATTTCGGATCATTTTCAGAATACAGAATAAATTGGAATAAAAGTGAAATCATGTCAATAAAACCGAAAGATTCTACACATCTCTTACAGTTTCTTTTTAAAATAGCTATGGAAAAATTTAAATATTTGGGTATTGAAATCACTAGAAGAGATCAAGACATGATTAATGCAAATTATAACCGTTTACTTAAGAAATTATATAATTTAATTACATTTTGGAAAATGCTTCCGATGTATTTAATAGGCCGAATAAATGCTATAAAAATGATTTTTCTACCACAAGTTCTATACCTTTTCCAATCAATTCCAATATACTTAACCAAAACGTTTTTTTAAAAAAAACTGGATTCAGACATTACAAATGTTATATGGGATTATAAGTCCCATAGAATACAAAGATCACACTTGAATAAACCCAAAGCAGTAGGGGGATGAGCACTCCCTAATTTCATGGTCTGTAAATATTAGAAATATGATTCAATTGCTGGAAAATTCTCCCCAGCAACCTGATTGGATTACTATGGAGAAAGAGTACTGCTCCCCTTGTAAAATTGGAGCGATCCTTCTTTCACCAATGAAGTTGAATAATACAAACTATAACAAAAATCCAATTATATATAGTGCAATTAGAATTTGGAAACAAATAAAATACAACTTAAAATTAAGAAATTTATCTCTCATATCTCCTATAGTTAAAAACCCTTCATTTAAATCTTCAATTATAGATAAAGCATTTATACAATGGGAAAGAGTAGGAATTAAAACCTTGGGAGATTTGTATGAAACGGGAAAATTATTATCATTTAAACAATTACAACTAAAGTACAATTTGTGAAACAATCAGTATTTTAAATATTTCCAAATATATGACTATCTGAAAAAATATGCACAAGAATATCACAATATGCCATCAGATTTACTGGATGAAGCAAATAATACAAAGGGTGAATCAGCAAACCTAATATCATATATATATATAATATGATTCTAAATGCAGAAATAACAACAACTCAAGGCATTAGAAGAGACTGGGAAAAATAATTAAGTATCAAAATTTCCAAAGAAAGGTGGGAAGAACACTTATTAAATGTGCATAAATGTTCAATTAACGTAAGACACACCTTAATACAATTTAAAATCTTCGCAAAATTATTTAAAATAAAACTGACACCAAAGGCAGATTGGATTATTTTTGGAACAACGGAAGGTAGCCCTGAATTAAATGCGTTTCAAAATAATCTATTTGAATAGGCTTAATAATTGGAAAAAGCTAATCTTAAAATTCTGGTAAAATGCTCCCATACCAACAGTAAATATGTGGATTTCAACTATGTTTGAAACACTACATCTGGAAGATATGAGATTCCGCCTGGCAGGAAAATCAGATTGCTTCTATAAGACATGGTCTGCATTTATAGATCTACTACAAGGATAGTGTGCAAGAGTACCTCAAAAAGGTACCGATGTCGGGTCTTGGTAAAGGGTGATGAAAAACTGTCGAGTTGGTAAATTCCTTTTGTGTGATGTTTATAATAAAGTAACTGGCTTTTCCTTTTTTCTTCTTTCTCTCTTTTTTTTCTAGGGTCTATCTCTTAATCTCCTTTCTCTAACTCTTCGACCAAGGGCTCTTTTTTCTTTTCCTTTGGCACACTTCTTCACTTTCATAACTCTTTTTCACTTTCTCTACTTTCTCTGTTTCTATTCTTTTTCTGTAATAGCCTTAAAAATTAAGGGATACAATGATTGTAATACTATATACGGGATGTACGCTGATGTAATTTGCTGTACCTCTAATAAATAAAAATATTTTTAAAAATAACATAGAAACTTCCATATGAAGAAAGACTGGATAGACTTGGCTTGTACTCACTGGAATTTAGAAGATTGAGGGGTGATCTCATAGAGACTTACAAAATTCTTAAAGGGTTGGACAGGCTAGATGCAGGAAGATTGTTCCCGATGTTGGGGAAATCCAGGACAAGGGATCACGGTTTAAGGATAAGGGGGAAGTCTTTTAGGACCGAAATGAGAAAATCATTTTTCACACAGAGAGTGGTGAATCTGTGGAATTCTCTGCCATAGAAGGTAGTTGAGGCCAGTTCGTTGGCCATATTTAAGAGGGAATTGGATGTGGCCCTTATGGCTGAAGGGATCAGGGGGTATGGAGGGAAGGCAGGTACGGGATACTGAGTTGGATGATCAGCCATGATCATATTGAATGGCGGTGCAGGCTCGAAGGGCCAAATGGCCTGCTCCTGCACCTAATTTCTAAGTTTCTATGTTTCTAAACATAGAAAATAGGTGCAGAAATAGGCCATTTGGCCCTTCGAGCCTGCACCGCCATTCAATATGATCATGGCTGATCATCCAACTCAGTATCCCGTACCTGCCTTCTCTCCATACCCCCTGATCCCTTTAGCCACAAGGGCCACATCTAACTCCCTCTTAAATATAGCCAATGAACTGGCCTCAACTACTTTCTGTGGCAGAAAATTCCACAGATTCACCATTCTGTGTGAAAAATGTTTTTGTCATCTCGTTCCTAAACGAATTCTCCCTTATCCTTAAACTGTGACCCCTTGTTCTGGACTTCCCCAACAACGGGAACAATCTTCCTGCACCTAGCCTGTCCAACCCCTTAAGAATTTTATATGTTTCTATAAGATCCCCCCACAATCTACTAAATTCTAGCGAGTACAAGCCGAGTCTATCCAATCTTTTTTCATATGAAAGTCCTGACATCCCAGGAATCAGTCTGGTGAACCCTCTGGTGAACCCGGTACAACTGCAGTATACCTCCCTGCTCCTATACTCAAACCCTTTGGCTATGAATGCTAACATACCATTTGCTTTCTTCACTGCCTGCTGCACCTGCATGCCTACTTTCAATCACTGGTGTACCATGACACCCAGGTCTCGTTGCATCTCCCCTTTTCCTAATCTGCCACCATGGGTCCCTGGGATGGCGGGAGGAAAGATTGAAAGATTGAAAAGATTAGGCTTGTATTCACTGGAGTTTAGAAGGATGAGGGGGATCTTATACAAACATATAAAATTATAAAAGTACCGGAAAAGGTAGATGCAGGAAAAATGTTCCCAATTTTGTGCAAGTCCAGAACCAGGGGCCAAGTCTTAGAATAAAGGAGAGGTCATTTAAGACTGAGGTGAGAAAAAACTTTTTCACCCAGAGAGTTGTGAATTTATGGAATTCCCTGCCCTAGTGGGCAGTGGAGGCCAAATCACTGGATGGATTTAAGAGAGAGTTGGATAGAGCTCTAGGGGCTAGTGGAGTAAAGGGATATGGGGAGAAGGCAGGCACAGGTTATTGATAACGGACGATCAGCCATGATCACAATGAATGGCGGTGCTGGCTTGAAGGGCTGAATGGCCTCATCCTGCACCTATTTTCTATGTTTCTATGTTTCTATGATTGAGTGATTGACTTGGCCATTCAAGAATTGGCCATTTTTTAGCTTTGTAAAACTCCTTTGTTGCTTTTGCAGTATGTTTGGGATCATTGTCTTGCTGTATAATGAAGCGCAGGCCAATGAGTTTTGAGGCATTTGTTTGAACGAGCAGATAGGATGTGTCCATACAGTTCAGAATTCGTCATGCTACTACCATCAGCCGTTGTATCATTAATTAAGATAGGTGAGCCAGTACCTTCAGCAGCCTTACATGCCCAGGCCACAACACCCCACCACCGTGTTTCACAGATGAGGTGGTGTGCTTTGGATCTTGGGCAGTTCCTTCTCCCCTCCATATTTTGCTCTTGCCATTACTCTGATATAAGTTAATCTTCCTCTCATCCATCCACAACACCTTTTTCCAGAACTGTGGTTGCTCTTTTAAATACTTATTGGCAAACTGTAACCTGGCCATTTAATTTTCATGGCTAACCAGTGGTTTGCATCTTGCAGCGTAGCCTGAATATTTCTGTTTATGAAGTCTTCTGCGGACAGTGGTCATTGACAAATCCACACCTGACTCCTTAAGAATGTTTCTGATCTGTCAGACAGGTGTTTGGGGGGTTTTCATTATTATAGAGAGAATTCTTCTGTCATTAGCGGTGCAGGTCTTCCTTGGCCTGCCAGTCCCTTTGCAATTAGTAAGCTCACCAGCGCTCTTTTTCTTATCAATGATGTTCCAAGCAGTTGATTTTGGTAAGCATAAGGTTTGGCTGATGTCTCTCTAACAGTTTTATTGTAACAGGTTACAGATCCTATGAGAATGCAGGGTGACATGGACAGGTTGGGTGAGTGGGCAGATGCATGGCAGATGCAGTTTAATGTGGATAAATGTGAGTTTATCCACTTTGGTAGCAAAAACAGAGAGCAGATTACTATCTAAATTGTGTCAAGTTGGGAAAAGGGGAAGTACAACGCGATATTGGGGTCGTTGTTCATCAGTCAATGAAAGTAAGCATGCAGGTGCAGCAGGCAGTGAAGAAAGCAAATGGCATGTTGGCCTTTATAACAAGAGGAGTTGAGTATAGGAGGAAAGAGGTCCTCCTGAAGTTGTACAGCCCCCTAGTGAGACCACACCTGAAGTATTGTGTGCAGTTTTGATCCCCTAATTTGAGGAAGGACATTCTTGCTATTGAGGGAGTGCAGCGTAGGTTTACAAGGTTAATTCCCGGGATGGCGGAACTGTCATAAGCTGGGAGAATGGAGCGGCTGGGCTTGTATACTCTGGAGTTTAGAAGGATGAGAGGGGATCTTATTGAAACATATAAGATTATTGAGGGTTTGAATATGCTAGAGGCAGGAAACATGTTCCCGATGTTGGGGGAGTCCAGAGCCAAGGGCCGCAATTTAAGAATAAGGGGTAAGCCATTTAGAACGGAGACGAGGAAACACTTTTTCTCACAGAAAGTTGTGAGTCTGTGGAATTCTCTGCCTCAGAGGGCGGTGGAGGTCGGTTCTCTGGATACTTTCAAGAGAGAGCTAGATAGGGCTCTCTCTTGAAATAGCGGAGTCAGGGGATATGGCAAGTGGCAGGAATGGGGTACTGATTGGGGATGATCAGCCATAATCACCTTGAATGATAGTGCTGGCTTGAAGGGCCGAATGGCCTACTTCTGCACCTATTGTTTATTGTCTATTGTCTATTCTTGTTTCTCAGTCTCATAATGGCTTCTTTGACTTTCATTGGCACAACTTTGTCCTCATGTTGATAAACTGCAATAAAAGTTTCCAAAGGTGATGGAAAGATTAGAGGAAAGACTAGGTGCTGAGAGCTCTCTTATACCTGCATTACGGAGGCAACTAAACACACCTGAGCAATTACAAACACCTGCGAAGCCAAGTGTCCCAAACGTTATGATACCCTGAAATGGGGGGACTTTGTATAAACACAACTGTAATTTCTACATGGTGAAACCAAAATGCATAAAAATGGCCTTTAATAAAATCTGACAATGTGTGATTTTTGCTATTACAAATCTCAATTTGTGGAGTACAAAGGCTATTAAATAAATGATGGATTTTTGTCCAAAACATTATGGAGGGCAATGTAAGAAAGATAAATGGGGGGAGTCAATCCTATTAGCTGCCTTCTGGCCTGGTGGACTGTGAATGTTACATCTGAAAGTGATACCAATGGATGTAATCATATTCCTTGTTCTACCCCTTGACCACCCTCCCTCATACCCATTGGAGAATCATGTGTGAAAAGTGGCTCATGTACAATGATGAGCCAGACATCACCCTGGAGGATGTCCATGAGTAACACAGGGACTGGACACTCTGGTTATTAACTGAACCCTCGTCCATGAAAACAAGCAGGCATCAGGTGAAGAAACAATTCTCCCTGCAGCGAGAGTGGGCACAATATCCTCTATCTGCCAAATGTAATTGACCGACAAATCCAAAATAGCCCAACTATTTAGAACAAAATACTCCTAAAAATGCAAAAGTTGTGAGATGGAGTGAGACAATAAAACATAAGAATCAGGAGCAGGAGAACGCTAATCAACCCCTCATGCCTGCTCCGTTAATCAGTAAATTCATGACTGACACACCACCTCAATATGACTTTCTCATGGTCTCTCCATATTTCTTGATTCCCATAACAATCAAATGATTGCCAATCTCTGCTTGAACATATCAAAGACTACATCTTGGGAACCCTTCAGGAAGACATTTCCAAAGACATAATCCTCTGCAAGTCTATGCTTAAAATATAATAGGTTGGCATTGGTCCAGGTGCCCCAAAGTGGTTGGTCGCATTTGAGTTTGTCACAGCTGAGGCGCTCACTGCATCAATAATGAACTGGAGAATTGATGGATTACAGGGGGCAGATTTGTGCAGTCTTGCCAGAGGGTTTAACGCCACGGCAATTGTTCCATGCTCATTCACATTGCAATAATTCCTGATTTTAGCTGGAACCATCTGACAGAAATAACAGCTTTTTAGAGAGTGGCAAGTCAACCCCTGTACTTCCTGATGCTTCAAATGTATAATTGACATTCAGCTTGAAAAGGAACACTAATACTAAGTGATCCCTTGAGTAAATGTAGTAAAGTATATAAAAGCATTGTCAGGAAATGTTGCCCAAGTTGGCTTGAAATTGTGCTGGTAATTACAGCTTAGATTTCCATTAAATTTATTGGCATTGCCACTAATTTAAAATCTTCCAGGAACCACATAATTATACAGATATAGGTATGGAACATAATTCTTCACTACAAAATATATTCCCTGATATCATAAAGAATGGTAACCTGCTTTCATGTTTATTAATTCTGCTGGGCACAGGATGAGCAAAAGTAAATATTTTCAGGTTGTTATTACCCAATTTAAACATTTTGAAATGATTTAAAGTTGTATTAAATGATTTAGTAATTTAATGGTTGTACATTGATCAATTTTTAATACTTTTATTTGAAAGGTAATAAATACCTTAATCAATTTTTTATACTGTTATTTGAAAAACATTTAATAAAATGCTTTTCAAACTTGTCTTATGTTACTGTGTGCCATGAACTGAGTGCAACTTAAAAGGGGTGGAAGATTGCAACCTTCACGTGGTCCGCCTTGTTTCGACTAATGCAATCAACTCGACATGCACAAACGGAAGATCAAATAGAACAAGTTGTCCAACAACTTTAAGCTGTGCACGCCACACGAAAGAAGAAGTGCAACTTGAAAGACATTCCCTTTGGTAGAATCTTGCAACTAATGCCCAGGGAATGAGACCACATTATGGGACAGAGCCTGATCCTGGTGAAATGATTTGTGGACTGAATTAAAGGAACCTTGGATGCTATGTCTTCATTTGTGAAATTTCTTGACCTTATACATTTGAATTGCATGGAGACATGGCTGATAAAACTAGCACTACCATTTTTACCTGTAGCCCATGGTGCTGGAAATTCATATCAAGTTCTTTGACTGTTTAGTCAAAACCTAAAGTGTTTTTAATTGCATTTATTTTTATTGCCCTTTTCTATCTTTTACAGTTTTCTAATATTCCTTAACAGAAGATCATCGTGAAATGATTGGGAGAATATTTTCTTACCAACTCTGCTGTTGATTCTCTCCTTTAGGGTGATATTTATATGAACAGTTGGTCTGCTTTCCAGTTATGAGGAAGAGCACATTGTTTAGATGTGAGTGGTGTGCCAAATGGAGACATCAACGGTAAAAGCCTCTTTCTTTCAGCTATCTCCCCTCTATTTCATCAGTCCAAAGAAGGGATAACATCCAGACACAAAAGGTCAACCATAAGCTGGAAAGAGTGAAGAGAAGAATTAAGAGAATGTTGCCAAGATTCCTGGGCTTGAGATATAGGTAGAGTTTGGGTATGCTAGGACTTTATTCCTTGCAGCACCGGAAGCTGAGGAGTAATTTTATAGTGGTGAACAACATCTATAAGGGGGAAGATATAATAGGAAACTGAGAGGCAACATTTTCACACAGGGAGTTGGTAGGTATATGAAATGTGCCGCCAGAGGAAGAAGTTGAGGCAGGTAAAATAACAATATTTTAAAGATATTTGGACAGGTACATGGTTGGGTGATTCTTCAGAAAGTGTCTACTTTTAAGTTTCTGGAAACCGGATTATAAAACTTAAATTTTTGAATTTTTAATGGTGAATTCATTTAACTTTGAATGGTGTTTCACATATATGGACATCTGTACTATGGGAAAAATATGTTTGGCGCAATCTTTTAGAGAATTTAATTCATTTTTTCCTCTTCTTTGACCATTGCATTCAGTGATATCTGTTGCATTTTTATGATGAACAACACTGTAAAATATAACATTTAAGAATATAAAATCAAATTTTTGTCCCAGCCTTTTATTATTTCGCAATTACAATTGATAATTATGGTCATGTTGTATTATTTTAAACATTATGAGCATAAAATACTCAAGAGACATATATGACTCAACGTGTTGGAGATGATCAAGTCTGGGAGTGTCACGTGACGGAGACGACTAAAACTATCTTAAGGCTCCAACAGTTTGTTAAAGTTTGAGAACAGGAAGCAACATATGAACAGGGATTAGTGTTTCCTCAACACTGGGAGATGGAGATGAAGATAGATAGAGAGATAGAGATAAGGATAGGGATAATGATAGAGATAGAGCTGGAGCTAGAGCTGTAGCTGGAGATGAAGCTGGAGCTGGAGATGGAGCTATAAAACAAATAAACAAAAAAAAAAGCTGGAGGAGCTGGAGCTGAGATGAAACTGGAGCTGAAGATGGAGATGGAGCTGGACCTGTAGCTGGAGCTGGAGGTGGAGCTGGAGATGGAGTTTAAAACAAATAAACAAAAAAAGATAAGCTGGAGGAGCTGGAGATGGAGCTGGAGATGGAGCTGGAGATCGGGGGTTAAATGACGGAGATCACCGTTACAGATATGATGACCCAAACCTTTAGCCTAGCATGGCCTCGCCAGGAGGCGATGCCTGGCGATATTGTTTGTATGTATTGGGCCTGTCCCATTTACTTTTTCGGTGACTGCCGGCACCCGTCATAGGTCGTTGCAGGCTGCCAAAAAATTTCAATATGTGGAAAATTCAGCGGCGACCAGAAAGACGCTATGACTCTTTGGGCAACTGGGGAGACTACTCACGACCATACAGGCGACACCCTGGCGACAAGCTGCGGGATGAAGCCTGTATGGTCATGAGTAGTCGCCCAAAGAGTCGTACCTTGTTCTCGTCGCCGCTGCATTTTCAACATGTTGAAAATTTTCGGCGACCTGCAACGACCTAGGACAGGTGCCGGCAATTGCCAAAAAAGTCGCATAAGATCTGTGGATGATGCAGTCAACCTGGGCCTGCACTTCATCCTGCAGCATCTAGACCGCCAGGGGACCTATGCGAGGATCCTGTTTGTTGATTTTAGCGCTGCATTCAACACCATTGTGCCAGAGCTACGACATTCCAAACTTTCCGAGTTGACTGAGCCTGAACCCTTCTGTCAGTGGATCACCAACTTCCTGACAGACAGGAAGCAGCATGTGAGGCTGGGAAAGCACATCTCGGACCCACAAACACTCAGCATAGGAGCACCGCAAGACTGCGTACTCTCTCCTCTCCTCTACTCTCTCCACACCAACGACTGCACCTCCACAAACATCTCTGTCAAGCTTCTCAAGTTTGCGGACGACACAACCCTGATTGGACTGATCCAGGATGGGGGGGAATCTGCCTACAGACAGGAAGTGTCACAGCTGGCGTCCTGGTGCCATAGCAACAACCTAGAGCTCAATGCTCTTAAGACAGTGGAATTGATTGTAGACTTTAGGAGAGCTCCCCCTCCCCTCACCTCGCTCACCATCAACAACACCACAGTCACATCTGTGGAGTCATTTAAGTTCCTGGGAACCATCATCTCCAAGGACCTTAAGTGGGGAGGCTACCATTGACTCCACATTCAAAAAGGCATAACAGAGGATGTACTTCCTGCGGCAGCTGAGGAAGCACAATCTGCCACAGGCAATGATGGTCCAATTCTACACGGCCATCGTAGAGTCTGTTCTCACCTTCTCCGTCATGGTCTGGTTTGGCTCAGCAACTAAGCATGACACCTGGAGGCTGCAGCGAATCGTCCGATCAGCAGAGAAGATTATTGGCTGCAACCTTCCCTCCATTGATGAACTGTACACTGCAAGGGCCAGGAAGCGAGTGGGAAAGATCATCTCTGACCCCTCACACCCTGGCCACAAACTCTTTGAATCACTTCCCTCTGGAAGGCGACTCCAGACTGTCAAAGCTGCCACAGCCAGATATAAAAACAATTTTTATCCAGGAGTAGTTGCTCTACTCACCAGCCAAAAATCTGTAGCCTCCCTTGGATCTGGTATTGTGTTGGTTCACATGCTTGATCACTGCTGTTTTATCATTAATTGTTTATTATTATTAATGTTTAGTGTTTTCTGAGTCATTCGTAACTGTCACTGTATGTCATATTGTTACTTGTGGGCGGAGCACCAAGGCAAATTCCTTGTATGTGAATACTTGGCCAATAAACTTACTTACTTACTTACTTAAGTGGGACAGGCCCATTAGGCTCACGGCAATGTGTCCTATCTTCACTGCAAATCAAAAAAGTGCGAAAATGTTTGATTTTCTAAAAGTTCTACAGTGTTTGTATATAACATGCGGTTTTCTAAAAGTTCTACAGTGTTTGTATATTAAAGGTACTCACCCATTATGTTGCGAAAACCAGATTTCTGACACGCTTCTCGTCCCGCAAAGGAGAAACTCACACAGGTAGGTGACTTTCAAATCCCGCGCTTTTAAGGCAGGAAGTGAGTGTCTATTCCATTTATACCCATGAGGGATTGCGCAACACTGGTGTGTGATGGCATCTGACCCCAATCGTCGGGACAAGAAATTTGGGGGAAAAACAGTAAGATTTATAAATTTTCTAAAGGAGAGGCATATTTTTAAGGGTGAAAACTATTTAAGTGATTAATACCTATCGTGTAAGAGTATTTTCATTTCAGATAGATCCCCCATCAAATAAATATGGCGACTGGAAATTTTACGTCACCATTAGGACATGCAGTTTTCCGGTGTGGGGGGGAGGCATTGAACATTGTGGGAAAAAAATTTAATATAACACTTTATTCATCTAGGGTTTATTCTTTATTTATCATGATTATGTTTATTAACAATATAGAAAAAGAAAAAATTGTATAGAATTACGGAATTTCTGTATATACAACATCAAAGTAAAGGGACACCAAAGTAGACAGTTGCTGAATAATCACCCGGTTAGGAAAGGATTCGAGAGATATGGTCCAAGAGCAGGTAAATGGAACCAGCTTGGATGCAGCATCTTAATGGATGTCACATGGAGGAGTTAGGCCAAAGCACCCTGCTTCTGTGCTCTATGACTTCATGACTCTTCATGACTTCATGACCTTAAGGGTCCAAACCTAAAATGTTGCTAATCTACACATATAATTTAATTGATCACAAAAAGCTTTTTGATGAGCAATCCTTGGAACACAAGTAACACTAACAGTACTGTTTGTTAGTTTGATTAAAATAAAACACTAGGAAATGTGAGAAAATCATCACTACCAAGAGCTATTCAAGCTCCACAGTTGGGATGGTGATGTATTAATATGTATGCATCTGCTGTACATAAAAGTAGATAAAACCTGACTAGACAGGCAGGACTTTCTAATAAACAATGGAGCATAAATCGAAGCAGCTATCAAATTGGACAGCAGGAACAATCTACAGTTTCTGAAAGAAGAAATATTCAAAGGGAAACAATAAAGACAGATTTTTCATTTATGTATGCTTTATTCACTGAATGTGGATGTCACTGGAAAACCTAATGCTTTTTAACCCATTTCTGATTGCCCTGAGAAGGTGGTGAGTGGGGACTACATGGCTTGTTCTTTTTATTGTGGTTCAATACACAAGAGTGATTTGATCGCTCATTTCTGAGAATAGTTATTTCTCTGCCAGCACAGCAAGATTATTTCACAGTAAACTCTTATTTTTAAAATTAGAAACCCAGTCAGAAATCAATTTCAGTTTGTTGCAATTGTATAATTGCAGCTAAACAACAAATCTGTCATTGATCCAAAGCACTTCTGAACCAATTGAATTCATAGATTCCAGACATTTTTGCCCATTCTGATCCTTTAATAATAATAATGAAAAGAATCAACATCCAATGTGGCCTACACAATTATGAAGCTGGGTAGACTATTATATTTAGACTCTCTGTCCCATCCACAATTGTTCTAAATTTCATGGAAACCGCAAGACACATAATTATGTAGGCTAATTATGGGAAATAAATGTGGACAATTTATTTAAGATGTTTAAGAAGGAACTGCAGATGCTGGAAAATTGAAGGTAGACAAAAATGCTGGAGAAACTCAGCATCTATTGAGCGAAGGAAATAGGCAATGTTTCGGGTCGGGGAAACAGAGGCCCTTCCCCAGTCCGTGCCGATTTGTTTTCCCCTAGTCCCATCTACCTGGGGTTAAAATCGAGCTGGAAGCTCACGGTCATGGCCCTCTTGTTTGACCACGTCAACTCTGTCTAGACCTCAATGCGCTCCAAAGAATAAAGACCTTTGTTCAACCTTTCTCTGTAACATAGTTGCTGGAACCCTGGCAACATTCTAGTAAATCTCCTCTGTACTCTCTCTAAGGCGACCAAAATTGTGAATTGGTCTGCCTTGTACAACTTCTTCAGACTCATAGAACCCAGATTCAGTTCTTGATTTTAAATGTTTAGGTGAATCTTTTGTAGTAAGGTCTGTGTAAAAAGAAATGCACAAGTTGAGAAGAGACTTCTAACCTTCTCTAAGCTGACTTAACTGAGAAAACATCCGAAGTTAGACTCAAAATGTGGGAGTAACTCAGCGGGACTGGCAGCATCTCTGGATAGAAGGAATGGGAGACGCTTCGGGTCGAGACCCTTCATCCAGTCTGAAGAAAGGTCTTGACCCAAAATATCACCCATTCCTTCAATTCAGAGATGCTGCCTGTCCCGCTGAGTTACTCCACATTTTGTGTCTATCTTCAGTTGAAACCAGCATCTGCAGTTCCTTCCGACAAAATGTCCTCTGTACTGTCTATATGTTTATCTTACATACTTCAATCCAATCATTGTCTACGTTTCCCTGAAGTACAAAGTGCAACTGGTTCTAATGAGAACAAGAGATGATAAAGCCAAATCGGAATACTGTATTGTGAACTGTTGAGTGGCTAAATCCCACCCTGTAACATCGCCTATAGGTTCTTCTCAATGAGGTTGATCATTCAATCTGACACCTGGCCATCACTTTTCAGTAATACTAGCAGTCCTGCGGAAATCCCTACTCAGTCCAGTTGACAGACCCACTCCCCTCGCTCCATCTGGAGGAGGCATCATGACTAACTTATGAGTCCCCGAAATACATGAATAATAAGCCTCAAAGTTATAAATCTTTCGGTAATAAATCTTTTATATTTAAAAAAAAAACAATTTTCGTAGCAACATGGAGAAATATAACACAGAAATGGGCCCTTCAGCCCATTGAATGCATCATCATTGAACACCCAGGTTTAGGTTTAGGTTTATTATTGTCACATACACAGTGAAAGGCTTAGCTGTACTTGCTACCCAAACAGATCAGATATACCATACATAAGTAAAATCAAGTCAACTTCAAGTACAATAGAAAGAGCAAAGAGAAAGCTTTGCTTAGCAAAGTTATGATTAGCAAGTTTGCTAATGATACAAAGGTTAGTGGTTTTGCAGATAGTGAAGAAGGTTGTGAATGATTGCAGCAGGATCTGGATCAAATGCCAGGTGGGTGGAGAAAAGGTTGATGGAATTTAATGCAGAGAAAGGTGAGGTGTTGCATTTTGGGATGTCAAACAAGGGAGCACCTACACAGTAAATAGTAGGCCTCTGGGTAGTGTTGCAGAGCAGAGCGATCTAGGAATACAAGTGCATGGTTCCTTGAAGATTGAGTCGCAGGTAAATAAGGTGGTCAAAAAGGCTTTTGGCACTTTGGCCTTCATCAGAGTATTGAGTATAGAAGTTGGGAGGTCATATTGCAGTTGTATAAGACGTTGGTGAGACCGCATTTAGAATATTGTGTTCAGTTCTGGGCACTATGTTATAGGAAAGATATTGTCAAGCTTGAAAGGGTTCCGATCAAGAGTGTATCGTGGGGGAATTGGCTAAAATGTCTGATAATGCCTTGATTTGGAAGCACGTTCAAGAGGGCAGAATTTAAGAATAGTTGGAGTGACAGAGGGAAAGGAGGGGAGTGATCCTCGTGAGTTCGCTGCCAACCTACTTAAACAAGTACTCAACCTGCCCGCCAAACCGAAAATCGAAGTGGCACATCAGGTGCGAAGAGCACAATCAAGGCCAGGAGCCCCCCCATGGCAGATCATAGTGAAATTTCATGATATTTCAGATGTGGACGCAGAAAAAGCTTTCGATCAAGTGGGATGGGACTACCTGGTTAAAGTATTGCAAACATTTCAAATGGGAGAGAATTTTATCTCATGGGTAAAACTATTATATGGCAGGCCCACTGCTAGAATATTAACTAATAACATGTTGTCTACGAAATTTCAATTATCCAGGGGCAATAGACAGGGATGCTCACTATCACCTCTGCTATTTGCTCTTGTAATAGAACTTCTAGCTGAAAGCATTAGAACACATCCGAACATTCATGGTTATAATACAAAATGTTCAAATAACAAAATATCATTATACACAGATGATGTACTACTGTACATCACAAAATCACAAATCAGCATACCAAATATGTTAAATCTAATAATTTGGATCCTTTTCAGGATATAGAATAAATTGGAATAAAAGTGAAATTATGACGATAAATCCCCAAGACTCAACACATCTGCTAAAATTCCCTTTTAAAATTGTTACAGAAAAATTTAAATATTTGGGAATCGAAATTACCAGAAAATATAAATCTTTATTTAATGCAAAGTATATGCCCCTACTTAACAAATTAAACGTCCTGATTAAGTTTTGGAAAACTCTTCCGATGTCTTCAAAAGGACGAATAAATGCTGTAAAAATTATCTTTTTACCACAAATTTTATATCTATTCCAATCAATACCAATATACTTACCTAAAAAGTTTTAAAAAAAACTGGATTCTGATATTACAAATTTTATATGGGACTAAAATCTCATAGAATTCAAAGAAGACATTTGTGCAAACCTAAAGAATTTGGTGGATTAACACTCCCTAATTTTTTGTATTATTTGTATCAAATTCGTGATTATTTGAAAAAATATACACAAGAATATCAAAATTTGTCTCCAGACTTATTAGACGAAGCAATGAATATAAAGGCAGATTCAACTAATTTAATATTATACTTGTAAAATATTATCCTAAATATAGACACTTGCTCTTTGAGCACACATGCTCGATCAATGTAAGACATATTTTAATCCAATTTACCTTATATAGATTGTATTATTCAAAAACTAAAATAAGTATTTTTTTCCAAATGTCTCCCCAAAATGTCTACCCCAAGAAGCAACCATAGCGCATTCCTTTGTTTTTTGCAAAAAAATCCAAAAATTCTGGAATTAAATTTTTACAACATTATTCAAAATAAAACTGCAACCGAATGCAGAATTGATTATTTTTGGAACAATGGAAGTCAGCTTTGAGCTGATTTTCGTTCCAAAAGAGCTTCCTTAATTATGGCTTAATAAAGGCAAAAAAACTTACACTTAAATTCTGGAAAAACACTCCCACACCAACAGTAGAACGTCCCTGCTCTTGTACTCAAATCCTTTTGATATGAATGCCAACATACCATTCGCTTTCTTCACAGCCTGCTGCACCAGCATGCCTACTTTCAATGACTGGTGTACCATGACACCCAGGTCTCGTTGCATCTCCCCTTTTCCTAATTCAAATAATAGTCTACTTTCCTGTTTTTGCTACCAAAGTGGATAACCTCACATTTATCCACATTATACTGCATCTGCCATGCATTTGCCCACTCACCCAGTCTATCCAAGACATCTTGCAGCCTCCTAGCATCCTCCTCACAGCTAACACTGCCCCCCAGCTTCGTGTCATCCGCAATCTTCGAGATGTTGCATTTAATTCCCTCGTCCAAATCATTAATATATATTGTCAATAGCTGGGGTCCCAGCACTGAGCCTTGCGGCACCCCACTAGTCACTGCCTGCCATCCTGAAAAGGATCCGCTCACTCCTACCCTTTGCTTCCTGTCTGCCAGCCAGTTCTCTATCCACATCAATACTGAACTGCCAATATCGTGTGCTTTAAGTTTGTATACTAATCTCTTGTGTGGGACTTTTGTTGAAAGCCTTCTGAAAGTACAGATATAACACATCCACTGCTTCGTCAGACAAGATTTACCTTACGTAAATCCATGTTGACTTTGTCCAATTATTTCACCACTTTCCAAATGCGCTGCTATCCCATCTTTAATAACTGACTCTAGCAGTTTCCCCACTATCGATGTTAGACTAACTGGTCTGTAATTCCCCGTTTTTTCTCTCCCTCCCTTTTTAAAAAGTGGGGTTACATTAGCTACCCTCCAATCCTCAGGAACTACTCCAGAATCTAAAGAGTTTTGAAAAATTATCACTAAGTCATCCGCTATTTCTGGGGCTACTTCCTTAAGTACCCTGGGATGCAGCCTATCTGGCCCTGGGGATTTATCGGCCTTTAATCCATTCAATTTAACTAACACCACTTTCCGGCTAACCTGGATTTCACTCAGTTCCTCCATCGCATTTGACGCACGATCCCCTGCTATTTCCAGCAAATTATATATGTCTTCTTTGTTGAAGACAGAACCAAAGTAGTTATTCAATTTGTCTGCCATGTCCTTGTTCCAATGATCAATTCACCTGTTTCTGACTGCAAGGGACCTACATTTGTTGTAACTAATCTTTTTCGCTTCACATATCGATAAAAACGTTTGCAGTCAGTTTTTATGTTTCCTGCCAGTTTTCTTTCATAATCCATTTTCCCTTTCCTAATAAAGCCCTTTGTCCTCCTCTGCTGGTCTCTGAATTTCTCCCAGTCCTCTGGTAGGCAGCTTTTTCTGGCTAATTTGTACACTTCATCTTTTGCTTTGATACTATCCCTGATTTCCCTTGTTATCCACGGATGCGCTACCTTCCCTGATCTATTCATTTGCCATACTGGGATGAACAATTGTTGTAGTTTATCCATGCAGTCTTTAAATGCCTTCCATTGCATATCCACCGTCAACCCTTCAAGAATCAATTGCCAGTCTATCTTGGCCAATTCACGTCTCATACCCTCAAACATAGAAACATAGAAACATAGAAATTAGGTGCAGGAGTAGGCCATTCAGCCCTTCGAGCCTGCACCGCCATTCAATATGATCATGGCTGATCATCCAACTCAGTATCCCGTACCTGCCTTCTCTCCATACCCTCTGATCCCCTTAGCCACAAGGGCCACATCCAACTCACTCTTAAATATAGCCAATGAACTGGCCTCAACTACCCTCTGTGGCAGAGAGTTCCAGAGACTCACCACTCTCTGTGTGAAGAAAGTCTTTCTCATCTCGGTCTTAAAGGATTTCCCCCTTATCCTTAAGCTGTGACCCCTTGTCCTGGACTTCCCCAACATCGGGAACAATCTTCCTGCATCTAGCCTGTCCAACCCCTTAAGAATTTTGTAAGTTTCTATAAGATCCCCTCTTAATCTCCTAAATTCCAGAGAGTATAAACCGAGTCTATCCAGTCTTTCTTCATAAGACAGTCCTGACATCCCAGGAATCAGTCTGGTGAACCTTCTCTGCACTCCCACTATGGCAATAATGTCCT
Organism: Okamejei kenojei; assembly: GCA_035221665.1. Taxonomy (NCBI): domain Eukaryota; kingdom Metazoa; phylum Chordata; class Chondrichthyes; order Rajiformes; family Rajidae; genus Okamejei; species Okamejei kenojei. Next base: position 102,777,774 of record CM069134.1, on the reverse strand, counting down.
TCCTCAGATTTGGAGACCAAAACTGCACGCAATACTCCAGGTGTGGTCTCACCAAGACCCTGTACAACTGAAGTAGAACCTCCCTGCTCCTGTACTCAAATCCTTTTGCTATGAAAGCTAACATACCATTCGCTTTTTTCACTGCCTGCTGCACCTGCATGCCTACTTTCAATGACTGGTGTACCATGACACCCAGGTCTCGCTGCATCTCCCCTTTTCCTAATCGGCCACCATTTAAATAATAGTCTGCTTTCCTGTTTTTGCCACCAAAGTGGATAACCTCACATTTATCCACATTATACTGCATCTGCCAAACATTTGCCCACTCACCCAGCCTATCCAAGTCACCTTGCAGTCTCCTAGCATCCTCCTCACAGCGAACACTGCCCCCCAGCTTAGTGTCATCCGCAAACTTGGAGATATTGCCTTCAATTCCCTCATCCAGATCATTAATATATATTGTAAATAGCTGGGGTCCCAGCAATGAGCCCTGCGGTACCCCACTAGTTACTGCCTGCCATTGTGAAAAGGACCCGTTTACTCCTACTCTTTGCTTCCTGTTTGCCAGCCAGTTCTCTATCCACATCAATACTGAACCCCTAATACCGTATGCTTTAAGTTTGTATACTAATCTCTTATGTGGGACCTTGTCGAAAGCCTTCTGGAAGTCCAGATATACCACATCCACTGGTTCTCCCTTATCCACGCTACTAGTGGATCCACGCTCAAAGTTACCTTTCTTTAAATTCAGGACCCATGTTTCTGAATTAACAATGTCACTCTCCATCCTAATGAAGAACTCAACCATATTATGCCAAGGGGCCACGTGCAACAAGGCTGCTAACTAACCCTTCCTCATTACTCAATACCCAGTCTAGAATAGCCTGCTCTCTCATTGGTTCCTCTACATGTTGGTTTAGAAAACTATCCCGCATCCATTCCAAGAAATCCTCTTCCTCAGCACCCCTACCAATTTGATTCACCCAATCTATATGTAGATTGAAGTCACCCATTATACCGGTTTTACCTTCGTTGCACACATTTCTAATTTCCTGTTTGATGCCGTCCCCAACTCCACTACTACTATCTTATCTAACTTTCTTTATTCTTCTTCTTCTTCTTAAAGTTTAAAATAAGAAGTGGTACAGGAAATGTGTTATGTTATTTTTGGCTTATATCATTGTAATGTACATTACTTCTAATAAAGAAAATGTAAAAAAAAGAAAAATAAAGGGTTCTGAAAATATTTACGAGGAAGTTCCCAGGACTAGAGGGTGTGAGCTACAGGGAGAGGTTAAGTAGGTTGGGTCTCTATTCCATAGGAGGATGATGGGAGATCTTATAGACGTATACAAAATCATGAGAGTAATGGATCGGGTAGATGCACAGAGTCTTTTACCCAGAGTAGGGAAATCGAGGACCAGAGGACATAGGTTCAAGGTGAAGGGGAGAAAGATTTAATAGGAATCCAAGGAATAACTTTTACCCACAGAAGGTGGTAGGTGTATGGAACAAGCTGCCAGATGAGGTAGTTGAGGCTGGGACTATCCATTGGACAGGTACATGGATAGGACAGGTTTGGAGGGTTATGTACCAAGTGCAGGTAAGTGGGACTAGGGTAGCTGGGACTTTGTTGGCCGGTGTAGGTGAGTTGGACCGAAGGGCTTGTTTCCACACTGTATCACTCTCTCTCTCTATAAAAAAGTGCGGAATACAGTGCATTTGGTACATCAGTTCCACAGACTAAGTCTAAAGTCCATAATTGTGTTGAGGTGAACCAGACAGTGCCCTAATATATGGAAAGATTGTTCAGAAATCTGATTATAGAAAGGAAAAAGCTGGTGTGTGTTTCAAGCTTGTTGCCTTCTGTTGGACAGAAGCAGGGAGAAGAAGGAATGACTGGGGTGGAACACATCTTTGATTATGCTGGCTGCTTTTCCAAGGCAGCATGAAATGTAGATGGAGTAAATGATGGGAAGTCTTCTTAAGAGTCACAAGTGAAATGCCAAATGTCCTCAGTCTTCTCAAGATGTAGAAGCATTGGTATGCTTTGTTGGCTGTCATATCAATGCGGTTGGTCCACAACAAATCATTGATAATATTAACTGGCAGGGAGGATGGTTTTCCTCCACCAAACCTCAGTTCTTCAGGGAAGGACTAATTGTTACCAGCGATATTGCCGCCTTCACATGATTGCCCATTATAACGTGCAAGCCTTGCCACAATCTATGGTGTCCATGTCATTGCCTCAAGACTCCAACTTGGTCTGGAATTCCCTCTTGGCATCCTTAATGGTTTTGCAAAGGTCCCAGGTAGATTTCTTGTCCTACTCAAGATATTTTTGCTCATAGAAACATAGAAACATAGAAAATAGGTGCAGGAGTAGGCCATTTGGCCCTTCTAGCCTGCACCGCCATTCAATATGATCATGGCTGATCATCCAACTCAGTATCCCGTACCTGCCTTCTCTCCATACCCACTGATCTCCTTAGCCACAAGGGCCACATCTAACTCCCTCTTAAATATAGCCAATGAACTGGCATCAACTACCTTCTGTGGCAGAGAATTCCAGAGATTCACCACTCTCTGTGTGAAAAATGTTTTTCTCATCTCGGTCCTAAAAGACTTCCCCCTTATCCTTAGACTGTGACCCCTTGTTCTGGACTTCCCCAACATCGGGGATAATCTTCCTGCATCTAGCCTGTCCAACCCCTTAAGAATTTTGTAAGTATTTATAAGATCCCCCCTCAATCTTCTAAATTCTAGCGAGTACAAGCCGAGTCTATCCAGTCTTTCTTCATATGAAAGTCTTGAATCCCAGGAATCAGTCTAGTGAACCTTCTCTGTACTATCAATTTCCTTTGGTCCTATCTCTGTCCTATCAATTTCCTTCAGACTCTACCACTCACCTACAGATTGGAGGCAATTTACAAAAGCCAGTTAACCTACTTACCTGCACATCTTTAGAAATGTGGGGGGGAAGTGAAGCATCCTGAGGAAACACACACGGTTTGTGCAGACTCCACACAGATGAGGATTGAACCCAGGCCTCTAGTGCTATAGAGACCAGCATGATAGAAGCTCTACTGGCTATGCTCTTGAGGTACATTTTATTGTTAATGCTGCAACAGACAGACCGACCAGCAATCGCCCGTACACTATCTAACACACGAGGGATAATTTCCAATTTTTACCAGTGCCAATTAACTGACAAATTTGTACGTCTTTGAAGTGTGGGATGAAACTGGAGCACCAGGAGAAAACGCACTTTGTCACAGGGGGAACATACAAACTCCGTACAAATAGCACCCATAGTCAGGATCGAAGCTAGGTCTCTGGTGTTATAAGACAGCAGCTCTATCGCCATGCAACTGTATACAATTATATTTTGAAAAGTTAATTTATATGTGTTAATATTTCCTGAGCTTCTGAATATTAAACACATTTGCCGACAGTCAGTGCAGTGAGAGGTCTGACAGCTGGTGAACGAAGAGGTGAGGCCTTACAAGTGGGCCAAGCCATTTTAGGAAGACTACTGCCCTTGCGTTTTGCTGGCACCACTTAACTCAACAGGATTTTAAGAGAGTTATTATTAAGAGAGTTAAAATCATTAAAATATTAAACTGCCAACTACAAGCACACTTGAGCTTAATTAAACTAAATGTATTAATTCAAGTGAAAAAAGCATCCTTCCGGCTATCCTGGCAGTCATTTGTTTCCATTAATTTCCATGGGCCAGTGACCTGGTGCCAAATTGAGAGCTGAGAAATCTCAGAAAATCTGTGCTACCCTGTTGGACTCCTCCTGGAGTCCATCGGAGCAGCGCTCAGAGCTGAGAGATAACTATTGCTTCATCTAGGTCTGCAAGCCCTGAGCTTCCACACAGTTAAGTGCTTAAAAGCTGCAGGTCGCGATGGTTTTGTTGGCTTTTAAGTGGAAGTTCTGGGCCATTATTTTAATTGAGGGTTATTCAAGGTTTACCACAAAGACAAACTAAAATGCTTACAGTATAACAGGTTATTAATTCTGCATCTAGTGGGCCCAATGGCTCGCTCTGATTTTAATTAATTAATTTTAAGTCCTGTTCTTGGCATATTTCCTTCTCCAATTAAATATTTAATTAGCTTAGGTTTGTCCGATCAAGCAGCCTCTACAACTGTCTCCAACTCTGTTAAAACTAATTAAATGAAAGGATCTAAGAATTTTGAAACTGTACCATTTTTATCTTGATTCCCCTCTATGATTTTTGTCAAAATGTACACATTGGAAAGTCTGAATCAGCACACTGAATGTGTTTATTATTCATCAGTCAGAGCAGTAATGGTAAGAATGGCAGGTCTCCTTCCCACTTGCTGTTGTTGGTCCATATTCCTTTTGGCATCAATCCCCTCATGGCAAACAAATCCTTCTGCTTAGCATCCTTAGGGATTTCAAGGAACCAAAATACTTAAAAGTGCTTGCTGACACTATTTCAAAGAGTGGATTTCCAAGGTAATTTTCACAAGAAAAGAAGCAGCGGATAAGGTGTGTTCCAACAAATACTTTCAATTCTATGTGGTATTAAATATTGAAGCTAAGCAGACAAATGTTTTTTTTGTGGGATACGTTAATGGCTGTCTGGAATTATTTAGTTATTTAATTATTCAGTTGCACAGTACTGGCTCATAGAAATATTGAGCTACTTTTTATAATTATGATTTTGTAAGCTTGTACCGAACAAAGGTGGCCACAGAGATTCTGCACACCAAATGAGGTAAATGAAATGAGAACAGAACTTTGTCCTTATCAAAGCTGCATTTAATGGTGACCTTTCAGTTGATCTGTTTATAAGTAGGCACAGTTGACATTGACCTCTGCATGGCTGATCTTTCTCTCAGGTGAAGATCCTAATCTTGGATCTGTCTATCTGATAAAGCCACTGCGGTGATCCATGAGCTGTTCTATCTGAAAGTTTGATCAGTATATAGTTCCAAAGAGACTCTCCATATGGGGTGCAAGATACCACAAAGGATGTTGTGTCACTGCTGCAGTTACCTGGATCCAGTCCTAACCTCTGATCCAGTCCTAACCTCTGGCATTATCTATGAAGCGTTTACAACTTGTTCCTGTGACCACATGGGTTTCCCTTAGGAACTGGCTGATTTGGGCGTGGTGGGCTGAAGGGCCTGGTTCTGTGCTCTATGACTCTATATTCTCTCTGTGAAAGTGGTGTGGCAAGATCATGCTACAAGTGATTCTTGCTTCTGTGATAATTACAAATTAGTTAGCTTTAACATTAATACACAAAATTATTAATGTGCTGTATATGAACCACTTTTAATGTGCACCAGAGATAGAAGCCAGGAACCAAAAGCTTTAAGGGCCTGTCCCACTTTCACAATCTAATTCACGACCTCTGCCGAGTTTGCCCTTGACTCATACTCGCAGCATGGTCGTCACGAGGTCGTAGGAGGTCATAGGAGGTTGTAGGTAGGTCGTAGCAGGCCGTGATGCTAGTCGTAGGTACTCGTAGCATCAAGTAGGTTTTTCTAGCATCATGAAAAATGTTTTTTTTCTAGCATCATGAAAAATGTCCACGAGTAAAAAAGGCCGTGAATTAGGTCGTGAAAGTGGGACAGGCCCTTAAATATATCTGAGATAGCTTTCTGTACCCTCATGTAACAAGACACAATAAATAATGCTTCACCCTTATCAATGGGTCATGTGGAGACATTGTCACATTACAACCTTCAAAGTTGAGATAACATTGTCATAATGATGAAAGAAAGTGACTTACTGAGGCACCTGTGTTTCAATGATAAGTGATCATACTCCACATGGAGACAGCTGAACTGGTTGCTTTAGATTGCGATAATGCTGTGCATTACAGCCGTTCATTCATTTCCATTGAGCATGATCATTTATTTTTCAGCACAATTTCCTCATTTCTCCTTCAATTTAAAGCATAGCAAAACTATTTGGTTCAGTGTCAAAGGAAATAAAAATGACGAACACTCAAGCTGGAAAGATCTCTCATTTAGGACAATTTGAACAAATATATAGTAGTAATAAAATGCTGCACAGTTGATGGTCTATTTAAATCAAAATGGAAAATGTTGGAAATGCTGCATCTGTGGGAGGAAAATTAGAATAGATGTTTCAAGATCAGAACGGGGAAAGAGACACCAGGAGTATTTCCTACTCCACTGCGAAATCTCCACAAGGTATGACTACTTTGGAGAAGTTCTCCTCCTTGTTCCTTCGCTCCATAGATGCTGCCTCACCCGTTGAGTTTCTCCAGCATTTTTATCTACCCAGGAGTATTTCCAGCGTTTTCTGTTTTTAATTTTGGACTTCCAGCATCCACAGTTTAAAAAAATCTATATTATAAAGTGCTCCACACTGTCCAAACGATGTTGTTTTCACTACTTCTCCATCATAGTACTCCCCTGTACTGGGCTGCTGAAAAGCTGACCCTTATCCTTAGTTGAGAATCCGTGCAGGATGGCCTTCATGAATGTGATCTTGGTGTACAAAGAGCTAGCTTCCAGTTGTTGCATGTCACCAGCTTTCCAGGGTGAGCATATAGCCAAAGAGATTGCGGTGGGAGGAGAAATACTTGGCAAGGATATGTCTTTTAAGCTCCAGAGTGCTGCTGTGGCAATGTCATACCCAGATGACACTACCATTGTGATAGACTCCAGAAATTTAACAATGAGCACCACCCATTAAACAGTTAACTTTGTAACTATTGTCCAGTAATTATTCTCCTTGTTGTTGAAGAACAGTAACCTTCTCGCACTGGAGCTCAACTTATTGTTGCCTCACAGCTGACATAGGTCTGATGGGATCAGTCTAAAATTCAATGACATGGAACTTGGAAAACTTTATTGTCATTCAGACCTTGCGGTCTGAACAAAACTTCGTTGCCTGCAGTCATACATATAGTAAATAACAAAACACACAATAAATACATATTTAACATCCACCACAGTGAGTTCACCAGGCACCTCCTCACTGTGGTGGAAGGCAAAAATCTTGTCTTTGTCTCTTCCCTTCTTCTTCTTCCTCTTCCTCTGTGCTGAGGCGACCCGGGCCTCCGATGTTGTGGCCGCACCGGGTGATGTAAATAAGTCCCGCGGGTGAACCGCGCTCCGCGAGCGGGCCAGTTCAACTCCGCGGCCTGGGCCGTTCAAAGCTGCTGAAGCTGCCGCCCTCCAGTCCAGCGGACGCAGCTGTTGCCGCGGGAGCTCCGGAAAAACAGGTCACCATCCTGTGACCTGCGAGCTCCCGACGATGTCGTCCACTGGGCCCGCGGCCGAACCTCCGAAGTCGCTGCCGCCGCCACCGCCACCGGAAAGCCGCCACAGCTCCGAGTCGCGCCGCGGGAACGCCTGAACCCGCCACAGCCCCGAAGTCGGCCAGCCCCGCGCTGGTAAGTCCTGGCTGGCTCTACCTCCGGAGCCTCGGGTCGGTCGCAGTTAAAGTTGGAGGCCGCCAGCTCCGCGATAGGCCTCAGCGCAGACGGAGACGGAGACGGGGGATACGACAAGAAAAGTCGCGTCCCCCCAAAAGGAAGAGACTAAGAACGTTTCTCCCACCCCCCCACACACACATACACTACATAATAACTCAAACTAACGCTAAAAAACAAGACAAGAAAACAACAAATAAAAAGAAAAACAGACGGACTGCAGGCGAGCCGCTGCTGCCAGGGCAGCGCCACCACTCCTCCCACTCCTAAATTTTGAATGGGCTTGGCCTGAGACTCTATGAAGCAGATCCACAGCCTCATCAGCCACCAGCACAGAAGTGTCGACCTTACTGCACGTGACCCCCATATTTATCTTTTTGGTTTGGCCAATTCATAAGCCCCGGATTGTCCTCATCTTATTCCAAGGGGGCACTGCTACTGTGTGTAAAATTATCCCTGTCTTCAAATATGGTAAGCAGTTCCTACAGAGTTTATCCTAATAACGTTCGCATGGATTCTAACAGCCCCCTCGGAGTATATATTTGGCAGTTCAAAATATAATGCACAAATCAATTCAAATTAATCCTGATTGCAGCAGAATCCTAATTCAATGTTCCGGAAGAAATTGCAAATTAAAGAACATGAAGGATCAATAATATAGGCTTTACCCCCAAGATAATATTCTAGAAAGTAATATTCCCTACAAAATATTGTATTGAAATTGATGCAGAATGTGAGATGTTTGTCTTTATACATTGCTGTGAGATTTCAATTACCCGCATAACGAATCTACGGCTAGCTGTAACTAACTACAGTGATAAGAAAATAGCATGTTGAGCTATAAAAAAACTAGAGAAATAAATAACAGAAAGTGTCAATATTTGATAAAGAATGTTACTGTGGATAAGTACACCATGGGCCTTGTTTGACAGAGTGATGTGCTGAAGTAAGTTTATGTAGTGAATTGAAGAGGATGCAACCATATAACCATATAACCATATAACAATTTCAGCACGGAAACAGGCCCTCTCGGCCCTTCCAGTCCGTGCCGACCATTTGTTTTCCCCTAGTCCCATCTACCTGCACTCAGACCATACCCCTCCATTCCCTTCACGTCCATATACCTATCCACTTTACTTTTAAATGTTAAAATCAATCCTGCCTCCACCACTTCTGCTGGAAGCTCATTCCACACAGCCACCACCCTCTGAGTAAAGAAGTTCCCCCTCACGTTACCCCTAAACTTCTGTCCCTTAATTCGCATGTCATGCCCTCTTGTTTGAATCTTCCCTACCCTTAATGGGAAAAGCTTATCCACGTCAACTCTGTCTATCCCTTTCATCATTTTAAAGACCTCAATCAAGTCCCCCCTTAACCTTCTGCGCTCCAAAGAATAAAGACCTAACTTGTTCAACCTTTCTCTGTAACATAGTTGCTGGATCCCAGGCAACATTCTAGTAAATCTCCTCTGTACTCTCTCTATTTTGTTGACATCCTTCCTATAATTAGGCGACCAAAATTGTACACCATACTCCAGAATTGGTCTCACCAATGCCTTGTACAATTTTAACATTACTTCCATGCTCCTATATTCAATGCTCTGATTTATAAAGGCCAGCACACCAAAGGCTTTCTTTACCACCCCATCTACATGCGATTCCACCTTCAGGGAACTATGCACAGTTATTCCTAGATCTCTCTGTTCCACAACATTCCTCAATTCCCTACCATTTACCATGCAACATTGGAAGTGTGTTTGTTTTAATGTAATATGATGGATTACCATTCCCCAGATGTACTGGATTAGACCACCTGTGCTGATTGCTTTACTAATGCATGGTAACTTCTGATCTCTGCCGCTGACCAATACTACCACAAAAGGATAGAACATTCTCTAAACAAGTCCCTGCTCGTTCTCACAATCCCTATCCAACCCTGCTTTTGAGAGACTTTGACAGTGCCTAAGAATACAGGCGCACTGAGGGTTTTGTTTTCTACCTGAAAGACAATGAGAGCCTCAAATTCACTCATTCGGAAAGCTTCAGTCTATCCCCATTTTGAATGATTGATCAGATATTTGTTTCACACTTGCTTCTGAGCATGTGTTTGAATCCTGAATTATGTGCAAGCCAGAAGGAAAGAATGCTCAAGGAAATCAATGTAGGGTATGCGGAGTAATACAATGCAAGGCTTAATAAACATTATCTTTTCAAGTAGTGTTTTTTCAGGAAATAGGAAGAGTTACAGGTGACAATAATTTGTGCCATCTAAAGATAATTCAACCAAAGCAATAACCACGCACACATAGCATGCAGAGAATTTTTACAGGGACTGGAAGTGGCAGTCACGTTTCGCATTTACTTTAAAATGTATTTCAGATATTTCATATAGAATTTCTTGGACTGGAATCGAATTTCCAGCACTGGAATGGATTCATTTGCTTAATAGGCCGATGCCGACAAGCTCTATGATTCTGGTCCTGTGTTGTTTCATCTTACTCAGGGATTGCTAGACTGCAGTTCACCGCTCAGATTTGTCCCCTCGCAGAAAGTTCATTCACATTTGTCCCCTCACAAAGTCGGTCATTCGGAGTAGAAGGACTTTTCATCCACTACCTCCTGCCATTGGGCTGAGTAAATTGGAGAGGGAATCATGCTTAGAGGAGGTTTTTTAGGAAGTAAGGTCACCAGTAATGAGAGGATTGTCAGAGGTAGGTAGTCATCAACTTCAGGAAACAGGGTGCAGTACACAGCCCAGCCTACATCAATAATGCTAAAGTTCCCAGGCATACATATCACCAACAACATAAGCTTGAAAGCACGTATCACCACATTCAAGAACAGCTTCTTTTCAGCTGTTATCAAACTATTAAACAGATCCCCAATAAGCTAAGGATGTACAGTGCATTCAGAAACTATTCAGACCCCTTCACTTTTCCCACATTTGTATGTTGCAGCATTATTCAAAAATTGATTAAATTATTTTTTTTTTATCATCAATCTGCACACAATACCCCATAATAAAAAAGAGAAAGCAGGTGTTTAGAAATTATTGCAAAGTAATTAAAAAGAAATAACTGAAATATCACATTTACATAAGTATTCCAACCCTTATCTCAGTACTTTGTTGAGGCACCTTTGGCAGCAATTACTTCCTCAAGTCTGCTTGGGTATGATGCTACAAGCTCGGCACACCTGTATTGGGGTTATTTCTCCCATTCTTCTTTGTATCTCTCAAGCTCTGTCAGCTTGAATGGGGAGCGTCGATACACAGCTATTTTCGTCCCTCCAGAGATGTTCGATCGGGTTCAAGTCGGGCTCTCTCTGGGCCACTCAAGGACATTCACAGACTTGTCATGAAGCCACCCTGCATTTTCTTGGCTGTGTGTTCAGGGTCATTGTCCTGTTGGAAGGTGAACCTCCACCCTAGTCTGAGGTCCAGAACGCTCTGGAGCAGGTTTTCATCAAGGATATCTCTGTGCTTTGCTCCGTTCATTTATTCTCGATCCTGACTAGTCTCCCAGTTGCTGCTGAAAAACATCCCCAAATCATGATGCTGCCACCACCATGCTTCATCGTAGATATGGTATTGGCCAGGAGATGAGCGGTGCCTGGTTTCCTCCAGACATGACGTTTGGCATTCAGGCCAAGGAGTTCAATCTTGGTTTCATCAGACCAGAGAATCTTGTTTCTAATGCCTTTTGACAAACTCCCAGCGGGCGGTCATGTGCCTTTTACTGAGCAGTCGCTTCCGTTTGGCCTCTCTACCATAAAGACCTGATTGGTGGAGTGCTGCAGATATAGTTGTCCATCTGGAAGGTTCTCCCATCTCCACAGAGGAACTGTAGAGATCTGTCAGAGTGTCCATTCGGTTCTTGGCCTTTTTGCCCTGATTGCTCAGATTGGCCGGCAGCCAGCTCTTTGAAGAGTCCTGGTGGTTCCAAAGTTATTCCATTTAAGAATGATGGAGGCCAATGTGCTCTTCGGGACCTGCAATGTTGCAGAAATTGTTTTATACCCTTCCCCAGATCTGTATCTCGACACAATCCTGTCTTGGAGCTCTACGGATAATTCTTTTGTCTTCATGGCTTGGGTTTTGCTCTGACATACACTGTCAACCATGGGAACTTATCTTGGCAGGTGTTTAAGAAGGACTGCAGATGCTGGCTAAATCAATGGTAGATAAAAATGCTGGAGAAACTCAGCGGGTGAGGCAGCATCTATGGAGTGAAGGAATAGGTAACGTTTCAGGTCGAGACCCTTATTCAGACTGATGAGGGTGTGGTGGGGGCGGGAAGAAGAGGCAGAGACAGTGGGCTGTGGGAGAGCTGGGAAGGGGAGGGGAAAGAGGGAGAAAGCAAGACTACCTGAAATTGGAGAGCAATGTTCATACCACTGGGGTGTAAAATACCCAAGCAAAATATGAGGTGCTGATCCAATTTTCTGTGGGACTCACTCTGGCCATGGAGGAGGCCCAGGACAGAAAGGTCAGATTCGGAATGGGAGGGGGAGTTGATGTGCTGAGCCACCGGGAGATCAGGTTGGTTATTTCGAACTGAGCGATGGTGTTGAGCGAAATGATTGCCAAGCCACCGCTTGTTCTCACCGATGGTGAGCAGCTGACACCTAGAGCAGCGGATGCAATAGATGAGATAGGAGGAAGAGCAGATGAACCTCTGCCATACTGGAAAGACTGCTTAGGTCCTTGGATGTAGTCAAGGGGGGAGGTAAAGTGACAAGTGCAGCATTTCCTGCAGTTGCAAAGGAAAGTACCGATGGGGGGGGGGGGGGGGGGGGGGGGGTGGTTTGGGCAGGAATGGATGAATTGACCAGAGAGTTACGAAGGGAGCAGTCTCTGTGGAAAGCCGAAAGGGGAGGAGATGGGAAAATGTGGCCAGTGATGGGATCCCATTGGAGGTGGCGAAAATGTCGGCGGATTATCTGTTGTATGTGATGACTGGAAGGTGAGGACAAGGGGGACTCTGCCCTTGTTATGAGTGGGGGGATGGGGAGTGAGAGCAGAGTTACGGGGTATAGAAGAGACCCTGGTGAGAGCCACATCTAAAGTCGAAGAGGGGAACCCCTTTCCCTAAAAAATTAGGACATCTCCGATGCCTGGGTTTGGAACACCTCATGCTGGGCGCAGATGCGGCGTAGAGGGTGGAATTGGGAGTAGGGGATAGAGTCCTTACAGGAAGCAGGGTGGGCGGAAGTGTAGTCCAGGTAGCCTTGGGAGTCAGTGGGTTTATAATAGATTTTGGTCAGTAGTTTGTTCCCTGCGATGGAGATAGTGAGGTCTAGAAACGGTAGGGAGATGTCGGAAATGGTCCAGGTGAATTTGAGTGACGGATGGAAGTTAGTGGTGAAATGGATGAAGTCAGTGAGATCTGCATGGGTGCAGGAGGTAGCACCAATGCAGTCGTCGATGTAGCGGAGGTAGAGTTCGGGGGTAGGGCCACAGTACGCCTCAAAGGATTGTTCGGCGTACCCTACAAAGTGGAAGGCATAGCTGGGGCCCATGCTCGTGCCCATAGCTACGCCTTGTATTTGGAGGAAATGGGAGGAGACAAACTAAAGTTTTTGAGGGTAAGGACCAGCTCAGCTAGGCGGAGGAGAGTATTGGTAGATGGAGATTGGTTGGTTCTGCGGTCGAGGAAGAAAAGGAGAGATTTAAGACCCTCCTGGTGGGGGATGGAGGTATAGAGTAACTGGACATCCATGGACATCCATGGTGAAGATGAGGGAATGGGGGCCCAGGAAACAGAAATCATGGGGGAGCCGAAGAGTGTGTGAGGTGTCTTGAACATAGTTAGGGAGGGATTTAACCAGGATGGAGTCGAGGTATGTGGAAATAGTTGGTGGGACACGAACAAGCAGAAACAATGGGTCTGCCAGGACAGTCATGTTTGTGGATTTTGTGGAAAAGGTAAAATCGGGCCGTGCGGGGCTGGGGAACGATGAGGCTGTAGGCTTGGCAGGGCAGGGAGCTGGAAGTGATGAAGCCAGTGACAGTGTTTGAGATAATGGCCTGGTGCTCGTCTGTGGGGTCATGGTCCGGGGATAAGTAGGAGGAGGTGTCTGAGAGTTGGCGCCTGGCCTCAGACTTGTAGAGTGCTTTTCCAAATCATGTCCAATCAATTTAATTTACCATTGGTGGACTCCAATCAAGTTGTAGAAACATCTTGATAATCAATGTAAACAGGATGAACCTAAGCTCAATTTTGCAAAGGGTCTGAATTCTTATGTAAATGTGACATTTCAGTTATTTATTTTGAATTACTTAGCAAAAATTTCTAAGCACCTTTTTTCATTTCTTCATTCTGGGGTATTGTGTGTAGATTGATAATTTAAACAAATAATTTAATCCACTTTTAAATAAGACTGTAACGGAACAAAATGTGGAAAAAGTGAAGCGGTCTGAATACTTTCTGAATGCACTGTATTTTCTATTTCACAATCTATCTTGTTACCATTCCTTTACTTATTTTATCTGTGCCTTCTTGACAGTTGTGACACTATATTCTGCATTTTATTTACATTCTTTTCTTGCACCACCTGTTGTACTCATGTATAGTTTGAATGTAATCATGTTTGAATGAGGTTTTTGGATAGCATGCAAAGCAATGTTTCTCACTGTACCTCACTGTACACTGCAAAAATAAACTAATGCCAATATCAATAATTGAGGGTAAATAGACAATAGACAATAGATGCAGGAGTAGGGCATTCGGCCCTTCGAGCCAGCACCGCCATTTAATGTGATCATGACTGATCATCCCCAATCAGTACCCGGTTCCTGCCTTCTCCCCATATCCCCTGACTCCGCTATTTTTAAGAGCCCTCTCTCTTGAAAGCATCCTGAGAACCGACCTCCACCGCCTTCTGAGGCAGAGAATTCCACAGACTCACAACTCTCTGTGAGAAAAAGTGTTTCCTCGTCTCCGTTCTAAATGGCTTACTGCTTATTCTAAAATGGTATAGGATGTCAGGTGGATGATATGGGATGGCTGGCCAGATGTTTTCATGGAAATGGGCTCAAGCAGATGTTGTAGGGCGGGGCTGAACAGATGTGGAGAATCAGACGGTTGTGGAAGTGGGGAGGAGAGTTAGAAGATTGGGGGCTGAGCAGATGTTGAGGGGAACAGGTAGTTAATTGGGGCATAGGGCAGATCACAGTGGTGGGGTGTTGCGAAAATCAGCAGAGTGGGAGATAGGGGCAACACCAAAGAAAGATTGTAGCAAGGAACAGCAGATACTGACCTATACCGAATATAGACACAAAATGCTGCCATAACTCAGTGCGTCAGGCAGCATCTCTAGAGAAAAGGAATAGGTGACATTCTGAAGATGTCCGACTTGAAATATTACCTATTCCTTCTCTCCAGAGATGTGGCCTGACCCGCTGAGTTACTCTAGCATTTTGTGTCTATCTTAATGAAGAAATATCCATGCCTTGGAGTCTGGAATAGGAGCTCAGGTAAACTGCAGCCCCTTTTTGCTGAAAATAGCCTCAGCCTTTTGGTTAAGGCCTGATGCAGTGTATTGAACATACTCATAAGTGATGTTAACTTTTGCACAAACAATATGCATTGTGCATCAGGATCATTGGATCTGCTCCATGATCTCTATGTGGCACTGCATCTGATGCAGGGGAACGCAGGCAACAATCAATTGGTCTGTTCTGATATTCTCTCAGACCAGTAACCTGTGTAACCGAGACCAAACCATTGAGAAAATTAAAGATGGAGCAGGAGATGTTAAGAACAAGGAAGGTGCAACAGTCTGCACTGCAGTAATGGCATGGAAAGAGAATAGATTTTGGTTGTGGCCAAAACAGAAGGAAAATACAGTTAGAGAGAAATCATATTCAGAGAAAAGATTAGCATCTGTGAAGGGCAAAGTGAAAGATATCAGCTAACCAAATTATTATCAATGGCACAAGTCAGAAAAACACTGACATGGCAAGCATGCATTAATCCTGATTTATTATGTGGGAAAAAGTTAAGAGAGCCCGAAATCACAAAGTGTAAGTTATATAAACAAAGGAATAAATTGATTCAAATATATTACCTTTTAAATGGTTTACTTTCCCACTTGTTTATTTTTATATTTCTTGGGACAAAATACAAAATAGTTTCAGCAGGTTAGCAATTTTATTTGACAGAGCAATAATTATATAATAATTAAATACCAATCTATTATAATCATTTCATTTACTGACGCAACACAAAAGACTGGTCCAACAGCAATGTAATTAATACTCTTAATCACATTTTTTATATATTTAGGTATTAAGTAAAATATAATCAGAAGCTTCGCCAAACATTAAAAGGTAGTATGAATTAGTATGAATTACGAAGAATATAGGATTCATTATCTAATTTCTCCAGAGTCAAAAAGGCCCAACAGAAGATGAACTTCCTGCACCAGCTGAGGCAATGATGTTCCAATTCTATACTTCCAAAGTAGAGTATGGCCTCACCTTCTCCATCATGGTCTGGTTTGGCTCCAGAGGCTGCAGCAAATCGTTCGATCAGCTGAGAAGGTTGTTGGCTGCAACCTTCCCCCCAGTGACAAACTGCACACTCCAAGGGCCTGGAAGCGAGCGGGTAAGATCATCTCTGACCCCTCTCACCTTGGGCCCAAACTCTTTGAAGCACTTCTCTCCGGAAGGTGACTTCGGACTGTTAAAGCCGCCCAGCCAGACATAAAAACAACTTTTTTTCCACGTGTGGTAGCTCTACTCAATAACCAAAAGTCTGTAGCTCTGGTATTTTGTTTTGTTCACATGTTTAAACTATGGTGTTTTGTTCTTAGTGTTTTAATGTTTTATCTTTTATTCTTAATTGTTTACAGTATGTCGTGTTGTTTGCGAGTGGCAAATTCCTTGTATGTGTACATACTTGGCCAATAAACGTATTCATTCATTCATTCAGATACTCAGCAGGACAGAAAGCATCTATGTAAAGAGAAACAGAGTTAATATTCCAGGCTGATGACCTCTCAATACAGCTGGAAATGTGAAGAGACATGAAAGTTGTAAGATGGCGAGAGCGGGATGGTGGAGAGAGCAAATAGAGACGTCAGCTTCATCCCCTACACTACCATCCAAATTAATTTAGAAGCCAGCGTGACATCACCATTACCTTTGCTTTGGCCAGGCATCTTCACCCCTTTGTGCAGAATTCTCAATCATCTTAGACTTTACTGTTCTTGAATTATTCATTATTAACTACTGACACACAATTTTCCATCTCAAGTTTTCCTTTGCCCTTACCCATTCTAACTTAAGCCCCTCTCCCACGATGCGAGTTCACCCAAGAGCTCTCCCGAGTTTAAAAAAATCCAACTCGTGGTACTTCATCACAAGTATTTATTTACTCTTGGAAATTTTTCACACTGTTGAAATAACTTCACGAGTTTCCACATTCCCCGAGTACCTGCCTATTTTTTTTTTAACTCGGGAGAGCTCTTGGGTAAACTCGCATCGTGGGACAGGGCCTTTCCTCTCTCTGAACCAATAGCACTCTGTTCATTGATGATCAACTTTAATGTTGCCACCAAATATTCTGATAAGTGAGACGCACTTATTTGTCATCTGAAGTGTTCCTCATGTCACATCTTTGATATTGCCTCATATTTACGACCAGTCCAGAGAGGGCCACAGTGGTGCAACAGTAGAGTTGCTGCCTTACACCGCCAGAGACCTGGGTTCAATCCTGACTACAGGTGCTAACTGTTCAGTGTTTCTATGTTCTCCCTGTGGCCATGTGGGTTTTCTCCAGGTGCTCCGGTTTCTTCCCACACTCCAAAGGTGTAGAGGTTTGTAGGTTAAATGGCCTTGGTCATTTGTAAAATTGTCCCTAGTGTGTGTAGGTTAGTGTATGTTATGATCACTGGTCAGTGCGGACACAGTGGGCCGAAGGGGCTGTTTCCGCGCTGTATCTCTAAAATAAACTAAAACCATGGCATGGTCACTGAACATCATATTTCTCTCTCCCAGAGCTAATATTCCAGGTTCTTTGACCTCAATTCCTCAGGAGGTCTTCTCACAACGGCGCTCTCTCCCCCCCACCCCCCCCCACCCCCAAAAACCTCATAATTCCAGCAACTCCAAATTTCTAGCCTCTGTCTCTACATTAACCCTGTATTTATTGCCTTTCACTAATCATTCATGAATTCAGTCACTTTCTAGGCTTTTCCAGAGCATATGTTTTGAAGCGGTAACTAGGGAAATTGATGAGGGTAAAGCAGTGGATGTTGTCTATATGGATTTCAGTAAGGCCTTTGACAAGGTTCCCCATGGAAGGTTGGTTAAGAAGGTTCAATCTTTGGGTGTTAATGGCGGAGTAGCAAGATGGATTCAACAGTGGCTGAATGGGAGATGTCAGAGAGTAATGGTGGATGGCTGTTTGTCAGGTTGGAAGCCGGTGACCAGTGGGGTGCCTCAGGGATCTGTGTTGGGTCCACTGTTGTTTGTCATGTACATCAATGATCTGGATGATGGGGTGGAAAATTGGATAAGTAAGTATGCAGATGATACTAAGATAGGTGGTGTTGTGGATAATGAAGTAGATTTTCAAAGTCTACAGAGAGATTTGGGCCATTTGGAAAAGTGGGCTGAAAGATGGCAGATGGAGTTTAATGCTGATAAGTGTGAAGTGTACATCTTGGCAGGACAAATCAAAATAGGACGTACATGGTAAATGGTAGGGAATTGAGGAATGCTGTGGAACAGAGGGATCTAGGAATAACTGTGCACAGTTCCCTGAAGGTGGAATCGCATGTAGATAGGGTGGTAAAGAAAGCCTTTGGTGTGCTGGCCTTTATAAATCAGAGCATTGAATATAGGAGCATGGAAGTAATGTTAAAATTGTACAAGGCATTGGTAAGACCAATTCTGGAGTATGGTGTACAATTTTGGTCGCCTAGTTATAGGAAGGATGTCAACAAAATAGAGAGAGTACAGAGGAGATTTACTAGAATGTTGCCAGGGTTCCAGCAACTATGTTACAGAGAAAGGTTGAACAAGTTAGGTCTTTATTCTTTGGAGCGCAGAAGGTTAAGGGGGGACTTGATTGAGGTCTTTAAAATGATGAAAGGGATAGACAGAGTTGACGTGGATACGTTTTTCCCATTGAGGGTAGGGAAGATTCAAACAAGAGGGCATGACATGAGAATTAAGGGACAGAGGTTTCGGGGTAACGTGAGGGGGAACTTCTTTACTCAGGTGGCTGTGTGGAATCAGCTTCCAGCAGAAGTGGTGGAGGCAGGATCGATTTTAACATTTAAGAGTAAAGTGGATAGGTATATGGACGTGAAGGGAATGGAGGGGTATGGTCTGAGTGCAGGTAGATGGGACTAGGGGAAAACAAATGGTCGGCACGGACTGGAAGGGCCGAGAGGGCCTGTTTCCGTGCTGTAATTGTTATATGGTTATATGGTATTTAATAATTAACCACACTGACGGGACTGGAGTTGCATATTGATCACTAAATATAAAGACAGGCTTCCTCCCTTGAAGGACATTAGGGAACCATATAGGTTGTTATGACAGTCTGGTAGTTTAATGGTCATATTGGTCACTGCCTGGTCCCCAATAGTTCTGATTTGAAATGTTCGACTGTACCATTTAAGGTTTCCAGTATGCTTATAATTATTGTCTTTTTGCAACAAATTGCTTAATGCAGATATAATTTGAGGACTGTTTAGCAGTGCGATGTATGGTAGTAGATGTGTTAATGCATGTTACATCATTTGTGGCAAATGGAATTTGTGTTTGACATTTGATCGTGCATCATGTTTGAAAAGGGCATCTGCAGCACTTTAAGACAAATGAGCAAAAGTGCAGTAAATTAATGGAATAAAATCTTTCTCTTTCTATATTACAGACCATGTTGTTACAAGAACAGCTGAAGACAACACTTAACAAATAGAGAAATGATTATATTCATCATTCCTCTCAGAAAGACAAAGTGATCTTTCCTCTGCAAAGTCGGAGCAGTTGAAATACTGTGCTGAGAAAGGTGAAGAAGTAGAGCATCCACGTTCTCAATCTCCCACTGTCTTCTGACCAATACTTATAACATAGAACATAGAATAGTACAGATAGACACAAAAAGCTGGAGTAACTCAGCGGAACAGGCAGCATCTCTCTATCTTTGGTTTAAACCAGCATCTGCAGTTCCTTCTTACACACAGAATAGTACAGTATAGGAACAGGCCTTTCAGCCACAATGTCTGTGCCGAACATGATGACAAGGTAAATTAATCTCATCTGCCTGTAAATAATCCTTATCTCACCATTCCCAGCATATCCATGTGTCTAATTGAAATATTGTATAATATTGGAAGTCTATACAGTAGGTACACAAAAGGCTGGAGAAACTCAGCGGGTGCAGCAGCACCTAAGGAGCGAAGGAAATAGGCGACGTTTCGGGTCGAGACCCTTCTTCAGACATACAGTCTATACTGTACATCTTCAGATAGAATTGGGATTTGTTTAATTACAGGTAATTAAAAGTGTTTTAATTACCTGTAATTTTTATATGGATAGTATTTTAAATCTATATTATGAAACATTTGTGTTCTTTGATCCTAGGTTGCTTTAGGGTTTTATATCAGCAAACAACCTAGGGCAGCACATTTGCGCAGCGGTAGAGCTGCTGCCTCACAGCGCCAGAAACTTTGGTTCGATGCCGACTGCGGATGCCGGCTGTGTTGCGTTTGTATGTTCTCCCTGTGACCGCATGGGTTCTTTCCGGGTACTTCAGTTTCTTCCCACATGGTTTGTGGTGCAGGTTTGTAGTTTAATTGCTCCTAGTGAGTAAGATGCAAAAGTGGGATAACAAAGAACTAGTGTATGGGCTCCTTCCACGCTGTATCTCTAAACTAAACTAAACATAGCTATTGTGTTGAAATACAAAATGTGTGAACTCTATCTGTTATTTTTTTTATCAAACATAGAGAATCAAGCCAATTTGAGATGGGGAAGTACCAATATGATTATTGGTATGTTCAAATAAACAGAATGGTTGTTGCAAAGTTTTGAAGGAAATATACCTCATGCCGAGAGTGTAGGAAGGAACTGCAGATGCTGGTTTATACTGAAGATAGACACATATGCTGGGGCCAGGCAGCATCTCTGGCGAGAAGGAATGGGAGACATTTCAGGAAGATGTGTCTCGACCCGAAACGTCATCCATTCCTTCTCTCCATTCATGCTGCCTATCCCGCTGAGTTACTCCAGCAATTTATGTCTATCTTCATATCTGAGAGTTCTTCACAATGGCTTTCATAAGTATACAATGAATCATGTGAAACAATAAGCAAAACCACAGACCTTCAAATATCTTGCAATTGCAATCACACTTTCCGCATTTATACAGAATGCATTTGATGGACATTTAAATGGAGGTTTCATTTCTATTTTTGTTTCTCTGTACACCTGCTGTTTAGGAGGTGAATGAGAAATTATTTTGTCTACTTCAATTTTTTAATACATTGTACCAATTAATTTTACCTAAGACCACATCCTTTATGCATGTGTGGCAAATGTCTATAGGTTTGATCCCAAACCTATGTGCACTGCTACTGAACAAATGTACATGAGGATTGCAGATGACTTAAACAGTCACATGAACACAGACATTAACTGGAGAGTTGAGGGCTGTCTCAGTGTTAGTTAAAGCAGACAAGGCTTACCAAGTCTGCCACAGGGGATGCATCAATCTTCTTGTGAGCAGATACTCTAGATGCTCTTTGTTATCTATTTCCAAACAACATCCTCTTGCTGCCGATATCATTAGAATTGTCCCTGCTCCCCCCACCCCCATCAGCCAATGATCCATCTCCCAACCCTCCTTACTATTTAATTTACTCACTCTTCTCTCCCAACTCCTTTCCCACACTCTGCAGCCTTTCTAGGGCATAGTTCAGGAAGGAAACACCTAATGCAAGATTCCAGTTGCCTGGCTATTTTATGGTGCATGACACCTCGTGTGTTATAGAATTTGACTGCTGGCGACCTCATCGTAAACCAGCACAAACACCTTGTGCACTTTGGTTTTAACAGATCTATACCAAACACATTGTTGAAGTATTAAACAATATAAGGAATTGATTGTTTTTTTTTACCTTCTGAACTATATAAAATTGTAAAAATTGGTTAACTTTCAAACTGTAAGTTCAAACCCTTGATTGGGGTTCAGTTTTCTCTTTTACCGTTCCATCGGTAATCTTTTGGCCTA
This sequence comes from Okamejei kenojei, assembly GCA_035221665.1. Taxonomy (NCBI): domain Eukaryota; kingdom Metazoa; phylum Chordata; class Chondrichthyes; order Rajiformes; family Rajidae; genus Okamejei; species Okamejei kenojei. The sequence continues at coordinate 102,756,073 of CM069134.1, read as the reverse complement.
TTTTGCTCATATCGGAAACTACACTAGAATTCTTAACTGATTCAATAGTCTTTGATTTACCCTTCTTCAAAGATCTTGAGTGGATGCAATTTTTAACAAGGACCATCTTATCTGCTCCCTCTAAAGCATTCTTTATAGTTATCCAGTCTCTATTCAAATCAGTCATTCCACTGTGTAAGTAATGGTTCATACAGATGCTTTTTCACTCCACTCAGTTAAATTCCACAGTTTTTGTTTTCTCTCCCATCTGTTCCTTCTTACCTTCAATGACCTTTCCACTCGGCTAACTTTTCCACTCAGCATCCAGGCCTATTGCTGATGACTCACTCTTACATTCATCAACTTAATTTAAAGTTTATGCATGTAGATCACCTTCAAGCACAGATGGACACCGGGGTGTAGACATGGATTATTGAGACAGTTCTACTATTTAATTGTACCATACCTTAATCCAGTCATCTATCTAGTTGGAAAATTATTTAATGTCCACACTTGACAAAAATCTATTACTTTTGAAAACTAGCCTCAATGATTCTTTGATAGGAAAAGTTTGTGATATTCACTCACCTTTTTCTTGCTGATCCCCATGCCCTTTTCTTTAATAGATTTTGCTTTTTTTCTATCTCATTCTTCACCAGAAATAATACTTCCCATTTACTCCATCCCATCAAGTATATGGGGATACCCTCAATTTTCTATACCCAAGGGAATGCCTGGCTGATTTATATATTCTTGGAGGAAGGATAGCTGAGAGAAGATTTGATAGCTGTGTACACGATCATAACCGGTTTGGGTAGCATAAATAGAGGGAAGCAGTTTCCATTAGCAGATGAGTCAAGAACCAGAGAGTATAGATACAAAAATGGATAGATGCTATATAGGAAATGTGAGTAAAACCATTATTGAACTGAGTTCAGAATGCCAGAACAACACAGAAGTGGATGACTGAACTTTGGGGCCTTCCCTCACAGTGGGAAACTTTGATTCCGCTGTGTGGGGATGTTTATGTTAAAGTCTATTGTGTGTTGTGCTCTTTTTTATTCGTATGGATGTATGGTTTCACTATACTAATTGGTGCATGTGACAATAAATGTCTCTCTTGAACTCTTGAGTAGTTATGATCTGGAACATGCTATCTATAAATGTGATGGATAAAGAAATCAGTTAGTGCCTTCAAAGCACAACTGGGTTGTCACTTAAGAGAACAATATGGAAGGGAATGGAGCAAGGATGGGATAGTGGGGGGGGGGGGGAGGATTGGTGCTGATAGGATTGCTCTGTTTTGAGCCAGAATAATCCTGATGGGCTGAATGTGCCTACAAATTGATGATTCTATATTCTAATGCCGTATCTTTCTTCACCCTGCTCTTCTGGTGAATTTGGCTGTGTATCCATCCCCATCATCTGAGGTAAATGTGGGTAGTAGCAAGAACTGAACACACATTTGGTTTGGCCAAATCCGAATTTCATGCACCTACAGCATAACACCCGACTCTGAGAGTAAACATGCAGGTACAGCAGGTAGTGAAGCATGGTGGCTTTCATAATGAGAGGGCTTGCATATAGGAGTAAAGAGGTCCTTCGGCAGTTGTACAGGGTTCTAGTGAGACCACATCTGGAGTATTGTGTGACGTTTTGATCTCCTAATTTGAGGAACGACATTCTTGCTATTGAGGGATTGCAGCGTAGGTTTACGAGGTTAATCTCCAGGATGACGGGACTGTCATTTGAGGAAAGATTGGAAAGACTGGGCTTGTATTCACTGGAATTTAGAAGGATGAGAGGGGATCTTATAGAAACATAAATGATAAAAGGACTGGACAAGCTTGATGCAGGAAAAATGTTCCCAATGTTGGGGGAGTCCAGAACCAGAGGCCACAGTTTAAGAATAAAGGGAAAGCCTTTTAAAACTGAGATGAGAAAAAATGTTTTCTCTCAGAGTTGTGAATTTGTGGAATTCCCTGCCACAGAAGGCAGCGGCAGCCAATTCACATGCATGAATTAAAAAGAGAGTAAGATAGAGCTCTTGGGGCTAGTGGAATCAAGGGGTATGAGAAGGCAAGTACGGGTTACTGATTGTGGATGATCAGCCATGATCACAATGAATGGTGGTGCTAGCTCGAAGGGCCGAATGGCCCCCTCTTCACCTATTTTCTATCTTTCTTAATGTTTCCCATCTCTCTGAAATAAAGATAAGCATTCCATTAGATTTATATATATATTTTTTGTAAATGCCCATTAGCTGTTTGTGTAAATCTACCTTCTCCTCTCCTGTTCCCATCTTCTCACCATTTAGAAAAATGGCTCAAGTTCTGAATGACACTCACAATTCCCCATGAAATGATTAACTGTGATTCTAAGGTAATCTTGCAACACTTACTTTTTTCAAGACTGCTTTGTTATACAGAGTGTGCCATGAACTGTTCAATAGATGTTTTATATGGCAAGAAAACACAAAGGGCACTTTGTGGGTCCATTTTTAGACACAAATTCTGCAAGTGCACTAGATATCCACTCCAACTATTCACTGTTACATTCCATATGGAATATGTGTTGATGAGCACATCAAAATGATCCGTACTCTCTTGACAAAAACCACAATCGATTCACCAGAAAAATTGAATTGGCCATTTTGGTGATTATTAAGGTGTCTAGAGTAATACTGCTTTGAAGGTAGACAAAAAATGCTGGAGCAACTCAGCGAGCAGTCAGCATCTCTGCAGAGAAGGAATGGGTGATGTTTCGTGTCGAGTCCTTTTTTCAGGCTGATGTCAGGGGAGTGGGCGGGACAGAGATAGAATGTAGTCAGAGACCTTCTCTTCAGAGATGCTGCCTGTCCCACTGAGTTACTCCAGTATTTTGTGTCTACCTTCGACTTAAACCACCATCTGCAGTTCTTTCCTACACATTTTGAATTGCTTTGAATCGCTGGCAAACTACAATGGGTATTTATTAATTATTTATCAATGTCTATCCAAGAAACAAAACTCTTGGCAATAGCCTTCATATTGGTGACTTCAATGTGTTCAAATGGTCACTAGAGTCCTTTACTTGCAAACATTTGAAATGGCTACCGCATGTCTACATATTTAATCATCCTGTTAAAAATAAGAAATAAGTTTGCTTAGATATTTATCCATGCCCATCCATCTTCTCAAAGTATGTTAGTTGCCTTGCTTTAGTAATCCTCTACAAAAGTCACTGAAGCCATCTCATTCTTTTCTTATTAATACATTATAATTTACAAGTTGCAGTGAGAAAATTGAATTGTCACCAAAAGTGTGCATTGATTCATGTAGTAATCTGAGCAAACTATTATTTTCAGCAGTGAACAATTCTGCTTAATCAACTTAATGACACTGAATTCAGGAAAGTCAAGGTGGAATCTGTTTCCAGTTATATATTTGCTTGCTTTGATAGATTGTTTTGGTGGATATCCCATGGCAAAGCAATATTGTTTTTAAAGGCGACATCCTGAGTTATTTCTTCATTTTCTCCCCATTATTTCAAAGTTAACGCTAATCCTCTTTGTACCCAATCATAAAGTATCATAAGGTGTTCAAAGGATACCTGCTTGAAGAAAGGTCTCGACCCGAAACGTCACCTATTCCTTTGGTGCTGAGGCGCTGATAAGTTGTCCTTGCAATAATAGTTACAGAAGATGGGAGCATCAAGCAAGGATGTTTACTTCATTCTAATAACAGGAAACCTAGCACATGTGATACTTGTATCCAGTTATTTATATTATCTATATAAAATGGATCAACACGTTCTCCAAATATGAATCATTTCACTTAATATTCATACATACACCACATGCTCCCTGTGGGTTGATGAAATGTAATTAACAGATTTTCACTCTCCCAGTGATGTCTGAGCTTTTATAAATTGTCATATCCTTCCTTTCACATGAGATATCTCTATCTGAAGAATATTCAATGTTTTTGTTAAGATTCAAATCCGTGCATTTGTCCCAAATTGTGAATCACAATTTATTTTTAATTTCTTTAATTCACCTTAAATCATAAATGCTGTGAGTTGCCCTGCATAATGTTTGCATTTCATTAACAATAGTTATTTGCATTTTCAGTCCACCTATTAAAGCTGCTATTCTGAATAATAATGGAAATGTTGTAGTGTGCGGCAGGTCAATCATAATTGGTAAAGATAAAATGTAGGTTTTGACTCTTTTGATTGGCATCATCTATCAAAGTTAATTCCATTTTGGGATCAGTTGCCAGTCAGCCCATGGTTCGGGCTGCGATAGAATATTGTGTTTTGGACAAAAATGCTGGAGAAACTCAGCGGGTGCGGCAGCATCTATGGAGTGAAGGAAATAGGCAAAGTTTCAGGCCAAAACTCTTCTTCAGACTGATGCACCCTTCTTCAGACCCTGCATCAGAAGAAAGGTTTCAAGTTGTGGTTAATCAGGCAAAGAATGTACTCAGAGTCAAAGACTAGCATCCAAGCTCAGACAAAGGGCGCACTGTCTAAAATATCTTAAGGAACAATAGATTGCAGATGTTGGAATCTGGAGAAATATGCATCTGCAGGAGGAACTCAGTGCATCGAGCAGCATCTGTGGGTGAGTAGATTTGTGAACCTTTTGACTCAAAACCCTGCATCAGTACTGAGAATAGGGGGGATATTGGCCAGTATAAAGAGAATGAATGAGTGAATGTTTATTGGCCAAGTATGTACACATACAAGGAATTTGATTTTGGTGCTCCGTTCGCAAGTAACAACACGACATACAGTAAACAATTAAGAATAAAACATAAAACATTAAAACATTAAGAATAAATCATCTATATACTTATAAAACTCTGATCTTGGATGTGTGTGTATTTATTTGTGTATTTGTGTGTGTGTGTGTATTTGTTTGTCTGTGTTTCACATCTTCTCGAAAACCTGATGCGCTAATGGTGACATTTTTACATATTCCGATAGAGATTTACGCTATGATGTCAAAGATCGCCTCACCTGAAAATTTGATGCATTGTTTCCCGAGTTATTTATGAAAATGTTCACAAATGTGCAGACATTTAGAAAAATTAACTGCTTTTCCCCTGTGCTTAGCCCTATGCTTAGCCCTATGCTTAGCCCTATGCTTAGCCCTGTGCTTAGCCCTGCTCGCAACATTGTTGCTATCCAAAAACACTGAGTTCTGCTAGCAATTTTTTAAAGTTTAAAAATGAGGGAGGCTGAATAAGGCAAATGAGCAGCCCCTGTGAAGTTGTCTGCTATGGATGAGTGCTGGAATAAGGGGAACGGCTTGCGTTGGGGGACCAGGCCTCCCGTGTGACATGGATCCAACCGGTCCCAGTTGGTGTAGTTATAGTTTAAACATGTGAATGAAATAAAATACCTGAGCAAATGGATGCTACAGACTTTTGGTTGTTGAGTAAGAGCTACTGCTTGTGGAAAAAAACAGTTTTTTTATGGATGAGAGGGGAAAGGGTGGGGTGGCGTAATAGGGGCCAGTGGTTGATTGGTGGATTATGGAGGGGTGAAGGGTGATGGACACAAGGACACTGGAAGGGAAGGGTGAAGATAGATACAGATAGGTTTCTGACACACAGAAACACAAAGGCGATCAGTGCCAGAATCTGATTAGTAAGGAATGTAATAATGGAATCTTTCAAGGCATTTAATACTTGTAAAATGCTCACCATAAATATAATAAAACATTTCTAAAATTTGGGTTCAATATTCACCTCCATTTACTGTGTTATGGTTGTGTGCTCCTTTTCTTATCAGCTGCTATCTTTCAACTGTCTGCCTCAGTAACTGAACTCCACCGCCTATGCCCTTACAACCACCTCCTCTCGTTCTTGCTCCAACTCTTCGTCATCCTTCACCCCTCATCAGTCCACCCATCACTCACTGGACCCTGCTTCATCCCACCCCTTCTCCTTTTCATACTTATCTCCTGCCTCCACTTTTAGCTCTGGTGCATGTTTTCAACCCAAAGTATAGACAATTCCTTTCCCCCACTGATTAGGTCCAGCTGATTGCTTGTTGCTAAAAATATGTTATATTTTAACAGTTGCTGAGTGACACGTTTTTTTTGGTAGATGTACTTTTATTTCATATTTTGGCACATATTCCATTTTACTTTCAATTGCACTTAAATGTCTGATTGAAGTGTAACCTGAACACATAAAGACAAGAAAGAAAGGAGCAGGAAGTAAGCCACTTGGCACCTCAAGCCAACCGCATCATTCAATATGATCACGGCTGATCTACACTGGCTTCAAATCCAGTTCTCCATAACCCTCAATTTCATGATCTTACAAATATTTATCTCCATCTTATATATATCCAATGATATGGCCTCCACTATCCTCAGAGATAGAGAATTACAGAGATTAGCTGTACAGGGTCATTACAGAGTTGCATATTACGTATTTAAATCTTTAAAATGATTAAAAGCTTTGAACAAAACCTGATCTTGTTTTTTTGGCAGTTGAATGGTCAGCTGCACCAAACCACAGCACAGGAAATTAAGATAAACATTTAACTCAATGTTTCTTGCCCCGTTACATGTTTTAAATTTTATTTATGCTTAATATGCTTTAATTTATTTACAGTCATTTTTTTATGAATGACCATTATACCTGGAAATCAAGGTAGAGGTCTACAAATACATCATGTCTTGAAATGCTTTAGATAAATATCTAAGGAAATTAGACTCCACATATATAAAGTTAGGATTTGGTGGACACCACTGATACTGCTCAGCAGTAATCCTGCTTTTGTATGCCATTAAATACTCAGCTGGTACTTTCAACAATATTATATTTTTTTCAGACAGCATATTTCATAAATAGTTAACATTTTTGTCAATTTATTTACAATCTACGGATTGTCCTTGAGGAGGTGCAACAGTGCACACTGTGAAGAACGGAGGGAGAATCACTACCAGAATTTCATTTTTATCATGCTGCCAGCCATACCTCTATTCTCATTGTAACTTCCAGCAACTGTATTATGTGTAGAGTCATTTTTCCAGCAAGGGCTTAATAGAGTAATCATGGTGAAAATCAGAGAAATGTTGAAAGAAAATAAAAATATCAACATTGATTTGTCTTTGGCACATTGGGTAGGATTCATGAATAACCATTCTTGCTTTTCCAGTGACGCGGGGAGGGAAGGGATGAAATAAGCAGCATATTATGATGCAGTTGCCTTTACATTCACCTTTGAGTTACTCAATCTCAGTCCACCTTCTAGGCTAACCAATACATTAACATACATCTGAGGGCTTGATCACCTGATGTAGCACCTCGGCCTCTGGGAATATTTTTCAGATGTTGCTACTGTTAAAGTTATAGTACAGATTTTTAAGTAACCCCATGTAATTAGAATTAAAATCTGAATGGAAAGGAAACTTGTTGTAGATATCCTCGTTCTCTTCTTTCATAGTACACAAATTTCTTATTTAAGTGCAGGTTTTACATAGGTATGAAAGGGTCTGAATTGGAGAGTTCCTTGTGATATGACTAAGTTCTTATCAGTGTCAAGTGGCTTTGCAGTTGTCACTGCAAGCAAGTGACTGATATTTTTGCACTGTGACTGCATAATCACAATATAGATCTCCATGGTCTGCAGACTCCAGACAGTGTTAGCTGTGATCTTGATCCAGAAATAACATTTGAAGTGAGCACATGAGTCATTCATTGCCTTACATTCAGTGAAATATTTACTATCAAAGATCCTGCAAAATGGAAAAAAAACTAACAAGACTTTTTTTTAAATCCTGAGAGTTGCTGACTATTTTACTTCGGAGTCACGTGAGTGACTTCGTGAAGACCCCGCCAGCACGCATGCGCGACATATCGTCGCGCGCATTTGCATCGACAAGCTGGGGGGGGAGTGCGCTCTCTCCACAGCTCCTTCAACAAGACCGGCAAAAGTAAGTATACTAACCTTTGTTGGTTGCAGGAGGAACGGGAGGGAAGGCAGACTTCCAAAGAGCCGCGGGTCACCGACAGGCCAGCGGCCACTTTCCCCGGAGCTGCGCGACCCGCCAGGCAGCATCGGGACGGTCGGGGGTAAGAATGCGGAAGTCGGGCGCTCCCGTTACTCCAGCGTCCGACTTATCACCTGAATGGCTTCCCGCACTGGAGCTGGATCCTGCCGACCCAGATTTCGTGCCCCCATCCCCCAGGAAGCGGGGGGAACAGACAGGTACATGGACAGGAGCTTCCCTTGTCACCAGCGACCTCACCCCGAGTTACAGTAGACACACGGGGACCAGTCCGGGGAACGGCTGCGCTACAGGGGAGCCCAGCAGCCGCACTCCGCCACGTGCAACTACCAGGGATATCTGCCGTAGGGCAGTCTGGCAGGACTACTGCTGCGTCGAGCAGCCCTGCAGGAGCAGGTGCTGCCAGCATAATACCTCGTCAGGCTGCGGTCAAGGGCGCCGGTGGCAGCAGTAGACGGTCGGTTAAGCTTAGCTCTGGCAGCTGCCGACCATGCGCCTCCACACGGAAGATTGGGCGATAGTGGAGGTAAGCGTGCACGGACTTCGGGGAGCCAGGTACCGGGACCGGCGCTGACTCATCTCCACTGCCTTCCTACCAGGCAGGTGGACCGCCACAGTCCGCTCGAAGGCCAACTAGCGGAAAGTCCGTGCGGGAGTCGTATGGGCCTGCAGGAGCGGTAGCCCACGACAACCTACATTCGGACCCTAGTCTGCATCTTATGGAGGTGTGGTCCGCTGGTAGAAGCCCCAGAGAAATTGCAGAGCCTGGGGAAGTCGGCTTGTCCGCCGTGAGTAGCGGGGACGGTCGCATTGCCAGGTTGGAGCTCTTGGTGGAGCAACTAGTCCAACGGGATATGGACCGGGATGAACGGGAGTCTCGGGCCTCCACAAGCCACCCCAGGAGATCGCCCAGCATATCGCCTTCTCCAGCCAGACATACCAGAAGTTGCTGGATGCTGACTATGATGACGAACCAGGGATGCCGGAGGCCGGACAGCCAGTCCTAGGTGCGGACCTGCTGGATGTCGTGGGGGGGAAATTTGCCACAGCTACCCACAATGGGGAGCCGTTGCAACCCAAACTGGCGGGAACCATTGACTATCTGCCCACTCACCTGTCTCTGGGTCAGGTAGTCCCTGACACCATGGATGCATTCAAACCGTCCGACAACTGCATCACTTTAAGTGTGCCCAGCGAGCCGCAGGATGCCCTGGCACTTCTCTGCAACGCGCAGTTCAAAATTAACTGCCTTCATAAGAGCTCCATCCGGCCGACACTCAACCCGTAATTTACAGGGTTGTGCCTTCCCTCCACCACCTCATCAGCTGTTTGGGGAAGATCTCTCCAAGCAAGTCACAAAACTCGACGAGGAGGCCAAGCCTGTGGGCCTTATGAAACCTCCACCGGCTAAAGTTCACCCATATCAGACGATGGGGCCACCGCCACGACACCACCGCAACATTCCCCCAAAACGCCATACGCCAAGACCACGTTAACCATGGAGGCAAGGGGGTCTGGTTCCTCTAGGGCAGTAGCACTTCTACCCGCACAAGTCGGGAGTCAGTTGCGAGCATTTCGTGGTGCTTGAGGTGCAATCACCACGTTTATTCCACAAAGTGTTCACAGTTCTGTCATCGCATTATTGATGGTAAACTTCCCCCCAACACAGCATGAACCTCGGCGCATTATTACGCTCGCTCAGACTGAGATAAAGGTGGGACATGCTGAAATCTTACGGCTAGCAGCAAAAGGGGTGATTGGCAAAACGACACACGAACCCCTTGAGTTTGTGTCTAACATCTTTACGAAAACCAAAAAAGATGGGGGGAGTCGGATTATCATAGACCTAATCCCGTTGACCACTTTTGTACCATATACCCATCTTCACATGGTTACCTTATGGCTTGCATCAATTTAAAAGATGCATCCTATACAGTCCCCATCACAAAATCTCACAGGATGTTCCTGAACTTTGTCTGGAAGGGACAGTTGTGGCAATACAAAGCCTTACCCAATGGGTTCTTTAGAGTGCAGGCCAACATGCCGGCACGGACTGGAAGGGCCGAGAGGGCCTGTTTCCGTGCTGTAATTGTTATATGTTATATGGGTTACCCACAGCCCCAGACTATTTACCAAATTAGTAAAAACCATATTTGCACTCATCCAATAACAATTCTATCATCATGGCATATTTAGACGATATCCTTAGCATGGGACAGACCCTCCAATTGGCTACGCTGGCCGTTCCAGCGACCAAATTTTTATTCGAATCGTTCGGGTTTGTAACCCATCCAGACAAATCCACCCTGAACCCCTCTCAAGTTATGGATTACCTGGGTTCACCATTGACACAAACTTACTGATGATCACAATCCTGACCAACACAGCTTTAGACATACAAGAAGTGTGCTACAGCCTTGCTTGCGCCAGGGTACCGACTATCCGACAAACGGCAAAAGAAATTGGGAACCTGGTAGCTACGTTCTCAGCTGCGCAATTCGGACCGTTACATTACAAAAAATACAAAGAGTAAAGATAGCAGCATTACAAGCAAATGCTGGGGACTTTGATAGACCAATACGGTTGCCAAATCCGGCTAGAGCTGAGCTACAATGGTGGATTGACATTATTAGTGAGTGTCACAGACCCATCATTGTTAGCAACCCATCCGTCGTGCTACAGACTGACGCAAGCGCACAAGGTTGGGGTACAGCTGACACCATGTCCAGTTGTGGTGGCAGATGGGACCCTCACGAGTCTCCCCTCCTCCTCCAGACACCAGGGATAACTTATCTGGAGATGTTAGGGGTTTTCCAGGGACTGCGGGCTTACTGTCCTAATTCACGGCGCTTATATGTCCGCCTCCAAACAGATAACACAACAGTGGTGGCTTATCTCAATCATATGGGTGGTATCAGGTCGTTATCTTGGGACGAATTGGAAAATACAATCTGGCACTGGTGCATTGAGAGAAATATTTGGATCACAGCGACCTATTTACCCGGGAAGTTCACTACGGTGAAGGACACCAAGTCATGAGTGTTCAATGATAACATCGAGTAGATGTTATATCATTCCCCAAATTTGCTGAAATTATAGCTCACTTTGGCACGCCAGATATTGACCTCTTTGCATCCAGGTTGAACCATCAGATACCACCGTATGTCTCTTGGGATCCAGACCCTGGGGGAGTAGCTATGGATGTTTTTCTCTCCATTGGGGGGAAATGGTTTTACTACGTATTTCCCCCATTCAGCCTCATCAGTCGGGTATTGCAGAAAATTCAACTGGATTCTGCAACTGGCATTTGATCATACCCGACTGGCCTACTCAGCCATGGTACCCGATGGCCCTCCAAATCTTGCAACGTCCATGGATTCAGTTTGGTAAAAAATCCCACATTGATTACTAACCCCATTACGGGGGACAGTCACCCGTGCCTTGGTCACCTAAACATGTTGGCCTGCAGGCTCTAAAGAGGCCGCTCGTCAAGGCCGGCATATCACCAAGAGCCATGGACGTCATCTCAGCGTCCTGCCGAGCATCAACCAGGGGGCAGTACCTCACCCAGGTCAGGAAGTGGGAGGCATTCCGCTCCCGTACCAACACGACCTACAACTCGGCTACGATCCCTGATGTCCTGGAATTCCTAGTGGGCCTTCATTACGATGCGGGCCTTAGCTCCAGTGCCATCAACAGCGCCAGGAGTGCATTGACCTCATACCTAGACATCGGTATAGGCTCCATCCACCTGGTGTCTAAATTCATGAGGGGAGTGTTTAACACCAACCCTCCACGGCCCAGATACAACATCACCTGGGACGTAGGGATCGTTCTGACCCTACTGAGGAGCTGGTCTCCTATGACAGAGTTCCCACTCAATAAGCTCACCCTCAAAGTGGTGATGCTGATGGCACTGCCTACAGCTCAACGAGTCCAGGCATTACAAAAGCTGCGGCTGGATAGCATGGTCTCCACCCCTGCAAAGGTGAATTTCTTTGTCCAGGACCTATTGAAGCAGCACAGACCTGGGGATCGTGGGCTGCAGTTGGAGTTTGGGCGTACGCCACTGATGCCACCCTCTGCATAGTCACCAATCTCCGCCTCTACATCCACACTACAGGAACCATCCGGAAGATGGAGCAGGGGCCACAACTTTGCACATCAACGGGTGACTGTGCAGACTATCGCAAGGTGACTCAGGGCGGTGTTGGGTACAGCAGGAATAGGTACTAACATTTTTAAATCTCATTCTACCAGGGCTGCATCCACATCAGCGGCGAGGGCCATGGAGGTGCCCATGGACCACATCCTCGCCACCGTGGGCTGGGCCAGTGACGCAACCTTCCAGTGGTTCTACAATAAGCCGCTGGTTGGCCCCACGACGTTCACGGAAGCCATGTTGGGAGCCGCTCCGTCAATGATTTGTCCCCGAGTTAGGGGTCTTTTGTTTTGTTCTTATTTGTGTTAATGACTGTGCATTATTTTTCAGCCTGTTCAGTCTGGAATGCATTAACTACCTTCCTCCATCAGTATTGCGGCAGTGTGATAGCATGGACGATGTCCAGGGCGTGAAATCACAGAGCTTTGAAATCTTCACGAAGTCACTCACGTGACTCCGAAGTAAAATAGTAAGATTAAACGAGAACTTACCAACTTCGAAGGTTGATCTTTATTTTATGAGGAGTCGCGTTGAGGGATTTCGTGCCCTCCGCTCCCACCCTCTATCATAAGGTCAACTGGTATGTTCTACGTTCTTAATGTTACTATTTCCAGTCATGGGGCGTTCTGTGATTCCACATCGCTGCTTTGAAGAATGTCGCTCATGCGTGCTGGCGGGGTCTTCACGAAATCCCTCACCGCGACTCCTCAAAAAATAAAGATCAATCTTCGAACTTGGTAAGTTCTCTTTTAATCTTACTAATTTATTTCACGGAATTAGTGGCAGACTTGGAATATGGCGAGGTTCTAACAATTTTGGGATCAGTTGTTGGCCTGCCCAAGATCCAGGCTGTGATAGGATACTGTGCTTTGAACCTTGCTTCAAAACAGCATGAATTAATTGCCACAGAAGGTTGTGGAGGCCAAGTCAATAGATATTTTTAAGGCAGAGACAGATCGATTCTTGATTAGTATGGGTGTCGGGGTTATTGGGGAGGTAGAAGAATGGGGTTAGGAGGGGAAGATCGATCAGCCATAATTGAATGGCAGAGTAGACCTGTTAGGCCGATTGGCCGATTACTTATGAATTTACAGTGCATTCAGAAAGTATTCAGACCCCTAACTTTTTCCACATTTTGTTACGTTACAACATTATTCTAAAATGGATTAAATTATTTATTTTTTAAACCTCAATCTACACACAATACCCCAAAATGAATGAGCGAAAACAGGTGCTAAAATTTTTTGCAAAGTAATAAAAATTTTTTGCAAAGAAAATAAATAACTGAAATATCACATTTACACAAGTATTCAGCCCCTTTGCTATGACACTCAAAATTGAGCTTAGGTTCACCCTGTTTCCATTGATTATCCTTAAGGTGTTTCGACAACTTGATTGGAGTCCACCATTGGTAAATTAAATTGATTGGACATGATTTGGAAAGAAACACACCGTTATATATATTGTCCCACAGTTGACAGTGCATTTCAGAGCAAAAACAAGGAATGTAGACCTCCGAGACAGAATTGTGTAGAGACACAGATCTGGGAAAGGATATAAAACAATTTCTGCAGCATTGCAAGTCCTGAAGAGCACAGTGGCCTCCATCATTCTTAAATGGAAGAACTTTGGAACCACCAGGACTCTTCGCAGAGCTGGCCGCCAGGCTAAACTGAGCAATTGGGGGAGAAGGGTCTTGGTCAGGGAGGTGACCAAGAACCCTATGGTTACTCTGACAGAGCTCCTGAGTTCCTCTGTGGAGATGGGAGAGCCATCCAGAAGGCTTCCTTCCTTGGAAGTGGTGGTGCTCCCATGTAACTGCTGCCTCATCCATTATGTGTAGAAAGGAACTGCAGATGCCGGTTTACAGTGAAGATACAAAATGCTGGAGTAACTCAGCGGGACAGGCAGCATCTCTGGACAGAAGGAATAGGTGACGTTTTGGGTTGAGACTCTGAAACCTATTCCTTCTACCCAGAGATACTGTCTGTCCTGCTGTGTTACTCCAGCATTTAGTGCCCAGTCCTTTACTTCTGATAGAAATCACCAATTTAGAAAGTTGAAGAAGCTGAGTTCATTGCAGGAAGCAGTAGTGAGTTGCTGCAATTTATCTGTTAGATTAAGATGCTATACCCCGCAGCCACAGTGTGTCATTACTGCATAGAGTAAATGTATAAATTGATGGATGAATGTCAATCAAGCAGCATGTTAATCTTTTCCTGCACAAAATAGCTGAAAGCAATGAATATATTAAATGTTCTGTTTTGATCATTCTTGTCCTTTAACTCTGATGTTAGTACGATAGATGTGTATGAATGATGCACGAATGGTAAATGTGATTTATGATCATGATATCACAGCAATATTCAGTCTGCAGATCAGAATAGAATCAAACAAGCTGAAGGAGCAGGAGGTGGAATTCACATAATGTAAGCTATGATTATTGATCAAAGTTTAGACTGGTTGACATAACTACATTGAGGAAAACAGAAAGCAGATTGCTTAGTCATAGCCATAGAGTGATACAGTGTAGAAACAGGCCCTTCAGCCCAATTTGCCCACACCAGCCAACATGTCCCAGCTACGCTTGTCCCACCTGCCAGCATTTGGTCCGTATCCCTCCAAACCTGGCCTATCCACGTACCTGCCTAACTGCTTCTTAAATATTGAGATAGTCCCTGCCTCAACTATGTCCACTGGCAGCTTGTTCCATACATCCACCGTCCTTTGAGTGAAAAAGTTACCCGTCAGACTCCTAGTAAGTCTTTTCCCCTTCACCTTAAACCTATATCCTCTGGTTATTGATTCACCTACTCAGGGCAAAAGACCGTGCATCTACCCGATCTATTCCTCTCATGATCTTATACACCTCTATATGACCACCCCTCATCCTCCTGCACTCAAAGGAATAGCGTCCCAGCCTACTCAACCTCTGCCTGTAGCTCAGAATTTCTAGTCCTGGCAACATCCTCGTAAATCTTCTCTGTACCCTTTCCAGCTTGACAACATCTTTGCTATAACACGGTGCCCAGAACTGAACCAATACTCTAAATGTGGCCTCACCAACGCCTTATACAATTGCAACATGACCTCCCTGCTTCGATACAATACTCTGGCTGATGAAGGCCAATGTGCCAAAAGCTTTTTTGACCACCCGATCTACCTACGACTCGACCTTCAGGGACCTATGCACCTGCGACCCGAAACCCAGAGCCCTACCATTTGCTGTGTAGGTCTTGTCCATGTTAGACTTCCCAAAATTCAACACTTCACATTTTTCTGCATTAAATTCCATCAACCATTCCTCAACCCTCATGGCCAATTGATCAAGATCCTGCTGCAATTTTTCACAACCATCTTTACTGTCTGTAAACCGCCCACTTTTGTATAAGAAGGAAATGCAGATGCTGGAAAATCGATAGTAGAAAAAATTGCTGGAGAAATTCAGTGGGTGAGGCAGCATCTATGGAGCGAAGGAAATAGGCGACGTTTCGGGTCGAGTCTGAAGAAGGGTCTTGACCTGAAACGTCGCCTATTTCCTTCGCACCATAGATGCTGCCTCACTCGCTGAGTTTCTCCAGCATTTTTGTCGACCCACTTTTGTATCATCTGCAAACCTGGTAATCTTGCCATTATATTTATATAATGGTATATGTATTTATATAATGGTATTATGGACACACTGATCTGTTTTGTAGTCAATGCCTACGATGTTCTGTTGTGCTGAAGCAAAGCAAGAATTTCATTGTTCTATCAGGGACACATGATAATAAACTCTCTTGATGTATGATCTCATCCAAATCATTTATATAGATGACAAACAGTACAGGCCCAGCAACGAACCCTGAGGCACACCACTGGTCACAGGCCGCCAGTCCGAGAAGCAACCTTCCACAATCACTCTCTGCTTCCTTCAACGAAGCCAATTTTCTATCCATTCAGCTATCTCTCCTTGCATCCCATGCAATCTAATCTTCCAGAGCAGCCTACCATGAGGAACCTTGTTGAATGCTTTAATGAATTCCATATATACAACACCTACAGCTCTGCCCTCATCGACCTTTTTTGGTCACGTCGTCAAAAAACTAAATCAGATTTGTGAGACACGACTGCCCACATACAAAACCATGCTGACTATCTCTAAATGCCTGTATATCCTATCCCTCAGAATATCTTCTAGTAACTTTCCAACTGCAGATGTTAAGCTCACTGGCCTATAGTTCCCAGCTTTTTCTCTGCAGCTCTTCTTGTATAAAGGCACAACATTTGCTACCCTCCAGTCTTCCAGCACCTCTCCTGTATTTAAAGACGACTCGTAAATTTCAACCAGGGCTCCTACAATTTCCTCTCTGGCTTCCCACAATGTCCTTGGTTTATATATTATCAGGCCCTGAAGATTTGTCTACCTTCTTACACAATAGTACCTTCAGCCTGATAACATCCTCAGCACCTTCAGCACCTCTTCGACCGTAATACTGACTGCTCTCAAGACATTTCCATGGTCTGCCCCAAGTTTCTTCATCCTCCTATCTTTCTCCTTGGTAAATACAGAGGAGAAATACTAATTGAGGACCTTGCCAATCTCCTGTGGCTCCACACTGCTTGACCGCTTGACACAGAGATTCTTGAATGATCCCACTCTCTCTTTAGTTAACCTTTCCCCCTTAGCAGTGACTAGTGGGGTACCACAAGGCTGTAGTGACTAGTGGGGTACCGCAAGGCTGCAGTGACTAGTGGGGTACCACAAGGCTCGGTGCTGGGACCGCAGCTATTTACAATATACGTCAATGATTTGAATGAAGGGATTCAAAGTAACATTAGCTAATTTGCAGATGACACAAAGCTGGGTGGCAGTGTGAACTGTGAGGAGGATGCTATGAGAACGCAGGGTGACTTGGACAGGTTGGGGGAGTGGGCAGATGCATGGCAGATGAAGTTTAATGTGGATAAAGTGAGGTTATCCACTTTGGTAGCAAAAACAGGAAGGCAGATTACTATCTAAATGGCATTAAGTTGGGAAAAGGGGAAGTACAACAGGATCTGGGTGTCCTTGTACATCAGTCTATGAAAGTAAGCATGCAGGTAGAGCAGGCAGTGAAGAAAGCAAATGGCATGTCGGCCTTTATAACAAGTTCAAGTTCAAGTGAGTTTATTGTCATGTGTCCCTGATAGGACAATGAAATTCTTGCTTTGCATCAGCACACAGAACATAAAAGACATTTACTACAAAACAGATCAGTGTGTCCATATACCATATGTAAATATATAAACATATGAATAAATAAACTAATAAAGTGCAAATAATGGGTTATGAGTTATCAGAGTTTTGTCCGAGCCAGGTTTAATAGCCTGATGGCTGTGGGGAAGTGGCTATTCCTGAACCTGGTCGTTGCAGTCTTCAGGCTCCTGTACCTTCTACCTGAAGGTAGTAGGGAGATGAGTGTGTGGCCAGGATGGTGTGGGTCCTTGATGATACTGCCAGCTTTTTTGAGGCAGCGACTGTGGTAAATCCCCTCAATGGAAGGAAGGTCAGAGCCGATGATGGACTGGGCAGTGTTTACTACTTTTTGTAGTCTTTTCCTCTCCAGGGCGTTCAAGTTGCCGAACCAAGCCACGATGCAACTGGTCAGCAAGCTCACTACTGTGCACCTGTAGAAGTTAGAGAGTCCTCCTTGACAAACCGACTCTCCGTAATCTTCTCAGGAAGTAGAGGCACTGGTGAGCTTTCTTGATAATTGCATCTGTGTTCTCGGTCCAGGAACGATCTTCAGAGATGTGCATGCCCAGGTATTTGAAGCTCTTGACCCTTTCAACCATCGACCCGTTGATATAAACGGGACTGTGGGTCCCCATCCTACTCCTTCCAAAGTCCACAATCAGTTCCTTGGTTTTGCGGGTTTTGAGCGCCAGGTTATTGTGCTGGCACCATATGAACAGTTGCTCGATCTCTCTTCTGTACTCCGACTCATCCCCATCAGTGATACGTCCCACAACAGTGGTGTCGTCAGCGAACTTGATGATGGAGTTCGCACTGTGTCCGGCTACGCAGTCATGAGTATAGAGAGAGTACAGCAGGGGAATGAGCACGCAGCTTTGAGGTGCTCCTGTGCTGATTGTTATCGAGTCTGACACATTTCCACCAATACGAACAGCCTGTGGTCTGTGAATGAGGAAGTCAAGGATCCAATTGCAGAGGGATGCGCAGAGACCCAGTTCTGCGAGTTTGGTAACCAGCTTGGAGGGGATGATAGTATTAAATGCCGAGCTGTAATCGATGGAAGAGGGATATAGGATCCAAGAGGTCCTTCTGCAGTTGTACAGAGCCCTAGTGAGACCACACCTGGAGTATTGTGTGCAGTTTTGGTCCCCTAATTTGAGGTAGGACATTCTTGCTATTGAGGGAGTGCACCGTAGGTTTACAAGGTTAATTCCCAGGATGGCGTGTCTGTCATATGCTGAGAGAATGGAGCAGCTGGACTTGTACACTCTGGAGTTTAGAAGGATGAGAGAGGATCTCATTGAAACATATAAGATTGTTAAGGGCTTGGACACGCTAGAGGCAGGAAACATGTTCCCGACGTTGGGGGAGTCCAGAACCAGAGGCCACAGTTGAAGAATAAGGAGTAAGCCATTTAGAACAGACACGAGGAAACACTTTTTCTCACAGAGAGTGGTGAGTCTGTGGAATTCTCTGCCTCAGAGGGTGGTGGATGCAGGTTCTCTGGATGCTTTCAAGAGAGAGTTAGATAGGGATCTTAAAAATAGCGGAGTCAGGGGATATGGGGAGAAGGCAGGAACGGGGTACTGATTGGGGATGATCTGCCATGATCACATTGAATGGCGGTGCTGGCTCGGTCGAATGACCTACTACTGCATCTATTGTCTATTGTCTATTATGCATTTATAAAATCTCTCAGGGTTGCTATCTGAGGAAGTGCAGATAGTACCTGCCAGAGCTATCTCCTGGACCCTTTTTTATGACAAAAATCATATTATAATCAAAGAGGTTTTACAGTTCTGCGGTGATAAATTAGCTATGGTATTATGAAAAATGAAGTGAGTAGAGACCATTGAACCATTATAGCTTCTCGCCTCATAAGCTTTGCATGAAATCGACCAAGTGCAAGATTGGCCACAAGCTGTGTGGGAAAGAGGAAACAAAAGTTGATTAGCTTGCTGTTAAGATTAGCTGTTTGAATTGTTGAAGGGCATTGAGGGCAATAAAGTGATTAAATTCAGAGGGAGAAAGGTCAGTTGTTAAAATACCCTAGAGATGATAGACATTTTCTTGTGATGTTGCAAGCATATTGGACAACGCTGATGAAACCAGCAGCTCTGACTGACAGCCTGAATAAATATTTGTTTCTGTGTAAAAATAATTGTCCACCAGCAACAGCAGAGAAGATATTACCTACTACATAGTCATAGTCATGGAATCATAGAGTGATACAGTGCGGAAACAGGAACTTCGACACAACTCGCCCACACTGGCTAACTATGTCCCAGCTACATTAGTCACACTTGCCTGTGCTTGGTCCATATACATCCAAGCCTGTCCTATCCATGTATCTGTCTGTTTCTTAAACGATGGGATAGTTCCAGCCTCAACTACCTCCTCTGGCAGCTTGTTCCATACACCCACCACCCTTTGTGTGAAAAAGTTACCCCTCGGATTCCTATTAAAACTTTAGCCCGTCACCTTGAACCTATGTCCTCTGGTCCTCGATTCCCCTACTCTGGGCAAAAGACTGTACATCTACCCAATCTATTCCTCTCATGATCTTATACACCTCTATAAGATCACCCCTTATCCTCCTGCGCTCCATGAAAAGCCTATTCAACCTCTCGTAAATATTTTCTGAACCCTTTCGAGCTTGACAATATATTTCCTATAACATGCGCCCAGAACCGAACACAATATTCTAAATGCGGTCTTATACAACTGCAACACGACCTCCCAACTTCAATACTCAATACTCTGACTGATGAAGGCCAAAGTGCCAAAAGCCTTTTTGACCACCTTATCCTGTGACTCGACCTTCAAGGAACCATGCACCTGTACTCCTAAATCCCTCTGCTCTACAACACTACCCAGATTCCTACCATTTACTGTGTAGGTCCTGCCCTTGTTCGACGTCCCAAAATGCAACATCTCACACTTCTCTGTATTAAATTCCATCAACCATTCCCCTGCCCACCTGACTAATCGTTCCAGATCCTGCTGCAATCGTTCACAACCATCTTCACTACATGCAAAACCATTAACTTTTGTATCATCAGCAATTTGCTAATCTTGCCCTGTATGTTCTCATCCAAATCATTGATGTAAATGACAAACAGTAGCGGGCCCAGCACCGAACCCTGAGGCACACCACTAGTCACAGGCTTCCAGTCTGAGAAGCAACCTTCCACCATTACCCTCTGCTTCCTTCCAAGGAGACAATTTGCTATCAAATCAGCTATCACTCCTTGGATCTCATGCGATCTAACCTTCCAGAGCAACCTACCGTGCGGACCCTTGTCGAACGCCTTACTGAAGTCCATGTACACAACATCTACAGCTCTGTCTTCATCAACCTTTTTGGTCACATCTTCAAAAAAATCAATCAGATTTGTGACACAACCTCCCACATACAAAACCATGCTGACTATCCCTAATCAGCCCTTGCCCATCCAAATAGCTGTATATCCTATCCCTCAGAACACTCTCCAGTAACTTACCAACTACAGATGTTAAGCTCACCGGCCTACAGTTCCCAGCATTTTCCCTGCAGCACTTCTTGAAAAGAGCTACAACATTTGCCACCCACCAGTCTTCCGGCACATCTCCTGTATTTAAGGATGACTCGTAAATTTAAACCGCAATTTCCTCTCTAGTTTCCCACAATGTCCTCGGATATATCAGATCAGGCCCTGGAGATTTATCTTCCTTCAAACATGACAGTACCTTCAATACTTCTTCGACAGTAGCCCTGACTGCTCTCAAGACACTCCAGTGAGACAATAAGATGCTTCAGTAATAATTCCACACAACCTAACAAAGAGTGCAGGGATATTAATACCAGAGAGAAAGCAGATCCCCCACAGCTTAGTTTAAACTGCTTGATGCCAGCTCACTCTTCACATTTATCAGGTGGGAAAACATAAAGGTAAAATAATTGACCCCTATATACACCGTCATACCTTACTGATTAGGGAAAAGGAACACGGTTTATATCGATCCTGTCTAGGAATTCCCATCCACTCTACATGGTGCACTGGAATGGCAATAATACAGAGGCACTAAGCTGGTTTGGGTCATTTCCCACTGCATCAGAATTCAGTTGCGTTCCAGAACAAGGCTGTAGGGGCCATTAAGCTTAAGTCAGTATATTATAGCCTTTCTAACATTTTTAATAGTTTAGTTTTTAATCTGTCTGTACTTTAGAAGGTGGGATTTGATACATAAAAAGGGGTGTGTCTATTTCTAGAGGAGACAAGCACAGACTCATTGATTAGGAATCAGTTGGGTCTCGGAAGGATAGTGAGAATACAATTTTTTACAACACACGAATCATGATCATGACACACATGTTAATGAAACGACATACTTTTATAAGAAGAAACTTTCATATGATTTATATGACATGAACAACGATTAAGAACGGAAAGTGGATTCTTTCTTTGCTATATACTACTCCTATAAAAAGCCTAATTCATCAAGAAATACCGTTTAGAAGATTCATTTTTACTATCTTAAGTGTGTCGTGAGTGCTTAAACTATACCTCCAACACATCCCCGAGGAGTAATGGCCATCAAAGTTGGACTTAGAGAACGTAATAAGAAACCACCATTATAAAGGCCTTGGCCTCATTTACTACTCACTGCACAGCTTTGAGCTTGAAAATGTCTCATGGACTGTATGGTCTACTGTTCCCAACGCAACCTTGAGGAACAATGCGTAGGAAGGACCTGCAGTTGCTGGTTTGCACCGAAGAATGCTGGAGTAACTCTGCGGGATAAGCAGCATCTGAGTCTGAAGAAGGGTCTCGACCCATTCCTTCTCTCCAGAGATGCTGCCTGTCCTGCTGAGTTACTCCAGCATTTTGTGTCTATTTTCGGTGTAAACCAGCATCTGCAGTTCCTTCCTACACATTGCTTCAGTCATGCCATAGCTGTTAGAAAAGGAATCTATCTTTGCAAAACACAGTAATGGGCCCGTCACACTTAGGCGATTTTTCAGCGGACTGCCGGCGACTGTCAAGTTTCCAGCAGTCACCTGAAAAATCTGGAACTGGAACGGCGACTGTCAGAGTGGAACACACACAAACACATCGCAAAGGCAGGGGCCTGGGCAAGCGGGGGAGCGCTATCTGAAATTCACACGGTACAAAGCCAAGGTGATACAGACACACAACACGATGAACGGGAAGGTTGGCGCTGTAATTAAGATGGCTAGCATAGCGTATGGTAAGTCCTTTAAAAGGAGGGTGAGGGGGGAGAAGGAGACAACTTTTAAGAAGCCAGACAACTTTTAATAAGCCAGATATACACAGCTGTGAGGTTCAGCGGACATTTAACATTATCCTTGGTTCTGAAAACTCCTGCTTACCTTTTTTTTCCCAATGAGCCAATGAAAATCAGCTAAGGCAATTAATTAAAACTACCTATGACTACCTCGACTACCCATAACTACATGGCGACCCCATTACAACTGCACCTACGACTACAGGATTATCGATTTTCTCCATGGCGACCAATTTGTGGTGACAGAAAATTTTTCAATATGTTAAAAAAATTGCAACGACCATACTGAGGCCGCGACTAGTTCCCCAGGTTGCGGGAACTCCTCACGACCATGAAGGAGACTCACCAGAGACCATCAGTGAACATGTGGCGACCATGTGGCGAGCGCAAAGTCTCCTGCACTCGCCTAAAAAGTCGCCTAAGTGGGACAGGCCCATAAGGCTTCAATAATCCAGTATTCAATTATTTAGGAATCCCAATAGATCAGCAACTGGCTCGCCAGGTTTTATTTCTTGCTCCCCACATTATCAAAGCCGTGTTTACCATGCTCCCTTTCAATGCACCTTTTTTCTAGTTCTTCCTTGAAATTGAAGATAAATACAAAAAAAGGAACTGTGCCTTATTTCTTTGTCTGGGCACTTTGCCGCATGCATGATTCAATATCAAATTCTCTAACTTAAAGTAACTTGTTCCTTCCATCTGCATGTATCAGGGCTGTCCATTTGTGTTTGCTATTCCTCTCTTCCTTTTTTTTCTTTCATTTGTATACTCAGGCCTGTTGGGCACAGTCCAGAATTCACAATATTATCAACACATTACACAGACAGTTAAGTCCATTTCATGGTTATAACATTTCACACTATTACAGGTATTGCTTTTGTTCCACCCATTTCTCTCCAACTACTAAGTTACTTTAAGTTGCTTTCTCTCTTGCCCAGTTCTCATTAAGAGCCTTCAATGTGCAACATTGGCTGTTTCACTTTCAGCAGATGCTATCTGACTTACAGAGTTATTCCAGCTCTTTCTGTTTCTATCACCATTCCCAGAGTTGTGTTTGGAAAACTAATGGCTGATGGAAGATGGGGAGACCTTGTATTGGGTACTGAGCACCGTTGATTCTAATTGGCATTTGCTATGGGTTGGGTTGTTGCTAGAAGAGATAAGAGCTCAGTGTATATACACATAAAATGCTGGGGTAACTCAGCGGGACAGGCAACATCTCAGAAAAGAAAGAATGGGTGACGTTTTGGGTCGAGACCCTTCTAAGATCGCAGTGTCACAGCTTTGTGTGGTCAGGATTGGAGGAACTTTAGCCGGCATTTGTGAATAAAAGGTGGGGGATTAGTCCAGGATTTTCTAGAAGGAATAGTGAGCTGAGCCAAGATGCATATATCGAAGAATTGAAGAATTAAGGTGAGGGAGTCATGGCTATGATCAAGGAAATGTTGGGATGCTGGGTTAAAATGTTGAGTGACGTGGGTGGGAGGTGGGGGAGTTAGTGATTGGTGTCCAGGGAGATTATGTACTTTACTTACCTATCGGCCCAACCTAGTGCAGGATTGTTAACATCATATTGTCCCTGAAGAGCCAACATATCCCACCCAGCATGATATTGCCCAATTATCCCATATTACTCCATGAGGAGCGTGGCATGGAATATAATTTCAGCACGTGTCCATGATGTGTGCCTGCATATTCACAGTTCTTGGACACAGCCATATTACAAAGAAGCTAATGTGGGCAATAGCATCTACTGTCCGAAGACAAACTTAGGAATTAAAAGTAGGAGTAGGGCACGTGGTCTTTCAAGCTTGCTCCGTCATTTAATAAGATCATGGCTGAACTGCTCTCAACTCTGCATTGCATTTTCATCTCTTTAACCTTTCATACACTTGCTTATCAGGAATTTATCTACCTCTGCCTTAAAAATATTCAAAGGCTCTGGTTCCATTGCACTTTGAAAATATATTCCAATGACTCATGTAAATCTGGGGAGAGAAAATTTTGCCTCATCTGTTCTATTTTTAAACTGTGGCCTATGGTTCTGGATCCACCCACAAGCATCCTGTCAAGAGCTCTCAGGATCTTATATGTCTCAATCAAGCTGCTTCTAATCTCCAACATTTACTAGCCTCATCTCTCCAACCTTTCTTCATAAGACAACCTACCGTCTTGGGTTCACACCGTCTCTAGCCAACAATCGGCCCGTCAGGGAACTTCCCTGCCTGAGGTCATCTGTAGTTGTGGGGATTTGTCCTGGTTTTTTTTTATTTCCAGTCCCCTCACAAATCAGTCTGAAGAAGGATCCAGACTCAAAGTGTCACATCCATTTATCCAACAATGCTGCCTGACCTGCTGAGTTATTCCAGCATTTTGTACGTCTCTTTGATGTTAACCACCATCTGCAGTTCCATTTTATTATTCAAGCTTTGATGTTGTATACTGGTCTAACAAAGCCTCATTGGTGTTCTTTTCTGTGACCTGACAAATAAAGGAATGCATTTTTGACTAGTCAAAAAGGCACAACAGAAGATGTACTTCCCACGGCAGCAAAGGAACCACAATCTGCCACTGGCAATGGTGGTCCAATTCTATACGGCCATCGTAGAGTGTGTCCTCACCTTCTCAGCCACCAAGCACGACATCTGGAGGCTGCAGCGAATCGTTCGATCAGCTAAGAACGTTATTGGCTGCAACATTCCCTCCATTGACGAACTGTACACTGCAAGGGCCAGGAAGCGAGAGGGCAAGATCATCTCTGATCCCTCTCACCCTGGCCACAAACTCTTTCAATCACTTCCCTCTGGAAGGCGACTCCGGACTGCCAAAGCTGCCACAGCCAGACATAAAAACAGCTTTTTTTCCACGAGTAGTAGCTCTACTCAATAACCAAAAATATGTAGCCTTCTTTTGCTCTAGTATTTTATTTAATTCACATGTTTAATCGATAGTTTTATTATTAATGTTTTATGTGTCATTCCTAACTGTCACTGTATGTCATGTTGTCACTTGTGGGCAGAGCACCAAGGCAAATTCCTTGTATGTGAATACTTGCCCAATAAACTTATCCATTCATTAATTCTGGATGCCTTTGTCCTGTTTCTTCAAGGATTCATGGACAAATATTCCAAGGTTTTTCTGTTCCTCCAAACCACTCATTATCTTCTCATTAATTGAGTATAGCATTTTGATGATCACAAATATTTATTGGCTTCTCCTTTGCGGACACACTTTTAGCTGCTAAACCTCTCACCTCTGGATTTCCCCATGTAAATTTCTCTATCTCATTTCTTTTTTTCCACCATTAATCACTTTGACCATCTTTCAAGCATCTGGTCTCACATCTCCTTATGGGATCCAGGACCAGCTTTTGTTTTATAATGTACCTTGGAAACATTTTGCTGCCTGAAAGAATTTATATAAATAGAAGTTCTATTGCTGTTATCCCATGAGTTAACCAGTGCCCAGTTTGAAGGTTGGTACCTTCAAGAACATTGGAGAGATTGTACTTTGCAGATTGTATGGCAAAGTCATGGCTGTGTCCTTCATATTCTTTTACTGAGTCCACATTTTCAGTACCTTAATTGGATATGTACTGTGGGAATAGAAAAACAAATGCAAAATTGTCAACTATGTTAAACAACTCAAAGGTAGAGGAGAAAATAGAAATTAATTTATTCTTCAATAGCTGCATTACCGTGTATTAAATCTGCTGCATTTCTTGGTTGAGAAACAACTTATATAAAATTGAATATTTTGTAGCGCTACAGGTTTGGAACAGATTGGCTTCATTGGGTCAAAATCACAAACAAGCTAGTGATGGGGACGGGGCAAAATTATCTGGAACCCTCATGTTATTTCATGGTGATGGAGCCAGCACATCACTAAGAGGATTTTGGTAGTTAAGAAGA
Source organism: Okamejei kenojei (assembly GCA_035221665.1). NCBI lineage: Eukaryota > Metazoa > Chordata > Chondrichthyes > Rajiformes > Rajidae > Okamejei > Okamejei kenojei. The sequence continues at coordinate 102,729,500 of CM069134.1, read as the reverse complement.
CAACTTATTATCACCTTCTTAAGCATTTAATGCGAGCCTTGCTGGTAATGTTCATATGCAATGGATGAAAATAAGTCACAACGACTTCCAAATGATACTTAGTTCATAAATGTTTGAGCTGGCCAATATAGGTTTAATGTGTTGGGAGAAACTGCAGATGCTAGTTTAAACCAAAGACGGAAACATAAAGGTGGGTTAATCCAGCGGGTCAGGAAGTATTTATGGAGAAAAATAATAGGTGACATTTCAGTCTGAAGAAGAGTCTCGACCCGATCGGCCACCTATTCCTTTTCTCCAGAGATGCTGCCTGACCTTCTGAGTTACTCCAGCTTTTTGTGTCTGTCTTCAACTTAGGTTTAATATGTAAAAACAAGGAACTACATATTCTAGTTTACAAAAAAAGACTCAAAGTACTGGAAATCTCAACGGGTCAGGCAGCATCCCTCGAGAACATGAATCGGGTTGGGATCATTCTTCAGTCTGAAGAAGGGTCCCAACCTGAAATAGCATCCATCCATGTTCTCCAAGGATATTGCTTGATCTGCTGAGTTATTCCAGTACTCTGTCATTTTAGGTTTAAGATGTAGTGGAATAATACTTCAGCGAAAGCCCATAATTGCTGATGTCTGAATTTTGGATATGTATCATGTGCAGGCAGAGTAGATTAGTTTAACTTGGCATCATGTTCAGTGTGGATATTGTGGGGTGAAGGGCTTGTTCCTGTGCTGCACTGTTCTATGTTCTGTGTTCTTCAGCATTATTAGGTCCAGCTGCTGAAGCCTGGGGTCCATCCAGAGTCTTCTAACTAATGTATCATTGGTTGTCTGACATTATGCTAAACCTCCATCTAATCTTGATTAGACTACACTTCCTGTATTTAGTTCTGGTCATCATATAAAAAGGATATCAAGGCACCAGTGAATGTGCAGAGAAGATGCACGGAGATGATACCAGCAATATATAGGTAAACACACCTGGAAAAGATGAACAACATCTGTCTTTTCTCAGGAGGAAAATAAAGACTGAGAAAAGACACAGATTTAAAAATGGGAAATGTTATGATAGAGTGGTTACTGTTGGAATATTTACATTTGTGGAGATGAGTATAATAGAGGCCATCGTTATAAAATAGTCACCAGAAATCCAATAGGGAATTAAGAATTAAATTCTTTACCCCAAAATCTGATAAATCCCCTGGGCCTGATGGTCTGCATCCCAGGGTCCTCAGGGAGGTGGCTCTAGAAATAGTGGACGCATTGGTGATCATTTTCCAATGTTCAATAGATTCAGGATCAGTTCCTGTGGATTGGAGGATAGCTAATGTCATCCCACTTTTCAAGAAAGGAGCGAGAGAGAAAACGAGGAATTACAGACCAGTTAGCCTGACTTTGGTGGTGGGAAAGATGCTGGAGTCAATTATTAAAGAGGTAATAATGGGGCATTTGGATAGCAGTAAAAGGATTAGTCCAAGTCAACATAGATTTATGAAAGGGAAATCATGCTTGACTCATCTTCTGGAATTTTTTGAGGATGTGAGAAGTAAAATGGATGAAGGGGTGCCAGTGGATGTGGTGTATCTAGACTTTCAGAAAGCCTTTGATAAGGTCCCGCATGGGAGACTGGTGACTAAAATTAGAGCAAATGGTATTGGGGGTAGGCTGTTGACATGGATAGAAAATTGGTTGGCAGACCGGAAGCAAAGAGTAGGAGTGAACGGGTCCTTTTCAGAATGGCAGGCAGTGGTGAGTAGAGTACCGCAAGGCTCGGTGTTGGGGCCACAACTGTTTACCATATATATTAATGATTTGGAAGAGGGAATTAGGAGCAACACTAGCAAGTTTGTGAATGACACAAAGCTGGGTGGCAGTGTGAACTGTGAAGAGGATGTTAGGAGGTTGCAGGGTGACCTGGACAGGTTGAGTGAGTGGGCAGATGCGTGGCAGATGCAGTATAATATAGATACATGTGAGGTTATCCACTTTGGAGGCAAAAACAAGGGGGCAGATTATTATCTCAATGGGGTTAGGTTAGGTATGGGGGAGGTACAGCGAGGCCTGGGTGTCCTTGTACACCGGTCACTGAAAGTTGGCATGTAGGTACAGCAGGCAGTGAAGAAAGCTAATGGAATATTGGCCTTCATAACAAGAGGATTTCAGTATGGGCGTAAAGAGTTTCTTCTGCAGTTGTACAGGGCTCTGGTGAGACCACATCTGGAGTATTGTGTACAGTTTTGGTCTCCTAATTTTCGGAAGGACATCCTTGTGATTGAGGCAATGCAGCATAGGTTCACGAGATTGATCCCTGGGATGGCGGGACTGTCATATGAGGAAAGAATATGGTTCCTCTTGGTTAAGTGCAGACCGTTCTATCTGCCCAGAGAGTTTACCTCCACTGTTGTGACTGCAGCCTATATCCCTCCTGATGCTAATGCCAAGCATGCGATGAAAGAACTGCATATTGCCATTAGCAAACAACTGACCCTCAATGCAGATGCAGCCTTCATTGTCGTGGGTGACTTCAATCTCTCCAACCTGAAGACCATACTCCCCAAATTCCATCAACATGTCTCCTTCGCCACTAGAGAGGACAAGACACTGGACAAAGTCTACACCAACATGGCTGAAGTGTACAAAGCCACCCCCCTCCCCCACCTTGGTCAGTCTGATCACTTATCATTGTTCCTGCTCCCTAAGTACTCCCCACTCATCAGACGCGTTAACCCAAAGTGTGGACAGTCAAGGTTTGGTCAGATGAAGCGGACTCCACACTCCAGCAGCGTTTTGGTAACACTGACTGGGATGCGTTTGCAGCTCAGGCCGCCCTTGACTCCCACACTGACATTGACGCCTATACTTCCTCTGTTCTGGACTTCATCAACTCCTCCATCAACAGTGTCACCACTCTCAAACAAATCACCACATAACCGAACCAGAAGCCATGGATGAACAGCGAGGTCAGGCTACTGCTGAAAGCACAGGAATCGGCTTTCAGGTCAGGCGATGCCCGTGCCTATAGTTCATCGAGGGCCAATCTGAAGAGGGGCATTAAGAACGCCAAACACTCCGGATCGAAGAGCACTTCGACAGCAACTCCGACCCCCAACGCATGTGGCATGGCATCCAGGCCATCACTGACTACAGAGCCACCAACTCCACCCCCAATTCCAGCGACGCATCCTTCCTCGAGGAACTCAATCACCTTTATGGCCGCTTTGAAAGGGACAACCAAGAGTTGGCCATCAAGGCTGTGCTCCCCGATGACCACCAGCCCCTCACACTCAACCCCTACGACGTGCACGTGGCACTGAGTAGAATCAATGTACGTAAGGCTGCTGACGGCATCCTGACGGCATCCCCGGGCGCGGCCTCAGGACCTGTGCTGCACAGCTGATAGATGTCTGGACTGAAATCTTCAACCTGTCTCTTTCCCAGGCAGTTGTCCCCACGTGCCTTAAAACTACCTCCATCGTGCCAGTGCCGAAACACTACACTGCGGCGAGCCTCAATGACTTCCGCCCAGTTGCACTCACCCCTATCATCGCCAAGTGCTTTGAAAGGCTGGTCATGGCACATATCAAATGCTGCCTACCTCCCACTCTGGACCCCTACCATTTGCATACCACAAGAACAGGAGCACGGAGGATGTCATTTCAACGGCACTCCACTCCGCCCTCTCCCACCTCGACAACAGAAACACTTATGTGAGAATGCTGTTCATTGACTACAGCTCAGCATTCAACACCATTATCCCCTCTAAATTGATCGCCAAACTCGATGACCTGGGCATCAACCCCTCCCTCTGCAATTGGTTACTGGACTTTCTAACCAACAGACCACAGTCTGTTAGGTTGGATAACCACTCCTCTTCTACCCTCACCCTGAACACTGGCGTACCCCAGGGCTGCGTGCTGAGCCCCCTCCTCTACTCCCTCTTCACCTACGACTGCATACCTGTACATGGTACCAACACCATCATCAAGTATGCAGATGACACGACGGTGATTGGCCTCATCAGTGACAACGATGAGTTTGGCCTACAGGGAGGAGGTTCAGCTCCTAACAGCATGGTGTGCCGACAATAACCTGGCCCTCAACTCCAAGAAGACCAAGGAGCTCATTGTGAACTTCAGGAGATCGAGAGGCTGTACGCACAACCCCATCCATATCAACGGGACGGAGGTGGAACGTGTCTCCAGCTTCAGGTTCCTGGGGGTCAACATCTCCGATGACCTCTCCTGGATCCACAACACATCCTCGCTGATCAAGAAGGCTCACCAGCGTCTCTTCTTCCTGAGGAGACTTAAGAAGGTCCACCTGTCTCCCCAGATTCTGGTGAACTTCTACCACTGCACCATCGAGAGCATCCTTACCAACTGCATCACAGTATGGTATGGTAACTGCTCTGTCGCCGACCGGAAAGCTTTGCAGAGGGTGGTGAAGATCGCCCAACGCATCACAGGCTCCTCACTCCCCTCCATTGAGTCTGTCCATAGTAAACGATGCCTGCGCAGGGCACACAGCATCGCCAGGGACAGCTCACACCCCAACCATAGACTGTTTACCCTCCTCCCATCCGGGAGACGCTACAGGTCCCTCCGCTGCCGGACCAGCAGGCTCAAGAACAGCTTCTTCCCTGCGGCTGTCACACTTCTCAACGCTGCACCTCAATGACTGCCTGTCTCCACCCCTCCCCACCCGGACTATCCAATCACCAGCAAATTGCACGGATACCACTGTATATGTATAGATGTATATACTCATACTACTGCGCAATTACTTGTTTATTCATAAGTTCGCCCTTCGGAGATACCAACTGCATTTCGTTGTCTATGTATTGTACACTGGACACTGACAATTAAAGATTGAATTGAATTGAATTGAATTGAATTGAATTGAATTGAATTGAAGAATCAAAAGACTAGGCTTGTATTCACTGGAGTTTAGAAGGATGAGGGGATATCTTATAGAAACATATAAAATTATAAAAGGACTGGACAAGCTAGATGCAGGAAAAAATGTTCCCAATGTTGGGCGAGTCCAGAACCAGGGGCCACAGTCTTAGAATAAAGGGGAGGTCATTTAAGACTGAGATGAGAAAAAACGTTTTCACCCAGAGAGTTGTGAATTGATGGAATTCCCTGCCACAGAGGGCAGTGGAGGCCAAATCACTGGATGGATTTAACAGAGAGTTGGATAGAGTTCTAGGGGCTAGTGGAGTCAAGAGATATGGGGAGAAGGCAGGCACGGGTTATTGATAGCGGACGATCAGCCATGATCACAATGAATGGCGGTGCTGGCTCGAAGGGCCGAATGGCCTCCTCCTGCACCTATTTTCTATGTTTCTATGTTTCTAAAAGCTGTGAGGAGGTGGAATTTGGCAGCACAGGGAATAATCAATACGAATCATATAACCATATTCTTGGAAAACTGATAGATTGAGATGACAAAAAACAGAAGAAGGTTTGAGTAGGGCACATATTATGGCACTAATTGGTTGGATCACATGGTCTCTTTCTGTGTCATATATCCTTGTGAAATGGTTCATTACACTTACCAGTTACTAACCCAAAGAGGCAGCATTAGCTCAGCAGTCCACACTGAATGTGGTTATTTTGTGCAGTTGATAAATTCTTGTATCCAGCCGTTGGTTCCTTTACTTCCTTTCCATATGTTTTTCCCACAGGGAAACAGATCATGCAGCATTGCAGTCGCTGAGCCAACAATACAGTGCATCAACTCCCATGGCCATTCCTAAAATATAACTACAAAAATCTGACATTGACACACATTGTAACAATAGCACAGCACTGTAACAGCATTTAATTCAGGTTCAGATATGCCCCATTATGGAAAATGAGCAGAGGTAAAAGTTCAAAAACACTTTTCTTCTCATTCTGGGACCTGCAAATTTCCATGTATTTGTCAGGTAAACCTGATCACAAATTACAGCTATGACAAGGGATAAAGTACGAGAGGAACTCAGAGGATTAACGGCATACAATCCCTAGTACATCTATTGTTGGCCACATGCTGGAACCAATAATCAAAGAGGAAATAACTAAGCATTTAGGAAAGCAGAATATACAGTATAGTCAAACCTAGTCAACGTCGTTTCATGAAAGATAAATCACATTTCACAAATGTGCCCAAATCTGCTAAAATGTAACAGGAAGTTGATAGATAGGACCTTGCAGATCCAGGGCATTTAGTTTTCCAAAAGGCACTTCACAAGGTGCAGCACAGAAGAGCTGGTGCATAAGTTAAGACCCCATCATATTGGAAGAAATGTATCAGCATGGAAAGAAAACTGGCTTCCATCGAAAACGAAGAGTTGGAATAAATAGGACCTTTTTAGGCGGTAGGGGTGTAACTAATGAGGGTATCCCACAGATTGGTTCTGGACACTCATTTGTTTACTATTTGCAATAAAAACCAGGAGGAGGGAAATGTAACCATGTTTAGGTGAAGCCAATGATACAAAAATAGGTGGAATGGCATGTTGTGATGAGAACATAGTGACTTTGCAATATCATGAACAGAAAAATGCAGGGAAGCAAAAGAGGAATGAAAAATCAGATTATTATTATATTATCTTCAGAAGTGGAGAGACTACAAATGAATGAAGTTCCGAGGAATTCAGGTATTCTAGTGCATGACTCACAAACCGCTAACAGGCAGATCCAACAAGTAGTTAAGAAGGCAAACAACGTTGGCCTTTATCATGACTGGGTTTGACTTTAACAAGGAGGTGGGGTTGTTACAGTTCCACAGGGTGTTGGTAAGGCTACATCTCAAAAACTGTTCACTTTTTTGATTCCTTTACCTAAAAAGGATATAGTTGTAGGCAGTCCAAAGGAGATTCAGCAAACCAATTCCATGGATGATAGAGTTGTCCCAACAAGAGGTGTGTGGCAATTTGGGTATGTACTCCTTGGACATGAGAAGAATTAGGGGTGACATTTTCTTCAAACATATATGATCCTAAGGGGGCTTGTTAAAGTTGATGTTGAGAGCTTTCCACTAATTCGAGAATGCTGCCAGAATTTCAGCAGCCAGTCACTGAGACTCCTGAGAAAATGTCCTTTGACCCTTCTTCGTAGAGGTCCCACAGATGAAGAAATTAGGAAAATATATCTCATCTAATTCTCATTACGTCAGCGATAAAGTATGTGTGAATAGTCTCAGACCAACACCCAACAAGAATGCTAGTCATTGAACTCCAAAAGTTGGGTGGATAAGGTCCACTTCTCAAACCCAATTCCAGCTTCTGTTTTCACAAGGCCCACCCAACAGGTCTATTGGGCCATAGCAAAGAACCTTCACATTTTACAAATTGTATTCTTTCTGGACAAATCCCTGGTTCATAAAAATCATAAGAAATACAGATGTTGAAAATCTGAAATTTAAAAAAAAACAGAAGATGTTGATAAATTAGCCAGCATTTGTGGAAGGAAAAACATGAAACAAATTGCTTTTAGGTTTTCAGGGAAGGTCAGTGGGAAGGCTAGGAAGAATGGGAAGTCTCTGATAGGGGAAAGCTAAGGTTACCATGGAGATGCGTTGTACAGATCAAAATTGTGAATAGAGCAGTTAGGGGAAGGTAATGCAGACTAAATATTGTTATGTACTGCAATTAGTGGAAACTATGGGAGATGCCCGGCAGGTCAGGTTGTGCTAATAAAGAGAGATAAATTGAGCCAATATCGTAGGTGCATGATTTACAGCAGAAATAGCTAGTGTGTTACCTGAAATTGCAGAATTCAATAATGAATTCAGAAGGCTGCAAAGTGCTCAGGTGAGGATCTTCTTCAATTGTTGTTGTTGTGGTGCTGTTCTTCAATTTGGGCCTCGATGTAGGAAGCTATAGACAAATAAGGTGGGGCATTAAAGTGGCTGACAGCAGGCAAACTGAAAACAAGTGCTCTACAAAGCAATCACCCGATCTGCATTTGGTTTGTACAGTGTAGAGGAGACCGTGCTAGATTGGTTGATTACTGAAGAGGTTGATTAGATCCCTGGATGGTGGAAAGGGAGGACATGCAAAGAGAAGTAATGTACATCTTCCCTGGTAGTATGGGAAAGTGCCACAGGATGGGGAGTGGAATGTGGAAACTTAAGAAGAACAGAGCTGCAAAGGGAACTATCCCTTCAAGTTGCTGAAATACATGTGCAGGAATATATGTCTGGTGACAGAATTATTTGGTGCTGGTAGAAATTATGAAGGATAATTCATTGACAGCTTGTGTCAATCTGAGAACCAGAAGGACACTTTTCCTGCTCTGTCTAGGAGGAGAATAGTGTTTTGATAAAGAGAGATGATCATTTTGAAATGCACAGTTCTTAAACAGTTTGACAGGTTAGATGCAGAATTCTAGCTTCCCCTAGCTATGATGTCCAGAACAAAGGATTACAGTCTCAAAATAAGGAGTCAGCCATTTTCGACAGAGAGGGAGAGGAGAGAAAATAATACAATTTTGCACCAGTCTTACACACAGTTTGGAAATGATTGGTTGCCAAGTTTGTCGATGTACACTGTTCATTTGTTGGTTTCAATCAATTTAAGCACATTAATGGGAATTATCATTGTTGTACTCAGTTGCCCTCAGCTCCAAATGTCAATGTACAAATGATGCAAACTGCTAGTTTCTTCCCCTCTCACACACACATACATGCATGCACACACACACATGTGTATAATATATATATATATATATATATATATATATATATATATATATATATATATATATATATATATATATATATATATATATATATATATATATATATGTATGTGTGTGTATTTGTTTATTTATATACATTTATATTTATATTTATACCCTGTATTCACTTGCACCTCCTCCAACCTCATCTACGGTATCCGCTGTTCCAGGTGTCAACTTCTCTATATCGGCAAGACCAAGCCCAGGCTTGGTGATCGTTTCGCTGAGCACCTTTGCTCAGTCCATCTTAACCTACCTGATCTCCCACTGGCACAGCACTTCAACTCCCCTTCCCATTCCCAATCTGGCCTTTCTATCCTGGGCCTCTTCCATTGTCAGAGTGAGGCCCAGCACAAATTGAAGGAACAGGACCTCATATTTTGCTTAAGTAGTGTACACCCCAGCGGTATGAACATTGACTTCTTTAACTTCAGATAGCCCTTGCTTTCCCTATCCATCCTCTCCCCCTCCCCTTCCCAGTTCTCAAATCAGTCTTACTGTCTCCGTCTCCATTTTATCTTTGTCCCGCCCCCTCCCCTGACATCAGTCTGAAGAAGGATCTCGACCCAAAACGTCACCCATTCCGTCTCTCCAGAGTTGCTGCCTGACCTGCTGAGTGACTCCAACATTTTGTGTCCACCTCATATATATATATATATTATTTATTTTACTAAAAGTCTGATCTTCACCACTTCCTGGTGTTCTGTATATTGATTTTAGAAAAAACGCTGCACTTACGGCTGTGATTTTTGGCCATCTTACTCAGAGACCCCTCCGCTGTGCAGGACAAGAGGATTTTTCCCATCGATGAAAAATAAAAGAGTTATTAGTGTTTAAAAAATGTTGAGATTCTCTCTCCTAAAGGCCACGCCCCTTCCGGAGGGACTATAAAACCCGGAAGTGTTAAGTGCCTCAGTCAGTCTCTGCAAGATGAGGGAGTGAGAGGGTCATGTCTCTCAGTCTAAGCTGTGAATAACACTGAACACATGTCTAATAAACTGTGAGTGTGGTTTTACTGACCTTGAGTGCCTTTAATGTGGTTTGAAAATGAAAACGTGGTTGGTTTGAAGTGAAGCATGGCATATGACTGTTGGCGGTGGTTGATTTACCCACCTCATTTGGTGGACTTGCACCCTGCATGAAGTGGTATGAAACTGCACTTGAATTTGGTGGCCTTGCACCCTGCTTGAAGTGGTATGAAACTGCACTTGAATTGGTTGGCCTTGCACCCTGCTTGAAGTGGTATGAAACTGCACTTGAATTCGGTGGCCTTGCACCCTGCTTGAAGTGGTATGAAACTGCACTTCAATCCAGTGGCCTTGCACCCTGCTTGAAGTGGTCGGAAACTGCACTTGAATTTGGTTGCCTTGCACCCTGCTTGAAGTGGTAGTAAACTGCACTTGAATTTGGTAGCCTTGCACCCTTCTTGAAGTGGTATGAAACTGCACTTTGAATTTAATGGGTGGCCTTGCACCCTGCTTGTAATTGACTTTCAAGGAATAGCCGTGAGTCAACTGCCAGCCCACCAGCCTTGAGTGAGCTGCCAGCACATCAGGCTTGGGTAACTGAGCTGCCACCCCACAATTTGGCCCACAATGTCCATACTAGCCATCTGGAAACCAATCCATTCAGCCCACAACATCCATACTAGCGCTACTGACCACCAAAATTGGAATTGGTGGAGAGGTGGAATATTGCGTTGGGTGACCAGTTTAGTATATATATATATATAATATATATATGTGTGTATATATATATTATGTATATGTATATATATATATGTGTGTGTGTGTATACATGTGTGTGTGTGTATTTATGTGTATATATATATATGTGTATATATATATATATATATATAACATCTACAGCACGGAAACAGGCCCTCTCGGCCCTTTCAGTCCGTGCCAAACATTTATTTTCCCCTAGTCCCATCTACCTGCACTCATTCCCATCCCGTCCATATACCTATCCACTTTATTTTTAAATGTTAAAATCGATCCAGCCTCCACCACTTCTGCTGGAAGCTCATTCCACACAGCCACCACTCTCTGAGTAAAGAGGTTCCCCCTCATGTCACCCCAAAACTTCTGTCCCTTAATTCTCATGTCATGCCCTCTTGTTTGAATCTTCCCTACCCTCAAGCGGAAAAGCTTATCCACGTCAACTCTGTCTATGCCTTTCATCATGTTAAATACCTCAATCAAGTCCCCCCTTAACCTTCTGCACTCCAAAGAATAAAGACATGCCTTTCTCTGTAACCTAGTTGCTGGAACCCAGGCAACATTCTAGTAAATCTCGTCTGTACTCTATCTCTATTTTGTTGACATCCTTCCTATAATTAGGCCACCAAAATTGAACGCCATACTCCAGAATTGGTCTCACCAATGCCTTGTACAATTTTAACATTACTTCCCTACTCCTATATTCAATGCTCTGTTTTATAAAGGCCAGCACACCAAAAGCTTTCTATACCACCCTATCGACATGCGATTCCACCTTCAGGGAACTATGCACAGTTATTCCTAGATCCCTCTGTTCCACAACATTCCTCAATTCCCTACCATTTACCATGTACGTCCTATTTTGATTTGTCCTGCCAAGATGTAGCACCTCACACTTATCAGCATTAAAATCCATCTGCCATCTTTCAGCCCAGTCTTCCAAATGGCCCAAATCTCTCTGTAGACATTGAAAATCTACTTCATTATCCACAACACCACCTATCTTAGTATCATCGGCATACTTACTTATCCAATTTTCCACCCCATCATCCAGATCATTGATGTACATGACAAACAACAGTGGACCCAACACAGATCCCTGAGGCACCCCACTGGTCACCGGCTTCCCACTTGACAAACAGCCATCCACCATTACTCTCTGGCATCTCCCATTCAGCCACTGTTGAATCCATCTTGCTACTCCGCCATTAACACCCAAAGATTGAACCTTCTTAACCAACCTTCCATGGGGAACCTTGTCAAAGGCCTTACTGAAATCCATATAGACAACATCCACTGCTTTTTAAACAATGGAAAAACATGCGCAGTACGCCAATCCTCCGGCACTATTCCCGTTTCTAATGACATTCGAAATATTTCTGTCGTAGCCCCTGCTATTTCTACACTAACTTCCCTCAATGTCCTAGGGAATATCCTGTCAGGACCTGGAGACTTATCCACTTTTATATTTTTCAAAAGTGTCAGTACTTCCACCTCTTTGAATCTCATAGTTTCCATAGCTACTATACTTTTTTTCCCTTACCTCACAGAGTTCAATATCCTTCTCCTTGGTGAATACCGAAGAAAATAAATTGTTCAATATCTCCCCCATCTCTTTTGGCTCTGCAGATAGCTGTCCATTCTGGCTCTCTAATGGTCCAATTCTATCCCTCGTTATCCTTTTGCTATTGATATAGCTGTAGAAACCCTTTGGATTTACTTTCATCTTTCTTGCCAAAGCAACCTCATATCTTCTTTTAGCTTTTCGAATTTCTTTCTTAAGATTCTTTTTACACTCTTTTTACTCATCTAGCACCCCATTTACTCCATGCCTCCTATAATTATTGTAGATAGCTCTCTTTTTCCGAACCAAGTGTCCAACTTCCCTTGAAAACCATGGCTCTTTCCAATTTTTACTATTTCCTTTCAACCGAACAGGGACATAAAGATTTTGTACTCTTAAAATTTCCCCTTTAAATGTCCCCCATTTCTCTTCTACGTCCTTCCCATAAAACAAAATGTCCCAATTCACTCCTTTAAAATCCTTACGCATTCCCTCAAAGTTAGCCTTTCTCCAATCAAAAATCTCCACCCTAGGTCCAGTTCTGACTCTCTCCAGCACTGCCCATTCTCTTGTCGATACCTCTCTGTATTGCTGCAAAAAAACTATCCTGCACACATTTTACAAACTCCAAACCATCCAGCCCATTTACAGAATGTGTTTCCCAGTCGATTTTTGGAAAATTGAAATCTCCCACAATCACTACCTTGTGCTTACTACTAATATCTGCTATCTCCTTACATATTTGCTCATCCAATTCTCGTTCCCCATTTGGCAGTCTATACTACACCCCTAAAAGTGTTGCTACACCGTTCCCACTTCTCAGTTCCACCCAAATAGCTTCCCTAAACGAGCCCTCTAATCTATCCTGCCAAAGCACTGATGTAATATCTTCTCTGACAAGCAATGCAACACCTCCACCTCTGGTCCCTCCAATTCTATCACACCTGAAGCAACAAAATCCTGGAATATTTAGTTTCCAATCACAGCCCTCCTGCAACCATGTTTCACTGATTGCCACAACATCATATTTCCAGGTGTCAATCCAGGCTCTAAGTTCATCCACCTTTCTTACACTGCTCCTAGCATTAAAATATACACATTTTAGAAACCCACCATCCCTTCTTCTCTGTTTATTATCTTTTCCTCTTTCTCGCCTACATTTTGGGTCCGAGTGCTTCCCTTCTCTGCCTCTTGCCCCACACCCTGTCCCCTAGCCCCCTCTACCCGAGTCCCACCCCCCCAGCCTTTCTAGTTTAAAGTCTCCTTTGCAAATCTCCCCGCCAGGATATTGATCCCCCTCGGGTTCAAGTGCAACCCATCCTTTTTATACAGATCATGCCTTCCCCAAAAGAGGTCCCAATGATCAAGAATCCCTGCCCACTGCACAAGTCCCTCACCCACGCATTTATCCTCCACCTCATTCCATTCCTACTCTCACTGTCACGTGGCACAGGCCGTAATCCTGAATTTGTTACTCTTTTGGTCCTTCTCCTTAACTTTCCCCCCAACTCCCTAAATTCTCCTTTCAGGACCTCTTCTCTTTTTCTGCCTATGTCATTGGTACCTATGTACCAGGCTCCTCTCCCTCCCTTTTCAGAATCTTTTGGACACGTTCCGACACATCCGAGACTCTGGCACCAGGGAGGCAAACTACCATCCGGGGCTCCCAACTGCGTCCACAGAATCGCCAATCTGACCCCCTAACTATGGAGTCCCCTATTACAATTGCCCTCCTCTTTTTGCTACCCTTCTGAGCATCAGGGCCGGTCTCTGTGCTGGAGGCCCGGCCGCTGTTGCTGCCCCCAGGTAGGCTGTCCCCTCCAATCGTACTCAAACATGAGTACCTATTTTCCAGTTGTACAGCCACCGGGGTACTCTCTAGCCCCTGCCTCTGCCCCTTGCTCCTTCCTCACAGTGACCCACTTGTCTGCCTCCCGTGGTCTGGGAGTGACCACCTCCCTGTAATTCATGTCCATGAAATTCCTCACTCTCCCTGACCAGATGGATGTCCTCGAGCTGCTGCTCCAGCTTCCAACACAGTCCCTTAGGACCCCCATCTCGACACACCTGGTGCAGATGTGCACGTCTGGAGGGCTATCAGATTCCCTGACCTCCCACATCTGACATCCAGAACAGTACACTGCCCTGGCCTTCATACCCCCACCCCACCCCTTACACAGGATACAATATCAACACAATACAAAGTACAATTCCCGACTTACCCTGGATACAATACAAAATACAGTAAACTACAAACTGCTGGAATCTGCCAATCTCTAATGCTTTCTCTAATCCACTTCCCACCAATCAGCGGCTTCCTCAAAAAAAAACTTTATCTGAATGGAACGTTAGTGATTGTGCCTCCTCCTCCCTCTTCCAACGGCTCCTGTGGGCCTCTGTGGGAGCAAGCCCCGCGCTGGGTTTTTATACTCACCAGCCGGGTGTCGCTCCTCCTCCCTCTTCCAACGGCTCCTGTGGGCCTCTGTGGAAGCAAGCCCCGCGCTGGGTTTTTATACTCACCAGCCGGGTGTTGTATATATATAAATATATGTGTGTATATATATATCAGGCACGTGCCATGAGTAATTACTCAAGGTAGGCACTCAGTCGACTTTTTTAAAAAAAACTTAAACCGCGCATGCTCAGATTGTTCTCTCCGTAAAAATAAAAAATAAAAATAAAGACAGTAACAATTCAATTTGCCCAAGGCTTCCATGTCTCCTTTATTCTGAATTACTGAGTGGGTGGGGGGTGAAGGGCGATGGCAAGTGGAGAGATGGTGGGAAAAACGGGAGTACAGGGAAAAGCTGAATCAGTTGTCATATTATTGAATGACAACACTTGTTCAAGGGACCAATTGGGGGGAGATTTCCTTTCACAGCGTGTGGAGAGTCTGTGCCAGGGGTAAATTTGCGGGGAAGACAGGAGTGTTGAGAAGGAGGGGGTCGGGGATAATGCCAGTAACTCACTCACTCACCTCTTCTGCGTCGCTCCAGGCTCCGGGCACCACTACATTGTAGCCAGGGATGGAAGCAGCTCGGGAAGCTGCGAGCGGCCGCCGGGACCCTACAGCAGAACTGGCCGCTACTTCAGAGCTTTCTGCCGGCCCACTCACTTCTGGCAGTGATCTCTGTCTGAACACCTCTCACCTGCCACTCGCCGACTTCGCTCATGTCAGCCTCTCCGCAAATCCCTAAATTCCCACAGCCGAGTAACCTCAATCGTGTTGTCAGAATTTAAGGATTTGCGGGAAGTGGCTGACATGAGTGAGGCCAGCGAGAGGCAGGGGAGAGGTTTTTAGACGGAGAGCTGCCAGAGGTGAGCGGGGGCCGGCAGAAGGGGCTGAGGTGGCAGCCGGTTCTGCTATCTGGCCCGGCAGCCGCTCACAGCCACCCAAGCTACTTCTCCCGCCTGGCCTCAATGCGGTGGCATTGCATGCCTCCGTGCAAGGAGCGTTGCAAGTGGCATGATCCCAACCCCCTCCTTCACAACACTCCTGCCCTCCCCGCAACTTTACCCCGGGCCAGACTCCGCAAACGCTGTGAAAGGAGCTCTCCCCCCCCCCCCCCCACCCCCCCACCCCAGGAAATATGGTATTTAAAAACATATAGCACTAAGAAATGTACTTACCACATTATTGGTACACAAACTCCACTCTTCTCTCTTTGTTTCCTAAGATACTCTTCAGATAATGGCAATCCATATTTGAAAATACGCCAAGAAACTTGCAGTGCAGCAAAGGCAGAATTTCAGCTGCCTTCAGCTCCCCTTGAAATTGACGGCTTGAAGCAGCGCTGACGGCTCGTGGGCTACACAAACCTTCTTGTGTTACAAGTGCTGCGGTTGAAATGCACGGAGAATTATGCCTACCTAATAGATCGATCTCTTAGATAGGCATAATTCTCCCATGCCTGTACTATTTATATTTAGTAATTACCATTTTATAATTTTAGTCAGGGTAGGCAGTGCCTACCTTGCCTACCCTGATGGCACGTGCCTGATATATATGTGTATATATATATATGCATATGCATATGTATATATATGTATATATAGTATATATATAGATGTATATATATATATGTATATGTGTATATACATACATGTATATGCATATATATATATATATATATATATGTGTGTGTATATATATATATATATATATATATATATATATACACGTATATGCATATATATATATGTATATGTGTATATATATATATATATATATATATATATATATATACATGTGTGTATATATATATATACACATATACATATATATGTATATGTGTCTGTATATATATTTATGTGTATATATGTGTGTGTGTGTGTATATATGTGTGTTTATATAGATTATGTTATGTGTGTATACACACACACACACACATTTTTTTTCCTCTATTAACTAGACTAAGTGGGACCCGTATACACAAACAACTGTTTATTTGTGAGTAAGGGTGGGGGCAAGGTTAGTCGCACTGAATGCAGGTTGTAGAACAGTGATTCATTCACACTATCCAACGGGCAATGATTTATTGATGAGACACCCACCTAGTTCACTGCAGCAGTAAACACCATGTTGATGACCTTTGTGCAAACCTGACAACGTGAAATCAAAAGTACCATTGACATGTTTCTTAAATAAAAAAAATAAAATGACAATCTCTTAACTGTAAGTAATCTAGGTCATGTTGACTTGGCTACTGGTGTGTGTTGAAGTTATGGGCCTGTCCCACTGTACGAGGTAATTCAAGAGCTCTCCCCAGTTTAAAAACAATCAAGCTTGTGGTAAGTACGTAGAATGTATGTAGCGGCTATGTTGGTGTTCGTGGATGTCCCATAGCGGTTCGTAATGCTAATGGCAGGTACTAGGGAAACACGGTAACTCGTGAAGTATTTTCAGCACCGTGAAAAATGTCCTAGAGAGCCCTGAGTACCTACGAACGGCTATTAGCGTAATTCTCTGAGTTCGAATCAGGGGAAACTCGGCAGAACTCTTGAATTACCTCGTACAGTAGAACAGGCCCTTTATGTATTACAGCAGCAGGATAGAATAGATGGTAACACGTCCTGGGATTTAGCTTTGCAAAACTAAATTCTTTCTCAGATTACTGCAATGATCTTTTTTCAACATAAAAATCAAAGATTTATTTTGCTCTTCTATTGTCAGCAAGCCAACCTCCACTGTAGTTGATTTAATTAAAATTTTCCCCACCAAATCCATGTTAAAACCTTGCGGAATTCAGTTTTGTGCCAGTCCAATTAACCTTTATCAAGTGAACCGATCATTTTTTTTAGGCTGTAGTGAATGTTTCAGCTTCCATTAGTTTAATCAGAATAAACTACACCCATCTTTCTTTGGTTGCAGCTCTTGTTATGAACACGGTCAATTTATCTGATGGCTATTGAAAAATGTTCAGATGGCCTTTAACTATAACTATTTTATCTTAGTTCAGCCCTTATTTTATCTTTGGATATAAATCAAATGGCCATGCTTAGTGATCTAAGGCATTTTTAACTTCTGGTCCTTATATCCGTTTTTGATTGCTGTTCTCATTCTAAACTGTTTCTACTCCATAATATCACCAGCTACATTTTTGTACCAATACGATTAGAAGTCCAAGGCTTAATGAACCCAAATAGTTGTGAACAATCAATTGGAGCATATATTAATTGCCACAAGTAGACTGTTGTTACTTGACTGGGTGTCTGCATAATGCAATATTTTATTGTTCGTCACCCCCAATAGTCAGTAGGTTACAAAAATACAAGTTTTTTTTCCCCTGAAGATCATGCCTGGCTTAGCCATCTTAACGCCTGCTCATCTTCTTCCCTGGAATTCTAAAGAGCAGAGATTCAGCAACATACAGTGCACTCCATAATGTTGGGGACAAACACACATCATTTATTTATTTGTTTCTGTACTCCACTATTTGAGATTTGTAATAGAAAAAAAAACACATGTGGTTAAAGTGCACATTGTCAGATTTTAATAAAGACCATTTTTATACATTTAGGTTTCATTAGGTAGAAATTACAGCAGTGCTTATACATAGTCCCCCCATTTCAGGGGACCATAATGTTTGGGACACTGCAATGACACGTAAATGAAAGTAGTCATGTTTAGTACTTTGTTGCATATCCAGCATGCAATGACTGTTTGAACTCTGCGATTCATGGACATTACCAGTTGCTGGGTGTCTTCTCTGGCGATGCTCTGCCAGGCCTGTATTACAGCCACCTTTAGCTTGTGCTTGTTTTGGGGGCTAGTACCCTTCAATATTCTCTTCCACATATAATTTTTTATTATTTATTATTATATATTTGTTTATTAATTAGTTGAAAATATTAGCGATGCAGTGGTCCTGGTTTCCAACGGGCACGGTGACGGACGCACCACACATCTCTGTCCTCCATGCAGCTGACAAGCTCCTCTTTTGTCTCTACACATGTGACTTTCATCAACGTCTTCAGCAGTGTCTTGATTGGCCGACCCAGGTCACGTTTTCCATGGCTAGGTTCCCACAGCACAACCTTGTTTGCTGGTATTTCTGGGTGGCGGTGGCAGTGACCAGCGAGCCTCATCCTACTCGACCTGATCTTCTCGGTCAGAGGTAGAATCTCCTCATGGACCCAGGCGTTGGTGATGTGGTGCCTCCAACTATATTTTGAACTTTTCTGAGCATTCGGGTGTAGGTACCATCGAGAGACTTGGACAGTGCTCAAGTGAGAGTCTGTAGATTAACCTTTATTAATCCATGCCATTTCAGTCAGTGCCTCATGGGATAAAAAGTGTGGGCTCGAGCGCATAGACAGATTGTTGTGGCTGGGCCCTGTTGCCACAAGCGCGTCAGCACTGGACAAAGTGCTTTTTCTTTTTACAGTAGTGGTAAGTTTTGTCATAAGCGACGCATTGCTCACGTAATTTCGGGTGTGAGCCACCGCAATTACCACAGTTATGGACCAGAGAGTCAGTTACCCTCCCTGGGGTTGTAGGTGGTTGTCGAGGAGTTGTTAATGTTTGTCATGGGGACCTATAGAAGGCATGGACACAGTAGGCAGAGTGGGGTCCCGATCCCAGGGCTTTGGTATGGGTGTCAGTGTACACTGCAGGCACGTTCAACCTTATCTAGTGTAAGCTCCTCATCCTGAAGCAGTTCATTTCTCACCTTGTCATTCAGGATATCATTTACGAGTCTGCCGCGGATGACTACGTCGCAGTCTTGGAATTGGTATCTTGCAGCGATGCTCTTCAGGGCGCCGATGTTGGATCCGACTGCCCTCTCGTTGGATACAGGATAAGAACTTGTGGTGCTCCATGATAACATTAGTGCGAAGTTTTAGATCACTGAACTTTTGGAGGAGCCAGGTGGAATCTCTGAACCGCGTCTACAACTCTTTTGCCTGAATTTATTTTAGTTTATTTAGTTCTAACCTATCCACGATGAACTGGTCATTCAAGATGTTATTATAATGAAAGAACACAAGGCAGTTATCCCAAAGTCTCTTCACAGCAAGTACTTTGATATTGTCCATGGGGGCCATCCTGCTGCAGAAATAGTAGTTCCAGCAGAACCCCAATCGCAGCACCTGCAAGAAGACAGCCAAAACATGCATTCCTGTATACCCGACTCACCGTCTAAAACAATATTCCCACTTCTGACACCATGTTTGTGAATGATCCACAACAACATGCATGGTGAAAGATTAATCTTTATTCCATAAGTAATCTGGAACATTTAAACTGCCAGCCATTCATATCCAGCTCGGCGTGGTTTGTGAGAAGCGGCTGACCTTGCTAGTGTAAAACCGTGTAGTACCCTACCCAGTCATCAGCTGTGGAGGTCTTCCTTGGCCTCCCAGTCCCTTTGTGATCAATAAGCTCACCAGGGCTCTCTTTCTTCTTAATGATGTTCCAAACAGCTGATTTTGGTAAGCCTAATATTTGGTCTGTATCTCTTAACAGTTTTATTCTTGTTTATCAGTCTCATAATGGCTTCTTTGTCTTTCATTGGCACAACTTTAGTCCTAATGTTGATAAACAGCAATAAAAGTTTCCAAAGGTGATAGAAAGACTGGAGGAAAGACTAGGTGCTGAGAGCTCTCTTATACCTGCATTAAGGAGACAATTAAACACACCTGGGCAATTACAAACACCTGTGAAGCCATATGTCCCAAACATTATGGTGCCCTATAATGGGGGGACTTTGTATGAAAACAGCTGTACTTTCTACATGGTGAAACCAAAATTTACAGAAATGGGCTTTAATAAAATCTGACAATATGTGCTTCAAGTACATGTGATTTTTTTCTATTACATATCTCAAATTGTGGAGTTCAGAGACAAATAAATAAATGATGGGTCTATGTCCCAAACATTATGGAGGGCACTGTACATGTGTCCGGTCTCTCAGGAACACTAGTACAGGCACTGCCACTTTACATGGCTGAGTGTGATGCAGAATGGCCAATACCCAGCAAATGTGAGGAACAGTTCGCAATGGTGGCAAGGACAGCCTGGAGAGAGCACTCTGAAGGATGTGGTCCTTCGCCTAGCTGCACAGAGAACTTCAAGCTCTCAAGTATTAAAAGAAAATGCGTACCTATGACAAGTTATGCAAGATAAAAGAAGTGGAAAGATGTTTCAATCTTGTGACTAAATGTGCAGTAGAATAGTAAGATTAAACGAGATATTACCAGTTTGAAGTTTGATCTTTATTTTATGAGAAGGCGATGAGGGATTATGTGAATAAGCCCGCCAGCCCGCATGCGCGTCACCCTTCAAAGCAGCAGTGTGAAATCACAGAAAACAGTTGCTGAACTGATTATAGGAAGATTCGAGAACTAGAACTACCATATGATCTTTATGAGAAGAGGGTTGGGAGTGGAGGGCACGTAATCCCTCATCGCAACTTCTCATGAAATAAAGATCAAACTTCAAACTGGTAAGTTCTTGTTTAATCTTACTATTTTACTTCGAAGTCACGTGTGACTACATGAAGACTTTAAAGCTCTGTAATTTCATGCCGCGAACACGAGTCCATGCAACACACTGCATTAGTTGACCAGAAATGATTGAAAAGATAATGCATTCAGACATGACAGATTAAAAACATGCTGATGCTTTTCATAAACTAATAATAATAATAATAATAATAATAATAATAATAATAATAATAATTATAATAATAATACTGATCCCTTACATCCGGACAGCAATTATTGAACAGAACTTAAAATTGAGTTGGCAAACGAACCTGGCCTGGCAATCGGTTTATTATAAAAGGTTTGGAAAGTCTGCTCATTCGACCATCCTGTAATCGCTAGGATGTGGTCCAGCGGAACCTGCATGAACCTCGCTGCTGATGTTATTGCAGCCCTGGTGGAGTGAGATTTAAAAACATCAGTGTCCACTCCTGCACAAGCCAATACATATCTTAACCACCTGGCGATGGTCTGCACTGATACCCTCTTGTGTGTTTTTTATGGCTAATAAACATTGCCCGTTCAGTGCCTCTAAGGTTCTTTGTAGCCTTGAAATATTGTTGCATATGTGTGACCACACACAATGTATGGTCCATAGGGTACGCCAGAAATTCCAGCTTTAGACCTAACACCCCTGGTCTGCTTTGTTTAATTAGCTCATGTAGATAAAACGTTATTTTGTTGGTAGATGTAGCCATTCTGTCCATCTGTAGCTTGTGCAATGACTGGACGCGTTGCGCTGAAACTAGCGCCATGAGCATAACTACTTTATATGTGAGCCTGACCAAAGATAAGGATGTAGCTGGAGCTCACCGGCAAAGCAGTGTTAACACAATGTTAACATCCCATACCTCCGTGTACCTGGGCCTGGGAGGATTAGTGTTAATGATACCCTTCATAAATCTGGATATCAGTGGGTGAGACCCGACAGGGTGGTGCCCCGATTCCAGCAACAAGTATGATGACAAGGCACAGTTAATGGCACTATAACTTAATCTTTCGTCAAAGAACAATTTTGAGAGAAACTAAGATATCAGTTATTCGTGCCGTATCATACGTTATATTGGAATTCAAACAAAACACTTCCCATCTCTTGATGTAAGAGATGTACTGCTTATTGGTGCTATATCTCCAAGCTGCAGTGATCATGTCCACGGTTCGGTCTGACAATCCGAGCCCCAGGAAAGGTCTTCTCAAAGGGTACACAAAAAGCTGGAAAAACTCAGCGGGTGCAGCAGCATCTAAGGAGCGAAGGAGATAGGCGACGTTTCGGGTCGAGACCCTTCTTCAGACTGGTCAGGGATCAGGGAAACGAGAGATATAGACGGTGATGTGGAGAGATAAGGAACAATGAATGAAAGATATGCAAAAAAGTATCGATGATAAAGGGAACAAGCCATTGTAAGCTGTTTGTGGTGTGAAAATGAGAAGCTGGTGCGACTGGGGTGGGGGAGGGAGATAGAGATAGAGGGAATGCCAGGGCCCGAGGGCTGAGGGAGAGGTGGGAAGGGGAGGAGACAGCAAGGGTTAACAGAATTGAGAAAATTCAATGTTCAAGCCCAAAGGATGCAGACTCCCCAAGCGGAATATGAGGTGCTGTTCCTCCAGCTTGCGGTGTTGCTCACTCTGGCCGTGGAGGAGGCCCAGGACCGAGAGGTCGGATGCGGAATGGGAGGGGGAGTTGAAGTGCTGAGCCACCGGGAGGTCGGGTTGGTTATTGCGGACCGAGCGGAGGTGTTCGGCGAAGCGATCGCCAAGCCTCCGCTTGGTCTCACCGATATAGATCATCTGGCATCTGGAGCAGCGGATGCAGTAGATGAGGTTGGAGGAGGAGCAGGTGAACCTCTGTCGGACCTGGAAGGACTGCTTGGGTCCCTGAAAGGAGTGGAGGGGGGAGGTGAAGGGACAAGTGTTGCATTTCTTCTCAAAGTCTGCACATCAATAAATTGATTCTATCAGAGGGTGGCCTTCCCGAGTCACCAGCAATTTTTTGTGTTTAGAAATAACCATATAAGGTTCTATTATCATTCCCAAAATCAGCGGGAACCATGGCTGCGTATGCCAGTCAGGCACTACCAAAATTCCTGAAGTGGAATCTTGCTGGATTTTTTGCAAACACCGACTGATGAGGCAAAATGGAGGAAATGCATAAAAGAACATTCTTCCCCAGTGTAGCGAGAATGCATCTATCGCCACTGCCCCTGGGTCTGGCTCCCATGCAACATATTTTGGCAACTGGTGATTGAGCCCAGATGCAAACAAATCGATATCTGGTGTTCCATACCGAGCAACAATGTCGTTAAATAGTTTGTGATCCAACATTCATTCTGTGTTGTCATTGCATTTGCGTGACCTGGTGTCCGCCGCCATGTTAAACCTACCTGGCAAGTAGGTAGCTGAAATCCAAATTATTTTTTCGATACACCAGTGCCAAATGAGGTTAGCTAAACTATCACAGATTATGCATATTCCCATAATAAGCTTTTAACCCATAGAATGCTCCCAGCATATCCAGGTAGTTGATACCATGTAACTGAAGAATTGATAACTCATGCACATCCCATCTGCCACCACAACTGGAGATGGTATTAGTAGCTCCCCATCCTTGAGCACTAGCATCAGTTTTGTAAAATAACTGAAGGTTTACTGACCAAAATGTTACAGGAGCAATGCTGAACATTGGTCGTCCACCATTGTAATTCTGATATAGCTTCAGCTGGTAATAGCATAGGTCTGTTCAAATGGCCTAAATGGTATTTGAGTGCTTGTTCCTTTGCATGTTGTAAGTTCTGATAATGGAAAGGCATAAATTGTGCAGCTGGAAAAACAGCCACTATTTTGCCAATTACACTAACCACCTGTCGAATAGATGGCTGCTCCGTAAAAACAAGCTTCTATTAATTCTAATCTCTTGCCCCAGGGCAGAGTCACAGACATATTAATTGAGTTAATGGTAAATCCCAAATAATTAATTACTTTAGTTGGTATCAACTTGAATTTAACTGGATGGATGAGAAACCCCCAATTTCTCAAATATGAGTTTTGTGGCAGAAACAACTAATTTAGCCAATTTCAGCATTTATCCTATGATTAGGATATCATCCAGATAGGCCATAACAATGTGTTTTTGAGCTCTAAGCAGCCCAAGCACCGACTTTAATAATTTGGTAAATAACCTGGGGGCTGAAGTTAAACCATTAGGCAACGCTTTAAACTGCCACTGTTGCCCCATCCAGTTAAATTTCAAATATCTCCGGTGATCCCTGTGAATGGGAACCGAATAGTATGCATCTTTGAGATCGATGCATGCCATAAAGTATCCTTTGGAAATCAGTTGTTTGGCAGTAACGAGGTTTTCCATTTTAAAATATCTACACTGCACATGAGAGTTAAGTTGTGTTAAATCAAGGATGATCTGACATCCTCCATCTTTCTTTTGTCTAGAGAATATATTGGAGGCGAATTGGTGATATTCATGACTTGACTTCTCGATTACCCCTTGTGTAAAATGTGAATTTCAGCTTGTATATCCAAACCTTCTTGTTTGGAATGAACAAATGCCTGGCTTGGTGTATGTTGTGTGGGTGGCAATGAGTTGGGAAGAAATTCAATTTGGAACCCTTGTATACTGTGCAGTCTAAACGGATCTGATATCATTGACCGCCATTCATGCAAAAACAAATGCAATCTACCACCAACTTGTAACTGATCCACACACCCCATGTTCCGGAAAGAACCAGACCCGCCTACCTCCATGGTTACCGGTGGTCTTATGGTAGGCCCAAAGGTCCCTGATATGGTTTCTATTTCTGTCCTCGAGGTTTGGAGGGTAGGACTGCTGGGGTGCGCGGACTGCGTATTTTCCATGAAGGCCAGCTTAGGCCTTGGCCTAAAAAAGACCTCTGCCCAGAGAAATCAGCTTTCGAGCTGCCACCAGCTTCAGCAAACCGCTTACTGCTGATGGAGGCGTAGGGGTGTTGTTGCCGAAATGGTGAAGCTTTGCTCGTCATTGTTGCCTTGATTAGCCCGACAGCTTTTGCTTCTTCATCCAGGTCTTTAACCTGTTTGGGTATCTTCCCCGAACAGAAGAATCGGCGGCTGAACATTGCTGGCCTTACATAAGCCTGCAAATTTTGGAATTAGGGCAGGTATGATGGCATTCTTTCGGAAGCAGTTCATTTCGAAGTGTGCATTGCACATCAACACCAGGGCAACCTGCTGGACGTCCGATAATGGCCCGCCATCCACAGATCTGACAAATGCCGTGATGCCTAAAGCCAGTAATTTTAAAATTCATTGGAGTTTCATTTCGTGGGCCTTGATACCCCCTCCAAAGTAACCCCAGATAGAGCTGTAACTGCCGGCACTTTTAGGGATGCACAATATGTGCAGGTGTATGATATTTTGCAGCCATTTCAACCATCACTTCTTCCTGTAATTGATGTGACATGAGGTAGTTAATGCTGGAAGCCAGCTCTTCTTGCAGCGGCTCCCGTTTGCGAGGGTATCGCAAACCTTGACGCCATGGCAGGCAATTTTTGTTGAACCTCACGCATGTGCATTCCAGTATGTTCCACGGACATACCTCCGAATTCGGAGTCAGTCATATACTGACCCCTTATACTCTCCTCCTCAGAGTGGGAGACATTAAGCAACCCTGGATCATGTGGGTGTGGCGGCGCCTAACGGCAGCGGCTTGAGTACAGTTGTCTGTCTTTTTCTTTGTCTTGTTGAATGTATGTCTTGAGCCTAGTTTTTATTATTTTTTTAGCTGTGTATATGTGGGGGTGTGGAGGGGGTTGAGTGGGGGAAACCGTTAATCTATTCCCTGTACGGAAACCTGACTTTTTCCCTGTCGGGTCTGCGGCGTGGTTGGGCCTAACATCATGGAGCCGGCGGTGGCCTCCGGCCGGGACCAATCTGAGGGCTCCAGTCGCGGAGCCTGCGGACCTGACATCACGGAGCTGGCCATCTTCGGAACGGGAAGAGCTGTGCTGGCGCACGACTGCAACCCGACTCTGGAGCTTCGGAGGCTCCGGCTGCAGGCCCGGTGGACAGGAACATTGGGAGCTCCAGGTCGCTGGACACGGCTTTTCGGAGCTCCCGCAACAGCAACTTCTCCCGCTGGAATCGTGGGGTTTAAAGGACACAGAGCGGGGCGTAACATTGCCTGGTGTGGCTTAATGGCCACAGGACTTACCATTGTCTGCCGGGGGCTTTAACATCGGAGCCACAGTTCACCTAGGCGCTGCAGTTGGACTGCTGGACCGCGGGTTGGACTGCTGAACCGCGGGTGAAGAACAAAGGGAAGTGATAAGACTGCCTTCCATCACAGTGAGGAGGTGTTGGAGACTCACTGTTATGTAAACTGTGTTAAGTGTGGATATTGGGTTTTTTTGTAATGTAAAAAACTGTAGAAAATGCAATTTCGTTCAAACCAAGTTGTTTGAATTACAATAAAAGGCATTCCATTCCACCAGGCGCTGCCGCAGGCACGACAGGCGACCTGCGCTGATATGTCCCAGTATCACGGAGAATATCATGATGGAGCATCCTCTCCATGTGCTCCATCCGGGATAAACGCCCGAAGACGCTATCCATGTTTGTAGGAGGAGAATCCTCCTGGCCTGACTCATCTGAGTACACAGGCCTCTCAGACTTCCGTTTGGCTTTGCCCCCTTTCGGGGTTGCCAAAGTGCTTTGGGTAAGCACCTAGTCTGAAGTCGCTGACCGCACTGTCAGCGACTCAGACAGCGAAACCGTCAGCCACCGGCTACCCACACTCCCGTGGTCCTCTGAGGCCGGTTTCCCCGCGGCCCGTCTGGATTTCGCCCTGAATTTTTCCATTATCCGTAGCAATTGGAACTCTGTAAAGATACATTTTTCCACCAAAATACGACCTCAGAATAAGTTTGAAACTTACCTGCAGGGTTTTAAACTTACCGCTGGAGGAGCGACGCTACCAGCCATGCGTTAGATATATTGACGCGCATGCGGGCTGACGAGCTTCTTCACTTAGTCACTCACGTGACTTCGAAGTAAAATCCACTCCCAATCTGCATGATCTCATCTCACATTGTTTTGTCATCCTGCTGTGTTGCTTCTTCCAAATACACAGATATCAAAGTCTCAAAATCAGTCAGGCAGTCGCTTCCGTGATCAGATTGATAACATGAATGGCAACATGATTGCTAAAATGAACACATACACAGGATTTCAGTCAGTTTCTTTATCCTGCCCTCCCGAACACCAGTACCAATAACCTGTAGCAGGTCCTGGGCCAAGAGCAATTGAAGAGGTATAATGGGAGCAGCACATATTCTCACCCATCAGGATTCCAGCCATCTCCTCTTTGGTTGCCCTTAACCAAAACCTTCCATGATGCCAGCAAGGTAAACAGGTCACATTGTCACAATAGTATTGAAAGAGGAGCAGTCTGTCACTGTCCCTCATTGATAATGCATGCAGAAGTCATAGGTATCAAATTCCACAGATTCTCCACCCTCTAACAAGAAATTCCTCCTCATTTCCTTTCTTCTTCTTATCGAGTCCGCACACAAGATTAGAAGTTGTTCAGCCAGAGCTGAACACACTTCTCGGCAACTGCATACAATTGTGTCTGTCTTGCACTTCATGCGCTTCTTGTGCATGGTGCTGGGAAGATTGGTGAAAACAGGGCCGCGATGTGAACACTCTTTCCTTGACCCCATCTCCTTTCTAAAGGTACGTCCTTTTAGTCTGAGGCTATGGCGCCTGGTCCAAGACTCTCCCGTGAATGGAAATTATTGTTTGTGAGTAAAATTCATCACCTCTCGCAAATTTGGTCCTTTGATTTGTAGTTTGTGGAGGGAGCCACCCCATGTCAACAAACTTTAAACTTGGATTTAAAGAATAAATAGGACTTTGCATTAGAGCAAAACAAGAAGCGTTTCGAATTAATTTCCATTTATATTTAGTGGGAGGTAGGAGTCCAACAGGAATCTTATAGAAACTTACAAAATTCTTAAGGGGTTGGACAGGCTAGATGCAGGAAGATTGTTCCCGATGTTGGGGAAGTCCAGGACAAGGGGTCACAGCTTAAGGATAAGGGGGAAATCCTTTAAGACCAAGATGAGAAAGACTTTTTTCACACAGAGAGTGGTGAGTCTCTGGAACTCTCTGCCACAGAGGGTAGTTGAGGCCAGTTCATTGGCTATATTTAAGAGTGAGTTGGATGTGGCCCTTGTGGCTAAGGGGATCAGAGGGTATGGAGAGAAGGCAGGTACGGGATACTGAGTTGGATGATCAGCCATGATCATATTGAATGGCGGTGCAGGCTCGAAGGGCTGAATGGCCTACTCCTGCACCTAATTTCTATGTTTCTATGTTTAACAGGGAGAGCATCGGAATAGACAGTTCTATAGATAGTAAAGACAAAATCTGAGACATCAAAGATACAGTTTTGGCAATACTTGTGTTAAGAAATGGACAGAGTCAGGTGATGTAAGTGACATTGTTATATATTACTAGACCAAGTGCGACCCGTTCTCTCAAAGCAATATTCCACCACTCACCCATAGCCCCCAACTGCGAAGGTGCAGCAGAAGGGTTCCCATTGAGATGCCAGGAATTCCCGCGAGTCACGTCAACCCTCCCCAACTGCGCCTCGCCATCCCACTTCCTACCCCTATCCTCCTCCAATCCCCCCATCCCCCAGCACTCCCTCCCCCTCCTCCTCACCCTCCCTCTTCATTCCCCTGTCCTCCTCCCCTCCCCCACTGCCTCCCTTCCTCTCCATTCCCCTACCCTCTCTCCTTAAAGCCTCTCCCCTCCCTACCCCACTCTGCTCCCTCTATCCCCCTTCTCCCCCACTCTCCCTCCTCACCTCCCCCACTTTCCTCTCCCTCTCCCTCCTTATGCTCTCCTCTCCATCAATCCCGTCCACTGGCCTCATTTTCTCCAGCAGGGTGGCGATAAAGTTGTACTTGAGGCAGGGGGCTGTCGGGGGGGGTGGAGGTCGTGCATCCTGGAGCCGGGGGAGGGGGAGGCTTGTGGCAGGGGCTGTGGTAGTGGGATAGGGGGGCAAGCTTCCTGGAGCCGGGAGAGGGTAAGGGCTTGAGGCGGGGCTGCCAGAAGGGGGGTGGGCATCCTGGAGCCGAGGGAGGGGGAGGGCTAGGCCAAGGGTACCTGGTGCTGCCTCTCCCCGCACCCGGTTCCTGCACCGGCTCCAACCCCAGCCCAGGGCCAGAGGAGGGGCAGAAATTAAAATAGAAGGAAACTTACCCGTGGAGCCGTCGGGTCGCCGTTGTGACGGGAAAAAAAGATGGCTGTCTTAAATTGTGCAAAGGCCGCGCTGAGGACCCGTGGGATGTCCTTGGTGACGCATGTCAAGTAAAGACGGAAGTGGGGGCGGGGCAAGTGTAGTGCTGTTTTATTTTTTTAATTTTTAAACTTCGATAATTTAAAAATATACAATCAATCTGAATGAACCTTGTTTAATTTACATCACAGGCCAATGATGAGTAAGGTGGGCCAAAAATTGTAGCACTATCATGTACCGTTTTTGCGCAAATACAAACCGGGCAAACAAACGGACAAACAAACAAGATGAGAGTTTTAGTAATATAGAGATGTTATGAACTGAAGATTTGGAGGCTAAACTAGTGACTTGTTAATGTAATTGCCTTCTGTGTCTAGTAACTGTGAGAAGTAACTGAAGGAGATTAGTGAGATCCCGCAGCATGGCATTAGAGCACAGCATCTTGTCTGAGGGAAAGCTCCAGCCTGTCTCAGTGAGTGGCTGGCCAACCATGCTCAAATCTCCATTATATGCACTTATTTGCCGCAAGTTCTTAAAAACCAGTTCCAGATGATCACAACCCTCTCAGGACCTTCCCCTTGTAAATGCTGAACCCCAACTCTAGAAATGGTTTGACAATTGATTAAACTGCATCCTCACGCTTAGCAGCTGTCAGAACTCCCAAGCACCATGTGATGTTTCTGGCATTCACAAACATTGGAAAAATGTTCAAAGTTATGTAAAAAATAATCATACTATTAAAGTTTCAAGTTATCTTAGTTTTATAGGTCTGTAGATTTTAAATAAGTTAACTGTAAATGCATGTAAATGTATTTATTTTTTAACAATTAAATACTGTTACTTCAAAACACAACATTTTGCTGTAACTTACCCGCCACAGCTGATCCTCTTCACAAAAATGAATGCAGTCGCTCAATTCATGACAGGTTTTAATTTTAATAATTTTTAATTTGATTTAATTTAATTTATTGTCATTGTCTTCAATGAAGAGACAACAAAATTATTTTTCCCTTAGTCATACAAAATAAAAAAAATAAAAAAAAAACACAAAACACAGAACACAGTAGTCCACAACACAAACATCCCCACAGCAGCACCAAAGTCCCCCAATGTGAGGGAAGGAACCAAAGTCCAGTCAACCTCCTCGCCGATATTCCCCAATGTACACCCGTGGTCGGGGCCTCCCGAGCACCCTGTAGTCACCGCTACGGGTGGCCCGATGTTCGGGCCCTCTCGCCAGGAACCTCTCGTCGGCCACCTCTCCGCTGCTCCCAATGTCCACAGGCCGCGCTGGGCGGAGATTCGGGCTGGCGACCCCCGGCAAAGGGCCCCAGGACTCCGCGATGTTAAAGTCAGCGCCACCTGCGTTGGGAGCTCCACACCCACAGCTCCGCGATGTTGGAGCAGTGGCCCAGCACTCCCGAGCTCCAAGTGGCGATCCCAGGAAGGCCTCGCCCGCTCCGCAATGTTTCCAGTGCCTCGCCGCTGCTGCTGAAGCTCTGGTCCGGTCCCGGCAGGAAAGGCCACGCTAATCCAGCTGGTAGGCCGCGAGGGGGGCGAGGACGCGACTCAGATAATAGCCGCATCCTCGCCAGGAAGCGACTGAAGGATGGTTTCCCCCTTACCCTACCTGCTTCCCATCCACATAAAATACCGAAAAAAACCTAAAAAACTAAAAAAAACACACTCTAAAGATAACAAAATAAAAAAAAGACAGACTGTGGGCGGAGGCAGCTAGCAACAGTGCCACCGGATGTCCAGGAAACTGGAAAGGATAGAGTACCTCGATGTCTTGGTTGCAAAGCTGCAGAAAGTTGTTACTCCACGACTCCAGTAATATTGGCAGTAGCAAGGACCACACAGGATGTTCTTTCTGCAATGGTGTAAATGGTCCTCACAAAGTCAAGTTGACCCACCCTGCAAAATTGATCTGCACGACTGACCTAAAGCAATGCTATTTTAACGTAATCTGGCAAAACATGCAAATATGTACAGAAGCTAGCAGGTCCTCTTTCAGGAGGTTGCAAAGGAAACTTTGCTCGATGAGTATTCCTTCAGAGAATGCACCAGAAATACTTTGCAGAGTGCAGCTACCTACCCTCTCTATTGCAGCAAGGGATGAAATATTATTTAGTTTCACACAGTTACAGCAACAGCCATATGAATGCTTTATAAAATACATTGAGAAATAACTGCTGCCACTGTAAAAGTGATTGATCTTTGGACAGTGAATAAATTAAAATTAAACTGAATAAATTTGCACTTGATATATAAGTGGAGGGCATTGTACCTGTGTACTTTTCACCTGACTGGACTAGCTCCTTGGATAATATATTATACTATCCAATCATTCTTATGGTTCACCTTGAAAATGCAAGAGATTAATGAAACTAATTATAGTGCTTTCCAATAAGTTGGAATGACCAATCAATGCAACTGAATTTCATTTTTAATTATCTGTAACACAGTCAAAAATGGTCAATTTATTTTACCAAAATAGATACTTGTACTTGCTTGAGCTACAATGATAAAACAGCAAGGATACAGTGTAGCTTTTACCAGTTTAGCAAACTTTTTATAATACACCATAAATGTACATTAATAAGTGTGCTGAACCGCACATACTTAACTTAAACGGGGGTACAGGTAATACCGTATATACAGTATTCACTTGCTAATTCACCTGATTTTCATGACAAATTATAATTGAATATTAAGATTTCTGAATAACAAATGATTACGTACAAGGAGTGAATCCACATTTGTGGAAAACCTGGTACATAACTATCCATATCGGTATTCAGGGTAACACTAGTGAGCTAAGATAACCTCCATTTTCTTCCATGCATATGGATTTAATGAACATTTCTGTCATAAATTCAAAGTTATTTATTTAAATGTCACCTTCGTGCACCATGGACTGCTCTCCAAACATCACCATTCTCTTTGCCCACTGAAATTATGTCCTAATCCACAATCCCTGGAACTCCTAAATTCCCATCTCGCCTCACATTTTGTCCAAGCGTATTTAACCCACCCCTGCTCTGTTGGACCCCCGACACTAAGAGAGCTTATCAGCTGGTTTCCCTTCAAGATCCTTGTTAGCTGATGTTCTGTGGTGCCCATCGCAATTTCAATACCAACATCGTCATTACCCTTCTCACAAAATAATCTCTGGCCCTGCTGTCTTTGCAGGCAGTCATCTTCCTCTGCAGCTTTCTTTTTTTAAATGCCTGAAAATAATGTTGTCTTCTAAATCTTTGTCTATTTTCCACACAATATCACAAAAATAGCATTCAATTTGACCATTGCCATGGCACATAAATCCTCCTCATCATTCTCAATCTCACTGAAATCTTTTCCACAATGGACCACGCATCCTCATCCTATGTCCCTCCTATTTTGTTCTGCACTATGCTGCTCTATTTTTATTATCTTTCACTTTGATGCAACCACAAAGAAAACTCATCAACGCCTCCAGAAGATCAAGGAAATTCAATATGTCAACGAATTCTCATTTGAACTTCCACAGGAGTGGAGAGCATATTGACTGTTTACATCACCTCCTGGTTCAGCAACTCAAATGCCCAGGAATGTAGGAGACTACGGAGACTGGTAGATGTTGCCCTGTCCATGATAGGTATTGATATGAAGTCTGAAGAAGGGTCTCGACCCGAAACATCACCCATTCCTTCTATCCAGAGATGCTGTCCGTCCCGCTGAGTTACTCCAACATTTTGTCTCTATATTCGTTGTAAAGCAGCATCTCCCGTTCCTTCCTACACATAGGTATTGATCTGCCCCATCATCAAAGGAATCTATCGGAGTGCAGCCTCTGAAAGGCAGCCAGTATCATCAGTGACACAACGGCACCCTGGCTCGGCTCTCATTTTGCTGCTACCATCAGGAAGAGGGTACAGAGCGGCTCCTTCTCAGCAGATTTGATCTTTTACAGATGGTGTCTTTGGTTGCACTACAGACTTCTGTTTTTGCACTGTCATAGTTCCCTAATATTACTCTTATTCATTTATTGTATTTATGATGATGAGGATCAATGAGATGCATGCCAGGAGAAGGTCTTGTTCATGTGGCAGTGGCATGAGACTTGCCATTCTTATCATAATACGACTGTGTCATGAGTGACCATAGTAGTGTCCTCTTGGTTTAACAATCACTGTGGCATGGAACAATGCTAAATTCAAATCATAACCTCATAAGATCTGATCTGGTCATCTGTGCACCTGCAAAGTGAAGATCCTCACTGAAAATGCATTTCATGCTGAGATCTGAATTCTTCAGGCAAGGGCCTTTTCATCAGAAATATGCAATAAGCCACGGAGCTGGAATTCATTCATTCATGGAGTTATATTCAATCCAGGTGGACCTCCACAGTAGGGGTGTGAGGGGATTTTATGTATTATCTGGACTTTACCGGCTGATTATTAGTGAACTATGTTGGAACTTGGATTGCCAGTGTGGAAAGAGTCACTTGGTTTGCTATGGGGGAATTTATTTAGCAAGGCCCTTATAATAATCAACTCCTTGTAACAGAATCTCTTATTTCGTGACCAATGCTGGTCTTGGCTAGAAGATGAGGTTTTGGATGCCGAGCAGAGACATTTTCTTCCTCAGTTCCTTCCCAGGCTCCAGGTATTCTACTTCTCTTTGGCATCAGTCACTGCTATTAATTGGCAAGGCTGCTGCTGTAGGAGTGCAATGAGTGTGCGTAGTTAGGGTAGTGAAAGACAGCCCTTGTCCCGAATTTCCCTGTATGCAGGTCTGGCAAGTGAAAAGATCCAGGTATATTTGTCTCTCAGGATGAAGGAGTTCCCTGCCCTTTCTGAAAATATGGTATTCGCAGTTAGAAAATTCTCAATGAAATCCAAAGTAGGCATGAGAGAGCTTTGGTGTTTGTGAAATGGTTTGGGAACCCTTAAGGGCTTACATGCGATGCTGGCAATGATGGGATATCTCAGGCTGAGTTGCAACCTATTCCTCATTGGAACCAAAGCAGATGGTATGACTTATTTGCCTGCTGAACCCTATGCCTTGGTTCACAGTCTGGTGACTGTGAGACCTGGCAGAGATCTACTGCAACCACCTGGAAAGATAGTGAGGAAGGTGAGAGTCACCATAACCTAGATCTTTACAGATAGCAGTCCCTGTACAAAACTATGTTTTCTTCAACTACTTATTTGCCATTCAAGTTCATACACTTGGGAATGTCTTAGACCGCCTGCAAACAATGTACCGCTGGAGTAGGCCTGACTTGGTGAGGTGTGGACAATACTGGTTTGATAGGAGAAGAAGGGAATGGTATTGATTGCACTAAACACTCTTGCTATTAAGATACCTTTTCCACAAGCTGTGACTCCCTTATGTGCTGGCTTTCCAAGGTCTGAAAATCCCAGTTTTCCATTGTGAAATCCCCAGGACAGGATAAATCTAATGGTATCAGCTTTATTCTGATGAAGGATTGATGGCTGCAGCCTTCTTACCTGTTGGGAAGTCAGGGCTTTGTCTACGCGTGTTTTTGTAGAATAGATACCAGTATTTATTTTCTGTTGCAAGTAATTGTCAGCAATCATTGTTAGGCAACAGAAGAGTAAAGGAATTGGAATTGCCCTGACTGGTTGGGCTGAATTTGTTTTCAGAAAAGATGTATGAATGCTCTTGAAGTATTCATAAATATATCTGTAGAAAATGGTAGGAACACTTGATGCAGATAGGTAAAGCAGATTATTAATGGGGTTACAGAATTATTTGAATGACCAGAGGACAGAATCAGTCCTTTATATGCAGAAACTGTCATTGTTAAAAAAAGTTTAAAGCGGCTTCCAAGATAATTTTTGTTGGCGATACATCAGCTTTTTCTACATTCTCTTCTTTGTTCCCCTGCTGCTTGCTGCAGGGTGCAGAGGATATAATAACCTGAGTGCTTTGCAAAAGACAGCAAAGCAGAACCTGATTCAATGGAACTGCAGAATCTGTTTCAATATACCACCCGTGTATGAAGTGAGTCCACATGGGACATTGAGATTGTATTTCCTGGCTGACACAGTTTGGGCATTCTTCATAGCTGTCAGTAGCCGGTGATTCAGGAAGTAACTTTGGTTCTCTGGCAGCCAGCTGGCCCTATCCCCACTCTTTATCAAGGTGCTGACACAGTAGGTGCCACAGATTGGAGGTATCATGCAGGCGCACAAGCCAGCTGCATCTATTTCCTTCCATCGTTCAATAATGCCTGTATACTGATGGAACGTGACATGGGGATTTTGTTAGATTTTAATGACTGCATTAGCCTTCATTGCTGTGTTGATTTAGCGTAAACACCACAATTCACATTTTGAAAGGATTCAGTCACAAAACTGTTTGAATTCTATGGTGACTTTCAGAACAAGGGGCCGTGCTCTGGTAATTCAGGTCCCAGTACAATGTAAAATGTGGCAATGCATCCTTTAGAGATGGGGAAAGTAGATCTCTTTAGAAACTGAGCCTGAAGACCTGCCTTTTGGACTGATGCAGAGTAAGCAGCAACTCACCAAGATGCAGGCACTATTGTTGTTTATCACTTTATATTTTCACCCTCTGAATACATGGTAACAAAGGCAGACTGATCTGAATTACCACACCCTATGAGATACTCATCATATCATATAACTATGAAAAGTCTAATCTTGGATGTTTACTTGTGGGTTTACTTGCTTGCTTGAACTTTTTCTTTGATTCACATCTCCTCGAAAACCCAATGAGGTAACGGTGACATTTCGAGAAATTTACGAGAGAACCAGAGTGATGCAGACGAGCACCCGACTGATGACGTCAAAAAGAGCGACACACAGTACGCTCGCGCTTCGACTCGGGTTTCCCGAGAGATGCCAAGAGCTTTGTACTAGTCGGGCCCTGTACGAGAGCTCTCTCCCTCTCTCCCCAGCCTTTCTCCGCTTTTCAAAGCCCGCTCACTCACCCGGCTCCCCTCCTCATTCCCCCCTACTCTTATCCCCCCTCCACCTCCCCCATCTCCGTCCTTCCCTCCCCCTCTTTCCCCCCACCTCTCTCTCTCTCCCTCCCTCCCCCTCTACCTCCCCCTCCTCTCTCTCTCCCCCTCCCCCCCTCTACCCCCTTTACCCCCCTTCCCCCTCCTCCACCACCCTCCCCCCACTCCCCTCCATCCCCTCCCTTTACCCCCTCTCCCACAATCCACCCCTTCCTCTCTACCCCTCCTCTCTCCCCCTCCCCTCCCACCTCTATGCCCTTCTCTCTCCCCCCTCCCCCTCTTTCCCCCTCCTCTCTTCCCCCTTACCCCCCTCTCTTCCCCTCCTCTCTCTCCCCCCCACTCCCCTCCCCTCTCCCCCCACTTCCCCTCCCCCTCCATTCCCCCCTGCCCCTCCCCCTCTGCCCCCCTCTCCCCCACCCATCCCCTCCCCATCCCTTCCCCTCCATTCCCCCTTCTTACCACTGCCCCCTGCTCAACCACTCCTCCCCTCCTCTTTCTCCCCCTCCCCCTCTCTCTCCCCTCTTTCCCACCATCTCTCCCCCTCCATCCCCCCACTCTGCCCCTTCCACCATCTCCCTCCCCCTCCCCCCCTCGACCTCCACCCCCCCTCTTTTTGCCGCCGTCTCACCACCCACCCTTCTCCCCTCCCCCCCTCCTCTCTCCCCCCTTTCCCCTCCACCCCTCTAAAAAGTATTTAAAAACATATAGCTCAAAGAAATTTACTTACCACATTATTTGTACACTATTTGTACTTCATTCTTCTCTCTTTGTTTCTTAAGATACTCTTAAGATAATGACAATCCATGTTTGAAAAACCCACCAAGAAACTTGCACTGCGCATGTTTTGCAGTATGATGCGCAGCACGTGCACGCAGCACATGCACGCAGTCCACGGAGCAAAGACAGAATTTCAGCTGCCTTTATAGACCGTTGTCATTGAAGGCTTGAAACAGCGTCAACGGCACGTGAGTTGCACATACTTTTGTGTGTTACATGTTACTGTGGATGAAAGGCATGCGAGAATTATGCTTACCTAAGAGATCGATCTCTTAGGTAGGCATAATTCTCCCGTGCCTTTACTATTTGTATTTAATAATTACCATTTTATAATTTTAGTCAGGGTAGGCACAGCCTACCTTGCCCAGCCTGACAGCACGTGCCTGTTAAGCATGATAGCTCACAGAGAGCATTTTTGGTCTAAGTCAGCCATCAGACCTTCTGCTGAAGGTTACCAAGTCTCGTGCAACAACCAAGCAAACCAACTTGGAAATATATTGATGTTCCCTGAACATTAGCTTGCATCTGCCTCCAATCACATTTCATTTCCTCCACTTATCCCTACGTCTTTCTGCATCCACCCTTGAAAAATATGCTCTCAGTCACTTGGTAGCAGGAATAAAAAATAAACATTTTTTCTCATACATTGTAAATTATAACCGATTGAAACCCAACTATATCCCTTTGGTTCTCTGACATTAGAATTTACAGCTCACTAGCATCAAGTTAACTGTACACCTCTAGTATCCATGAATACAAAAGTATATGATATTATCATTCAAAATAGTTTGCTATATTTCATTCACCAGTGATATATACAGTGATTTTTTTAAATTCAATGTTTTGAACAATTGTTATTTCATACTGCTGAAAAGTAAATCTCCAAAGGATCTAGGAGCTTTGATTTAATTTATCTCAAATGTTTTGCCATTTCATTTTATTCTCTCTTGACGGATGTTGTTTGTTTGATATTTGACCCAGGAGAGGAGTCATTTATTTTCGCTCTTATACCAGTTTCCCTGTTTTCAGAGGTTACAGTCGAACTGTCATTTTATTTCACTTCGAGTTCCAGGTCATCTTCTTCACTTATTGCTTCTGCAGAGTCATCGGGACTGTACACTGAGCTTCGCTTTATCCCAAACAGAGAGCTTGTCTGCTGTCTTCTTAACCTATGTAAAAAGGATCAAAATCACACCATATTTCAGTTTAATCTTCCAAGCAGTAGCTTTATTTGCTCAGCCAAGTAAAAACATATTGCCAAGGTACAACAAAACCCACATTGGTGAACTTTATGTTTGTCTGATACAGAATGTACTCTTTGTCCCCATGGAGACATACTTACTTACTTAAACCCAGAGAGCCTTAGCTGAAGTTAGCAGTGCCGAGGATGATCCCTGAAGTGCATGCTGTTGGAATTTAATTAGCTAAATCCACATAGCTAGCAATACATAATATTTTATGGCATCAAATAGACCGCACAAAATTCAAATTAGAAAACACTGTAATATTGGTGAGCTAACTGGTATAGTGGAATATTACGTTATTAAAAGACAATCCTCTCGACACCAGGACATTGGTGTATAAGTTCCAGAGATCAGTGCTCTAGATCCCACCGCCTTCAGCTGTTTAAACAATTACCTTCTTTCCATGATAAGGTTAGTATTGAGGGTGCTTACAGATTGTCCAGTTCCACTTGCAAATTGTAACAATGGCATTCCATGACATTGCCATTGCTTAGTCCACCACGTTTAATGTACTGACCAGAAACTTAATTGGAACACCCACATATATAATGTGACCAACATTACACCCGGAAAATAAGAGAATTGAAAAGATTCAACATGGATTTATGCTAAAGTCACTTGAGGATGTGATTAGCAGATTACATATGGGATAACTAGTGGATGTCGGCATTTGGATTTTTTAAAGGCTTTCATAAAGTGCTACGCAGTAGGCTGAAGCACATGGAACTGAGAATAATACGTTGACATGGATAGAGACAGTGATTGCAGCTTCTACTGAAGTGTGGATGGCAAACAGAAGATGTTAAAACAATGTTCAGAGCATGCTCTGAACATTGTTTTAACATCTTCTGTTAAGTATTTGTTTAATTTCTCTGTCATTTTCTTTTTCCTCATCGCGAGTTCCCTCCGCCACGGGTACCATGTAACCCCGTGCTACCTGCTCCATGGTCGGATAGTCGGCGACTAAACCGTCTCTCCCACCTGGTTTGCCAGGTGAGGAGGGGGCTGTGGACTCGCAGCAGGACCAAAAACAAGACCTGTCAAAGGGTGGATGAGCTCCTAGCGAGCCAACGGCCATCCACACTTCAGTAGAAGTTGCAATCACTGTGGTACATAGCATTGTAAGGCACCGTGCCCTTTGATGTTTTCAACGATGATGATGATCATTATAGATAAGCACATCTCTTTCTGAAAGGAACTCACAATTGCTCTGGCTGGTCCTTTTACTTTATATATTTGTAGAAGGTCTTACAAATTTGTTTTTCATGCTAGTTTACTCACATATTCTAACTTTATTTTTTAAATCAATTTCTTGATCCTATTTTGTTGAATTCTAACGCATTCCCAACCCTCATGCTATTTCTGGCAACTATATTAGTCTTTTCCTTTAATTTAATACCATCTTTACTTTCCTTTCAAACTAAACTCCCATCAGTATGCACTCACAAGAATCAGCCTTAAAAAGCTGTTAATGATTTAACTGATTCCAATTCATCACTGGACAATAAACGTTAGGGCACAGCAATTTAAAGAAATGTCTTACTATAATTGAAATAAACTCACTTTAGGAAGGCAGAGATGGAACTCACTATGCAAATGGCATTGCCAAGCAGGACTGTATGACCCATCCCCTTCATATTATTCCAAATGACAAACCTAAATTGCTGCCTTTGCTTTCCTTGCCACAGGCAGAGCAATCAAAGACACCGATTAAGTGTTTACACCATGTTTAACTTTACACGCCCTTTTAGTTTAGTTTAGCTTGGAGGTACAGCGATATTTTTGTTTAAGAAACAGGCCCTTCGGCCCCTTCGGACCCTTTGCCGACCAGCGATCCCTGCATATTAACACTATCCTACACACACTAAGGACCTTTTTAATATTTACCAAGCCAATTTTCCTACATACCTGTATGTCTTTGGAGTTTGGGAGGAAACCAAAGATCTCGGAGAAAACCCACGCGGTCACGGGGAGAACGTACAAACTCCGTAAAGACAGCACCCGTAGTCAGGATCAAACCCGTGTCTCTGGCGCCACAAGCAATGTAGGGCAGCAACTCAACCACTGTGCCACCGTGCTGCCCTTTGTTAAGATTTCCCTAAAATCCTGAAAGTACCAATGCCAATAATCAATCATCCAACAATTCAGAAATCCTGAAGCTTTGGCATCTCGCTGAAAAATCAGCTAGTTTGGCATCACAGAGATCCTGACAACAGCAGATTAATGGGAGTTTATCCATTAGCTGGTACATCCAGCTATGTAATTCAGTGACCATGCTCCATCCTGAGCAGATTCACTTTATATGTGCCCTTTTAGAACAGACTATTTTTCGTTCATCCCAATCATTTTCAGACTTGGCAATGACAGCTGAAATAATTGCCATGCATACTTCCTTTTGTATGGCATAGGTTAGCCTTTTGTCTTAGACTTATGGGCCTGTCCCACTTAGGTGATTTTTTTGGGTGACTACAGACTGCCACAAAATTTTCAAAATGTAAAAAGATTTTCGGCGACAGTGGCGCCAATTTTTGCTGTTGTAGGCTGGTTGTCGGTGATGTTGTAGGTTTTCACCAGGTGT
Organism: Okamejei kenojei; assembly: GCA_035221665.1. Taxonomy (NCBI): domain Eukaryota; kingdom Metazoa; phylum Chordata; class Chondrichthyes; order Rajiformes; family Rajidae; genus Okamejei; species Okamejei kenojei. The sequence goes on along the minus strand of CM069134.1, from coordinate 102,688,610 downwards.
CGTAGGTGAATTCCAATATAATTAGACCCTGGCAGTCGCCTAAAGAGTCGCCTAAGTGGCACAGGCCAATAAGAACTAGCCTTATTGTGATTTGGAATGACTTTGACACATAATCATGCATAAATTGCAGCATGATTCATGTTAACTGGATGAGAACTTCCTCAATAATTGGCGAAGGTGACATGTTCAGAATAGACTTGTCACGATATATTTATGTGAGAATTTTCAAACTGAATTTACTACAGCACCACCCAAGTGCCTGAGCCCTGGCTATAATTGGACACTAAAAGCAGCGCCCAGTAGGAGATCATTGTTTCTCCAAAATCCCTAACATTTACTCCTCACATTATCACCACCCAGGTTTGTCAAGGCTACTTCAATGTGAATCAAGAGATAGCATTATGATTTGTGATTTATAGTTAGGTGGAAAAAGGCAAAGGAATAAAAGTTGGGGGGTGCACATATAAAAAGGATGCAGGTGCCACCCAGAAATTAAACAACAATAGTAAAAACATTATTGTGGTAGGTATCAATATCTCTATATTGATGATCTGTCCAAGCAATTGAAAGCCTGTAATAGTGGGTGCATGATCGGTAATGCTCTAGTGAACCATATTAGGTATGCAGATGACCTTGTGGTCTTTAGTCCATCCAGCTCTGGTCTCCAGCAGCTCCTTACTATATGTTCTGTGTGTGGTGTGGAACATATTAAATATCATGCTGGTAAGAATGCTGTTATGATCCGTAGAACCAAAGAGAATAAATGTCTAAAATGTCCTGATTTTAAATTGTCTGATAATGAACTTAGTGTCTGTAATAAGGTAAAATATCTTGGACATTTTATTACAGAACAAATGACAGATGGTGAGGACATTTATAGGCAACACAGTATGAGGTATGCACAAACAAACATTCTCTTACACAAGTTTAGTGCGTGTACAGATGGAATGAAGTTGTCTCTGTTCAGAGCATATTGTACACCACTCTATACTGACTGCATGCCTATGGTCGAACTACAGAAAAGCAAGCTTACAGAGACTTAAAGTGGCTTATAATTATGTCATGAGAATATTACTTAAGAGACCCAGATAGTGTAGTGCAAGTGAAATGTTTGTGGCTGCAGGAGTCAATACTTTACAAGCTGTCTTAAGAAATCTATATACTTAGAAAATTCTTATCTTGTCCTCTTCCGGTTTGCATTGTTTTAAAATTTGTGCAAAAATGGTACCCGATAGCGCTATGATTTTTTGCCACCTTAGTCGCCATTCTCCTGTGCTGCAAATGCATCAGGTTTTATTCCGATCGGTAAAATATTACAAAAGTTATTCGTCTGTCATTTGCCGGGTCGGCGACGCCCCTTCCGGCACCCACTGTCAATCACCGGCGGCGAGAATAAAGGTGAAGGAGTGAGTGAGCAGAGTGTGTGGGCGGGATCAGGGGCAGGGGCTGTGTTCGCGAGGGCTGTGTTCGCAGGGGCTGTGTTCGTGGGGGTGGGGGCTCTGTATGCTGGGGCTGTGTTTTCGGGCAGCGGCGGCTGTGTTCGCAGGCGGCCGTGGCTGTGGCCACCACGACGAGCTGGGAGCCGAGCCGCTGCCCAAAAACACAGCCCCGGCATACACAGCTCCCACCCCCACGAACACAGCCCATGCGAACACAGCCCGCGCGAACACAGCCCCTGCCCCCGACCCCGCCCACACTCTTTAGCACTACACGCTACCAATCCCAGCTGTGGAGACATTGGTTGTAGTTGACTTGTTGTAGGACTGATTTTAAAAAAAATTCTGGATCTTAAACCATGTATCGTGCTTTTGTATGTAATTTATTGCGCTTTTATAAGTAACTAGACTAAGTGGGACCCGTTGGGACCCATTCTCACATGGCAGGCCTGGTCCCCCAACGCAATATTCCACCTCTGCACCAATTCCAATATTCCACCACTCACGCATAGCTGCCTACTGTGCAGGTGTGGCTTATGGGTTCCTGTTGTGACGCCCCTATTCTCTGACTCACGGAATCTGGGCTCACAGTTCACTCACTCATGGCTCCTGGACTCACAGTGCACTCACTCACTGCTCCTGGACTCACAGTTCACTCACACACAGCTCCTGGACTCACAGTTCACTCACTCACGGCTCCTGGACTCACAGTTCACTCACTCACGGCTGCTGGACTTACAGTTCACACACTCACGGCTCCTGGACTCACAGTTCACTCACTCACGGCTCCTGGACTCACAGTTCACTCACTCACGGCTCCTGGACTCACAGTTCCCACACTCACTCACAGTTCCTGGACTCACAGTTCATTCTTCCGGGCTCTCCACGGCTTCCGGGCTTCCGGACTGACTGACTCACGCCCAACTTCTGGACTCATGTCGGCCTCCGGGGCTTTACTCTCCTTGCCCCAGTGATTGACAGCGGGTGCCGGGAGGGGCGTTATCTTCATGGTGATTGACAGGCGAGAAGACCAATCTGCTGATCTCACGATTTTCAAACCTTCATTACTTTTGTAATATTCCACCAAAACTTGGTGCTCTTGGGGCAGAGGAAAACGGTGAGTAAGGTGGCGAAAAAATCCTAGCCATATACGGTACCATTTTTGTGCAAATTTAAAAACAACGCAAACCGGAAGAGGACAAGATGAAAAATTTAGAGACAGACAGACAGACAGATAGACAGACAGACAGACAGACAGACAGACAGATTCCCTGTGCTTTTGTATGTAATTTATTGTGCTTTTGTATGCAATTTATTCTATGTAAAGTCTTGTCTTTTATCTGGACCTTGAGTCTGTAGTAAAAAGTAAGTAACAACATAATTAGATGAGCCTCGAGCAAAAATCAAACTGCTAGAGGAACTCAACGAGTCAGGCAGCCATTGTGGAGGTGAAAGGACAGACAATGTTTCTGGTGTGGATGCTGCTTTGGAGTACACTGATTAGAGAGGAGATAGTTGATAGGAAGGGGAAAAGGTGAGGGGATGGAATGGGGAAGAATGTGATAGGTAGATCTTGGTAAGGAGGGGTGAATGGGGGATGCCAGGTAGTGGAGAGAAAGGTGGAGATAATAATTAAGACTGGAGGTGATGGAGAAATCAATGGTGTAATCTAATTAGAAATTAAGTTGATGAATGAAATGTAGAAACGGCGAGGGTTGGTCAGTTAGGATAGTAAAAATTGCAAAGTTCCCTAAACCCAACCTGCCTACTTCCAGAAAAAGACCTGGGGAAAGATTGTCACGATTTGCTGCCACAAGCCAATTTGTCAACCACGCTGGCATGTGTTTTGCTAATATTTTTTTTACCGCAGGAAACTCACGAGTCAAGAAGGTCAAAGTCCTATGTCCCGAAACGGAGCACCTGACACCCCTTTATCTCCCTTTTGCCTTTGACACTTACTCCCCTCATCTACAAATCAGCCCATCCTCACCTGTATCCACCTATGATGTGCCAGGCTTTACTCCCACTGCCTCTCATTTCAGCTTCCTCTTCTCCAGTCCAGCATTCAGAAGAAGGATCCCGATCCAAAACGTTATAATCCATTGCCAGACTGAGGTCACTTGCAAATTGAACGAACAGCACCTCATATTTTTCTATACTACCTTATAATCCAGCAGTATGAACGTTGAATTCTCCAATTTTCGGTAAGTTCTAAAAGAAACTCCCTCCTCCTCCCCCTCCTCCTCCCTTTCCTCCTCCCTTTTCTCTTCCCCCTCCCCCCCCTTCTTCCACTAAAAGCCCATTCACCAATTCCATGATTTGCAATAATGTGAGGCTCACACCATCTGTAGACAATTTTCCCATCAGGGAACGTCCTTCCCTGAGGTAATCTTTTGCCGGCCCTGATGGTCCTGTTTTTCTTCTTGCTTTTAATCCCCCCCTCCACTACAATCAGTCTGAAGAAGGGTCTCGACCTGAAACGTCACCTGTCCGTGTGCTCCAGAGATGCTGCCTGACCTGCTGAGTCACACCAGCATTTTGGTATAAACCAGCATCCGGGTTCCTTTTTATAACATTTTCCCATAACATTATCTGCCCAATCCCTCCACAGAAGCTGCCTGATCCATTGTGTTCCTCTGGCATTTTGTTTTTTGCTCAAGATTCCAGCTTCTGCAGTTCTTATGTCTCCTGCATAGTCTTGAATTATAGCAAAAATAAATAATGGTCTATATTAAACAGTTTTAAATACAGTGCCCCGTCTGCTACTGCACTGGAAGTTCATAATAGGGTGCATTTAATATAATATTACCAAGGACCTCAACTTAAACAATTGCTATTTTCGTTCCATGTTATTGTAATAATGGGTCATGCCAACAAAGATGGAAAGAGTTTCAAAAATATTTATTTCACAGCATAAAATGGCAAATGAAATGGCCGTAAAACAAATAAATCAATGCTCCAAGCATAGAAATACATCTATGTACATGCATGTACTGATACACTAAAATTCAAATTCATTGCATTGTTTAAATGTATTTCCTGTATTATATTTACTTTGGTATAATCTAGTAACGTGATCTGCACATTTTAATCTGGAACGTTTATCATTAAAAAGGTCACTATGCCTCAACTCATAAATCCATTAAAGGACAAAATGAAAAATTAAGATGTTGACATTACTTGAAATTAAAATATTGGAGCTAGACACTCGGCATACAGAGAAAGGTTAAACATAGAGTAATCCAACTGCTGGAATGAAATAGACTATTGTTAATCTTCCCCCACACCCACTACCCCACCCCCAATACACCTTCAAACTTGTACCTTAAAGTACTTAAGAGTATGCAATTTATTATATTTCATTGTATATAAAAAATCACAGAATATATTCATCCGTTACCCATAGTTAGGATCGAACCCGGGTCTCTGGCACTGTCAGGCAGCAACTCTACTGCTGTGCCACTGTGCCGGTGTATATGATCCTTCCACATCACTGTTCTATTACACTGGGGTCCATGGCAGTTGTGTGTTCCACCACTGGATTCCATGGGGAACCCAGAAGCAGAATGAATACACAGATTCAGGTTTCCAGATTGGTCAGCAAGTTCTGAACATCCACCATTAATGGCACTCGCCTCGACATCTAGAACTTAATTCCATTTTGCACAGCTGGATACCACCAGTTCCAAAGTTCAGAGCTGCTGGCAATTGTTAGATCTGGCATAATGCAGAGTTAAATCTCTCAAGAGTGCCTGAAGAAAACATTGTTCACACGTGATGAACTTCAGAACTGTGCTGACACATTCAAAATTTAGGTAAAGAAAGGGAACGGATGCTGCAACCCGAATGTTATTGTATTATTGATTTACAGATGGCACAGAGAACTTCATGATACCATCAGAAACCACAATATCTGGGCATACGGTGCAAGAAGGCATTGATGGACACACCTGCTCCATGGAAGAGATAGGGCCGCACTAAGCTAAGATTCTATTTAGTTTAGGCTTAGGTTTATTACTGTCACATGTACAGTGAAAAGCTTTGTTGTGCATGCTATCCAATCAGATCGAATAATACTGTGCATAAAACCAATCATGTCAAACATCAGTATAATAGGTAGAGCAACTGTGAAGGTACAGAATGCAGAATATAATTCTCAGTGTTGGAGCACATCAGTTCAATACATACAAGTCCAATGTCTGTAATGGAATAGAGGTGAATAGCACAAATATTCTTGCTATTGGAGGGACCATCAGATGCCTGACAACTGAGGGAAAAAAGTTGTTGCAGGGTCTGGTGGCGCACACTTTCAAGCTTCTGTACCATATGCCTGACAGGATGGGGTATCTTTGATTACGTTGCCTGCATATCTGAGGCACCCTGAGATGTAGATGGAGTCAAAGGTGGGGAGTCTGATCTGTGCAATGTACTAGGCCTCATCTACAACTCTCTGCAATATCTTGTGGCCTTGGGCAGAACTATTCCCAAACCACCCGCCAGTATGCTTTCAACAGTGCGTCTGTAGAAGTTTGTAAAAGTCATTGGAGACATGCTGAGTTTCTTCAGTCTCCTGAAGGAGCAGAGGCATTGGTTTACCTTCCTGTTTGTTGCATCAATGTGGTACTATAAGTGAAATATTATTTACTCACTATTCAGTAGGTTAGCACAGTGAAAACTAATGAAAACCATCAGAGTAAAGATTAAAACAATGTTGGGCTCTACTCTACTCTGCCAATTGCACCTTGATTCCGGTCATTAAACAGCTAGGTAAAAAGGTAAGGTACATGATTGGATCGTGAGATTAACTTCAATAGTTTTTGTATGTGCATGACAATGTATAGTTTCTTTTATAGGGGTATGGAGAGAAGGCAGGTACGGGATACTGAGTTGGATGATCAGCCATGATCATATTGAATGGCGGTGCAGGCTCGAAGGGCCGAATGGCCTACTCCTGCACCTATTTTTCTATGTTTCTACGTTTCTATGTTTTATCAAAAAGGGATTTAAACATTAAAGGCAGTGTATAATTTTGGCAGAATGTACTTAAAGTAATGTTATCAACATATTGCAAATTATTTCACTGGCATTAAATACATTTACATTTAGTTCCACATGAAATTATTCAGATTGAAGCGAAGCGGCAGACCTCTAGATTTCACTTGTTAATAATTGTTCAACCATTGGTCACATAAAAATGCAACAAGGAGTGAACAATCTAATTTTTATTATCTATCGTCGTCATGAAGCATATTAAGTAACTAATAATAGTTTATGTCATGAAGAATCCCAAAATGAGGCTTCAAAATGGTGAGTTTATGCTTAATAATAAAAAACAAAAAATGCTGAAAACACTCAGCAGGTCAGGCAGCATCCATAGAGAGAGAGAAATAGAATTAACATTTCAGACCATTTGTCAAAACTAGTAAAAGAGAGAAAAAAAAATTGTAGAGTTTATTGTTTATAGTTGTGTTTATTGTCGTATGCACACGTACGGTGATGTGCAGATACAATGAAAAATCTTGCTTGCAGCAGCATCACAGACACATATACTCAGACAACACACAAAAACAAATTATCCACACATTATATGTAAAATTTCTTAGAGAATGAAGACTGAAAAGAACAAACCACTAATACAAAAACACTATTGGAAAATAAAACAAGTCCATGGCGATACAAGGAGAGGACCATAATCTTCAGCTGTTGAAATATGTTTATGTTGTGCAGATTCATTCAAGAACCTGATAACTGTTCCTGGATCAAGCATCTGTACCTCCTTCCTGATGGTAGCAGAGTGAAGAGGGCATGGTCTAGATGATGGAGACCCTTGATGATAAATGTCTCATTTTTGAGGCAGTGCCTCATGTAGATGATTTCAATTGTGGGAAGAGCTGTGCCTGTGGTGGACTTTCTACAACTTCTTCCATTCCTGTACATTGGAATAGCCATACCATCCCATGATACAACCAGTCGGGATTCTTTCTACAGTACATCTCTAAAACCTGGTATTTGGAGCCATCCCAAATCCCTTTAAATTTCTAAGAAATTGGAGGCATGGGCATGCATTCTTATGATTACATCAATGTGTTAGGTCCAGGACAGGTCATCTGGTGATGCCCAAGAATTTGAAGCTCCAAACTCTTTCTACTACTGGCCCATCAATGAAAACTAGAGCGTGGACTTTGGCTTCCCGTTCTGAAGTCAATGATGAGTTCCCTGGTCTTGTTGTTGCTGTGTGGGAGATTGTTGTTGCTGCATCGCTCAACCAGGTGATCTATCTATCTCCTGTGTGTTGAATAAATCACCACCAATGATTCGACCAACCACAGCAGTCATCAACAAATATATAGATGGCATTGAAACTGTCCGAAGAGATGAGCAGGACAAAGAGAACATCTCTGAGAGGTTGAAACCAAATGTGTTGATGGTTTGAAGCACATTGTATTTTATGTCTGTGTTTTTGATTTCCCTTTATATTTAATGTTTATCACTCCCATCAGTGAAATTAAGCATGGTTAAATTTATTTATTTTAAAGGATAATTGAGGACAATGCATCTCACAGCTTCTTCCTGCCTGTCTAGAATGCCTAATCCGTTGCTGCGGAATATGTTCTTCTAAAGTATCCTGGTTAAATTATGGACTAGTATGAAAAAGCAGAAGGAAATTAAAACTGGCATTCTGCTTAATTATGCCGATATATGATAACCATTCATTTTTAAAATACACTTTGATTACATTTTACCTATGGCTTCGAAGCCTTAAACATGCAAGAAACCTGAATCTCAGTAAGTATTTGGACAGAGTAAAATATGCAAGATCTGAATCAAATCAGATTGTAGGGATTTTTTCAAAGGCAAACAACAATTACAGCCTCTGTTTTAAAGTTTTGACTTGATCCCTATGTTTGGGATTTCTATCACTGTTCATGGATGAGCCTTTAGTGCAGTGGTGGACCTATTGCTTCAGCATTGGAAGGTTCAAGCCTTGCTGGTGAATGCATTGCAGCAGGAGGGAGAGGGAGAGGGAGAGGGAGAGGGGGGAGGGGAGGGGGGAGAGTGAGGTGGGAGGGGGGGGGAAGAGAGATAGGAGTGAGAGGGAAGAAAGAAGGAAGAGAGAAAGGGGGTGAAGAGGGAGGAGAGGGTAGGAGAGAATGGAAGAGAGGGGAAAAAGAGAGAGGGGGAAGAGGGAAGGGGAAAGAGAAAAATGGGGGAAAGAGAAAAATGGCGGAAAGAGAGGGCGATGGGGGGGCAAAGAGAAATAGGAGAGAGACAGAGGAGAAATAGAGAGGGGAGAGAAAGGGGGAGAGTGAGGTGGGAGAGAGGGGGAAGAGATAGAGATGGAGAGAGGGGAGGGAGAGGGGGAGGGAGAGAGATGGGGAGAGAGGAGAGAGGGGAGAGAGGAGGGAAGGGGAGAGAGTGAGATGGCAAGAGAGAGGGTGAGAGAGAGAGAGGGAGAACAGAGAGGGAGAGAGAGGAGAGATAGGGGAGAGAGAGGGGAAGGTGAGAGATAGAGGGGAAGAGAGGGGGAGAGAGAGAGCGGGGGTGAGAGGAGAGAGAGAGGAAGTGAGGGGGAGAGAGAGAGGGGGAGAGAGAGGGATGAGAGTGAGGTGGGAGAGAGGGGAGAGAAAGAGAGGTGGAGAGAGGGGAGGGAGAGAGAGAGGGGGACAGAGAGAGGGGAGATAGAGGGGAGAGAGAGAGGGGGAGAGAGAGAGAGAGATAGGGGATAGAGAGAGGGGAGAGAGGGCGATAGAGAGGCAGGGCTGCCAACTCCCATGCACTGAGCGTGAGAATCACATATTTCGCCAAATTCTCACGCTGATCACAAATTTCTCACGCTCTTCGTGAGAAATTCTGTGATCAACGAAAATATCAAAACTCATATCAACTGCATGGGCCATGGGAGTTGGAAGCAGAAGCAGCGACGGGGACAGATGCAGACGGGGAGCGGGGCTAACGAGTGTTTGCCGGGCTGCCGAGTCGCTCACTGCAGCTCCGGCCATGGAGCAGCCTCAGTGAGAGTCTCTGTGTCAAATTCGCCCAGGTGACCGGCATGGATCAGGCTGCGGCTCGGTGCATCCTGGAGGACAACCAGTGGCTGCTGGAAGTAAGTACCAGGCACTGGGTAGAAACGGTGGATGATAGTGGGCTTCAAATGGGGGTGGTTGGAGAAAGCATCCTGCTTGCCTGCTAGATTTTCACTTGCTGTAACTGCAGGAAAAATGTTCCCGATGTTAGGGGAGTTCAGAACCAGGGGTCACAGTTTAAGAATAAAGGGGGGGCCAGTTAGGACTGAGATGAGGACAAACTTTCTTCACACAGGGAGTTGTGAATCTGTGGATTTATCTGCAACAGAAGGCAGTGCAGGCCAATTCACTGGATGTTTTCAAGAGAGAGTTACATTTAGCTCACAAAATCAAGAGATATGGGAAAAAAAACAGGAAAGAGGTACTGATTCTAGATGAATAGCCATGATTATATTGAATAGCTGTGCTGGCTCGAAGGGCCAATGGCCTATTCCTGCACCTATTTTCTATGTTTCTATGTTTGAGTATATGGCAACAAAACTCGATCACTTGATTTCGAAGCATTCATGCATGGTGGAGGTATAATGTGGTCATAGAGTGATACAGTGTGAAAACAGGCCCTTCAGCGCAACTTGCCCACACCCGCCAACATATCCCAGCTACACCACCTGCGTTTGGTCCATATCTCCAAACCTGTCCTATCCATGTATCAGTCTAACTGTTTCTTAAATGTTGGGATGGTCCTTGCCTCAACTACCTCCTCTGGCAGCTTGTTCCACACACCCACCACCCTTTGTGTGGATAAAGTTACCCCTTAAAAAGTTACCTCTTAAAAATACTTCATACAAAAAACATTGAAATCATACTTCTACAATGCACTAAAACATGATTTTAATACATCAAATTTCAAAAAGTTCCCACCCTGGGAGGGGGGACACCCTTCTTCCACACCCTCTCCCCACTCGGTTGCTCCACTCCCTCACTGGGTACCCCCAAGGCCAGTGATCAGTGATCGCTCAGCCTCCCCACTTACAAAAACGCTCCGCGGCCCCTGGTTCAGATGGAGAACACTGCCAGATGTGAGCAGGGAACTGAGGCCAGTTGTCCATGATGTTTGGATCCCAATGCTCAGCGCTTCATGTTTCGGAGTTGGCTAATGTTATTGATTTGTAATTAGCCTGATGACTTCAGGACAGTTTGTTACGAAAATGAAAGAAATGGTATCAGAATACTTATACAGCTGAGTGAGTATAATTTTATGGATGGGAATTGTGTTCAACCAATTGATGACTTCTTTGACAAAGTGATTAGCATGTTAGATAACAAGGAAGCCAATGAATGTAGCAAATTTTGTTATCATAATTTGGTCTGTAAAGTGCCCCATAAAGGATTACTGCATTAGCTAAGCACCCGTGGACTTGAACATAATAGGTTAAGTCCAGGGGGTCAGATATGGGGCTTTATGTGTGGGCCAGATATATTGTCAGTGCAAAGGGGCTAGGAGCAAGGCCAAGTGTGCATCCAGAGTCAAGGTCTGGAATAGTACTAGGTGTGCAGTCAAAGCTGGGACCAGGGGTGTGTTCAGCACTGGGAACCTAAGTAGGTAAGCATGATCAGGGTAGAATAGGGGGCCAGGTGTAGGGCTGGACTCGTGGACAGGAATGAGAGAAGGTATGCAACTGGAGTCAGGGCCAGGAGTAGTACCAGGTGTACAGTGAGACCCAGGTTGGCCAACATGGGCCAAGTGTTTGATTATAATCTGATTTCCATACATGAATACACTAAGATCATTCATGTGCTGCACGTATGGATCAGAGCCTGGGCTCTACTGTGGAATGTAATTAGGAATGTAATTTACTCTAAACTTAATCATAGCTAATCCAATTTAAAGCATATATATTGCATTCAAGTGTAAGTTAAAAGACTCGCTACAGTATGCACCATATTACACAATTTCAAGCTGAAAAATGCAAAAGTTCCGTACCAATAAGAGGGGGGACACCCTCCTCCCACACCCCTCTCCTACACCCCTCTCCCACGCCCCTCTCCCACACTCCTCCCACACCCCTCTACCACCCCCCCCCCCCCCCCCCCCCCCGCCCCCCCGACCCCCGGGCTTGATCTCGCAATTTCTCACTCCCAACTCTCACCCAATGTTGGCAGCCCTGTTAGCATGCTGGATAATGTGCTGCTGACCAGTGCTTCGGGATCAGAAGCGTCTCTATCCTTGTTTCAATACAACTACAACAATGCAACAAACTAATTTTAAAAACATTGCTCTGTTTCCATCAAACAAGTTAAATGCATATCAGTCAATTGCTACAATCAACATTGCTCCTAAGCAACAGTAAACTGATGGCCTTCAACAGTGCAATCAGTGCCACTTATCAGCAATCTGTTCACTGATGTCAATTGGGTTCTTTTGACCCTTGGATTCCATTACAGCAGACGTTCAAACACGCACCAAAGGGTTTAGTTCCTGCAGTGAGGTGGTATTGACTGGTTTTGACATTAAGGTAGTACTTCACAGAGCATGACATCAAAGAGATTGAGTAAATTGATGTCATTGAGCATCAAAGCTAGTGTCAAACGTAACATGCAACTACTCAGATAATGAAACATCACATGTCAGCACGAGGATCTGAATAACTTCTGAGCAGCAAGTTACCTTCACGCTGCACATGTGCCAGGCAACCATCCCAAACAAGGCAGAGTTTAATTTCTCCCCTTGAAAATGGCATCACTATCTTCAAATCCTATCCTTCAGCACATTAAACTGAAGTTAAAAGAAACCTGGGATTTAAGCTATCATCCAGGGAATTTATTTTTAGTGACATTAGTTTGATTTCTGAGTGCTGTTAGATCCCTCTTTATTTCTATATTTAGTGTATATTTTATAGTAAGGGCAGATTGAGAATATTTACAATGTTTATTTCAATGCCTCTTCTGCTTTATTGGACTTCTTCTAAATGGAGCTTTATGCCCCTGTCCCACTTAGGAAACCTGAACGGAAACCTCTGGAGACTTTGCGCCCCACCCAAGGTTTCCATGCGGTTCCTGGAGGTTCCCGGAGGTTTTTGTCAGTCTCCCTAATGGTCGAAACTGACAAAAACCTCCGGGAACCACACGGAAACCTTGGGTGGGGCACAAAGTCTCCAGAGGTTTCCGTTCGGCTTTCCTAAGTGGAACAGGGGCATTAGGAGTTAGCTTGACTTCCTTGAAACTTCTTGTCCATTTATTTCTTCAGAACAATGAAAATGACACCTTTTACTGCCTATTTCTCAGGACATAAAACAGATGTTAAGAAACGACCCAAAATATACCAGAAGGACATTGAACATGATATTATCGTGTACCTGAAACAGCTGCTGAGTCCCTTATAGATGCAATAATGGACCAAATGCTTGGGTCGGCAGGATAATCAGCAGCGAATAGACACAAACGGTCAGGCAATGGCACGGGAATGGCATCATGCTTTTTCCTGATCTGCTTCCAGTGTTTACTCCTTTACCCTTGTCCTGAAACTTAACGTCAAATGCAGCGCAGTGGTGCAGCAGGTAGAGCTGCTGCCTCACAGTTCCATGACCTGGGTACAATCCTGATCTTGGGTGCTGTCTATGTGGCATTTAGTTTTCCTCTGGGTGTTCCGATTTTCTCCCACATCTCAAAGATCGGTTGGTAGGTTAAATGGTGAGTGTAAATTGCTGCTAGTATGTTAGTGAATGTTAAAATTGATTGGAGTGTCTCTTGGATAAAGCAGGTGACTCTTATCCTCTTGAAATGCCTGGAGAGGTGAATAGATGCCAGTAGAATGCCCAATACTACTATTGGGTGTTACGGTCCAAATGTCAGGCTGTTCTCGGCCCTCCTGAATAGTGTGCACTGTCTATAGTGCAATATCCATCTCAAGTCCACTATGGCACAGTATACTGCCTATATTTTCATATATTCCATGTTGAAAAGAATAAGGATGGCTAGCTGTAGTCCATCAAGTAAATGACAATCTGGAAAAAAAATAATCTTCATGAAAGGATTTTTAAGTACTTTCTCTGGGAAAAAAAGGCTTCTGTGTCTTCTGTTACAGCATCAGAGGAATGAAGAGCGGCTGATACAGCATTAAAAGCCCATTGGCATGCCGGTGCTGAAGACTGCCAAAGAAGCAGCTGGAGTCAGCAATACTGCTGAGGAGAAACACATCTATAAAGGGAGTTTTGCTATGCAAAATTGCAGCAGCAAAGAGCAAGTGGCGCGAAAACATTGCATAAATCCCTGTTGAAACAACTGCAAAAGTCGTAATGTGCAATAAAATGGTAAACAAAAACTGGCATTTAAAAATCTGAGTTCAAAATATTGGCCATTTTAAACAAGCAAACAGGTCTGAAAAGGACAGCAAATTGGATGCCGCTAATTGGCCTTATGACCAATATGGCATCAGAGAAATGATTGCTTTCTGAGAAAGCTTTCAAAAATGTATACAACTGGATATACGATATGGCACCTGGGCACAATTCACTGAGGATCTGAGGATTCACAAATTCACTGGGGGCCACTCTTGCAGTATGAGTGTATCCCTGGGACATGGCCCCATGAGTATCAATCCACAATTCTCTATCTAAACCAAATGTTGTAGCAATATGTAGCAAGGAACTGCAGATGCTGGTTTACAAGTAAAGACCCAAAGTGCTGGAGTAACTCAGCAGGTCAGCTGCATCCCTGGAGAACATGGATAGGTGACGTTTTGGGTTAGGAACTTTCAGCAATATTGCCGGGAAATTGAAGGTAAGCAAAAGCTTTTTTTCTCCCCACATATTATAAAATGAATGCCATTCTTACTTCATATGCAATAGCATTCCTTCTTCCTGTTACTGCTGTTTATTTAGTATCAACTCATGTCATTCACTCAATTGAAATGTTTTCATAGATGACTGAAGTAATAATAAATACATTTTCAATTCAAATTATCAGTGAAGTTAATGCTGAAAAATAAACAAAAGAGTCTAGCTATTTTCTGGAAGATTTTCAAAATAGGTTTACAGTAGACCATGGGAAAAATATTAAACCAATTAAATTTATGTGAAGGTTGACATCCCATAGTTTAATTAGCTATCAGCCTAAGGATATTATTGCTGAAATCTAATTTGTGAATTCTTATTATAGCTAAAAAGGAAAATGAGCTTCTTCGGGGTTTTAATGGCCCTGACTTGAGGGTTATAATAAACTGTTTTATTATTGGTCCAAAGAAACCGACTCAGTAGTACAGTAAAGTAGGAGCTACTTTATACCAAATAAAACCTTATGGAAATTCAGCAGATGAATTTGCCAACTCTATTAAACATAATTATTTTATTTTATATGAAATGTCTGTTTTGTGCATGATATTCCAATTTACTGACTTGCTGTTATACATTAAGTAATGAGTCTGCGTGATTAGCGTGCATGATTATTTTTATGTTTAACTAATAACTCCAATTGGAATCCACTCCTATGCCCCCCCTGGCACCTTTTGTTTTGCTATTGGAAAAATCTTTTTAAGAGCCCATTACAGGAAATATATCACAACCACAAAAGAAGCGGAGAATAAGTAGGCCTTACTTAAAGTTACAGGACCGAGATAATATTTAACAAGAGGGAGACCACTCTTTCCAATGTGTTCACTGTATAAGTTTGTGAAAATTGTACAGAATAAATTACAATTTAAGATATTATTCCATATGCTTGTTGTGTTAATGGTGATTAGCGTCAAATATGTTCATGAACACCCTGAAGGCAGAGGACCATTTTATTCAGTCTTGCTTCAGTAGGGGCAATTGGCAATAGACAATAGACAATAGGTGCAGAAGTAGGCCATTCGGCCCTTCGAGCCAACACCGGCATTCAATGTGATGGCTGATCATCCCGAATCAGTACCCCATTCCTGCCTTATCCCCTGAATCCGCTTTTTTTAAGAGCTCTATCTAGCTCTCTCTTGAAAGCATCCAGAGAACCTGCCTCCACCGCCCTCTGAGGCAGAGAATTCCACAGACTCACCACTCTCTGTCCACCACAATCTTGCCTCTGTCGATTCAATTGCACTTCAGGTTTAACAAGTTACATTGATAATGTTGAGCAATACCAGGGGAATCCTTCACTGTCAGCAGTTCTGTCCTTACGAATGAAATGTTTAATTGTAGACCCATCTACTTTATCTGATGGAATTAAAAGATCGCAAGACATTGCCTAACCAATTTCCTGACCAATATTCATCCTTTCATCAAAAGCAACAAAACAGCTGGGTTAGGAATAATTTGATGCATTTAAGAAGAACTGTGTCATGGACTTACGAAAGATTAGGATGAGGTCCTGGATCTCCAATATTGTACCATGCACTGTCCTGGGTTTATAGGTTGTGAGTATAGACCTTTTCATGCATAAACACACAAAAGGGCGTGTCTCTGTGTTCAGACACATTTGGGGAAAATGGATATCACAGAAAAAATAAATTTACTAACCTGTGTGACAGTGGAAAAAGGTGATTGTGTTCTCTGGAGAGAAGGAATTTATGACGTTTCTGATTGAGACCCTTCCTCAGACTGGTTAGGGATAAGAGAAATTAGATATATAGACAGTGATGTGGAGAGATAAAGAACAATGCATGAAAGATATGCAAAAAAATAACGATGATAAAGGAAACATTGTAAGCTGTTTGTAGGGTGAAAATGAGAAGCTAGTGTGACTTGGGTGTTGGAGGGATAGATAGAGGGAATGACGGACTACCTGAAGTGAGAAAAAATCAATATCATACCACTGGGCTGTAAGCTGCCCAAGCGAAATATGAGATGCTGTTCCTCCAATTTGCATTTAGCCTCACTCTGACAATGGAGGAGACCAAGGACAGGTCTGTGGTGGAATGCCAAGGATAATTAAAGTGTCCAGCAACAGGGAGATCAGGTTGGTTCACGCAGGCTGAGCGAAGGTGTTCCGCGAAACGATCCCCAGTCTGCGTTTAGTCTCGCAGATGTAAAAGATTCCACATCTTGAACAACGGATACAGTAGATGAGGTTGGAGGAGGTGCGAGTGAACCTCTGCCTAACCTGAAAGGATGGTCGGGATCACTGGACAGAGTCGACGGATGAGGTATAGCAATAGCTGTTGCATCTTCTGCAGTTGTAGGGGAAGGTACCTGGGGAGCGGGTGGTTTGGGTGGGAAGGGATGAGTTAACCAGGGAGTTGCAGAGGGAACGGTCTATGAGGAAGGGATCGAGATGGGAAGATGTGGCTAGTGGTGGGATCCCGTTGGAGGTGGCGGAAATTTTGGAGGATTATGTGTTGTATGCGATGGCTGATGGGGTGAAAAGTAAGGACTAGAGGAGTCTGTCTCTGTTGCGACTTGGGGGAGGGGGAGCAAGGGCGGAGCTGCGGGGTACCGAGGAGACATGAGTGAGGGCCTCATCTATGATAGGAGAGGGGAACCCCTAAAGAATGAGGACATCTCGAATGGCCTGGTATGGAACACCACATCTTGGGTGCAGATGCGGCGCAGACAGAGGAATTGGGAGTTGGGGATTGAGTCTTTGCAGGAAGCAGGGTGGGAAGAAATGTAGTCGAGATAGTTGTGAGAGTTAGTGGGTTTGTAATAGATGTCAGTCCATGGTCTATTTCTTGTGATGGAGACTATGAGATCAAGAAAGAGGAGGGAGGTGTCGGAGATGGTCCAAGTAAATTTGAGTGCAGGATGAAAATTGGTAGTCAAGTTGATGAAGTCCATGAGTTCTGCATGGGTGCAGGTGGTAGCACCGATGCAGTAATCAATGTAACAGGAGATAGTTCTGGGGATAGAGCCAGTGTACGCCTGGAACAGGGATTGATCAATATACGCTACAAAGAGGCAGGCATAGCTGGGGCCCAAGCGGGTGTCCCATATTTACGTCTTGGACGGAGGATGTGGGAGGATTCAAAGGAGAAGTGGTTGAGGGTGAAAACCAGCTCCGTATGATTGATTTGGAAAACAAAGATTAGTAAAGGGACAATCTTGACAGAGTGCGAATTGGAGCAAGAAAACTAGAAGGGGGAGGATGGGAGAAGAAATCATGGTGATGGTCGATGTCAAAGATGGACAAGGAGGTTATAGTTGATTCCTGAGTGGTTGGGGTATGGTGAGGTTTGGAGGAGGGGGAAGAATGGAAGCAAATAATTTATTGAAGTTGAGTGGGAATACTTCAAAAGAAGCTGAAGAAGACCCAACGTGAAATCCAGCAATATTTCATCTAAAACTAAAATCATCCATCATGCCAAACAGAGTTCTGTGCCTTCAGAGGCCCATTTGCTTTCAATAGCAACAAGGTTGATCTCCGGTACTGTAAATCTCAAGTTTACAATAATGGAAGTCACCTGAATTTATGATTTGATTTTATGTGACAGTTTTAAAATCTCACTTGTGGATAGATGAAAATACTTCCTTTTTGCATCACTTCAAATAGTGGTGGTCCTGAAAAAAATCCACCTTAATAATATTGATATTGAGATACTAGAGGGGAGGAGTGGAACGCGGTGTCTGAGTTCATCGATAATTATGTTAATTATTGTTTTTGTCATTCATAGAGTATTTTACTCAGATATAAAGACACGTTTTCTGTTGGTCTAAGAGAACATGGGCTTTCTTCCCCAGACAGCAGGGAGTTAATGGCAGTCAGCCATAAGCTGCATGTGTTGGGAAACAGGATGTCTTTGTGTTAATTAAAGCTCTTGCTTAGGACTCCTCATGTTTTAGATTGATTATAAGAACCCACAACACTATGAAGTCCTGCTGGCAAATCTGTCCAACTTTTTAAACTGGTTGGTTCTGCCAGTGAAAATAAGAAATCATGAATATATATAAGTACTTATAAAAGGTTTTCTATAACATGAATAGTTTATAAAAATAATTATTCCATCCTATAGTCAGATATTGGTTCCACAACTCCTTGAATCTTTGCCGTCAAAAATGTAAATGAGACCATAATAGGTCCTAAATGCGTGAGAGTTGATGGGCAGATGCAAGGTCATAACGGCCACTCGGGAATGCCAGCACACACGCGCACCCTTCCTTTTCATTGTTTAGTTTAGAAAAGCAATGCGGAAACAGGCCCTTCGGCCCACTGAGTATGCGCCGACATGTGATCCCCACACACTAATGCTATCCTACACTAGGGACAATTTTACATTTCTACCAAGCTAATTAACCTAAAAACCCATACGTCTTTGGAGTGTGGGAGGAAACCAAAGTTCTCGGAGAAAGCCCACACGGTCACGGGGAGAACGTACAAACTCCGTACAGACAGCACCCAAAGTCAGGATCGAACTCGGGTCTCTGGCATTGTAATGCAGCAACCGTGCAACACCATGTCGCCCATTAATGTAAAGGGATCAGAAACCCCTCTAAAACCGACAGATAGTTCCCGCTGTTCCCATTGATGCGCACTGCGACTGCACCAGGTCTAACATTCCCAATTAATCACAATGTAAAAACAAGTAGGCACAAAAGATACCAACCACTGCAGATGACAACAAAATAAATTTATGATGGATTGGCTGATCACGGAACACAAAAGTAACTATTTTATGGAGAGCTGACTGAGGGGAAAATGACCACATGGTGGACATTAAAAGAGATTCAAAATCTCATTTCTAACATGCCCGGATTTAGAATAATTTCACATGAAAGTGGGAAACACAAGCATAGAATAGTTCTGTTTCAAAAATGAAGCATTGACTATCATCCTTGAAAATGTCCACGTGCAATTATTATATTGATGAGAACATATAATTGTTACCACAAGAGATGGTCAGGAATAACAGGAAATATATACACTTCGATTTTATACAAGAAAGGCGGGTTTCTGCTTTATCATAACACAAAGGTTGCACTGTACATTTGGATTTGGGATCTGATCTGAATCTGGAGAGCGGAATGCATTATGCCATCAGATAAAACTAGATATGGGGTTATATGAAAAACCTTGAAAACAGGGAATGTGAATGGATAGGATTTGTATTTCAAATACCGTGAGAGGGCAGGCATAGATAGGTAACAATTAAAAAAGATCAGTGCAATTTTATGATTTATAAATACAGATAAAATGGGTGCAAAATTAAGCTCCACAATGCTATTTTCCTGGATGCAGTTAGTATTCAAATGGCACCAAATTTAAGTTCAGCTCTGACTAGAGAACCTTTCTTCAGTATTGAATGTTGCTCACTAAAATCTCCAGATTGCATTAGAGTATCATCTGTTTTTAGTTATGTCTTCCAAAAAGCGGCTAAGACCGTGAACTGATTTGAGCATTGCAGCACCCACAGAATGCTGATCCTATAAGAGCTGCGGTTTTGATCATCACTGACTATCTTGAGCAGCTACCAGTTATTCACAAAATGGGGTCAGTGCTGATCTGTATCCTAACTGTGTGCCTGCCTTACCCCTCAGATCACTTAACAATTTTGTTTAACACAAATGTATCGATTTCAGATTTACAATCAGCCTGTCATTCAAATGTAACTTTCAACCACCCGACTTCATAAGTTTCCAAACTTTACTAAAAAAATGGCTCTAATTTTTTGAACAATGTACCAAGATTCTCCAACAATTTCATGCCCATTATAACTTGAGAACTTCACCTAAATTACAATTTAACCTTCTGTAATCAAGTGAATACATTCCTTATTTCTGTAATCTTAGCAATTTAATCCACAAAACCCAGGCATCATTCTGGTAAATCTACAATGCAGCAAGGCAGAACAAACAGGATAATGTGCTGTAAATCCCAGGAATTCCTGAGATCATTGCACATTATTGTTATCGAACTCTAGTAGGATATCAAACAGATTAGAAGTAAGAAAGCAAAATACTGACAATGCTGGAAATCTAACATTAGACAAAAATGTTGGAAACATTTTAACTCTTCGTGCCAACCTTGTTAAGGGATATGGGGAATGCACTGGAATATGGGATTGAGATAAAGGATGAATCCTGATCATGCTGAATGGTAGACAACATGGTGGTGAATATATCTTATGCCTGCTTCTATTTTGTTTTCTATTTTATTTTTCAGTGTCATTATTGCTTTCATTTTATCATTCCTACCTTCTACTCTATCATTGGTCTTCCATGTATTCCTTCCTCCCTTCCGACCCACCCGCAACTTTGATTACATTTTAACATTGTTTTTATCTTCAGCTTTTCCTGATGAGAGGTCCGATATCTAAAAAGATACCAGCTTCACTCACCATGGATGGAGCCTGGCCTGTAGAGGCATTTTCAGTATTGTATGCTTTAAGAGTAATAATTCTTTACGCGAATGGGGGTAGTCCTTTGAATTTTTTAAGTTAAAAGCAAATTGAAATGCTTAGGAAATGCACAAGGATATATGATCTGCATTGCCTAATGATTTAAGTAATCAGATGAGAAGAACTCCTTAAAATACTACAGCAAGACCAGCAGGTAGGTTTTCTCTGCTTGTCTTGCAAATAATTCACTGACAAACAGATGCCCTGAAGCCCTGCTGTTTAACCAACAGCCTAAATGCCCCAGAAACAGCAGCTCAGGATTCAAGTTTATTTCCCTACATGATAACTTCCAATCTCAGTCATGCTGTTAGAAAAGGGCACAGCAGTGGAAGCTGGAAAACTGTTTGCAAAACAGGGGTTGGCAGAGACATTTTCATTAAAAAATAAAAAGGAAGGAGAAGTTCTCCTTTATCATTTGTTTCGCAATAAAAAATGTCACTTCGCTAAAATGTCCTGGGTCTACTTTACCAGCTGTCAGGAGAAGGAAATCTATGGTAATATGTTTTGTCAAGGTATTGTTCCCCATACGTAGGAAGGAGGCACTCACCATAATGGGGGAGATTCTGTTGCCCCAGAATCATTATCCCCCTGTTCCTGGGCCACAGAGCATGTTCCAGCATGATCCTGGCACACGGTGCCATTGGGAACTTGGTTTCTCGTACTTTGGCATGGCTGTGGTAGCCAAGGGCTGTCAGCACAAACAGCTGGCTCCACTCATAGCAAGACCTTGGCAAATGAGGAGGCTACACCTCCAGGCTCACCAGCTGTCAAAGCGATTATCAGGACACTTGAATGTTTGTGAATATGTTTGACATTCACAAATGTTCAGTAACACTTGGGACTGTTTAAAAAATAGAATGCAGTCGAAGTAATCAAAATAAATATTTTTAACATTTAACGCATCAAAAAATCCATTTAGTAATAAATAATTAAAAACATTTAGGTTATCATTGTGAGGCATCTACTAGAGCCATTGCCTCATAGTGCCCCTGACCCAAATTCACTCCTGATCATACATGTTGTCTGTGTGGAGTTTACACATTGTCCCTATGACTATATGAGTTTCAGGTCCCTGGTTTTCACTCACATCCAAAAGACATGTGGATTGTTCGATTAATTGGCCACTGTAAATAGCTCCTATTGTAGAGGTGAGTGGTAACATCTTAGGGAATTGATGAGAATGTGTGGAGAATTTAAAAAAAAATGGCATTAAGATAGGATTAGTGAAGATTAGTGGTCAATGGTTGGTATGCACTCAGTGGGCTTTTTCTGCACTGTATTTCTCCATGTCTCCGTGACTAACATTGAAACTAACCCAAATAGATAATAGACAAAAATCTACTTACTTCACTGCCAATTTCTCCTGTTATAAGGGGATTTTCTGACCTAGTGCAGGCTCAGAGGGCAGACTTCCTCAACTTCGCAGCCAAGAGATGGCTAACCCACAGAGATACATGTTGCCCCATCAGGCTCCCTGAGATGCTGCCAGTGGTGCATGGGAGGAGGCAGCAGAATAGGTGCTACTGCCAGTGTTTAGGTCTGAAACCAGAACCTCTACAGGGAAACTGGCAAATTCTGGAACTAGCACAATTGTTGGGACTGAAGATCTGGATTATAATAGATTGTAGATGCATAATACTTCTCTAAAGCACTCATTGTTTGAGTCTATGTGCCTGTGAAACTGCTGCAAGCAGGATTTTCATTATACCACACTGTACTGAAGATAGACACAAAATGCTGAAGTAACTCAGCGGGGTAGGCAGCTACTTTGGAGAGAAAGAATGGGTGATGTTTCGGGTCGAGACCCTTCTTCAGACTGAGAGTCAGGGGAGAGGGAAACTGGATATATGGAAGGGTACAAAGAGAATATAAGGTGAAGGATTTTGGCTCCACAGTTAAATCAGGGAAAAATTGGGTTATTATTGCTGCAAAAACAAGAGAAGATTTTGTAGAGGTGTCCACGATCATGGAGTGTTTACACAAGGTTTAGCTTTTAGGTTTAAGGATTTGGTATAGTTTTAACATTTTGGCCAAGAGATCAAGAGTGATTGAGACTTTATTGCTTGAAGAGATGGTGTGGCAGATTTTCGCCATGTTTTAAAAATAATTGGATAAGCTTGACCTACTGGAACATAAAGACCCCAGGAAGTAGTATTAATTACATCAATCTTTTTTAGATGGCATGAATGTAATGGGCTGAATAGCCTCTTATGTGCTGTAATTTTTTTTACACTCTATAATTTAATTACACTCTATGTATTATACATAATATATTATACACTATATTATAATTATCCGCTCCACTCCTTTAATGCCTGCAGTGAGATGCTGCAGATGTTCTACCGATCGATGGTAGCTAGTGCCATCTTCTTCACTGCAGTGTGTTAGGGCAGCAGGGCGAAGGCTACGGACGACAATAGGATCAACAACCCCTCACCCCCACCTCCTCAATCTTTGCACATCCCCAAAGTCTTATCATTCGTCACTTTATTTTCATGTTTCATGTATTTTGTGTTTTTTATGACTGTTGGCAAATTAATTTCCCTCGTGTGGTAAATAAAGTTCTATCGTATAGTATATCATATGGCATATTAGCTGATCTTCTCGCATCTTCAACTTCTGCATCACTCCTGACCTGATTCTAATTATTTCTTCCTGCTTGTTTCCATTCCATCAAAGTTAGAATGTTAGAACTCACAATAGGGTCAATAAGCAATAGATTTATAGAGTTCATGCTAACCATCAAACACACATTAATATTAATCCTATGTTAATCCCATTTTTATTCTCCTCACTACATCCTGTTTGAATTGCAAGGACATCCTAAAGCATGGATTACTGGCAGGAAGTATAGTATATCAACTAGGACTTGAAAATGGCGCCACAATCTGGCAACTCCATTATACTGCCTCAGTGTTCTATTCCTCTGCACTTGTACTGAATGTAAGATGTGCTTATGTATAGTAAAACTTTTACTGAACTGTATGCCTAAAAATAATTTCACAGTACCCTGCTTCAGATGACAATAAAGTACATTTTACCATTGGCTCAGAGGTAGTTCACTTGCTTCTGAGGCAAAGGGCCCAATTTTAACCAGCATGCCAAAGATTTAAGAATATAATCAACATGATGGAAGTAATATATAATCAAACATAACCCTTTTAAGTACAAAACCATATATCCTCTTGAATGAATGTGAAGCATTATTCTAGGTTGCTATTCAAATATCCCATTGTCATTCATATTTCTCATGATACCACTAAAATAATTTTATTTTTAACCATATAACCATATAACAATTACAGCACGGAAACAGACCCTCTCGGCCCTTCCAGTCCGTGCCGACCATTTGTTTTCCCCTAGTCCCATCTACCTGCACTCAGACAATACCCCTCCATTCCCTTCACGTCCATATACCTATCCACTTTACTTTTAAATGTTAAAAACGATCCTGCCTCCACCACTTCTGCTGGAAGCTCATTCCACACAGCCACCACCCTCTGAGTAAAGAAGTTCCCCCTCACGTTACCCCTAAACTTCTGTCCCTTAATTCTCATGTCATGCCCTCTTGTTTGAATCTTCCCTACCCTCAATGGGAAAAGCTTATCCACGTCAACTCTGTCTATCCCTTTCATCATTTTAAAGACCTCAATCAAGTCCCCCCTTAACCTTCTGCGCTCCAAAGAATAAAGACCTAACTTGTTCAACCTTTCTCTGTAACATAGTTGCTGGAACCCTGGCAACATTCTAGTAAATCTCCTCTGTACTCTCTCTATTTGTTGACATCCTTCCTATAATTAGGCGACCAAAATTGTACACCAAACTCCAGAATTGGTCTTACCAATGCCTTGTACAATTTTAACATTACTTCCCTACTCCTATATTCAATGGCATCATTGTGGTATCATTTATGTTATTGCATACAATGGCTGCCATATTTCACATTACAATAGTGACTCCATTTTATTGGGCCTGAAACATTTTTGGTCCTGCCAAAAAGAGATGCTATATGAATGAAGTAATTCCTTATTTTTATATTTATTGGCCATAGTGCAAATTTACTTTTAATTTGACATCAATGGCTGAGAGCCTCTGCAATAACATTATTCCAGGGGCCATGATTTTGTATCCAATGCATGGATGCAACTCATAAATCCATTCTGCCACATTGTTATTTTCAAACCTTTATCATAATTGCCAATAGTAACTAACTTGCATTAGCCTTAGTCAACTGGTATCCTACCGAAAATAACAATGTAACCCTCAGAGCTTTGTACCTAATAGTTCAAAATAAAGTACTTAATTTCTACCTATTTTTGCAAAATCAGATTTAACATTCTTGTCGAGTTACCTTTATGGCTTGAGGCTAACCTTTAAAAGCAGCTTGACCCGAACAGAACAAACCTGCAGTTCAGCAAAGGGAAGGATTGCTGTGACAAGTTTGACATTTTTCAAGGGAAAGAAATTCTTGAAAATGAAAAGATTCAACACTTGAATGCACCCACTTTCTCATGCTGGCTGCGTTCAGCAGACTGTGTTGCAATGTGTCTTGGCAGATGTTGCTGAACACAACTAGCAGCACTGTTTTTATCAAGTTGCACATTCTGCGCACAAAAATGACAAGGTTTCAGCTTAAAATTATCAAATTCCTTTGTGGATAAAAACTAACCATTGTGAATTACGTAAACAGACAGAACCTATGTCTGTTTAGGACTTAAGTATTTGTTTTGCTTGTTTTGCCTATGAATGTTAACACTCAGGCAAGGGCAGCAATGTGTATGTCCACAGTCTGGCACTGTTGAAAATTCACAATTATAAAAGATGGTGTCTTTCACCCAAACTCACTGCATCAGCCAATTACAAGTTATATCATTATTGATTTGCCCAAGTGAGGCAAAAATAAAAACACATATAATCCCCAATTTTATTTTGCAGATAACACTGGGTTATCAGTCCATTAAAATGGTGATATATCTACTGTCCCTGAGTGTTCTACTAAATATGTAATTAACAATGTTTATATCATTCCTATCATATTTCAAATCTCTCCATAAAAAATATGCCAATATGAAACCAGACCTATATATTCATGTGCCCAGGAGCTTATATTAAGAATTGGTCAGTGTAACTTGGACATTCTTCCCATGTGTGCACTTCCACTCTATTATATCAATCACATGAAAGGCTAGCTGTAAATTAACAAGAATAAAAAACAAAAATGCTAAATAAATTCAACCAGGATCACAGCAAAGAGAAACAGTTAATGATTTAGGGTGAAGACCCTGGTAATGCAAATTATATTTAGTTTTCTAGTGTCTGTAGTTTTATTGATTTTCAATTTAATTGTACATTAACGGACCCTTTTTCAATTTAAATTTCTTAATCCTTCCAATCTGTGTGTAAATGAAAAATGTACTCAACAAGAGAGAAATGCAAAGGAAATAAAATGTTCGTCCGTTTGGAAAAATGGATCAGTAGATCTAAGCGTAAAGTTCACTGAAGTAATAGGGGGTGGAAAAGACTATCCTCCATTCAGTTTTCACCACACATCCTCTCTTCATTCTTATCTCCTTCACCATATGTACAGAGAAAGGAGCTGGAGAGCAAGAACTTACTGCGAAGAAATTTAGAACATGGATTTAAATCGAAGGGAGCTACTTTTAGCAGCAACACAATTGACGGATGGTAATTGTTGCTCGGATCACTTGGGATCGAACCATGTCATCAGCAGATGTTAAAGTATATTTTTGTATTTTAAACCACCACAACGAACCCACGTCCCCTTCAGGTACCATGGAATAAAAATAATCTAGCCTGGGGCTAGATACAATCAGGAATAAATGTACAATTGATATTAAGATAAATATTGTAAGTTATCTGCTTTAGGAAAGACTTCTTCATCTCACATTCTTGTGGTCACATCAGTGGTTCCACTTGCTTTTCAATCACTTCAACTTATCTAGAGTTTTTCCTTCAGTGATGCCAAAATCTTAAACCACAGATGAAATATGATTGATGTTGGATGAGCTATTGTGAATGTGTCTGCTTTGGTAAAAATCCCTAAGTAGTAGTCATTTAGCATGTTAATCACCTTCTGTTCACTCTTCGGTTGTGTTCTGAGAAACATAGTTTATTTTAAAAAATCCAGGAAGCATCAAAAGGTCATCAGATGACCATTAATAAAAGAAGCATAAAGGCTTCAATAGATTTCTAGTTGCTCCCATGGATCCCATTAGGTTTCACTCGTTTTATCATCAATAACATTGTTCTCAGCACAAAACAGTTCTTTGGAAAAGAGATCTGTGGCAACAAAAAAAAAGGCAGATGTATAAAAGGAGCAAAAAAGCATCTCGTCAGCACATTTTTACCTTTCCTGAAGCAGAGATTGATTTGGATGGTATTTAAAAGATTAGCCTAATGAAGAAGCTGGTAATGTAACTGGGAGCATACCAATGGCAAATTTGTTGACAAAAATCAAACCGATTCTATTTAACATGGAAATCCTTGCTTTTGAATTTATTCTTGGTTTCGGGTGACACTGAGAACACTGCATTTAAGGTCCAAAACTAGTTTCTTTGAGAAGTGAATAATCAGCATTGTCCTTAAACAAAACTGACATACAGCAATGGAAAAGTAAAGATAAAAGTAAAGAATAGACCTTGTTTTACAAACTTTGCAAAAGGAAAGATGTTGACCAATGAATTATGAAACAGGATACCAAGAGAGAAGGTAGACAAAAATGCTGGAGAAACTCAGCGGGTGAGGCAGCAACTATGGAGTGAAGGAAATAGGCAACGTTTTGGGTCGAAACCCTTCTCCATACCAAAACCGAAGAGTGAACAGAAGGTGATTAACATGCTAAATGACTACTACTTGGGGATTTTATTCAAGTGGGATATAGGGAAACAAGAGAACCACTGGATAAATCAAGGTAACACTTAAACAGTAACACAAAAATAAATTGGGATAACTTAAATGTGGTAAGGGAAAATGGTAAAATCTTAAGAGACTGATATGTTGTTGATTATGATGATGAAAGTATATATTTAGTGGATCAATATTAAAAAATATATGAATCAGTAAGCCAAAATAAAAATGTAAACAATGTGATTCTATATATTAAACGTTATACGTGGGATGAGGCATAATGATGTTGATAATGAGAAAAAAATGTAATATCACTTAACAAAATTAGTTTTTAAACGCAATTTGTTGACAAGACTTTATGAGGTTTATTCTGCTAATGAGGCAAGGAAGATGCAGATTAAACTGGACAAACAGCTCATTTAGCTTTATATAGACTATGTATCCTTGAGAATCTTCAGTAATTAGTGCATATTTGGAAAAAAATATTTTATAAATCTGCAAAAAGATGCTGTTTGAGTTACAAATATTGCTGGACATTGGCTTTAACACATGTGCCACTAATATTTGCTGGAGCTGTACCAGTTACTAGACTAAGTGGGACCCGTTGGGTCCCATGTTCACACAGGAGGGCTGGCTCCCCAACGCAATATTCTACCTCTCCACCAATTCCAATATTGTTGGCCAGTACGGGGGCTTTCTGGAGCACTAGTATGGGTGTTGTGGGCCGATGAGACTGGTTTCCAGAGGGCTAGTATGGATATTGTGGGCCAAATGGATTATTGGGCTGGCAGCTCAGTCGCTCAGGCCTGGTGGTCTGGCAGCTCAGTCACTCAGGCCTTGTGGGCTGGCAGCTCAGTCACTCAAGCCTGGTGGGCTGGCAGCTCAGTCACTCAGGCCTGGTGGGCTGGCAGCTCAGTCACTCAGACCTGGTGGGCTGGCAGCTCAGTCACTCAGGCGTAGTGGGCTCACAACTCAGTCACTCAGGGCTGGTCGGCTGGCAGCTCACTCACTCAGGGCTGGTGGGCTGGCAGCTCAGAAACTGCCAGAAATGCTGCCCAAAACAGGTGAGAGGCTCTGTGAGAGAGAAGGGGAAGAGGATGGAGAATCAATTTTAGACATTTTTCATCTATTTCTGCAGATCACAGCAATGGAGGAAAGCCCATCCTGTTCTGGATCTCACAGGGAGCCAATGAAGGGAGGGAGAAAAATACTGGGATGAGGTTTAATACTTGCAGGGGGAATACTTTCTGATGGGCTGAAGGGACTCCTGCTGGGCTAGTACAGGCCTGATGGGCTGAAGGGACTATTTAAAAAAATATCTGAGTGAAATCTCAGCAAAAGGCACTTTTTCTAAACTTTTCCTGGCCCGGCACAGGCCATTTGGGCCAAAATGCTCTTCCTGGGCTAATACGGACATTTTGGGCAAAAGGGACTGGTTTCTCGGCAAATAGGGGCCCTGGGGGACAGAATTAGTGGTTTCAGGCAGGCAAACAACTCATTTCATTTCATTTCCATTGCCATTTCAGTTTCATGCACATGGCAGGCCAAACAACTCATCACATTTTCATTTCATTTCATTTCCATTGCCATTTCAGTTTCAAGCACAGGGCAGGCCAAACAACTCATCTCATTTTCATTTGATTTTCATTTCCATTGCCATTTCAGTTTCAAGCACAGGGCAGGCCAAACAACTCATCTCATTTTCATTTCATTTCATTTCCATTGCCATTTCAGCTTCAAGCACAGGGCAGGCCAACTAATTCATCTCATTTTCATTTTATTTAATTTCCATTGCCATTTCAGTTTCAAGCACAGGGCAAGCCAAACAACTCATCTCATTTTCATTTCATTTCATTTCCATTACCATTTCAGTTTTAAGCACAGGGCAGGCCGAACAACTCATCTCATTTTCATTAAGGGCGAACAAATCATTTATTACATGTACATTGCAGACTCACAGTTCAGTAGACTCATTGTTCAGTTGGCTCACAGCAGAAACACAGTTGTGGCCTCTCCCTCGCGATCTTCCAGAGTGACTGACTCACGTCCAGGTATCCGGGGTTTTAGATTCTTGCCACCCCTACCCCACCCCCGGAAGGAGCGTTACCTTCATCATGGTGGTTGACAAGCGAGAGGAACGATCAGTTGATCTCAAGATTTTTTAAACAATCATAACTTTTTTATTTTTCATCGATCGGAAAAATCCTCAGGGCTGTTTCAGCGGAAGAGGACTGTGAGTAAGATGGCCAAAAATCATAGCGATATATGGTAGCGTTCTTTCTAAATCAATATAGTGTTTAAAATGAGACTTTTAGATATATAGATGGTGTCAATCCGTGTGTAATACTGCATTCATGCCAGTACTGTTATTTTGGAGTTCAGTGCTCTAGTTAATATCTTTACTTAACCTCATAGAACAGTATGCATTATGCAGTAGGAAGGATAACTACAATCTGCACTAATTAAAGGGCCCTTCTTTACTTTTAGATAATATCAAGTCTGAGATAAGTGAAATAATTATGAGCAAATTGGCAGCAAACTTAATGGCAGATTCGGTATGATTAAATTATGCAACAAACTCAAGGGGGGAACAGATGTGCGGTTCAAGGTAAATACTCAAACATAGTTAGCAGACACAAAGTAGTGGCGTAACATAGCATCTGTAAAGAACATGGATAGGTGACATTTCAGTTCTGGACACTTCATCAACCATCGTTGTCTGCTTGTTTGGCTCCATTGTGAGCTTCATGAAGATAGTACCAACCTATCTGCAAAAAATGAGATTATCCTTTACAGACTCCATTCCAACTAGATTTTGAGGTTATTTTGAAAATAAATGGGTGGCGCAGTGGCACAGTCCATAGAGAAGTTGCCTCACAGCAAAAGAGGCCTGATTCAAGCCTGATCTTGAGAACTGTCTTTGTGGAATTTGCATCCAGAAGATGGGTGTCCATTAGGATAATAAATCTCAATAAATCTCATGCATGATTTAGAGGTAATTTCTGATGTAACTGAGAATGTTATCCAAAGATATAGAACATCTTTATAATACTCAGTCCGCCTGGGCCAATGTGATCTCCCAGTTGCTAAACACTTTAACTCCCCCTCCCATTCCCATACTGACATTTCTGTCCTGGGCCTCCTCTACTGTCAGAGTGAGGCCAAACACAAATTGAAGGAACAGCACCTCATATTTTGCTTGGGTAGCTAACATCCCAGCGATATGAATATTTATTTCTCTAACCTTGTAATCCTTACCTTTTCCTCTCACTGTGTCCCTCCCCCACCCTAAAAGCCCTGTCTCACGGTGCGAGTTGACCCACGAGGTACCCCGAGTGAAAGACTCGTGGTTGTGTATGAGATTCCAAGTGTATGATCAAGAGTTTAACTGAGTTCCCACAGGTATGACTAATTTCCCCTTTACTTGTAATTTCTGCGATGTTTCTAGTTCATCTCCCATGTTACCAAGTTCCTCTCCGAGTTACTCTTGTGTCATGCTGGTTTTATTGCACTATAAAAAGCCCCCCTTGTTT
This sequence comes from Okamejei kenojei, assembly GCA_035221665.1. NCBI lineage: Eukaryota > Metazoa > Chordata > Chondrichthyes > Rajiformes > Rajidae > Okamejei > Okamejei kenojei. Next base: position 102,657,451 of record CM069134.1, on the reverse strand, counting down.
AAATCGGCTCATTTGGAAACATGGCTGCAAGTAGGCCATTGGAGTCCAGGATGGTGATGATTTTTATTCGAGTGCTGTATGCAGCAGCCCTTTATGTCATGCAAGGACGTTTGTGCAATGAAGGCAGAAGGGAAAGAGTACTCTCTCTCCACTGACCTGTTCAGTGATTCCAGCCCTTTCTGTTTTCACTTCAGATTTCCAGCAGCTGCAGTTCTTTTGAGATTTAATTAACGTTGACCCGTGTCTGTGTGTGCGTGACTCACTCTCTGTGCAGCCTCAGTTGTGAAGCATTTTCTACTCTTTTCTCTGTATTTTTCTGATTTTCAGTATCTGCTGTAACTTGCCTTTGACTCTTATTATTAATGTGTGAAGTGTTGATTTTACTTCAGCCGAGGTAAGTGTTTTAAATTAGTTACTTATGGTCGTTGTTTGGTGGGTTTCGGTTGTTAAGTTTTTCTATCTTCTACCATGTCGAAGGTGCGGAGACGGTCTGCGAAGCCGGCTACGGAAGACCGCGGTGCTGCGGGTAGTGGACGGCTGTCCGAGTCACCTTCAAGGCCGCCGGTGTTGGAACCAGCAGCAGCAAACTTGGTGCTACATGAAAGCACCGTGGCAGCCCTGCCGGGGCGCAGAGCCACCCATACGTCTGCCAGACCCGTAGACTCTGATGAGCCCGGGCTGGAGGAATCACCTCCCACTATGGGAAGCATCTGCGGGTGCCTCTCCCAGGTGGAGCACCTGTTGGAGAGGTGCCTCCAGACTGATCTGCTCCAGAGGAGGGAGCAGTATCACGCCGGGTCTCCCCGGGAGCTCGCGCTAGCAGCACCTTATACAGGGCTGCGAAGTGTCTCCCTATCCATAGAGGGGAATACACAGTCAGCAGTATCCTGACTCAGAGCGGGGAGGCACATCAAGGGAACACCCTGGGGACCTAGGGGCTACAGTGCCTTTATTGGCATCCAAGTTTGTCATACCTACCCGAACTGGAGAGGCCTTGGACGAAGAGCTGGCCACCACTATAAACTACCTGGCCTCGCACCAGCTAAAGGACCAGGTTATGGAGGAGACCACCGGCCACTACAGTACACCCGTCCACTGTGCCTCCCTCAGTGTGCCGGCCATTAACCATGCCATCTGGGGCCATATTGAGTCAGGGGTAAGAGCCCAGGAGGTAAAACTCCAGAAAATCCTAAAAATACTGGCCTCCGGGGTAACAGCTTTTGCCAGGCCTATTGATGGCGGGGCACTAACGGAGACACAACAGGACGCAGTGGGGCTCCCCTGCAATGCCCTGTTTGAGATAAACTGTCTGCGCAAGAGGGCAATACGGCCGGCACTAAACCCGAAGTTTGCGGTGCTGTGCAAAGCCAGCAATGTACAACCGGCAAACTATTTGTTTGGGGCAGACCTGCCGAAGCAGGTACGAGAGCTGGATGACGAGGCCAAGACTCTCCGCCTCATGAGCCGAGCCTCAACTCAACTCCACCCAGGGGCTCATCGCTACGAGGCCACCCCTATGCCACCTTCCACACCAGGCACAGCCAGCCTAGGGGCTCATGGACAGGAGGCAGAGTCCAGCAGTCCCAAGGAGGGAGGCAGGAGGCCAGGACCACACAGGCTGTAACACCTAAGGTAGGACTTTCTAGTCCCTTGTGGGACAAATCACACACCTCTAACTTACAAGTTGGGGGGGAGGCTAAAACATTTTTTGAATGAATGGGTTTGGATTACAGCAGACCCGTTCATACTGCAAAGTGTAGAAGGGTTTAAAATTGAGTTCCTTCTTGGCTCATCACCACCCACTCAAAATGTACCAAATCGTACATATCTGTTCCCACAACAGGAAAGATTTGAGATACAGGCTGAAATTCAGGCTTTACGAGCAAAAGGGGTGATTCAGAGGTCTCGCCCAGAATCACACCAATTTGTATCAAATATATTTTCCTAGCAAAAGAAAGATGGAGGGAGTCGTATTATCTTAGACTTGACGGAATTCAATACCCATGTGCAGTATAAACATTTTAAAATGGACAACTTTGGTACAGCTATCTAGCTGGTTTCCAAAGGATGTTGTATGGCTTGCATTGATCTAAAAGATGCTTATTACTCCGTATCAATACACAGAGAACACAGGAGATATTTGAAATTTAACTGGATGGGCAGATGTGGCAATTCAAGGCATTACCAAATGGGCTGACTTCAGCACCCAGGCTTTTACAAAATTACTAAAACTAGTTCTGGAACTGTTACGAGCTCAGAACCACATTGTGATGGCTTATTTGGATGACATTCTAATAATTGGCAACACAAAGGAATCAGCTCATGTTTTCAGAGGTTGGGATTTGTAATCCATCCAGTTAAGTCTAAGGGTACACAAAAAGCTGGAGAAACTCAGCGGGTGCAGCAGCATCTAAGGAGCGAAGGAGATAGGCGACGTTTCGGGCCGAGACCCTTCTTCAGACTGGTCAGGGATCAGGGAAACGAGAGATATAGACGGTGATGTGGAGAGATAAGGAACAATGAGTGAAAGATATGCAAAAAAGTATCGGTGATAAAGGGAACAAGCCATTGTAAGCTGTTTGTGGTGTGAAAATGAGAAGCTGGTGCGACTAGGGTGGGGGAGAGATAGAGATAGAGGGAATGCCAGGGCCCCAGGGCTGAGGGAGAGGTGGGAAGGGAAGGAGACAGCAAGGGTTAACAGAATTGAGAAAATTCAATATTCAAGCCCAAAGGATGCAGACTCCCCAAGCGGAATATGAGGTGCTGTTCCTCCAGCTTGCGGTGTTGCTCACTCTGGCCGTGGAGGAGGCCCAGGATCGAGAGGTCGGATGTGGAATGGGAGGGGGAGTTGAAGTGCTGAGCCACCGGGAGGTCGGGTTGGTTATTGCGGACCGAGCGGAGGTGTTCGGCGAAGCGATCGCCAAGCCTCCGCTTGGTCTCACCGATATAGATCATCTGGCATCTGGAGCAGCGGATGCAGTAGATGAGGTTGGAGGAGGTGCAGGTGAACCTCTGTCGGACCTGGAAGGACTGCTTGGGTCCCTGAAAGGAGTGGAGGGGGGAGGTGAAGGGACAAGTGTTGCATTTCTTGCGGTTGCAAGGGAAGTCTAAATTGACTCCAATCAGGGTAATTGATTACCTAGGGTTTACAATCAACTCAAATCAAATGTCAGTAACTCTGCCAGCTGGCAAGCAATCAAACTTGAAGGAAGCCTGCAATAAGCTAATTGCTAACCAGCGGCCAACAATCAGACAAGTAGCAAGCATAATTGGCAAGCTTGTGGCAACCTTTCCAGGTGTACACTTCGGACCTTTGCACTACCAAAATTTACAAAGAGCAAAGGAACGGGCCCTCAAAGCTCACGCAGGCAAATTTGGGGAACATATGCACTTACCACCAGACGCTATTGCCAAGTTACACTGGTGGGCCACCAATATACATCACTGTTCTAAGGAAATTCAAATTGATACACCATCGGTAATATTACAAACCGATGTGAGTGGCCTGGGCTGGGGGGGCAACAGACACCAGCTCCAGCTGCATGGGCAGATGGAATGTGCAGGAGTCCTTAATCCTACAGCAATATGGCATAAACTACTTAGAATTGTTGGGAGCACTCTATGGCTTAAAGGCTTATTGCAGCAATATGCATCATGTGCATGTACAACTTCAGATTGACAACACCACAGCAGTGGCGTATGTCAATCACATGGGTGGAATAAAATCTGAGTCATGTGATAAATTGGCAAACCTCCTTTGGCATTGGAGTAGTGCAAGGAACATTTGGGCCACCGCCATCTACCTGCCAGTTAGATATAATCACAGAAATTCAATGATAACACAGAATGGATGTTGAATTACAGGGGGCGCCGTCCTGTACGGGTATGGCTGCCCAGCCTGCAGCTGTCTGTTTTTTCTCTCTTTTTTTTATTATTAGTCAGCTGAGTTTTTCTGTTTTTCGGAGTCCTAGCCTTTTTTATGTGGGGGTGGGGGAAGGGAAGGGGGAAACTGCTTTCTAGGGTCCCTACCTGGTCAGAGAGGCAACTTTCTCCGGGCTGCACCGTCGACCCGTCCTAGCGGCCTACCAGCAGGCCTGGAGCGGCATTTCTTGGGAGGACTGCCCAGAAACACGGCTTCGACAGCGGCGCAGTGCTGGAGCGCCGTCGCGGAGCGGAGCGGGCGATGCCTTTCCCGGGTCGTCGCACTTGGAGCTCCGGTGAGCTGAAGACCGCAGGAATACGGAGCTGCGGGACTGTGGAGCGGCCAGCCGCGGCACTGAACTTAACATCGGGAGCCTGGGATCTCTCGGCGAGATTGCCAGTTGTGGAGCTCCATCCAGCGCGGCCTGTTGGCATCGGAAACCACGGTCTCCAGCAAGGAAGCGGCTGTTACAGGCACCCCGAGCCGCTGAGAGGGTTCTCCCATCGCCGGAGCACCATCACCCGGCGACTGTGGAGGCCACAATAGGAACTGTGGATGGGGTCTGGACTTTGTGCCTTCCCTCATAATGGTAACCATTGTGGGGGGATGTTTTTTATGTTTTATGTTAAATTCTTTAATGTTATGTCTTATCTTTATCTATGTACTCCATGGCAAGATAAATTTCACTACACCAATTGGTGTATGTGACAATAAATGTCCTTTGTCCTTTGTCCTTTGAATCATGTAGTGTTTACTGACATTGTTGGCCGATATGGCACGGCAGATATTGACTTGTTTGCCTCCAGGTTGAATCACCAGTTACCCAAATATGTCTCATGGGAGCCAGACCCAGGGGCAGTAGCAGTCGATGCTTTCACACTGCATTGGGGAGGAATGTTCTTGTATGTTTTCCCTCCCTTTCCCTCATCAGCCGATGCTTGGTCAAAATAATGCAAGTCAATGCCACAGGCATTTTGGTAGTGCCAGATTGGCCTACGCAACCTTGGTTCCCACTTGTCCTGGGAATCATGACACAGCCTACGATGGCTGTTCCCAACAGCAGGGAGCTGCTGGTACACCTGGGTAACGGGGGGCCATCATCCGCTACATGACCGAATCAATTTGTTGGTTTACTGATTCTGAGGACACCTTTCCCGGGACTCGGACTGGCTGATCGAACGGTGGATGTAATAACAGTAGCCTAGAGGGACAGCACACAAAAGCAGTATGTCTCCCACGTCAAAAAGTGGGAGACATATTGCCGGGCATCCTACATCACATATGACACAGTGGTCATCACGGACATGTTAGAATTTCTATCTACCTTATATCCTGATCAGTAATTAGGCTACAGTGCCATCAACAGTGCCAGGAGTGCACTGTCCTCATATATAGTACTGGGAACGGGGGCCCTACCGATGGGAAAGCATCCCCTTATTACCAGATTCATGAAGGGCATATATAACACTGCACCCCCCCAGGCCATTATATACCAACACATGGGATGTAAGCATGGTGCTAACGCTACTCCGTCAGTGGGGCCCAGCCACAACATTATCCTTAAACAAGCTCACCCTCAAGGTGGTCATGCTAATGGCGCTCATTACGGCGCAACAAGTCCAGACGTTGCACAAACTGCGACTCAATAACATGCACAACACTGCCAACACCATAACTTTTGTCATTTATGATTTAGTAAAACAGAGCAGGTCCAGTGTGCCAGGGCCCAGGCTTGAATTCTTGGCATACCCCGAAGATCCTCGACGATGTGTGGCAGATCACTTGCACCAGTATATTACAGTCACCAGGAGCCTCAGAGGCACAGAGTTAGCTGTCCTAATCAGCCACAAAATACCACACCATAGGGTGTCAACACAAACCATTTGCAGATGGCTAAAAGAGGTACTGGCACTTACAGGAGTAGATACTGACATTTACAAATCTCACTCCACCAGGGCTGCATCCACGTCGGCAGCAACGGCTATGGACGTGCCCCTCGACAGCATCCTAGCGGCGGCAGGATGGGCCAATGAAAGGATGTTCTGCCGGTTATATAACAAACCCATTGCCGGACCGGGGGTGTTTGCACGTACCATTTTGAATTCTGTTTATAGTTTCCCCAAAGGTTGAGCTTTTGTTTTTGTTTGCATTAAAGCATCAGTTTTGTTACCTAACTATGTTATGTCTGAATGCTTTAACATTTTTTCTCACTCACCCATGGTCAATCCATTCAGTGTGTGACGCCTGGATTCGAACCGGCGTGAAATCACAGAGCTTTGAAATCTTCACGTAGTCACTCACGTGACTCCGAAGTAAAATAGTAAGATTAAACGAGAACTTACCAGTTTGAAGTTTGATCTGGATTTTATGAGGAGTTACGATGAGCGATTAGGTGCCCACCGCTCCCAACCCTCATATTATCAGGTCATCTGGTAGTTCTAGTTTCTCCAAATCTTACTATCTTTAGGTCAACTTATTTTTATCTGTGATTCCACACCGCTGCTTTGAAGATTGACGCGCATGACGACTGACGGCCTTCTTCACGTAATCGCTCTTCGTAAATCAAGATCAAACTGCAAACTGGTAAGTTCTCATTTAATCTTACTATTTTAGCCAGAGCCATTTTACTGGCGTATCTTCCTGTGCAGAAATAGTCTACAAATAAATAAACCTCAAATATTTCAGGAATAATCTGTATAAATGTCTCATTTTCAAATAAATGCTGCTTTGCTTCTGAGATATTTGTACTGACCAGAGGTGCAGCATGTTTTAACAATTTTTTTCGTAATGGTACAACACTAGCACCCAGTGATTGGGCTAAACATAACCCTTTACTGTATTGTAACCTACAGTGGCTTGCAAAAGTATTCATACCCCTTGAACTTTTCCACATTTTGTCACGTTACACCCACAAACGAAAATGTATTTTATTGGGATTTTATGTGATAGGCCAACACAAAGTGGCGCATAATTGTAAAGTGGAAGGAAAATGATACATGGTTTTCAAATTTTTTTACATATAAAAAACTGAAAAGTGTGGCATGCAAAAGTATTCAGCCCCTTTACTCTGATACCCTAGTTCTCATTTAATCTTACTATTTTAGCCAGAGCCATTTTACTGGCGTATCTTCCTGTGCAGAAATAGTCTACAATAAATAAACCTCAAATATTTCAGGAATAATCTGTATAAATGTCTCATTTTCAAATAAATGCTGCTTTGCTTTGAGATATTTGTACTGACCAGAGGTGCAGCATGTTTTAACAATTTTTTTCGTAATGGTACAACACTAGCACCCAGTGATGGGCTAAACATAACCCTTTACTGTATTGTAACCTACAGTGGCTTGCAAAAGTATTCATACCCCTTGAACTTTTCCACATTTTGTCACGTTACACCCACAAACGAAAATGTATTTTATTGGGATTTTATGTGATAGGCCAACACAAAGTGGCGCATAATTGTAAAGTGGAAGGAAAATGATACATGGTTTTCAAATTTTTTTACATATAAAAAACTGAAAAGTGTGGCATGCAAAAGTATTCAGCCCCCTTTACTCTGATACCCCTAAATAAAATCCAGTGCAACCAATTGCCTTCAGAAGTCACCTAATTAGTAAATAGAGTCCACTTGTGTGTAATCTAATCTCAGTATAAATACAGCTGTTCTGTGAAGGCCTCAGAGGTTTGTTAGAGAACATTAGTGAACAAACAGCATCATGAAGCCCAAGGAATAACACCAGACAGGTCAGGGATAAAGTTGTGGAGAAGTTTAAAGCAGGGTTAGGTTATTAAAAAATATCCCAAGCTTTGAACATCTCATGGAGCACTGTTCAATCCATCATCCGAAAATGGAAAGAGTATGGCACAACTGCAGACCTACCAAGACATGGCCGTCCACCTAAACTGACAGGCCAGGCAAGGAGAGCATTGATCAGAGAAGCAGCCAAGAGACCCATGGTAACTCTGGAGGAGCTACAGAGATACACAGCTAAGGTAGGAGAATCTGTCCACAGGACAACTATTAGTCGTGCACTCCACAAATCGGGCCTTTATGGAAGAGTGGCAAGAAGAAAGCCATTGTTGAAACAAAGCCACAAGAAATCCCGTTTGCAGTTTGCCACAAGCCATGTGGGGGACACAGCAAACATGTGGAGGAAGATGCTCCGGTCTGATGAGACCAAAATTGAAGTTTTTGGCCTAAATGCAAAATGCTATGTGTGGCGGAAAACTAACACTGCACATCACCCTGAACACACCATCCCCACTGTGAAACATGGTAGTGGCAGCATCATGCTGTGGGGATGCTTTTCTTCAGCATGGACAGGGAAGCTGGTCAGATTTGATGGGAAGATGGATGGAGCCAAATATAGGGCAATCTTGGAAGAAAACCTGTTAGAGTCTACAAAAGACTTGAGACTGGGGCGGAGGTTCACCTTCCAGCAGGACAATGACCCTAAACATTCAGCCAGAGCTACAATGGAATGGTTTAGATCAAAGCATATTCATGTGTTAGAATGGCCCAGTCAAAGTTCAGACCTAAATCCAATTGAGAATCTCTGGCAAGACTTGAAAATTGCTGTTCACAGACGCTCTCCATCCAATCTGACTGAGCTTGAGCTATTTTGCAAAGAAGAAACATAGAAACATAGAAATTAGGTGCAGGAGTAGGCCATTCAGCCCTTCGAGCCTGCACCGCCATTCAATATGATCATGGCTGATCATCCAACTCAGTATCCCGTACCTGCCTTCTCTCCATACCCTCTGATCCCCTTAGCCACAAGGGCCACATCCAACTCACTCTTAAATATAGCCAATGAACCAAGAATGGGCAAAATTTTCAGTCTCTAGATGTGAATAGCTGGTAGAGACAGACCCCAAAAGACTTGCAGCTGTAATTGCAGCGAAAGGTGGTTCTACAAAGTATTTACTCAAGGGGGCTGAATACTTTTGCACGCCACACTTTTCAGTTTTTATTTGTAATAAAATTTGGAAACCATGTATCATTTTCCTTCCACTTCACAATTATGCACCACTTTGTGTTGGTCTATCACATAAAATCCCAATAAAATACATTTAAGTTTGTGGTTGTAACGTGACAAAATGTGGAAAAGTTCAAGGGGTATGAATACTTTTGCAAGCCACTGTATGTTGTTTAAAATGGTTTTAAAATGTTGACTTAAACCGTCTGCTATTTGTGGGAATTCAAAAAGCAGACGCTTCTAAACGCAGTTGATGCAAAGCCTCTTGGCCACTAATTCCACACGGACAGCAGCTGAGCTCAGGATCGAACCTGAGACCACGAGGCAGCAGCATTAACTGCTGTAACACCATGCAGCGGAGAAGGTCCAGGTCTAATCCAATGTGATTCCTGATGTCTGAGGGTTAGGGGAAAATGATCTATCGTGTCCCTTTCCCCTGACTCACAGTCTGAAGAAGGGTCTCGACCCGAAACGTCGCCTGTTCCTTTTCTCCAGGGATGCTGCCTGCCCCCATTCGCCCCCGGTCGTGTATACATTTGCTTGCTTCATCTCTTAGAAAATTGATGTTAGCTGGGAGGAACAACTAGTTCCATATTATTCCGTGAAAACTGGATTAGAACCAAATCAGGGAAGCTGGAGCTAAGCAACAAAGGGAAGCAATAAATGCTGAGGGCAACCTTAACAACCTGAATACGGACTTCCAGAAGGGTCTTGACAAAGTCGCAATATGTGGTGTAAAATGAATATTGAAAGCATATACACGAGGTCAACAAAATATTAGACAATCTTGGTAAATGCCAAGATTTACCCTCCAACTCTACGAATACCCCCTTCCCTCCAACTCTACGAATACCCCCTTCCCTCCAACTCTACGATCCAGCATCTGCAGTTCCTTCTTTAACACTTTGTCTACTCCACTGCGATATCTCCTCAAGGTATGCCTACTTTGAAGAAGTTCTCCTCCTCCCTACGGAGACAGTTTCACAACCTCCTCTCTAACTGCTCCCCCTCTGTGACACCCCCTTCCCTCCAACTCTACGGCCTCGCATTGACTCTCCCGAAACTTCGGGCCTCACTCACCCAGACTTGCAACGGACCCCAACTACACTACATCCTCCGGAAGATCCACCGCTTCAATCAACAATTCCTGTCCCACATTACCTCCACCAAGGACCTGAAATTAGCCCGCCTCATGGACCCAAATCATACCCTACACAACCTTGCCCAGTACTCCAACCCAGATCGTCAACGCCTGCCCTCCCGGCGCCCCTTCTCTCGTCATGCTGCATCTCTTCGTAGCTCCGATTTCAACATGCTAAGAGCATGGAGAGCCTGCTGGCAGGACACCCAACATCCCGCCCAAATGACCGTCTACCCAAACACACTGTTGCCACCTGGTGCAGAACTGGTCCGCAGAGAGTGGGTTACACTGAATCGTCTGCGAACTGGTGTTTGGCGTTTCAATCATAACATGAAACCTGCGCCCATCAGCAGCCTGTACTTGTGGACACCCCGACCAGACCGCACACCATGTAATCCACGACTGTCCCACCCTCAGACCAGATACCACTACCATCGACCTGACCAACCCCAATCCTGACAGTGAACTGGCTGCGACGCCTGAGTCAAACTGTGTAACTGACTCATACGCAAGAAGAAGAAGCCCGCCTCCAGGCCGTTCCAGCCACCGACAATCCCCGACTCGACCGCCCGCAGGCCCCGGGCCCCAACTCTGGCCCGAGCCGCCGGCCTGAGTCCCCCGACGCCATCTTGTCCATGAGGAGCGCCTCCAGGACTCACCAAGACGCCGCCTTCACCGACCTCCACGCCGATGCTGCCGCCGACCTCCACCTGCCTACCGATGACGCCCAGCCCCGCTGCCTGCCCGGTAACTCTGTTTATCTCCCCCACACCGATTCCACCGCCCATCACCAGCGCAACGCGACTGCCGAACCTCGCCGTCCCCCGGGACCACCTAACCCCATCGCCGCACTGGGCCCATCCAGCATCGCCGGTGTACTGGGCCCGCCGAAGACCACAGCCGCCGCACCGGGCCCATCCAGCATTGCCGGTGTACTGGGCCCGCCGAAGACCACAGCCGCCTCACCTTGCATCGCCGCCGGACCGGGGCTCCCCGAACACGGCCGCCGCACCGCACCCCACTCATCTCTCCGCCTCACCGGTCGGACCGCCCATCCGCCCACTGGGACCTCCAACGCATCGCCCGCCGACCCCGACTCCACTGCCCGCGGACTCCTACCTGCGGGTCCGCCGACCCACGACACTCCACCGCCCTCCAGCAGCCCGCAGCCGTCGCCTCACCTGCAGACTGGACTCTGCAGTGGGCCTGAAGCCTCCACGTTGCTAACTCCTCCCGCCACTCTGTCTTTAACAGCACTGGGTCCTAGTGCCAGTCTCCCCAGCCCCAGTAACCTTAGTGGCTATTCCACTGGGTCTTCCCCATCCCCCCCCTACCATGTAACCCCTGCTCTTCCCCACCCACACCACAGCCCCCATACCCCCCCACCCCCGACCACCCTCCACCCTCCCACCACACAACGCTTCGTCCTCAGTCCACTCACCTGCCTTCCTCCGGCCACAACCCCCATCCTTGCCGCGTGTTCACCATCCCCCGGACCTCCCCCTCTCCGACATCGAACGGTCTGTCCTCAGCAGAGGTCTTACCTTTGTCCCCCTCCGTCCCCACCTCAATGAGTTCCGCGCCCACCACGACTTGGAGCTCTTCTACCGTCGCCTCCGCCTCACAGCGTTCTTCCACGGGAAGAAGCCCTCGCCCCCCACTGATGATCCCTTTTCCTGTCTCCCACGTACCACCTCCACTTGGACCCCCCCTCGTAGCCTTCCGGCTGTAGAACTATTTATCCAGAACTGCCGTCGGGACATCAACCGCCTCGACTTCTCCACTCCCCTGTCTCACTCCAATCTCTCCAGTCCCGAACGTACTGCCATCGACTCAATCCGTAACAACCCAGACTGGGTTATCAAACCCGCCGACAAGGGAGGTGCCGTGGTAGTCTGGCGCGTCGATCTCTACAAAGCGGATGCCGCGCGCCAACTCTCGGACACCTCCTCCTACTTACGCCTGGACCATGACCCCACTGACGAACACCAGGCCACCATCTCGAGCACCATAACCGACTTCATCAGCTCCGGCTCCCTCCCCCCCCCGAGCCTCCGACCTCATCGTTTCCCAGCCCCCACACGGCCCGATTTTACCTCTCCCCAAAATCCACAAACCCGACTGCCCTGGCAGACCCATTGTCTCTGCCTGTTCGTGCCCCACCGAACACATTTCCACATACCTTGACGCCATCCTATCCCCCTTTGTTAAATCCCTCCCCACCTATGTTCAAGACACCTCAGACACTCTCCGTCGGCTCCGTGCATTCCATTCTCCAGGCCCCCATCCTCTCATCTTTACCATGGACGTCCAGTCACTCTACACTTCCATCCCCCACCAGGACGGTCTCAAAGCCCTCCGGTTCTTCCTCGACCAGAGGAGCAACCCATACCCGTCCACTGATACCCTCCTCTGCCTAACAGAGTTGGTCCTTACCCTCAATAACTTCTCTTTTGATTCCTCCCATTTCCTCCAAACACAAGGAGTAGCTATGGGCACACGCATGGGCCCCAGCTACGCTTGCCTCTTTGTTGGGTACGTCGAACAATCCTTGTTCTCGGCGTACCAGGGCCCCATCCCCGACCTCTACCTCCGTTACATCGACGACTGCTTTGGTGTCACCTCCTGCACCCACGCACAACTGACTGACTTCATTCATTTCACCACCAACTTCCATCCGGCACTCAAATACACTTGGACCATTTCCGACATTTCCCTACCATTCCTTGACCTCACCATCTCTATTGCAGGTGATACGCTCCTGACCGACATCCACTACAAACCAACTGACTCCCACAGCTACCTGGACTACTCTTCCTCCCACCCTGCTTCCTGTAAGGACTCCATCCCCTATTCCCAATTCCTCCGTCTACGCTGCATCTGCTCCCAGGATGAGGGGTTCCACACCAGGTCATCACAAATGGCCTAATTCTTCAGAGAACGGGGATTCCCCTCCCCCACTATTGATGAAGCTCGCACCAGGGTCTCCTCCATACCCCGCAACACTGCCCTCGCTCCCCATTCCCCCACTCGCAAACAGGGCAGAGTCCCCCTGGTCCTCACCTTTCACCCCACCAGCCGGCAAATACAACATATAGTCCTCCGCCAGTTTCGCCACCTCCAACGTGACCCCTCCACCCGCCACATGTTCCCATTTCCCCCCCTGTCTGCCTTCCGCAAAGACCGCTCCCTCCGCAACTCCCTTGTCAATTCTTCCCTCCCCTCCCGCTCTACCCCTTCCCGGGCACTTTCCCTTGCAACCGCAAGAAATGCAACACTTGTCCCTTCACCTCCCCCCTCCACTCCTTTCAGGGACCCAAGCAGTCCTTCCAGGTCCGACAGAGGTTCACCTGCACCTCCTCCAACCTCATCTACTGCATCCGCTGCTCCAGATGCCAGATGATCTATATCGGTGAGACCAAGCGGAGGCTTGGCGATCGCTTCGCCGAACACCTCCGCTCGGTCCGCAATAACCAACCCGACCTCCCGGTGGCTCAGCACTTCAACTCCCCCTCCCATTCCGCATCCGACCTCTCGGTCCTGGGCCTCCTCCACGGCCAGAGTGAGCAACACCGCAAGCTGGAGGAACAGCACCTCATATTCCGCTTGGGGAGTCTGCATCCTTTGGGCTTGAACATTGAATTTTCTCAATTCTGTTAACCCTTGCTGTCTCCTCCCCTTCCCACCTCTCCCTCAGCCCTCTGGGCCCTGGCATTCCCTCTATCTCTATCTCCCTCCCCCACCCCAGTCGCACCAGCTTCTCATTTTCACACCACAAACAGCTTACAATGGCTTGTTCCCTTTATCATCGATACTTTTTTGCATATCTTTCATTCATTGTTCCTTATCTCTCCACATCACCGTCTATATCTCTCGTTTTCCCTGATCCCTGACCAGTCTGAAGAAGGGCCTCGACCCGAAACGTCGCCTATCTCCTTCGCTCCTTAGATGCTGCTGCACCTGCTGAGTTTCTCCAGCTTTTTGTGTACCCTTGGTAAATGCTTGTGGGAAAGGGAATAGTGTGTCCCGTCCCCCCCCCCTCCCCCCCTTCTCGGATCACAGTCACAGTCATTGGCAACCACACCTGGGAAATGAAAAGTTTCCATTGACGGTGCCAAGGTAGACTCACGAGTCACTAAGGTAAACACACGGGCCACTACTTTATTACAACGAGTTTAAATGTTTCAATTTTTAACTTGAACAGTAAATTTGACTCGTGGAAAACCTCAAACATGTTTGAATTTTTTCAAGAGTTAACAGTTTCACGGATACCTGCCGTTAGCGCCACGAGTCGCTAAGTTGCGCGCGGGAGTTCCGACTTTCCCACCACGTTAATTGTACATGATTACCGCAAGTGAAAACTCGGGGTCACTTGTTGGTCGACTCGCACCGTGAGACGGGTTTAATTCTCCTACTAGTTTCACTGTCTTCCTGATTAATTTTACTGTTTGTATACCTCTTTGTTACCTTCACTTCAAGAACCATTGTACATTTCCTTGATCATCATCTGCTTTGATCTGTCCTTTCTACACTTTACAGGCTCTGTACCCTTCCATATCTCTAGTTTCCCTCTCCCCCGACTCTCAGTCTGAAGAAAGGTCTTGACCCAAAACGTCATCCATTCCTTCCCTCCAGAGATGCAACTTGTCCTTTTGAGTTACTCCAGCATTATCTTCAGTGTAAACCAGCATCTGCAATTGCTTCCTACACATTTTATCTGGTTCCTGGACTGAGGACTGACAAATAAATGCATGTGCATAGGTTTTTTTTTTAAACTTTTTAACAAATGCACGGCATATTGAGAAAGAACATGGGAATATCCTGTAAAGGTGACTTAAATAGTTAAAATAGTTTGCTCAAGGATTCTAAATCCAAAATAGAATAATGTTTTATTTAATCATAGATCACAACTCTCCTTATGATTTGAAGGGAAAGCTTTGTACGATCACTGGCCCATGACCAGTTAACTTAATTCATTCTGGACAACAATAAGGCTGCTTTAATGAGTTAGAGTGCTTTCAGATTAGGGAGGAAAATAATAGCCTTTAACACTGTCTGTGGTTATCATGTGGGAATTCTGCACAGAATAGTCACATGTGACAGCATTGAGTTCAGCCGTTGTATTCCCTCTGTCAAATAAACTGCAATTGCTGTTTTGACTCACACTTGAATAATGAATAATGACCATATCGGAAGGTGCCAATCATATACAGTGGAAGATGACTGACACCTTTAGAACTAGGTTTCATTTAGGGGATTAATACCTGCAAATGACAAGTCTACTAATGGAAAACTGATTGCCAAGAAATATTTAGACAAATGCCAAAAACAAATGCACCAGCATTTGAAAATAAAACTGACAAGCAACGATTTAAAAATTGTGTGAAAAAGTAAATGGATGATATAACAAGCACACAACAATCACAAAATTTCAGACATTTTATATCAGCTTGAGTTCATCAGTCGCGAGTGGGTCTAAAGGCGTTAAAATAAGCCCTTCACTGGAGCATCAAATAAACAATAAAGTCTACTCACTCATCTGTAGAATAATTTGTGAGTTTATAATGATGGGAACTATGATCTACTTTGCCAGTTCTCAGGTTGTGAAGAAATGAATTAATATCAATGCCTATAGGGATTTGCACCTTTTCAGAAGAAATCTGTTCCTAAGAGCACATTGGAAAAAAGAGGAGAGAGACCAACAGAAACAAATAAAGGAGTATTTCAATCTATGAATATTATTAATTATTAATCAGAAGGGTCGGCAAAGAACTGAAAAGAATGTCACTTAACATTTGAAAGAGAAATTAATGAATTAAATACTTTGACTAACATCAGGTTCTGGAGACTGCATGCAAGGCCAAAGCAACCAAACTCATTTGGAGTCTTCAGATGCAAGGTGGCTTGCATGGATTTGTAAAATATAGGTCATATTTCCAGATGGTGGAGGAAACCATTCAACCCATCCAGTCTATCCTGGCTCTTAGAGGATTTCCAACATATTATTTATTTTCTCTCATCCCATTTTTTTTTTCACATGCCCATCAACACATCTCCAATACAGGGGCTTGGCGCAGTTAAGTCATGTGATCCAGATAGCACAAACAGTTGTAGAATGCAACCTAGTTTCAATTGTAATAACAGTATTATGTGTGGAAACGTCTTGAATTAACTTTATCAATTATCCATTACATGAAGTTAGCTAAAAGAAAAGATCATGGCAAATCTTGCTAGGAAATCTGTTGCAGAACAGGAGTCAGAGAGCAGTAAATTCAAGCTGACGAGCTGCAAATCAGGAAGTTCATTACACTCGGCACGGTAAGTCAACTTTCTCTCCCACAACCAACTTCCCCAGCACTGAGAGTTCAATTATACCCTATTGCATCCTCCTCATTGACTCATGGAAACCACTGGCCCATCACTGCTCAGAATGGAGAAGGAAAATTTGGAATCTCTTCATCAAGCACACATACAAAACCCCAGTACAAACCCCAAAACAAAAAATGAACATATCTCCGTCCACACTATCTGTCATAGACAAGTATGCAAAATAAATAAATGACTAATGGACTACTTATCCCGACCCGAAAGGTCGTCATGCCATTTCTCTCCATGGATGCCGCCTGAACGCTGAATTCCTCCAGCACTTTTCTTGCTTATGCCCCTGTCCCACTTAGGAAACCTGAACGGAAACCTCTGGAGACTTTGTGCCCCACCCAAGGTTTCCGTGCGGTTCCTGGAGGTTCCCGGAGGTTTTTGTCTTCCGGCAACCACCTTCAACTAGTATCACAACCGGCTTCGACTAAAAAATTACCGATTTTTAAAACGGAAACCACTTTCGACCATTAGGGGAAACTGACAAAAACCTCCGGGAACCTCTGGGAATTGCACGGAAACCTTGGGTGGGGTGCAAAGTCTCCAGAGGTTTCCGTTCAGGTTTCCTAATTGGGACAGGGGCATTAAAGCCCCCGTCCCACTTAGGAAACCTGAACGGAAACCTCTGGAGACCGTGTGCCCCCGCCCCAAGGTTTCCGTGAGGTTCCCAAAGATTCCCGGAGGTTCTGGTCACTCTCCATGAGTCACCAGAGGTTCTGGTCACTTGCCTGGAAAGCCTCGACCGAAGTGTGAGCTGCATCTACTGATCAAAGATCCTATAGGGTCTTTGCTGCCGACCGCGTACACACACACACAAACTCATTGCGAAGGTGGGGGCCATGGAGCGCGGAGAAGCGCTTTCTGCACATTGAAGAGGAAAGTAAACGGCTGCCACAGAGCACAGTAAGTCCTTTAGAGAGTGGGGGAGAGAAGGGGAAAGAGAAGGGGAGAAGGGGAGAGAAGGGGTGAGAAGGGATGAGAAGGGATGAGTAGGGGAGAGAAGGGGAGGAGAAGGAATGGAGACAGTTTTAATAAGTTTAATAAAGTTAGTGGGCATTTTACCTTCCCGCAGATCTTCCCACTTAGGAAACCTGAACGGAAACCTCTGGAGACCTTGCGCCCCACCCAAGATTTCCATGAGGTTCCCAGAGGTTCCGGTCACTCTCCCTATTGGTGGAAAGTGGTTTCCGCGTAGTCGCGGCTTCTTCTATGTTCCTGCGATTATTTTTTTTAAAAACGGCCTCCACTAAAAATAGGTTTCCGTTTTGTCGAAGTCAGTGGAGTGGGGTTGCATTTTTACTTACAGCCAATCGAAGGCCTTCACTGACCGGCCATTCTGATTGGCTCATTGGAGTTTTCTGTAGGATCCTTGGTTTTCAGGACCTAGAAGATCGGCCGGAAGATAAAATGCCCGGTAACTTTATTAAACTTCTTAAAACTGTCTCCCCCCCCTTCTCCCCCCATTCTCTCCCCTTTCTCTCCCCTTCTCTCTCCCCTTCTCTCTCCCCTTCTCTCTCCCCTTCTCTCTCCCCTTCTCTCTCCCCTTCTCTTTCCCCTTCTCTTTCCCCTTCTCTTTCCCCTTCTCTCTCCCTTCTCTCTCCCTTTCTCTGTCCTTCTCACCCTCCCTCCCGAGCTCTCTAAAGGACTTACCGTGCTCTGTGCCAGCCGTTTAATTTCCTCTTTACGCGCAGTAAGCGCTACTCCGCTCTCCATGGCCCCCACCTTCGCGATGTGTGTGTGTGTGTGTGTGTGTGTGTGTGTGTGTGTATGTGTGTGTGTGTGTATGTATGTGTGTGTGCGGTCGGTAGCAAAGATCCTATAGGATCCTATAGGATCTTTGTTCAGTAGATGCAGCTCACGCTTCGGTCGAGGCTTTCCAGGCAAGTGACCAGAACCTCTGGTGACTCATGGAGAGTGACCGGAACCCCCGGGAACCTCACGGGAACCTCACGGGAACCTCACGAAAACCTTGGGTGGGTGACACGTTCTCCAGAGGTTTCCGTTCAGGTTTCCTAAGTGGGACTGGGGCTTAAGATTCCAGCATGTGTAGTTGCTTGTGTCTGAACATGCGTTCTAGTTTTGATAAAATGTTAGCAATCTGAAATGTTAACTATTTTTCGCGCTACAATTTCTATCTGACCCAATGTGTATTTCCAGCATTTTCTTGTTTGATTAACTTTAAGGAACTTTATCAGCGCCAGAAATGTGGCGACTTGTGTACAGCCTAGGTGAGGTCTGTTGTATGATTTTACCGGGTTGCATGCGAAACAAAGCATTTCACTGTACCTAGGTACATGTGAGAATGCAGTATCATTAATTCATAAATTATTTGTAAATGGAAGAATTGAAGTTTGCTATGACTCCACAAGGCTGTAGTATTGCCAGCCATCTTTCAGCACTCTTGGGAAAAATAGAACATAGAACATAGAAAAGGCTATTCGGCCTACAATGTTTGTGCCAAATATGATGTCAAGATAAATTCTTATCTGCCTGCCATGATCCAGATAACTCCATTCCCAACATATCCATGTACCTATCCAAAAGCCACTTAAATTCTACTATCATATGTCTCCATCTGTCAACGAGTACCAGGCACACACCACCCTCTGTGTAAAACATTTCCCATATACGTCTCCTATACAGGGCTCAAAATTAGCGGTTGCCCGGGTGCCAATGACCACACAAAGTGCCGCCGGGCAACCTAAACGCCGAGTCATTTTGCCCGGCTTCTCAAGCAAATACTGGTTTATACCGAAAGATACAAAAAACTGGAGTAACTCAGCAGGTCAGGCAGCATCTCTGGCGAATAGGAAGGTGACTTTTCGTGTTGGCGGCGGCAACAGCTGTAGTGCGGGGCAAAGATACTAGGAGCGGGATGATAAAGGGTCGGAGCAAATGACGGGCCCTGCACAGCCGCTGAAGCAGCTGCACCAAAGATCCTATAGCTATAGGATCTTTGGGCTGCACCGTGGCGAGGAGATCCCAACCGCCTCCCACTTTGGCGTTGGACATGGACGGCCAAGGCAGCGGGGCGATGTTGTCCGAGGAGCACTGACCTTCCTTCACCCCACCCCCCCCCTCTCTCTCTCTCTCTCTCTCTCTCTCTCTCTCTCTCTCTCTCTCTCTCTCTCTCTCTCTCTCTCTTGTACGCACCCCTCTTATCCTGGGACCCCTCCTCTCCAACCTGCACTGATCCCCATTCCCTGCTCTATTCAGTCCTCACTGACATCACCTGTGCTCCCCTCCCAATCTATTCCCCACCCCCCCCCAATCTATTTCATCTCCCAACCCAACTCGCATTGATTCTCCTGCCAGCCCCCCCCCCCCCCCATCCCCCATCCATCCTACACTGGTCCCCCAATTCATCCTGTACTGATCCCCCTTCCCATCCATCCTGCACTTCTCCCCCCATTCATACTGCACTGAACCACCCATTCATCCCATACTGACCCACCCTCCATTTACCCTGCACCAATCCCCCCATCCATCCTGTAGTGATCTTCCCATTCATCTTTTACTGATCCTCCATTTATACTGCATCCTGTCTGATCCCCTCATGCATCCTTTACTGATCCCCTTATTCATCCCGTACCGATCCCGCATTCATCCTATACTGATCCCCTCATTCATCCTGTAGTGATCCCCCATTCATCCTGCACAGACCCTCCGATCCACACGGTCCTGACCCCCCTCTCCTCCCATTCATCCTGTACCGATCTTCCCCAATCATCCTGTGCTGATCTCCCTCCATCCATCCTGTACTGATCTCACTGTTCAAGAAGAATGGGGGGAAGAGTCTGAAGAAGGGTCTCAACCCGAAACGTTGCCTATTTCCTTAGCTCCATAGATGCTGCCCTACCCGCTGAATTTCTCCAGCATTTTTGTCTACCCGCATTCATCCTGTACTGTACCACCCATTCATCCTGTACTGATTCCCCCCCCCCACCATCCATCCTGTACTGATCCCCCCCATTCAACACCACTGACATCCCCCATGCTCTCGTCTCACAATTTTACATACTCCAACCAACACGTACTAATTCACCTGCCTCAATCCAACCATTCCACACCGATTGCCTTATCAACCCCCCCAGCCCCCCGCCATCTATCCACCCCGCACTGATTCACACACCCCCTAACCCTATTGTGCTTCGTGGTCTTCAGAGCGAACGTTTGATAACAGAATGCAATCAAATATGTTTTAATTCACAATGTTATTATTTGTTTTGACACCTTTAAACATATTACCAAAAGAACATTTGCTGCAGTTATGTCCTTTGGCCATCTCTTGTCAGTTAGTGTAATGTTTAACCTGTCAGATGGGTATAGTCGGTTTTAACAACTATTATCATAAAATGCCTACAGAAATGTCCTTGCAACCTGTATATTTTGTTATGGATAAATTATGTGGGAAGCCAGAGTGTTTCTGTGCCAATAGCAATAACGACCCATGCTATGGCCATGTCATGGTAATTTTCGGTCCTTCACAGAAAACATGCTTGCATCAATCTGTAGTGTGCATGGTTAAGCATATATGTTACCATGGTCCAGGATTTATTGACACAGGTTCATCGTATGCTGAATAATCCAACCACATTTTTGTTTGGAAGTGGAAAGAACTAATAGGAATTGCATTAATTGCAATGTGTAAAAAGAGTTGAGTTATTGTATTATAATTTTGCTGCATGTCATTGTGGTGTATATCATGTCTTGATTGGTGAATATGTTTAGTTTGTGAGTTATTTGAAGCAGAAATAACATGTGAATGTAGACAAAAGTGCTGGACAAACTCAGCGGATGCGACAGCATCTATGGAGCGAAGGAAATAGGCAACGTTTCGGGCCGAAACCATTCTTCAGACTGATGGGTTTCGGCCTGAAATGTTGCCTATTTCCCTTCGCTCCATAAATGCTGCTGCACCCGCTGAGTTTCTCCAGCACTTTTGTCTCCCTTCGATTTTCCAGCATCTGCAGTTCCTTCTTGAACATAATATGTGAATGCTTCATTGAGCATAATGCCGACTGGTAACTACGCACTTCGTCCGAGCACATTATCGCACGCGGCATGCAAACCGTTTTAAATGACCACCTAAATTGGCATTTGGCAACCTAAAAAGCTGTCAAGGTTGCCTGGCTGGCAATAGGGAAAAAAAGTTAAGCGAGAGGCCTGCTATAAACTTGGCCCCTTTCACTTTATAGCTATGCCCTTTAGTAGTTGATATTTCCATCTGGGAATAAAGGTTTTGACTGGTTACTCTATTTATGCCTCTCATCATTTTATATACTTCCATCAGATCTCTCCACAACTCAGAGAAATCAATTCAAGTCTGTCCTAATAACTTCTAAATAGTCAAGAGTGTTTTATTGTCATATATCCCGGATAGAACAATGAAATTCTTACTTGCAGGCATCATTCTGATAAACCATCTCTGCACCCTTTCTAAAACCTCCACATCCCTCCTGTACAGGGGCAATCAAGACATCATGCAATACTCCAAATGAAGCCAAACCAAAGTCCTCCAAAGCGACTTCATGACTTCCTGACTCTTTTCCTCAATACTTCCACCAATAAATCCAAGCAAACATTATGCATTCTTCACCACTCGATCTACTTGTGTTGCCACTTTCAGGGAGTTATGGACTTAGACCCCAAAATCCTGTTGTACATCAATCTTGTTAAGGGTTTATCATTAACTATATATATATTTCCCCAGTCCACCAGAATCTTAAAACTTATGGAGAAACAAAGAACTGCAGATGCTGATTTATACAGACACAAAGAAAAAGATGGAGTAATTCAGAGAGTCAGGCAGCATCCCTGGAGAACCTATTTGTCCAACAATGCTTCCTGACCCATTGAGTTACTCGAGAACTTTGTGTCTATCTTTAAAACTTATGTAGTTGTGATCACAATTCCCAAAATGGTCTTCCCTGCCTATACTCCCTGTGAACCTTACTGGTCTACTTTCCCATCCGTCCCTTCAATTGCTGATCTACTATTCTGGTTCCCACCCCGCCTTTCTAGTTTAAAACCTCCCGAGTAACACGAGTGAACCTCCCAGCAAGGATATTGGTCCCCCTCCAGTTCAGTTGCAACTCATCCCTCTTGTACACCCCTCCCTCTTGTGACCACTGCCCCAGAAGAAATTCCCATGATCTAAAAATCTGAAACCTGTGCCAATTCCCAAGCTACACATTCATCAGTCCTATCTTCCTATTCCTACCCTCACTAGCATATGCCACTGGTGGTAATCTGGAGATTACTACCCTTAAGATCCTGCTTTTTAATCTTTTGCCTATTTCCTTATATTCAGTCTGCAGGAGCTCATCCCATTTCCTACCCATGTCATTGATTTATGTCAACATGCACAACATGCATATGGTTATATTGGTTTTTGATAATATTGGGATTAGATTTACCAGAATGATATCTTGTCTCCAAGAATTAAAATATAATGTGAATTAATAAGAACTAGGGTTGCTTTCTGTGGAATATAAAAGACCAGGGATGATTTGATTGAATAGTTTTAATTATTTATCAGGTTTGTTGGGAAAGATAGGGGAATGAAATCTGGAGCCACACGATACAATTTTCAATGAGCCCTTCCATGAGTTATATAAGAATGTGTTTGACACTTGAATCTTTCACAGTTATTGACTGATGCAAGGTCAATTGTTAACTTTAAACCTCAAGCTGATGGATTTCTGTGCACTTTAAGTATTAAGGGATAAGACATGTTTGATTAAGTAAGTTGTGATCGCAATGAAAGATGGAAAAGGCTTGCGAAGTTAAATTGCTTAATGCTCCTACAATCAACATATGAAAACATGTTTTTGGGCATCAATATTCTGTCAGCACACCTGATAGAACTGATAAAACTGCCACGTCATGGTTTCAATGAACTGGGTTCAATCCTCGCCTCTGGCGCTGTTTATGAGGAGGCTCCCAATGACAGGGTCAGGGGATCTCTGGTCAGCTCTAATTAGTTGATGGATTAATTCGCCTCAGCAAATTGTGCCTAGTGTGTCAATAGGTAACAGAGTCGGGGGAATTGATGGGCATGAGGTGAGAATAAAAATGGGATAGTGGAAATGGATGCAAGATGCTTGGAATGAGCTAATGGGACGAACGACGTTATATGACTCTATAACAAACGGAATAATTTGCAAAAGGGCTGTGACATCAGCACAAACAAAAATGTAAAGGAATACTGAGTTAGTTTAGATATAAGATGAATGGAGAAAGGAGATTACATAAACAATCAGGCTGGAAAACATGTTGTTAAAGAAGGAACTGCAGATGCTGGAGAATCGAGGGTACACAAAAGGCTGGAGAAACTCAGCGGGTGCAGCACAGCACGTTTGGGACATGGGAAGAAGCGCATTTAACTGGATCGCACAGTGGCTCAAAGACATACAGGTTTGTAGGTTAATTGGTCTCTGAACATTTCCCCTAGTGTGTAAGGAGTAGATGAGAAAATGGGATAACATAGAACTGGGGTAAACGGGCGATCAACGGTGGATACGGATGGCCGAATAATCTGTTTCCCTATTGAATCTCTAAAACTAAAACTGCTTTTAAATATTAACTCAGCTGAAGTAATTTGCGTACTAAAGCAAGAAATGATCAAAATTTGGTTACAGTGCAGGCTTAATAAAACAATTTACATCGATCTAGCAGCAAATAGATATACTGGCAGGAAAACAAAGAATAGATTTCTTTAAAGAAATGCACCAATTTATCTGACTGGCAAACAAAAACTAAATGTACCATGCATTTAAAAGATACCAAATCAATATAAAAATCAGTAGGCTGTGTATGTGGCTTCAGGCAAACTCCGTATATGGACTTTGTTCATTCTGTTCAGAAGAAGGTATATGTTGTTTCCTCCATTCCAAATAGACGACTTATGATCAAGACTTACACATGCATGAAAACAAACCAAAAAATCTGGAGATACTGGAAATCTGAAATAATGAAAATGCTGGAAACACTCAGCAGTTCAGGCAGTATCTGTTTCACATCCAGGACCTGGGAATGAGTGAAAACCAATTATTTTTTAGAAGCAGAGAATGGGGCAGAGGGATGGGTAAAACGAGAGGGATATCTCTGGTAGGATCAGACCAAACACCTTAAAATGGCAGCTAGACGCCCAATATACTTCTTTATAATATTCTTTATTATGTGATGATAATAATAAGACTCAGGACATGCTCATCAGCCTTAACTATGATGTTGGGAAGACAAACTGCGCCAAAATGATGACAGACAAAACTGGACAGTTCTGATACAGACTGAAAGAAATGGCGATCTACCTAATGTTGGAGTATTTTATACTGTGACCAGAAGGCTAGAATCTATTCAGATGGAAGATGAGCTATTCTTCATGCTTGTATGGGTCCTCATTGTAAGTACAATTTAGACTTTAATTTAGACTTTAGAGATACAGCATGGAAACAGGCCCTGTGGTCCACTGAGTCTGCACCGACCATTGATCACCCTGTGCACAAGCACTATCCTACACACTATGGCCAATTTACAATTTACAGAAGCCAATTAAGCTGCAAACCTGTATGTCTTTGGAGTGTGGGAGGAAATTGGCTCACCCGGAGAAAACCTACACGGTCACAGGGTGAACGTACAAACTCCGTACAGACAGCACCCATAGTCAGGATCGAACCCTGGTCTCTGGCGCTGTAAGGCAACAACTCTGCCGCTGTGCCACTGCGCCGACCCTAATAAATTGATAAAGAATCTGACTAAAAATGAGATATTTGAATAATTGAATTTATATAATGTACTTTTCAAATACATTATATAAATTCAATAATTCAAATATCTCAGTAAGAATAAAAAACTGTACAGAGGATGGTATTAAGAATGGGAGCAAAAGTATGCACTTTCTTACTGGCATTGTAGAAGGCAGACAACCAGGGGGCTTTCATTGCATAATCATTAGTGACTCTTATCATTTGTTGTCATTGAAGGTGGCAGGAAAATCAATTAGACAGCGAGATTTATACTACTGTTAATTAACTCCTGAGATATTAAAAAAATAGGCTTAATAACTGATGAGAAACAAAAATAATAAAATGCAGTGTCCGGATTAGGAAGCTTCAATGTTTTCAAAGTTAATTAAAGATATAAACATTTAGAAAAAAAATAATGGCATCAAATAGACATGGGATAATCTTTCTGTCAGATCAGTTAAGCTGCATCACTGCCTGTGTCCCAATTAAATCAAATTTAAAGCAATTGTGTTGGAGCAAAGGCAGAACTATCAAGAAAGATCTTGTTGCTTTGATATTTGACTGGCAGTCCTGACTATTGGGATTAGCAGCCGGTGTCCATGGAGAGGAATGATTATGCAGTCTGAGGTACTATGCTAATTTTGATGTTGTGAGGGGCCTGACAACATTAATGATTGCTGAGATATAAACCCTGTTACTTTATGTGTACTGGGCAAAACTTCTTTACAGCAAGCTAAAGAAGCATGACCATGAATAGCTGAATTTCTAGACCTGGAACTGCATTTAACATTCAATATAAGCTACTGTTATCTGTCATAATATTGAGTCCTACCACTTGAAATAAGTAGGGCTATTGAAATAAATATCCAAAAGGTCAGTCCTGGTTTGATTTGTGAAGAAAACTAGATTGAATGGTAACAAAAGAGAAGGGAAGCCTATTGAAAACAGTACTTGATGGAAGTACTTTTTATAAATTTAGCAATTATGGTTTAATGCTAACTTTGCAAGGCAGAACCAAAGGAATGGGTGACGTTTTGGGTCGAGGCCCTTCTGAAGAACAGCCATGGTCTTCATACTATCAATAAACCAGGCTGGTACTTCATTGTCTCCATGTGGTCTAATCAGAACATGACACCAATGAGTCAAAATAAGTTACTATCAAAACAGTTTAGGATAATGATTCTTCCATGAACTTGTTACCCCATGGGAATGCATTGCAACTTCTCTCATGCATAAAATGAAAAATGCAGTGGAGTTTTTATTCATGTAACTTAAATTAAATTATTTCACTTTGGAAATTGATGCTGATCTAGATGAAAATTTAATGAGATAAGTTTGGGGGCTAACATTTAAATTGTGCTAAATTTAGAGATTAAATAATTATATTATTGATAATTTATGTTCCTTTGCAATTAGAAATTGTAAACTTTGTTTTTGGCTACTGTCATCCTTTATGTGAGTTGGGTGATTTTGCTTTCAAATAAACAAAATTCAGAACGGGTAAGATGATACAAAGGTTTCAAAGGTCAAAGGTCTTTTATTGTCACATGTACCAATTAAAATACAGTGATATGCGAATTACCATACAGCCATACCAAAAAGAAAGCAACAAGATACACAACTACATAAAAGTTAACATAAACATCCACCGCAGTAGACTCCCCACATTCCTCACTGTGATGGAAGGCAATAAGATCCAGTCTTCTTCCCTCATTCTTCTCCTGCGGTCGGGGCAGGTGAACCATCCGTCGGGACGAATGGTACTCCTGCATCGGGGCTGTCGAAGCTCCCACGTCGGGGTGTTCGGAGCTCCCACATTGGGAGGTCGAACATCCTGCGGCTTGTTCCCGAAGTCGGTCTCCGACCAGAGACTGTGGAGCTCCACGATGTTAAAGTCCGCAGGCATGCGCAGTAGAGTTCGGAGGTTGACCCCTGGCAATGGGATCGCGGGTTCCGTGATGTTAAGTCTGCAGGCACCCGCAGTGGAGCTCCCGGTCGGTTTCCAGCAAAAGCCGTCAACTCCTCGATGTTAGGACACAGTGCGGACGGAGATACGATACGAAAAAAATTTGCATCTCAGTCGTGGTAAGAGATTAGAAAAAGTTTCCCCCAACCCCCCACATAAAACAAGCTACAGAACTCTAAAAACATACATTTAACACACAGTAAAAAAACAACGATGAAAGGGACAGACAGACTTTTGGTAAGGCAGCCATTGCTGGCACCATTCGGTCAGCTTATGTAAAGATAAAGATTATCAGGTCATAAAGGATAGGAGCAGAATGAGGCAATTTTGGCCCATCACATCTACTCTGCCATTCAATCATGGTTGATCTATCTCTCGCTCCTAACCCCATTCTCCTGCCTTCTCCCCATAACCTCTGACACCTATACTGCCCTACTTTGACAAATGGAAGCAACTGGCAAAAAGGCATTTTCTTGTAAATTCTTCTCTGGTATAAACATTTTCAAATTGTACTCAGAGAAGACTTATTTTGTTCACCATTGTGTAGAGCATATCTCCAATACCCTAAAATAAGCAATTACTCAATTTTGACAAAATTGTCAGTTGCTTCCTTCTGTCAAATTAGGGCAGTATACTAATCAATAATCTATCTATCTCTACCTTAAACATATCCATTGACGGGCCTCCACAACCTTCTGTGGGAAAGAATACCACAAATTCATCTGACCAAAGTAATTCCTCCTCATTTTCTTAAAGGAACATCCTTTAATTCTGCGGCTATGACCTCACGTTCTAAACTCTCCCTTGAGTCCTCTCCACATCCACCCCACATCCACTCTATCCAAGCCTTTTCATAAGTTTCAATGAGGTCGCCACTCATCTTTCAAAACTCCAGCGAGTACAGGCCCAGTGCCGTCAAACATTCATCCTATGTCTTTGAAAAGTATAAAAAGTTGGAAAAAAGTTGTTTTTTTAAATATATAAACTGCATACAATTTACCTTGGCCGATTACAATTTGCATGGTGAAATTGAAAAAAATGATTATTGATTTAAAAAATAATATGGGGGAATGCCAGCTCAATTAGAAGCAAACATGCCTATTATATCAAAGGTGGAGAGATAACTATACCAAGATAAATTAGAGAGGGCAAGGGAAGTGATGGGAAATAAGAACGTAACGTAACATTGAGGGAGGAAAAGGAAAGGAATGGGTATGAAGATATAATGAGGAAAGGAACAGCAAATGAAGAAGATGGAGAGAGCACCTATATAAAGGATCGGCAAACTATTCGAGTCAGTGGATTGGTTTGCAGTCAAGCTGCTGATTCAGCACAGATTAAAGCTCTCAGGGAGCATGGTATCTGTCAAGATGTGGAGAGAAGGTGGGTTTGTAATCAGGCAATGCCCACTTGAGGTGCATTCCCAGCCCTAAATGCAGTGTTCAGGAATCTACTCTGGAGTATTCCCTTTACAAAATGACAGAGCAGGCCTTAAAAGGGTTGTGAAGTCAAGCTTTTGTACGAGTGCCCCATACCATTTGTGGTGTAAAAGCAGTGAAGGGCATTCCAGGGGTGTATTGCGTGGAGTACACCAGAATGTGCTGCACGATACAATTTCCAGGCCACCGATTTTATGTCTCAAAATAGTTAAAATGCTGGGTTTTGAACCAGACTTTTAAAATGTTATACCTGCTTGTAATGCCAACTGCAAACATATTGGGCTGAAGTTTGCCTACCAGCAGCCAACATTTCTGAAGGAACTGAAGTGATCCACCTGCTATAATTTTCCCAAAGTCTCCAATTTCTGCAAGCATCAGTAAAATGCAGAAGTGTCACAGATTAGACGTTGCCACAGGGTTCTCCGCTGAGGAATGAGAATACGGGTTCACTTCACATTTGACTTTATCCCAATGAGGACCGATGTCCAAACAGTGGCCCCATTCATTTGAATGTTGTTGCCAACCCATTGGAAGGTGTACTGGCTGATGCTTGAATTACTTTACCTACTTTGATGTTTAAATATTTATCAGCATCTTTGTTAATTTCAATTTATCTATTTGAACATTAAAATACTTAAAATGTCAGCATTTAGAAGCTAATCTAACGCATCCATTCACAAAATGTATAAAAATTACTAATTTTTGGATATAAATTTTTAACATAATCTCGAAGGTAGTTAATGCAAATCTGACCCCAGACTCAAAATTAATCATATTAGGAATAATAGAAACGGATCATCTACTAACAACACAGCAAATATTTTTTATTGGTTATAGTTTAATAATTGGTAAAAAACATCCCCCACAATCAAAATGTGGATTACAGAAATGTCGGAGACACTTCATCTAGAAAGACTAAGACTTGTCCTTTTGGACAAGCTAGATCAATTCAGAGGAATATGGTCTCCATTTATTGAATACTTAAATGGTCAAGGAGGTCCGATTCGAGGGCCTGACTGAAGCCTGAAGGAAGGAATAGATGAAGAACTATATACAATGTACTATGGATATATCTCCAATGAAGAATATCTTGCTTAATACTCCACTCACTTTATCGATTTTCTACTTCTATTTTATTTCTTTTTATTATTTCTCTTTACTATTTTCTTTCTGTCATAAAATAATAAAAAATATAGAAGTATAAATAAGAACGACTAAACTTTAAAAATATTAAGAATGTATGTGATGAATAATATGTTTCTCCTTTATTGATTTTATGTTATTCCTTCTTAATATGTATTTACTTCTAATAAAAATATTTTACAAAAAAAAAAAAAATACTTCTGACTATCAGAAACATTTTAAAGTAATTCGGAAGACTAACATCAGTCAGGTGTCAAACGATGTGTAGGAAGGAACTGCAGATGCTGGTTTAAACCGGAGATAGACACAAAATGCTGGAATAACTCAGCCGGATAGGCAGCATCTTAGGAGAGAAGGAATGGGCGACATTTCAGGTCGAGACCCGTCTTGAGACTGTCAAAAGATGTCTAATGACCTCAGCAATAAGCAGCCTGGGGCCTAATCAGCACTTGGAGCCCACTACACCTTATAGGATAGCTACCTGGTGTGGAGGTCAGCTTGCTCAGTTGTGGACTTCGGGTGGTTAAGCGTTTGAGTGCTGACCTAGATAATAACTTCCTGACTGAAAGGTCACACTGCGTCATGCTGAGAAGTATATAATGGGTTTTCCACGATAAAATTTGAAATATTATTTCCTGTATCTCAATGTAGAATGGTAAGACCCATTGAGTCTTAAAGCCTAAAGCCATATTTAGATATTCATCAAATAATACAGATAAGTTGAAAAGCAAAACAAAAAACTGCTGACGAAGCTGAAATTCATTATTGCTTCCTATAAAAAGACTACCATATTTCTGAACCAGAACACAAAATGCAAGTCAGGCAGCAATTGTGATGAAAAAAAGAGTAAATATTTCAGGTGGTTGGTTTTCACCTGAACTAATTTTCTGTGATGCAACAATTAGTGTTGAGAATTTTGCAAATTGTTTAAGCCATCAAAGATTGGTATTTTTTTTTGTGGGTAATAAATACATAATTATTGTGCTGTTTTAATATCACTATAGGAATCTGCAGTGCAGGCAATTAATTGTCAATGTTAACATGAACTATTTAAGATCAGGTTCAGCACTAATGCCTCTAAAGCATAGTGGAAACACAATAGATTGCAGATGCTGGAATCTTAAACAAAAAATTAAACTGCTGGAAGAACTCTGTGGGTTATCCAGCATCTGTGGAGGGAAAATGAACAGATGACATTTTGGGTCAGTCTGGAGAAGAATCCTGATCTGAAATGTCATCTGTTCATTCCCCTCTGCAGATATTGCCTGGCCCGTTGAGTTCCTCCAGCAGTTTGTTTTTTTTTCCTCCAAAGCACAGGTTTGGTGTATCTGAAAATGTGCCTCTACATAATTTTGTAAGAGTAACTCCACTAATCTGATCTCACAACTCCATTCCTTGAGTCATGGATTATAGATTTGCTGATGAAGTCAAACACTGTTGTGTCATGGTCCCAAATTCAGTATGAATTGAAATGGGGCTGTCCACAGTAGCTTCAGGATAGAAAGGACCCCCATCCCGATAAGCCAGGAATTACTTAGAACTGAGGACCAAAGATAAAATTACAGGTAGATAAAAATGCTGGAGAAACTCAGCGGGTTGAGGCAGCATCAATGGATCGAAGGAATAGGTGACGTTTCGGGTCGAGACTCTTTTTCAGACCCTTCTGTGTCGGCAGTCCATTACTTACTTGTTCTGGCATAGAAAAAGACCATTCTGTGCATTGGATTCACTATGCTTTCAGCAGAGTGATGCCATCAGTCTCCTAACCTTCTCTCTAACCAAGCCTACCAAGTTGTCCTTGGTTCTTTTGTCACTTAATTAAAGAGAAATTTACAGTAATTAGTTAATTTACCAGCAATATTTGGCATGTGGGAGGAGAATGTACTAGCTCCACACAGATTGTACTCAAGTTCAGGATCAGACCTGGTTCCCTGGGGCTGTGAAGTAATGGTACCAACTGCAGCACCACTGTGATCTCTTCATTGCCAGGTGGCAATATGAAATATTCCAGGGTTAGATTATGAATTTGTAGCTTAATCCAAAAAATATAATTGCTGGCAACTGTTATCAGGCAACTGAATCATCCTACCACAACCAGAGAGCAGTGCTGAGCTACTATCTACTTCTTTGATGTCCCTCGGACTATCCTTGACCGGACTTTGCTGGCTTTATTCCCTGATCGTGTATCTATACATTGTAAATGGGTTGATTGTAATCATATATTGTCTTTCTGCTGACATGTCAGCATGCAACAAAAAGCTTTTCACTGTACCTCGGTACAATAAACTGAACTGAACTAAGAATGAGTTCCCTGCGCAATGCCACATTTAATAAAATAGCTACATTCAAGATGGATATAATCTCTTGCCACATTTTGGACCAGTGTTCCACAAAATGTATGCAATTGTTTTCAAATGTAGATCGTTCTTTTAAATGAGGTAGTGCAGAAACAGGGGTGGCATGTTTCTAATATTACAGGGCTTGGCATAACTATCCTCTGCATCCCAAACTTCTATATTACAGTTCTCAATGTGTTTCAAAGCTGGAAAACAGTCAGGATTTGATTATTATTCACTAAAACTAGGTCAGTTGTAAGGATTGATTATTTTTTATAAGCAAATTAGTAAGTGACAACTTGAGGGAGAGAAAATTTACTGCAGAAATAAGACTGTTTCCCTAATGCTTCCCAGGCATGTCTTCATATTGATTCATCATCTTTGTGGTTGAGATTACTGTGATGTCCGATTAGTGTTAAATGACATTTGAAAGGACTGAATACTAATCCAATCATTTTATTTTTTGGCTGCGTGCCCCTCTATCCAAAATAATTCCAAATGTGTGAAAAAATAGTTTTCAGCTGAAGTTGCCACTCAATCAAAGATTATTTCTAGAGTACTGTGTTTACTATCAGTGATTCTCATTCCTTTTACACAGATCCAATAGGGTTTTTGCAGATCAGAAACAATTCAATTCAGTTTAGTTCAGTTTCAGTTTAGTTTAATGACACGTGTGCTGAAGTACAGTGAAAAGCATTTTGTTGCATCCCACCCAGTCAGCAGAAAGACAATACATGATTACAATCGATCCATTTACAGTGTATACATACAAGATAAGGAATAACGTTTAGTGCAATGTAAAGCCAGCAAGTCCGATCAAGGATAGTCCGAGGGTCGTAAAAGAGATGGATGGGTAAAGAGGTAATTTGCAATTACCTGTGTGAAAATAAACAGATGAGACATTGGAAGAGAATAAAATAATAACAACTGCCCCAGCTATCCCCACTGTTTGCCCTCTACCCACTCCCACGATCATACCCCATTATTATTCCCCTTTCCACCACGCCACAACCACCTTCCTATCATGCGCTAGCATCAGCGTCCAACCAAACGTTACAGATACTTCAAAAGAAAATCTAAAATGATACCATACAATGACCAGGCTCTGAATAATTCTGGAAGAGTGCCTCTAATTATTCTGATCTTTCAAACATATTTGCAAGAAATCTACTTTTTTGCTCAGCAGATTCCCCCGCTTGTAGCTGTGGAGTTGTAAGCTGGAACTCAGCAAAGTCTCTTGCCAAATAAAACTGACAGGGAGGAAGAATTGAAATGATCAAGATCTCTGAAAGCACAATGGAAATGTGAACCACCAGATCACTGAAGCCAGTTATTTATGCATTAATTGCCATAAAGATGCTATCATAAAATGCACAATCTAACACTCACCAGAGCTGGCTTAATAGTGCTGACAAAGATATCAGAAATAGATTTGTGTACAAAATAATAAAGGATATCTCCAGAAAACAAACTAGCTCCAGAGCAATGCTCAAATCCTGAGAATGACAGGAGCTTGAACCTTGAGAAAGACGTTGACAAAGGCTGAAAGAGATGTTAGCAGAAAAATAAGGAAGCATTAAGGCAAAACAATCACCAAGAAGACCAACTGAAAGTTGATGGGCCATAAGGAATTGGAGTTACATTTGTTCTTAGGTTGCAGAGTGATTAGAAGTACCCTATCACATGTGCAAAGGTTTTATTTCTTGGTATTTACAGATTATTGGAATTTGGGCATACAAATCATAATATAGAATTTTGCAGTTTAAACAAAAGTAGGAGAACTGTAAAATAATTTAGGAGATGGATAATTTAGTGTAATTGACAGATGGGAAAAACTGTTTAATTTGCTGTTAAATTTTATATTGTACAATTTGAAGGATATTGATAAAATGGATATAAACTCAATTGAAAAATATTAAAGTGTGTGAA
Source organism: Okamejei kenojei (assembly GCA_035221665.1). Lineage (NCBI taxonomy): Eukaryota > Metazoa > Chordata > Chondrichthyes > Rajiformes > Rajidae > Okamejei > Okamejei kenojei. The sequence goes on along the minus strand of CM069134.1, from coordinate 102,623,471 downwards.
GGAATCTGGTGATCTGGTGATGTAAATGAATAACTTCTTCCTGCATTCCAGAACTGAAGGTGATGGTCAATGGCCTGTCCCACTTGGGCGACCTAATCCACGAGTTCTGGCGAGTTTGCCCTCGACTCATACTCGCAGCATGGTCGACACGAGGTCGTAGGATGCCTTCGTAACTCTCCTTCATGCTCGAGAGTGGTCTCCGCGTACACGAGGCCTCAGCTAAGTCGCAGCGTTTTCTTCAAAAAGGTCGCCATGGAAAAAATCGATACTTTTTTACTCATAGAAACATAGAAATTAGGTGCAGGAGTAGGCCATTCAGCCCTTCGAGCCTGCACCGCCATTCAATATGATCATGGCTGATCATCCAACTCAGTATCCCGTACCTGCCTTCTCTCCATACCCTCTGATCCCCTTAGCCACAAGGGCCACATCCAACTCACTCTTAAATATAGCCAATGAACTGGCCTCAACTACCCTCTGTGGCAGAGAGTTCCAGAGACTCACCACTCTCTGTGTGAAAAAAGTCTTTCTCATCTCGGTCTTAAAGGATTTCCCCCTTATCCTTAAGCTGTGACCCCTTGTCCTGGACTTCCCCAACATCGGGAACAATCTTCCTGCATCTAGCCTGTCCAACCCCTTAAGAATTTTGTAAGTTTCTATAAGATCCCCTCTCAATCTCCTAAATTCCAGAGAGTATAAATCGAGTCTATCCAGTCTTTCTTCATAAGACAGTCCTGACATCCCAGGAATCAGTCTGGTGAACCTTCTCTGCACTCCCTCTATGGCAATAATGTCCTTCCTCAGATTTGGAGACCAAAACTGTACGCAATACTCCAGGTGTGGTCTCACCAAGACCCTGTACAACTGAAGTAGAACCTCCCTGCTCCTGTACTCGTAGGTTTAGTCATAATAGGTCGTAGGTAATCGAGGGTGGTTGAAGGTAGTCGAAGGTAGTCGTAGATAGTCTTCATCATAGCCAAAGGGAAGTTGAAGGAGATCGAAGGAGATCATCTTCACTCTCCACTATTCAGTGTCCAGTTTTCCCGAAGTTAGTCGTAGCTAGTTGAAGCTGGTCTTCAACATAATCGAAGGAGGTCGAAGGAGGTCTTCTACATAGTCGAAGGAGGTCTTCAGCATGTCATTTTCTCAAACTCTTCTAAACTCGCCAATTAGGTCGCCCAAGTGAGACAGCCCCTTCATTTATACAAGGCATTTAGATGAAGAAACCAAACCGCATCCAAAATGTGCTAGATGCTAAGAGAAGAGTTTAGAGCAGAAATAACTGAGATAATTTATATTGGCTTTTAAAATGACGACAGGATGGAACGACATTATGTGCATGAACAGAAAATATCAACTTCAAAACTATTAATAAGGGAATTTAGGAAAAATCTAATTTACAAGAGTTGTTAGAGCCTGGAATCTGTTTATACTGGGAATAATTGAAAGAAATTGTGTTTTTTCACAGAGGAAAAGGAGAGAGCAATATAATGCACTTTATTTTAGGTTGCTGAAGGGAGCAAACTGTCAGTTTGCTGTACAATGCTATGTATTACACGAGAATTTCAATCACAATGGCAGAAGCAACTAGGGGGCGCTGGACTGCCAGCAGCCTCTGCCTGCAGCCCGTTAGTTTTTCCATCTTTTTTTTATTTTTAGTCCGTTTAAAGTTTGTTTTTGGGGAAACTTTAACTTTTTTTATGTGGTGGAGGGGGTCAGGGTAAGGGGGAAACCAACTCGCAGTCACTTCCTGGCGGGGATGCGACTGTTTCTCCGAGTTGTGTCTTCGCACCCCACCTCGCGGCCTACCACCTGTATCCGAGCGGCCTTTCCTGCCGGGGACCGGGAACCGGACCAGAGCTGCAACAGCGGCAGTGCGGCCCTGGAGTCATCATGGAGCGGGCGATCATGGGGGAGCATTGGGGAACATCAGGGGAAGAGACTGACTTTGGTGCCTTCCCTCACAGTAGGAAATTTTGATCCTGCTGTGGGGGGATGTTTTATGTTGAATCCTATCTATTCCATGTTGTGTTCTTTATTTTTACTGTATGGCTGTATGGTGATTTAATTTCGCTGTGCCAATTGGCACATGTGACAAATAAATGCATCTTATCTTATCTTAACAGCACGATGGAGAATATTTGTGTAGAATTATGCACTTTGTCACCAAAGATCAGACATTATGATGACAATCGTATGAAGAAATATAAATTTAAATCAGTAAAAAAAAATCAGTCGCACACTCCAAATGATTATAATGAACTGCTGAAAGAAAATACAGATGGACATTGCTCTATCTATATATATTACAAAAAGTCTGATCTTGACCGCTTTTGGCTCGTTGTGCTGTGATTTGCGAGAGAACGCCGCCACCTACGGCCGTCATTTTTGGCCAGCTCGCACAGAGCCCCTCTCCGCCTTCCTGGACCAGAGGATTTTTCCCATCGATGAAAAATCAGAGCAATATTAATGTTTTTAACAAATTCACCATTCTCTCTGTTGCCCCTACTGGAGGGAGGGGGAGGGACTATAAAACCAGGAAGTGGTGTGCCTCACTCAGTCTCTGCAAGATGGAAGAACCAGAGGGTCACGTCCCTCTGAGCTCTGAATAGCACTGATCACATGTCAGCTTACTGTGAGTGCCCTTAATGTGGTTGGTTTGAAGTAAAAAGGCACTGCTGCAAATGTTTCTTTGGGGGGGTTGGGTTGAAGTTAAAAGGCACTACTGCAAATGGTGGCTTGGGTGCTTTGGGGTGAAGTGAAACGGCACTACTGCAAATGGTGGCTTGGGTGCTTTGGCTTCAAGTGAAAAGGCACAACTGCAAATGGTGGCCTGGATACTTTGGCTTGAAGTGAAAAGGCACTACTGCAAATGGTGGCCTGGGTGCTTTGGCTTGAAGTGAAAAGGCACTACTGCAAATGGTGGCTTGGGTGCTTTGGCTAACTTCCTGTTTGCACTGTATAATGATTTTAGATAAAACGCTACCACTTACGGCTGTGATTTTTGGTCATCTTACTCAGTCCCCCTCCGCTCAGCAGGTGCAGATGATTCTTCCCATCAATGAAAAATAAAAGTGTTATTAGTGTTTAAAAAATGTTGAGAATCTCTCTCCTGTCATGAAGGCCACACCTTTTCCTCTGGGAGGGGGAGGGGTTATAAAACCCGGAAGTGTGGGTGTGGCTCAGTCTCTGCATGATGGAGGAGGGAGAGGACACGACTCTGTCTGAGCTGTGAATAAACTGAACACACTGAATGTCCACTGAACTGTGTGTTTGGTGTTTTATGTGGTGTTATGGTGGTTTCACTCTGCTTGAAATGGTATGAAACTGCATTTGAATTTGGTAACCTTGCACCCTGCATGAAATGGTATGAAACTGCACTTGAATTTGGTGGCCTTGCACCCTGCTTGAAGTGGTAGGAAACTGCACTTGAATTTGGTGGCCTTGCACCCTGCTTGAAGTGGTAAGAAACTGCACTTGAATTTGGTGGCCATGCACCCTGCTCGAAGTGGTAAGAAGCTGCACTTGAATTTGGTGGCCTTGCACCCTGCTTGAAATGGTAGGAAAATGGATTTGAATGAGGTGGCCTTGCACCCTGCTTGAAATGGAATTTCAAGGAATAGCCATGAGTCAACTGCCAGCCCACCAGCCGTGAGTGAGCTGCCAGCACATCAGGCTTGAGGGACTGAGCTGCCACCCCAAGAACCCATACCAGTGCTCCAGAAAGCTCCCCCACTGGCCACCAATATTGGAATTGGTGGAGAGGTGGAATATTGCATCGGGGGACCAGCCCTCCTGTGTGAACATGGGACCCAACGGGTCCCACTTAGTATAGTATAATTATAAATACTTGAAAAGATAATATAATTATACAATTATAATTGTATATAGACAATTCCGACAGCTCAAACAGCTCCGATGATCTAATGAGACCTACAGGAGCGGGGATGCAGACCTCTACAGGCAAGCCAAGTACAAGCTGAGAAGAGGAATCAGAGCTGCCAAGGAAAGGTACTCTGAGACGTTGAGGAGCAAGTTCTCAGCTAGTGACTCTTCTTCAGTTTGGAAGGCCTTGCAAGTAATTACCAGCTACAAGAGGAAAGCTGCTAGCTCTTTGGACAATCGTCAGCTGACCTACAACCTGAATTAGTTTTACTGCAGGTTTGAAAATCAGAAACATAACCCAGGAACCCCCTCCCCCCCACCCCAACAAACACAGCCTGACCCCAGTCAACAAAGAATGGACCCTGCACATTCCCCTACCCATTCACCACTTCACACCTACTTAAGGCAAGACTCCAGTACAAAAAGACTGGACCATTTCCCACCCCAACCAAAACTTCACACCCACTCACAGCCTGACCCCAGTCTGCAAAGACTGGGACCTTCTACACCCACCCCCCTCAAATCACCACTTCACACCCAATCACCCACACCCACTGTGCTGCACAACATCGCTTATCCAATATCAACAATAAAAATACAGGAGGTGGAGAGGCTTTTCAGAAGACAAAAAAGCCAGAAATCTCCAGGACCTGACAATGTTTCCCCCTCTACTCTTAAGCTCTGTGACAAACAGTTGGCACCGGTCTATACAGACATTTTCAACCAGTCCCTGCAACCCGTCCCTCCTGCTTCAAAGTCTCCATTATTGTCCCTGTACCCAAAAAGGCAAGGATTACTTGTCTTAATGACTACAGGCCTGTCGCACTGACCTCTGTAGTCATGAAGACACTCGAAAGGCTTGTGCTGGCCAAGCTGAAAAATATCACGATCCTATGCAGTTTGCATATCGGGCCAATAGATCTGTGGATGATGCAGTCAATCTGGGCCTGCACTTCATCCTACAGCACCTAGACCACCATGGGACCTATGTGAGGATCCTGTTTGTTGATTTTAGCACTGCATTCAACACCATTGTGCCAGAGCTACTACACTCCAAACTTTCCGAGATGACTGTGCCTGAACCCCAGGACCACCAGCTTCCTGACAGACAGGAAGCAGCATGTGAGGCTGGGAAAGCACATCTCGGACCCGCAAGCACTCAGCATAGGAGCACCGTATGGCTGTGTACTCTCTCCTCTCCTCTACTGTCTCTGCACCAACGACTGCACTTCCACAGACACCTCTGTCAAGCTTCTCAAGGTTGCGGACGACACAACCCTGATTGGACTGATCCAGGATGGGGAGGAATCTGCCTACAGACAGGAACTGTAACAGTTGGCGTCCTGGTGCCATCGCAACAATATGGAGCTCAATGCTCTTAAGACAGTGGAATTGATTGTAGACTTTAGGAGAGCTCCCCCTCCCCTCACCCCACTCACCATCAACAACACCACAGTCACATCTGTGGAGTCTTTTAAGTTCCTGGGAACCAACATCTCCAAGGACCTTAAGTGGGGGGCTACCATCGACTCCACAGTCAAAATGGCACAACAGAGGATGTACTTCCTACGGCAGCTGAGGAAGCACAATCTGCCACACGCAATGATGGTCCAATTCTACACGGCCATCGTAGAGTCTGTTCTCACCTTCTGGTTTGTTAGAGCCACCAAGCACAACACCTGGAGGCTGCAGCGAATCGTCTCATCAGCAGAGAAGGTTATTGGCTGCAACCTTTCCTCCATTGATGAACTGTACACTGCAAGGGCCAGGAAGCGAGCGGGCAAGATCATCTCTGACCCCTCTCATCCTGGCCACAAACTCTTTGAATCACTTCCCTCTGGAAGGCGATTCCAGACTGTCAAAGCTGCCACAGCCAGACATAAAACAGTTTTTATCCACAAGTAGCCAAAAATCTGTAGCCTCCCTTTCATCTGGTATTTTGTTGGTTCACATGTTTGATCAATGGTGTTTTATTATTAATGTTTTATTATTAATGTTTAGTGTTTTCTGAGTCATTTATAACTGTCACTGTATGTCATGTTGTTACTTGTGGGCGGAGTACCAAGGCAAATTCCTTGTATGTGAATACTTGGCTAATAAACGTAAACTTACTTACTGATAAATCATACAAGGACAAGCATCATGCCTTGCTTCACAATAAGCTCACATCAATAACATATAAATACAAATTATAAACCTTATCTGTAGCACCTATTTGATTTTTAATTTTTTTACATTTTTTAACAATCCTCTAAACTTCTTATTTTGATGTAATTCGACTGTCATCATAGTTCGGGGGTTGAATATTTTGACCTCAAATGTTCTACAATCTATATTACTAAAAGTCTCATTTTGACCACTTCCTGTTTGCACTGCATATTGATTTTGGAAAAAATGCTACCACTTACGGCTGTGATTGTTGGCCATCTTACTCAGAGTCCTCCTCCGCTGGGCAGGACAAGAGGATTTTTCCCATCGATGAAAAATAAAAGCCTTATTAATGTTTAGAAAATGTAGAGATTCTCTCTCCTGTCAATCACGCCATGATGGCCACGCCCCTTCCGGTGGGCGGTGGAGGGACTATAAAACCCGGAAGTATTGAATGCCTCAGTCAATCTCTGCAAGATGGGGGAGCGAGAGGGTCATGTCTCTCAGTCTGAGCTGTATATAGCACTGAACACATGTCTACTAAACTGTAAGCGCCCTTAATGTGGTTTGAAAATGCAAATGTTGTTTTTGGTTTGAAAATGCAAAAGTGTTGGTTACTTTGAAAATGCTAAAGTGTTGGTTGCTTTGCAAATGCTAAAGTGTTGCTTGCTTTGAAAATGCTAAAGTTTTGCATGCTTTGAAAATGGAAAAGTGGGTGTTGCCTGCTTTGAGAATGGAAAAGATGCTGTTGCCTGCTTTTAGAATGGAAAAGTGGCCGTTGTCTGCTTCGAAAATGGAAAAGTGGATGTTGCCTGCTTGGAAAATGGAAATGTGGTTGTTGCCTGCTTAGAGAATGGAAATGTGGTTGTTGCCTGCTTTGAAAATGGAAAAGTGGTTGTTTCCTGCTTGGAAAAATGGAAAAGTGGTTGTTGCCTGCTTGGAAAATGGAAATGTGGTTGTTGCCTGCTTGGAAAATGTAAACGTGGTTTTTGCCTGCTTGGAAAATGGAAACGTGGTTTTTGCCTTATGGAAAATGGAAAGTGTTTTTTGCTTTATGGAGGGGGGGGGACTATAAATCCCGGAAGTGTGGGCGTGGCTCAGTCTTTGATGGGGGAGGGAGAGGTCATGACTCTCTGTCTTTGATGGCCTTGCACCCTGTTTGAAATGGTAGGAAACTGCACTTGAATTTAATGGCCTTGCACTGCTTGAAATGGTAGGAAACTGCACTTGAATTTGGTGACCTTGCACCCTGCTTGAAGTGGTCTGAAACTGCACTTAAATTTGGTGGCCTTGCACCCTGCTTGAAGTGGTATGAAACTGCAATTGAATTTGGTGGCCTTGCACCCTGCTTGAAGTGGTATGAAACTGCACTTGAATTTGGTGATCTTGCACCCTGCTTGATATGTAATTTCAAGGACTAGCCGTGAGTCAACTGCCAGCCCACCAGCCATGAGTGAGTGAGCTGCCAGCACACCAGGCTTGAGTGACTGAGCCGCCAGCCCAAGAATCCATTCGGCCCACAATGTCCATACTAGCCCTCTGGAAACCAGTCCCTTCAGCCCACAACACCCATACTAGAGCTCCATAACCCCCCCCCCCCCCCCCCCCCCCCCCATGGGCCACCAGAATTGGTGGACAGGTGGAATATTGCGTTGGAGGACCAGCCCTCGTGTATGAAGCTAGGACCTAATAGATCCCACTTAGTCTAGTATTAGCTAAGAATGTGTGCATTGACAGCATAAATGTCATACAATATGACTGAGGTTGGAGTAACCTTGGTTCTAGAGTGGCGGAGGCAGATTAGTTTCGACTAGCAGAATAGCAGAAAACCTGTTGGAAAAGAGAAACAATCTGTGGTAAGAGAGGTTGAGTGGAACACTTGCTGCGAATCTGCACTTGGATTGAGTCTAGTGGTAGAGCTGCTGATTAGCATCATAGCTTGTAAGACATGGTGAAGCAGGCAAAGAACAGCAAACATCTGAGATATGCCAAATCTGAAAATAATTAATTATGTTCATGATCTATAATGGTTTGGTGCTGTTCTCTGCATTCTCCTGTGGGTTGTGGACTGACAAGGACTTTGTTCATTGCGTTCTTTGGCCAAGCCAAGGGATCCTACAGTTTTTTAATGATTTTGTGATTAATTGTATCATCAAATCTCTGTAATTACTGCAAGTAAATTGTGTTCCTTTCCTGAAAATTCAGTAAACATACACAGCTTGCTTTGAGAGGCAGAGCCGTAAACTGCACCTAAAATAGCCACTTCAGCAGAACCAACATTGTTTCTCTTTCATACCAACATTGTTTCTTTTTCTGCACAGGTGCTTTCTAACATTTCCTATTTTTGTTTCATTTTTTTACTATATGTACTAAATCATTATCTTTTCATTGCCCTGTGTTCTTTCCAAGTATGGATAACCATATAACCATATAACAATTACAGCACGGAAACAGGCCCTCTCGGCCCTTCCAGTCCGTGCCGACCATTCGTTTTCCCCTAGTCCCATCTACCTGCACTCAGACCATACCCCTCCATTCCCTTCACGTCCATATACCTATCCACTTTACTTTTAAATGTTAAAATCAATCCTGCCTCCACCACTTCTGCTGGAAGCTCATTCCACACAGCCACCACCCTCTGAGTAAAGAGGTTCCCCCTCACGTTACCCCTAAACTTCTGTCCCTTAATTCTCATGTCAGGTGTTTGGGATCCTAGCTAAAAGGATGGGATTAGTTCGACGATTAGTGGTGAGGGGGGTGAGGCATAAGATGGCAAGCTAAAGGTGGATCTAGGTGAGAAGAGATGGATTGGTGGATGAGTCAGGTGGGGAAGAGAGAGGTAGAGGTAGAAACAGTCTAAGACATGATTCGTGGAGATAACCATGGCTACAGCCGATGGGAAATGAAGTTTGAGTAAAGGACAAATAAATGAGGAGGGTGGGCCGATTGGAACAGTGGGGTGAGGGAACTGGTGGAAGGAATGTTTGGGTGATTGACAAATGGAGTGGTTTGGGAAGAAGCATAATGAGGGGACAGGGTATTGTGGGGAAGAAAGGGCATAAGTGGGAAGGTCTTGATAGAGAAGGAGGAAAGCAGATGACCTGAAATTAGAGAATTCAATGTTTGCGCCATTGAGCTGTAGACTACTCAGTCGAAGAAGAATCTTGACTCGAAACGCCACCCATTCCTTCTCTCCAGTTTACCTGAGAGAAGGAATGAAAGAAAACTTGAAAGTAAGCTTGAGCATGAAAGAAAGCTTACGGGGAATATAAAAACACACTTTAAAAGCTTACTTCGATATGTAAAAATGAAAAGATTTGTGAAGACAAATGTAGGTCCCTTACAAACAGATGAATTTACAATGGGGAACAAATAAATGGCAGAACAGTTAAACAAGTGTTTTGGTTCTGTCTGCACTAAAGAAGACACAAACAATCTCCCAGAAATACTATGGGACCGAGGATCTAGTGGGATGGAGGAACTGAAGGGACTCCACGTTTGTCAGGAAAAGGTGTTAGGTAAGCCGTTGGGACTAAAGGCAGATAAATCACCAGGGCCTGATTGTCTGCACCCCAGAGTACTCAAGGCAGTGGCCCTAGAAATTGTGTATGCATTAGTGATCATTTTCCAATGTTCTTTTGACTCGGGATCAGTTCCTGTGGACACTGTAACCCAATGTTAGCCAATGTAACCCCATTTTTAAGAAAGGAGGGAGAGGGAAAATGGGGAATTATAGACCAGGTGGCCTTACATCAGTCATGGGGAAGATGCTTGATTGTTAAAGAAGTTATAGCAGCGCATTTGGAAAGCAATGACAGGATCGTTGCTTTTGTTGCTTCAGGTGTGATAGAATTGGACCAGAGGTGGAGGTGTTGCATTGCTTGTCAGAGAAGATATTACAGCAGTGCTTTGGCAGGATAGATTAGAGGGCTCGTCTAGGGAGGGTATTTGGGTGGAACTGAGAAGTGGGAACGGTGTAGCAACATTTTTAGCGGTGTATTATAGACCGTCAAATGGTGAGCGAGAATTGGAAGAGCAAATATGTAAGGAGATAGCAGATATAGGAGATAGCAGAGCATTGAATATAGGAGTAGGGAAGTAATGTTAAAATTGCACAAGGCATTGGTAAGACCAATTCTGGAGTATGGTGTACAATTTTGGTCGCCTAGTTATAGGAAGGATGTCAACAAAATAGAGAGAGTACAGAGGAGATTTACTAGAATGTTGCCAGGGTTCCAGCAACTATGTTACAGAGAAAGGTTGAACAAGTTAGGTCTTTATTCTTTGGAGTGCAGAAGGTTAAAGGGGGACTTGATTGAGGTCTTTAAAATGATGAAAGGGATAGACAGAGTTGACGTGGATACGTTTTTCCCATTGAGGGTAGGGAAGATTCAAACAAGAGGGCATGACACGAGAATTAAGGGACAGAAGTTTCGGGGTAACGTGAGGGGGAACTTCTTTACTCAGAGGGTGGTGGCTGTGTGGAATGAGCTTCCAGCAGAAGTGGTGGAGGCAGGATCGATTTTAACATTTAAGACTAAAGTGGATAGGTATATGGACGTGAAGGGAATGGCGGGGTATGGTCTGAGTGCAGGTAGATGGGACTAGGGGAAAACAAATGGTCGGCACGGACTGGAAGGGCCGAGAGGGCCTGTTTCCGTGCTGTAATTGTCATATGGTTATATGGTTATATTAGTAGTAAGCACAAGGTAGTGATTGGGGGAGATTTCAATTTTCCAAAAATAGACTGGGAAACACATTCTGTAAATGGGCTGGATAGTTTGGAGTTTGTAAAATGTGTGCAGAATAGTTTTTTGCAGCAATACATAGACGTATCGACCAGAGAAGGGGCAGTGCTGGACCTCCTGTTAGGAAATGAGGCAGGTCAGGTGACGGAGGTATGCGCTGGTGAGCACTTCGGGACCAGTGATCACAATACCATTAGTTTCAATATAATTATGGAGAGAGTCAGAACTGGACCTAGGGTGGAGATTTTTGATTGGAGAATGGCTAACTTTGAGGGAATGGGTAAGGATTTAAAGGAAGTGAATTGGGACATTTTGTTTTATGGGAAGGATGTAGAAGAGAAATGGAGGACATTTAAAGGGGAAATTGTAAGAGTACAGAATCTTTATGGCCCTGTTCGGTTGAAAGGAAATAGTAAAAATTGGAAAGAGCCTTGGTTTTCAAGGGAAATTGGACACTTGTTTTGAAAAAAGAGAGATATCTACAATAATTATAGGAGGCATGGAGTAAATGAGGTGCTAGAGGAGTATAAAGAATGTAAAAAGAATCTTAAGAAATAAATTCGAAAGGCTAAAAGAAGATATGAGGTTGCTTTGGCAAGAAAGGTGAAAGTAAATCCAAAGGGTTTCTACAGCTATATTAATAGCAAAAGGATAACGAGGGATAAAATTGGACCATTAGAGAGCCAGAATGGACAGCTATCTGCAGAGCCAAAAGAGATGGGGGAGATATTGAACAATTTCTTTTCTTCGGTATTCACCAAGGAGAAGGATATTGAACTCTGTGAGGTAAGGAAAATAAGTAGAGTAGCTATGGAAACTATGAGATTCAAAGAGGAGGAAGCACTGACACTTTTGAAAAATATAAAAGTGGATAAGTCTCCAGGTCCTGACAGGATATTCCTTAGGACATCGAGGGACGTTAGTGTAGAAATAGCACGAGCTATGACAGAAATATTTCAAATGTCATTAGAAACGGGAATAGTGCCGGAGGATTGGCGTACTGCGCATGTTGTTCCATTCTTTAAAAAGGGTTCAAAGAATAAACCTAGCAATTATAGACCTGTTAGTTTGATGTCAGTGGTGGGCAAATTAATGGAAAGGATACTTAGAGATAATATATATAAGCATCTGGATAAACAGGGTCTGATCAGGAACAGTCAACATGGATTTGTGCCTGGAAGATTATGTTTGACAAACCTTCTTGAATTTCTTGAAGAGGTTACTAGGGAAATTGATGAGGGTAAAGCAGTGGATGTTGTCTATATGGACTTCAGTAAGGCCTTTGACAAGGTTCCCCATGGAAGGTTGGTTAAGAAGGTTCAATCTTTGGGTGTTAATGGCGGAGTAGCAAGATGGATTCAACAGTGGCTGAATGGGAGATGTCAGAGGGTAATGGTGGATGGCTGTTTGTCAGGTTGGAAGCCGGTGACCAGTGGGGTGCCTCAGGGATCTGTGTTGGGTCCACTGTTGTTTGTCATGTACATCAATGATCTGGATGATGGGGTGGAAAATTGGATAAGTAAGTATGCAGATGATACTAAGATAGGTGGTGTTGTGGATAATGAAGTAGATTTTCAAAGTCTACAGAGAGATTTGGGCCATTTGGAAAAGTGGGCTGAAAGATGGCAGATGGAGTTTAATGCTGATAAGTGTGAAGGACATCTTGGCAGGACAAATCAAAATAGGATGTACATGGTAAATGATAGAGAATTGAGGAATGCTGTGGAATAGAGGGATCTAGGAATAACTGTGCATAGTTCCCTGAAGGTGGAATTGCATGTAGATAGGGTGGTAAAGAAAGCTTTTAGTGTGCTGGCCTTTATAAATCAGAGCATTGAATATAGGAGTAGGGAAGTAATGTTAAAATTGTACAAGGCATTGGTAAGACCAATTCTGGAGTATGGTGTACAATTTTGGTCGCCTAATTATAGGAACGATGTCAACAAAATAGAGAGAGTACAGAGGAGATTTACTAGAATGTTGCCTGGGTTCCAGCAACTAAGTTACAGAGAGTTAGGTCTTTATTCTTTGGAGTGCAGAAGGTTAAGGGGGGACTTGATTGAGGTCTTTAAAATGATGAAAGGAATAAACAGAGTTGACGTGGATAAGCTTTTCCCATTGAGGGTAGGGAAGATTCAAACAAGAGGGCATGACATGAGAATTAAGGGACAGAAGTTTAGGGGTAACATGAGGGGGAACTTCTTTACTCAGAGGGTGGTGGCTGTGTGGAATGAGCTTCCAGCAGAAGTGGTGGAGGCAGGATCGATTTTAACATTTAAAAATAAAGTGGATAAGTATATGGACGGGAAGGGAATGGAGGGGTATGGTCTGAGTGCAGGTAGATGGGACTAGGGGAAAACAAATGATCGGCACGGACTGGAAAGGCCGAAAGGACCTGTTTCTGTGCTGTAATTGTTATATGTTATATATATATATGATCGGTCAAAGTCATCATGGATGTATGAAGAGGAAATCATGCTTGACTAATCTTCTGGAATATTTTGAGAGTGTAACAAGTGGAATGGATAAGGGAGAGCCAGTGCGTGTGATGCATCTGGATTCAAAAAGCCTTTGACAAGGTCCCACACAAGAGATTTGTGTGCTAAATTAAAGCACATTGTATTGGGGGTAGGGTATTGACATGGATAGAGAACTGGTTGGCAGACAGGAAGCAAATAGTAGGAATTAACTGGTCCTTTTCAGAATGGCAGGTAGTGACTAGTGGGGAGCTGCAAGGCTTGGTGCTAAGACCCCAGTTATTTACAATATATAAAGTAGTAACGATTCAGATGAGGGAATTAAATGTAACATTCCCAAGTTTGCGGATGACACAAAGCTGGGTGACATTGTGAGCTGTGATGAGGATGCTATGAGGCTGCAGGGTGACTTGGATCAATTGGGTGAGCAGGCAGATGCATGGCAAATGCCGTATAACGTGGATAAATTTGAGGTTATCCACTTCGGTGGCAAGAACAGGAAGGCAGATTATTATCTGAATGGTGTCAGATTAGGAAAAGGTGAGGTGCAACGGGACCTGGGTGTGCTTGTACATCAGTCACTGAAAGTAAGCATGAAGTTAAAGCAGGCAGTGAAGAAAGCCAATGGCATGTTGGCCTTCATTGAAAGAGGATTTGGGTTTAGGAGCAAGGAGGACCTACTGCAGTTGTACAGGGCTCTGGTTTGACCGCACCTGGAGTATTGTGTGCAATTTTGGTCTCTTAATTTGAGGAAGGACATTATTGCTATTGACGGAGTCCAGCGTAGGTTAATTCCCAGGATGGCGGGACTGACATATGATGAAAGAATGGGTCGACTGGGCTTGTATTCACTGGAATTTAGAAGGATGAGAGGGGATGTTATAGAAACATATAAAATTCTTAACGGATTGGTCAGGCAGGAAAAATGTTCCCGATGTTGGGGGAGTCTAGAAGCACGGATCATAGTTTAAGAATAAGGGATAGGCCATTTAGGATAGAGATGAGGAAAATCTTCTTCACCCAGAGAGCTGTGAATCTGTGGCCAATTCACTTTACGTTTTCAAGAGAGGGTTAGATTTAGCTATTCGGGCAAAATGAATCAAGGGACATGGGGGAAAAAGCAGGAACAGGATGCTGATTTTAGATGATCAGCCATGATCATATTCAATCGCAGTGCTGGTTCGAAGAGCCGAATGGCCTACCCCTGCACCAAATTATGTATGTTTCTATGTTTGCTAGGTGTTGCACATCCTATGTTTGAAAGGAAAGAGCTTGGCGAGAGGCAGGATGGGTGGGGAGGGATAAAAGTATGACGCTGTCACAGAGAGAATGGTCCCTTTAGAAAGCAGGAGTGGGTGGGGAGTGGAAAATGTGACTGGTGGTGGGATCGTGTGTATCTAGTGAAAATGTTGAAGAATAATGTGCTGGATGTGAAGGCAGATGTGAGTGAAAGGTGAGATGCAGGGGACTCGAGCCCTATTTTATCTGATAAAAGGTGGGGTGAGAGCAGATGTACGGGAAATGGAGGAGATGCGCAGGATTAATTCTTCAGACATGGTGGAGGTGGGGGGAAGCCCAGTTTCTTGAAGGATGACATGTCCTGGAGTGGAAGGTCCCATCTCAGGAACTGATGCAGTCAAGGTGGTAAAACTGAGAGAGGAGCACGCATTTTTACAAAGGAAAAGGTGGGAGGAGATGTCATTGAGGTAGTTGTGGGAATCAGTGGGTTTGTAACGTCTGTAGTTTGTCTTCTGAAAGAGCAAGAAAAGAGAGAGAGGCATCAGAAATGATCCATGTTAATTTGAGGACAGGGTGGGAGTAAGTGGCAAAGTCGATGAAAATAACGAGTTCTGCATGGGTGCAGGTGATAGTACCAATGCAGTCGTCAATGTAGTTGAGTAAGAGTTGGGGATGGTGCCAGAGAAAGTTTGAAACAAAGACTCCAGCAGACAAAGATCTGCAGTCTTGTGTGTTTACATGCATGCATTGGCTGCCAAAACCCTTTTGGATGCTTAAACTTAAAATGGGCTCATCTTCTTCTATGTGTTATAGTGTTCATTTGATCGTTTCACCCATATTCCTTGATTATAATCCTCTTGGCAAACTGAAAATTGTATCTTCAAGTTCCTGATGACTGAAGCACTTCATGCTTAATGACATGCATTTATTTTAGTTCTGCACATTATATTTATTATCTGTAAATAATTTTCTGTATCCATGCTGTTATTCTCTGGTGTTTTATGTCTGCCTCTAATTGCTGTCAGTTAATGAAAGTCTTATAACTAATATTTTACACAGATCTCTGACTTTAAAACATAACATTAACAGTAATATTTTACAAATTTATTTCAATTTCTCATTGTCATTTGTCTCAAGGAGTTAGCAAATTCTGTGAAATGGGTTTGCCTAAGTTATTACCGTAGCTATACAAAAGCAAATATTTTTATCTCCATGGCAAGATTTCCAGCTATTATCAATATTTCCCAGTCCTGGGACTATTTATGTTGTAAAGGTGGCTCAAGGGAAGTAATATCAAAGCAGAGACAGACATAATCTCCATGTACAACACTGTTCAGTTTATCTTTCTCTTGCCAGCCAAGATCTGTGTTTCCTACAACAAGGAAATGGAAAAGGTAGCTTTATTATTGAGATTTAACCTTATGGGAGGTTAACCTTACTTGTCCATGCCGACCATCTAAACATATCCCTCAAAACCTTTATATCCATGTCCCATGTTCAAATGTCTTTTAATCGTTGTTATTGTACCCGCCTCGACAACTTCCTCTGGCAGAGTTATTTTTCCAAAATTATCTGAAATTTTTGACTTAACTTCTGTTTGGCACCTTCTACAGATACTCCAGGGATTATGATACTGAGTGAGGGGGCTACAACCTTTCAGTCCTGCAATCCTTGATCAACTCGTCTTTCGTCAGTAAAGAAAGATTGACATGCACTTACATGGTCCCTGTCAGTTTATATTCAACGTTTTTGAAGCCTAATCATACATGTGAGGGAAGAAATTCAACAGCAAAACTGTTTTAGTGATATTGATTAAGGAATAATTCCATTGAGATTTTGTAATTCCAGCTGGGAGAGCAGACCGAGGTTTATTCAAAGGATAGTTCCACCAACAGTGCAAATTAGCCTCAGTTTTATTCCTCAAATTTCTGGAACGTGATCTGAACCCAAAACGGGATTCAGTACAGTGAGCAGAGCCAAACAAGCTGCAGCTAACTCTCCAGAGGCATGGGATCAAATTGAGGGGGATAATTTTTAACCATAGCTACAAAGTTTCATCAGCCACCAATTTTATACCTTTCCTAATTCCGCTTTCTAATGATTTAAGAAACATGACAGCCGAGCACAAATGAACGAATTACTCCCGATGTTGTCTGACTTGGGCCTTGTACAACTGCAGAAGGTGTTGGCCTTCAATAACAAGAGGAGTTGAGTATAGGAGCAAGGAGGTCCTTCCGCAATTGTACTGGGCCTTAGTAATATCACACCGGGAGTATTGTGTGCAGTTTTGGTCTCCCAATTTGAGGAAGGACATTCTCACCATTGAGGGGGTGCAGAGTAGGTTCACAAGGTTAATTCCCGGGATGGCGGGACTGTCATATGTTGAGAGAATGTAGTGGCTGGGCTTGTATACTCTGGAATTTAGAAGGATGAGAGGGGATCTTATTGAAACAATTAAGAATATTAAGGGTACACAAAAGGCTGGAGAAACTCAGCGGGTGCAGCAGCATCTAAGGAGCAAAGGAGATAGGCGACGTTTCGGGTCGAGACTCTTCTTCAGACCCGTCTCGACCCGAAACTTCGCCTATCTCCTTCATCCTTAGATGTTGCTGCACCCACTGTGTTTCTCCAGCCTTTTGTGTACCCTCGATTCTCTAGCATCTGCAGTTCCTTCTTTAACAAGATTATTAAGGGTTTGGACATGCTAGAGGCTGGAAACATGTTCCTAATGTTGGGTGAGTCCAGAACCAGGGGCCACAGTTTAAGAATAAGGGGTAAGCCATTTAAAACAGAGATGAGGAAACACTTTTTCACACAGAGAGTTGTGAGTCTGTGGAATTCTCTGCCTCAGAGGTCGGTGGAGGCAGGTTCTCTGGAAACTTTCAAGAAAGTGCTAGAGAGGGCTCTTGAAGATAGCGGAGTCAGGGGATATGGGGAGAAGGCTGAAACAGGATACTGATTGTGGATGATCGGCCATGATCACATTGAATGGCGGTGCTGGCTCGAAGAGCCGTTTGGCCCACTCCTGCACCAATTGTCTATTGCTAGTGGTTATATATAATTAAGATATACAGAAATGCAGAATAAGATACTAACAAAAATGGCTAGACATTCCTTTACAGAACATTTTTGTAATCTATAAATAGGAATTTAATCTTTAGCCTGTTGACTAAACAAGATGGTTCCTTTGTGTTTCAAAACCTTGCTGGAGATGATATCAAATGACATGAAAACTGGGAATAGTCAAGTCAAAAGAGTTTATTGTCATGTGTCCCTGACAGGACAATTAAATTATTTCTTTGCATAGCACAACAGAACATAGTAGGCATTGACTACAATTATATGCGTAAATACACACATGAATGAATATATTGATGAAGTGCAAATAACAGATGGAGGGGTATTAATGTTCAGAGTTTTGTCCGAGCCAAGTTTAATAGCCTGATGGCCATGGGGAAGTAGCTATTCCTGAACCTGCTTGTTGCAGTCCTCAGGCTCCTGTATCTTCTACCCGAAGGTAGCAGGGAGATGAGTGTGTGGCCAGGGTGGTGTGGGTCCTTGATGATGCTGCCAGCCTTTTTGAGGCAGCGACTGCAGTAGATCCCCTCGATGAAAGGAAGGTCAGAGCCGATGATGGACTGGGCAGTGTTTACTACTTTTTGTAGTCTTTTCCTCTCCAGGGCGCTCAAGTTGCCGAACCAAGCCACGATGCAACCGGTCAGCAAGCTCTCTACTGTGCACCTGTTGAAGTTAGAGAGAGTCCTCCTTGACAGACCGACTCTCCATAATCTTCTCAGGAAGTAGAGGCGCTGATGAGCTTTCTTAATAATTGCATCTGTGTTCTCGGACCAGGAAAGATCTTCAGAGATGTGCATGCCCAGGTATAGAGTAAATTCAACACAATGAATTAGGATTGTTAGAAGCTACCTGACCTGCAATGTATTTCCATCATTTTCTCTTTTTTTACATTTCCAGCGCCTTTTTTTGTTTTTGTATTTTGTATTTTAATTGCAGGTTTGAGTGCATGGCACTAATTATAGAGTAGGACTAAGCATTCCGGTCATTTGATCCTCCCTCTCCTCCCCCACATAAAATATTAGTTTATCTCTCTCAGTGCCATTTGTCAGCACCATCACCCATAATTCATTCAATATCCAGAAAGCTATCAATCTTAAATGAAAAGTGGAAGCCTCCAAAACCTCTGGGATAGTGAATTCACCATACTTTGTATAAAAATGAACAACGATAGATATGGATTGATTTTTTTAAATTCTGGCACTTCATCTCATTATAAAACATTAGCCAAGTTTTAGCTGTGGAATACAATTTCATCCCCCAACTTGCAATCAGGGCCTTTAAAACAATACTTTGCAAAACACAAAGAAATATAATTTAACATTGTTAAATGGCCTCTTGACATAATAATTTCAACTCTATATAACATGGCAAGGCCATAACAATGAAACTCAAACTTATTACTCAATTAGAATATCACTGCTTAAATAATTACTTGGTTACATTGTATCTCACTGCACTGATTACATCTTTCACCTTTGTGCTCACAAGGAACTGATGTGCATCTTGTTATTATAGTGCTAATGAACATTGTTCAGAATATTGTTGTTTTCCTGTATCAATATTATATGGAGAATAACAATTGGAAAGTAGTTTTGAGGATGTGACAGATACAAAGAGTGTGGATCATGTTAAATAAAGGATAAAAGCTTGAGTAGTTCGCATAATTACCAGCCCTCAAGAGCAAGGAACAATGTTAAGGCATTTTCAATTTTTTAATATATTTTCAAAACAAAAGTCCTTATTTGTTTTTTATTACCAATAAAACTAACACAAAGAACAAGTTTGATGTTCCAATCCATTCCACCGGCAGATGGGTGTAGGTGGTAGAATTAGGAATTATGAAAATGGACGCACGAATGGAAACTGATGAATATCTATATAATTAAAACTCAAACCTTGACCACTTCCTGTCTGTACTGCAAATTGATTTTAGAAAAAATGCTACCCCTTACAGCTGCGATTTTTGGCCATCTTGCTCAGAGTCCCCTCGCTGTGCAGGAAGAGGATTTTTCCCATCAATGAAAAATAAAACTGAGTGGTGTTGCCATTAAGAAATGTTGAGATTCTCTCTCCTGTCAATCATGCCATGAAGGCCATGCCCCTTCCAATGGAAGGGGAGGGACTATAAAACCCAGAGGTATGGGCATGGTTCAATCTCTGCAAGATGGAGGAGGGAGAGGTCATGACTCTCTGTCTTTGATGGCCTTGCACCCTCTTTGAAATGGTATGAAACTGCACTTGAGTTTGGTAGCCTTGCACCCTGCTTGCAATGGTATGAAACTGCACTTGTCTTTGGTGGTCTGTACCCTGCTTGAAATGGTATGAAACTTCACTTGACTTTGTTGGCCTTGCACCCTGCTTGAAATGGTATGAAACTGCACTTGAATTTGGTGGCCTTGCACCCTGCTTGAAGTGGTATGAAACTGCACATGACTTTGGTGACCTTGCACCCTGCTTGAAATTGTATGAAACTGCACTTGAATTTGGTGGCCTTGCACCCTGCTTGAAATGGTATGAAACTGCACTTGAATTTGGTGGCCTTGCACCCTGCTTGAACTGGTATGAAACTGCACTTGAATTTGATGGCCTTGTACCCTGCTTGAAACTGCACTTGACTTTGGTGGCCTTGCACCCTGCTTGAAATGGTATGAAACTGCACTTGAATTTGGTGGCCTTGCACCCTGCTTGAAATGGTATGAAACTGCACTTGAATTTGGTGGCCATGCACCCTGCTTGAAATGCTATGAAACTGCATTTGAATTTGGTGGCCTTGCACCCTGCTTGAAGTGGAATTTCAAGGAATAGCCGGGCGTCAAATGCCAGCACACCAGGCTTGAGTGACTGAGCCGCCATCCCAATAATCCATTCGGCCCACAATGTCCATACTAGCCCTCTGGAAAGCAGTCCCTTCAGCCCACAACACCAATACTAGCGCTCCAGAAAGCCCCCCTGGCCACCATTATTGGAATTGGTGGAAAAGTGGAATATTGCGTTGGGGGACCAGCCCTCCCATGTGAAGCTGGGACCCAATGGGTCCCACTTAGTCTAGTATAAATATAAAGAAACTGAATGAATTTGAGTACAAAGCACCTTCATACCTATGTGGAGCATTTGCGATTATGGCCAAAGAAACATATTTGCCACAAGATGTTTTAAAAATGCTGAAAACTCATGTATACATTTTAGCTTGCATTTGTTATGTTTATATATGAAGCACAGTAGAAAAACTCCTGAAGAAAGAGCAATGAAGAATGTGGAGAAGGGCTGTTGATTTGTTGAAGGGAAAAACATAGTTGGATATGTAACAGGTGGTTGATCTACAATTGTCCTACAACAGCTCTGCTCAAGTTGAATTACGTGCCATCTTTCTTTTCTGAGGTTCCTTGGGCACCATCATTCCAAAAAGATGCATTCAACTTGCCATAATTTACACTGAAATCAAGAAAGCAATTTATTTTCGTACTAGTGTGTAGTTTAATGCAACAACTAAAAAATATATAGAAATAATTTTGGGTGTGGGAATTATTAGCGAGACCAGCAATTATTGCCCATCATCAACTGCCCTTCGGAAGACATTGAAACTTTGAATTCCTTTTGTACAACTGCAGGTACAATGTTGCTGAGTCAAACATTCTAGGATATAGGTCCTGTGATGAAGAAGGAGTTGTGGCATATTTCCAAGTTAAGGCAGAGTGAAACAAAGGGGAACGTATATATGAAAGGCTACTTTGTTTTCCTCTGTGGCCAAAATCAAGGTGCTATTGAAGCAGCCGAGACAAGTAACTAAGATACATTTTGTAGGTGCTGCCCTGCACATCTATGCTGATGCGAATTAACTGTCACAAATGTTTCCTTCCCATTTAAAACATTTCATACACTGGGACTGATTTTTATTTTTACCATTACCAAATAGAGCAGAAGGGCCCTGTTGAGCAAAGACACAGATCATTAAAATTGGCAATGCAGTTAGTTAAGACCATAAAAAGGCAGTCAGTTTAATGTCTCATATTTATAACTAATTGTTCTCACATCATAGAGGGAAGGCACTGGGCCATTTGAGCCATTGTGATTCTCAGTTTTCTTATGTCCTAATTCCCCCACTTATTTTCCTGGGAATTCTCCCCTTTCACATGCACATGTACACCCCCTACTAACTTTACTGCCATCCACCTACATTAAAGGCAATATTAGTAGCCAATTAACCTTCCAGTACTTCTTAGGATGTGGAAGGAACCATCAATCCATCCAAGAGAAACTTATAGATTCACGAAGCGAAAATGCAAGCTCCATTCTGCCAGCAGTAGAAGTCTGGAACGAACCTGGGTCACAGGAGCTGTGTGGCATTAACTCTTGTAGCCATGCCACTGTTCCTCTCTATGTGCAAATCATTTGAATCCTGCACTCACCTCTGACAAATAAAATCTAGCAGTGGTTTAAAAAAAATAAACATGTGATGACTAGAATCTTGAATTTATGTCCCTGACACAGAAGCATATTCACTGGGGTGATTTTGACACATCACAGCAATAAGAATTGAGGGTACATGCAAGTGAAAACTGAATATTTGTTGCAAGGATCAAGAATGAGAGGACACAGAATGAAGGTGATCGGCAAGAGAACCAAATGAAACACGGGGATCTTTTATTAAGCAGTGAATGGTTTGAGTCTGGAATCTAATGTGGGAGAGTAGTGAAGGCAGGTTCTATTATTATGTTCAAAAGCTGGAGAAGTTGTTCAAAAAAATAATTTAAAGGTGATGGGGTGAAGGTGGGGAAGAGGGATTAGCTAGATTGTTCTTATATAGTCACAATATACTTTAGTATTGTGGCTTTCTGTGATATGTGAATTCCTGCAAATACTCTTATCACAAGTAAATGCAACCTGTTGTTATTCCACGGCAGGGATCATTGGATTGCTGATAGAATTGAGATCCCTGACTGATTTCTCCCTGTAGAACCCAATTATTGTGCCACTCGTAAAACTTTCTGTTAAGGTCAGTGAGTCAAATCGTTTGGTCTTAATGGCTAAGCTACACACCACAGCAAAACAATTTTTACTCCAAAGCTTGAATGCTCCTCATTATGTGCTTCTGAATAACCAGTTCTATTTTTCCAGTTTGAGGATTTGAATTATGCATCGTATAAAACTACACTGTACAATGATTTACATTAATTCCACATTTTCTTACAACATGGAAGGATGCCATTTCAGACAATGCCGATTCTTAGGCCAATCTCATTCTTCACCAATTTCCCTTTAATCAATCCTCCCCATATCTCCATTAAGTCCCTTCGATTCTACCACTTTTCTGCACACTAGGACAATTGACAGTGGCCAAATTGTCCAATGAACCAACATGGGTCTGTGGGATGTGGGAGGAAACCTGAGCATTTGGAAGACACCCGTGTGGTCACAGACAGAATTTACAATCTCCACACAGAGACCAAGGGAGGCCAGATTGAACCCAAACTGTTGGAGCTGTAAGGTAGTATCTCTACCAGTTGGGTCCCTGTGCCAGTGAGTTCTGCATTTGCAATCTTACACCTTTCCAATGAATATACCAGAAGCAAGCTGAATCGCAAGTTAATATTCCATTTGAAATGCAAGTGTACAAGAATAATAAAACCAAAGTAACGTGAGCTGCAATTCAACGCGTGAAATGTCAAATCATTGTTTTAGTAACAAAACTAAGGTTCATCGCAGGATAATTTTTAATTTAAACCCCCTCAAACAATGAACACAATTGATGCCTGAATATGCACAGCTGCTCTTGATTGTACTAAATCCTTTATTTTAGATTCTACAGTAAGTAATGACCCAATTACCGATAGCTGTCCCTCATTCAAATTTTGGAGCGAACATTGAAAACATAGTGATGTCAACTCAAATTCCCCCAAGAGTTACACAGACAGCAACAACAATAATCAATACATGAAATTCAATATTCATGATGTGACAGATACTTTGTGCATTAGCACCCAACAAACCACGTGGGTGGACGCAAGTCAATCTATATTTCTTGCTGAAGATAGACACAGAAGGCTGGAGTATCTCAGCGGGAAAGGTCGCAAATCTGGAGAAAAGGAAGAGTGATGTTTCGGGTCGAGACCCTTCTCACTCTCGACCCAAAACGTCACCTGTTCTTTCTCTACAGAGATGCTGCCCGTCCCGCTGAATTACTCCAGCTTTTTCTGTCTATCCTCAGTTTAAACCACCATCTGCAGCTCCTTCCTATATAGTTTATGCTTCCTAACTATACATAGACCATCGAGGACCTTATGTGCCATCAAGACAGCACTGGATTTTATGATAATTCACAATGTGAAGGCAATCCCTGCAGACCTTGAAGAAATCTGCCCTCAACGATTTGGTTCACTCCATGATGTGGACATACCCTTACCCGATACCAAATGCTTTTAGCACCAGGTTCCTGTCTTTCTCCAACAGTGATGCCATCAAGTTAGTAGATTATGCCAATTATGTCGAAGATTTCTTGTAAAGAGCAAGTCGGCAAATAAAATTAAGAAGTTTTAAATAAAATTTTAAACAATTTACAGACGCCAAGTAAAAACTGGAACCCCAGAAAATCGAGCCGCAGGTTTTCAGGCTCGTAGATTCGATCCTGTATTTGCATGTGTCTCTGTGAGTTTCCTCAATGTGTGAGTTTCCCCAAAGAAGCACCCCAAAGAAGCACTGTCTTGATCACTGAAAATTTAAAAAAGACTGCAGATTCTGGAAATGTGAAATTAAAAAAGAAAATGCGAGAAGCATTCAATAGGTCAGGCAACATTTGTAGAGAGGGAATTAAAGTTACAGGATATATAGAAGAAAGGTTTTGACCCGAAACGTTGCCTATTTCCTTCGCTCCATAGATGCTGCCTCACCCGCTGAGTTTCTACAACATTTTTGTCTACCTTTGATTTTCCAGCATCTGCAGTTCCTTCTTGAAAATAAAGTTAAGGATTCAGGTTTAATACATCGACCCCCACCCTCTCTGTGACAAAAACACCACTTTAATAGCATGCAACTAAAAGATATGAACATAAATGAACCCCATCCCCTTCCACCTACAACCCTGTCTATTACTTCACATTTCAAGTGTTTTCTCTCCTTTTCTGTTTATCTCACAGTCTGTCTTCCTCCAATCTCTGGCCTTTGTTCACACATCTGGCATTCAAACCCCACTCAGCTGTATCCACCAATTACTTGTTGAGTCTTTGTCCTGCCCCCACCTCTCTTCCAGTTTTCCCCTCCCTACTACAATCAGTCTGAAGAAGGGCCACAAAATGAAACGTCACCAGTGCTCTTGAAATGTTGCCTGACCTGCTGAGTTACTCCAGCACTTTGTGTCTTTCGAATGCAAAATAAATTAGTTTTTCTTTCTTTTCCAGTTCTCATGAACGGTCTTCGACCAAAAACAAAAGCTCTATCTTATTGAGCATTTCTGCTTTTATATCTGGTCGGAGATAGAGTCAAATGGGTATGGATATGTGTGACAGTGACTAATCTGCAAGAGTGCAGGAAAATAGCAGAGGGCAGATGGGATTACTCCCCTTAAGCCCCTGTCCCACTTAGGAAACCGGAACGGAAACCTCTGGTGACCTTGCGCCCCACCCAAGGTTTCCGTGAGGTTCCCGGAGGTTTTGGCCACTCTCCCTAATGGTCGAAAGTGGTTTCCGCGTAGTCGAGGGTTCTTCTATGTTCCTGCGATTATTTCAAAAAATTCAAATCCGGCCATAACTAAAAATAGGTTGCCGTTTGGTCGAAGCCAGTGGAGTGGGGTTGCTATTTACTTACAGGCAGTCGAAGGCCATCTCCTTCGCTGACCGGCCATTTTGATTGGCTCATTGGAGTTTTCAACAAAGATCCTGTAGGATCTTTGGTTTTCAGGATCTAGAAGATCCGCCGGAAGGTAAAATGCCCGCTAACTTTATTAAACTTCTTAAAACTGTCTCCACTCCTTCTCCCCCCCCCTCCCCCCTTCTCTCCCCTTCTCTCTCCCCTTCTCTCCCCTTCTCTTCCTCTACTCTCTCCCCTTCTCTGTCCTTCTCTCCCCTTCTTTCCCCTTCACTCCCTCCCTTCCTGCGCTCTCGAAAGGAACTTACCGTGCTCTGTGGCAGCCGTTCACCTTCCTCTTCATCGCACAGACAAAGTTCCTCCGCTGTCCCTGGCCCCCACCTTCGCTGTGTGTGTGTGTGTGTGTGTGTGTGTGTGTGTGTGGTCGGTAGCAAAGATCCTGTAGGATCTTTGGTCAGTAGATGCAGCTCACGTTTCGGTGGAGGCTTTCCAGGTGAGTGACCAAAACCTCTGGCGACTCATGGAAACCTTG
This sequence comes from Okamejei kenojei, assembly GCA_035221665.1. Lineage (NCBI taxonomy): Eukaryota > Metazoa > Chordata > Chondrichthyes > Rajiformes > Rajidae > Okamejei > Okamejei kenojei. The sequence goes on along the minus strand of CM069134.1, from coordinate 102,597,567 downwards.
GGTGGGGCGCAAGGTCACCACAGGTTTCCGTTCAGGTTTCTTAAGTGGGAGAGGGGCATTACTGTTAGAATGGACGATGGCTGAATGTTTTTTTCTATGTCGTTATTAGATAATTTGAGTGCTGACTTTGGTCTTGCCCCATCTTCATATTATCTTAGCTCATAAATTAACTCATAAAAATTGTATCCAAATACCTTCATTGACATTCAGGTTTCTAACATTTTTATTGGAGCCTTGTAAAAGCTACCCCTGGAAGCAAGTGGGACCTTAAATCTATACCCTGATAACTAAAATATAATCTTCTTCCACCTTCTGAAATACTGTTAAATTATAACTTTAGCAATCAGATTTTGAAAATTAGTATTAGAAAATATTTAACTCTTGTAATATTAAACAAAGGCAATGATCAATCATTGCCCTTCATTGGTATTACAGGTTTATGCGCACAAACTAGTTAATAGATAAACCTTATGTACTGCTTCCAAATATAATAAAAATTGGGAAGTTGGAAGTCAATCCAATATATTACTTACTGTGTAACCTTTTCAGATAATGAGTAAGAATCTGGCACTTTTCCTAGACTGCAACTCTTTAATATTCTATTTTCCTGCATCTGAATTATACAATCATCTAGAGCACCACACAATAATAAGACGTTTGTTGGAATATTCAGATATGACTCATTTTTTATTTTCATTGATTCATTCAAGCAGTTCATGTTCACAGCTGAGAGCTTCTGTAATCCATTGCTACAATTGCATTGATGGCCGAAATCCTTCTGTCTGGTACAGGTTCCGTGCAACCGTGTAAAAAACTGGAAAATTGAAAGCACCATGTACAATCGCAGCAACAGAATAGCAGCTAGATATAAATATGTATTAGCCACTAAATCCAGTTTCTATTTTCCAACGTTCCTTTCACTTCTGCACTTGCTAATCTCCTGCGACCCCACCTCCAACAGCAATTTAAATCTAAATGCTCAGCCTTTCATTTACTAAATACTCAGCCTGTCTAAAGGCAAACCTCACTTTCTCAGGAACCTTTTTTAATTCATAGCATTCCTCTAACAGGAGTTTTATACATCCCCTACTTTCTTGCCTTCAAGCACCTGAGAAAAATTCTTTAGTAGCTACTTCGATAATTGTACTAATCTCTAAATTCTATCCCACCCTATGATTGGCAAAGCCCAAAGGTGCTGTTTAAATTGCTGATATTGCTGCGTCTGCAAGGTTCCTGCCAATCGCCTGCCAAATGCACACACCTAATCTATCATCCAGTTAAGGGCCTGTCCCACTTGGGCATCATTTGCGCATCATTTACGCGACATCATTTACGCATCACGATGCACGCATGGCGCGTGGTGAGATGTGGTGGCGTGTGCAGTGACACGCGGTAGCGCGAGGCGCCCCAGGATTTGGGGATTCTCAAAATCCTCGTGCGCCACCCGCATGACGCGCAAATGACGGGCAAGTGGAACAGGCCCTTTAAACTTTATCATTCGGGTCTATCTCAATGATAGATTAAACGCAGGGAACTGAATGGCCTTATCAAATTTATATGCTAGTAGGCTGGGCACCAAGATTGGGAGTTTACTCACCCTCATTCCCATGGAAATACCATTCACCAACCAGTCTTATGCATGCACATGAGTGGGTCCCAGGTTTAGCTCCAGTTATGTGCAGTGATGGTCAGAGCACAATTACTTTACTCACTCTTGAGCTTGGGACTCAAAAATTCACTAAAAAATAAGGAATTGTGTCCCACCTCTCCCTGCAACTAATAGCCCCTTCAGAATATATTTCTGACAATTAGTTGATTATCAATTTTCCATTCACATTTAACTCTAAACTGTCACATTGTTTATATCACAGGGCTCTCACTTAACTAGTTTTCTCTGTTGCCAGCCGGGCAACCTAGGCAGCTTTTTAGATTGCCAAATGACAGTTTAGGTGGCCATTTAAGATGGCTTGCATGACGCAAGCGATAATGTGCTCGGACGACGTGCATAGTTAGTTACCAGTCGGAATTATGCTAAATGAAGTATTCACATATTATTTCTGCTTCAAATAAAGTCATAAACTAAACATATTCACTAATCAAGACATGATATAAACCACAATAACATGCAGCAAAATTATAATACAGTATCTCAACTCTTTTTGCACGTTGCAATGAATGACATTTCTATTATTTCTTTCCACTTCCAAACAAAAATGTGGTGAGATTATTCAGTGTATGATCAACCTGGGTGAGACCAAGCGCAGGCTTGACGATCGCTTCGCACAACACCTCCGCTCAGTTCGCAATAACCAACTTGATCTACCGGTGGCTCAGCACTTCAACGGGGTGAAAATTGCAACCTTCACGTGGTCCGCCCTGTTTCAACAAATGCAATCAACCCGGTGTGCACAATCAAATAAGATCAAATAGAACATGTTATCCTACAACGTTAGGCTGTGCACACCATACGTAAGAAGAAGAAGAGGCATTTCAACTCCCCCTCCCATTCCGAATCCAACCTTTCTGTCCTGGGCCTCCTCCATGGCCAGAGTGAGGCCCACCGCAAATTGGAGGAACAGCACCTCATATTTTGCTTGGGTAGTTTACACCCCAGCGGTATGAACATTGGGTTCTCCAATTTCAGGTAGTCCTTGCTTTCTCCCTCCTTCCCCTCCCATTCCCAGCTCTCCCACAGCCTACTGTCTCCGCCTCTTCAATTCTTTTTTCCAGCCCCCCCCCCCCCCGGCATCAGTCTGAAGAAGGGTCTCGACCCGAAACGTAGCCTATTCCTTCACTCCATAGATGCTGCCTCACCCGCTGATTTTCTCCAGCTTTTTTGTCACACGAATTCTGTTATCCCACTTTCCTCACCCACTCCCTTACACATTAGGGGCACTTTTACAGAGACAAGTTAACCTACAAAGCCAATGCATCTCTGGGATGTGGGAGAAAACCCACGCGCTTGCAGAGAGAATGTGCACATTCAACACAAACAGTGACCGAGGACAGGATTGAACACAGATCTCTGGAGTGTGAAGCAGCACGTCTACCAGCTGTGCCACTATATTTTGTTTTCCAACAGACAAAAAAATTATACATTGATAACTTTGGTTACTAAAAAAAATTAACCGTGTCTATCTTCGGTTTCAACCAGCATCTGCAGTTCCTTCCTACACATAGTTCCACATAGGAGATTAGTGGGCAAAATTGGGGTACATGGTATTAGGGGTAGAGTGCTGACATGGATAGAGAAGTGGTTGGCAGACAGGAAACAAAGAGTAGGGATTAACAGTTTAAGAATAAGGAGTAAGCCATTTAGAACGGTGGCAAGGAAACACTTTTTCTCACAGAGAGTGGTGAGTCTGTGGAATTCTCTGCCTCAGTGGGCGGTGGAGGCAGGTTCTCTGGATTGTTTAAAGAGAGAGCTAGATAGGGCTCTTAAAAATAGCGGAGTCAGTGGATATGGGGAGAAGGCAGGAATGGGGTACGGATTGGGGATGATCAGCCATGATCACATTGAATGGTGGTGCTGGCTCGAATGACCAAATTGCCTACTCCTGCACCTATTTTCTATTGTCTATTGTTTACACACACGATACTATACGATAGAACTTTATTAATCTCAGGAGGGAAATTGTGTGTGTGTGCGTGGGTATATATATCACACACACACATATAATTATATATTCATATATATATATATATATATATATATATATATATACATATGTACACTGTTTTATTTTCTCATTGAACACATTGTTTACAGAGTACTATGTTTACATATTCTGTTGTGCTGCTGCAAGTAAGGATTTCATTGTTGTAACTGGACATGATAGAATAAAACACTCTTTTGACTCTTGACTTGTGTCGCTAAAGTGTGGGATAGAACTAGTGTACGGGTGATCGGTGGTCGGCGTGGAGTCGATGGGCCGAAGTGCCTGTTTCCACGCTGTATCTTTAAATTAAACTAAAAACACTAAAACCAGAGGGAGTCTAAAGAAGGGTCTCTACCCGAAACGTTACCCAATTTCTTCTATCCAGAGATGCTGGGTGCTCCATGGAGTTCCACCGCACAATTAAAGCATGGAATAGTCTTCACCCTACCATAGTCACCCAACCAGATGCAACTAAATTTAAGGTAGCTCTTTTTTCCCAAAAACCCTTTTTTTGCTTAAGTCCACCCTCCACCACATCCAGTTTAAATTCCATTTGGAATATTTTTGGAGGACCAGGAAACCAAGAAGCAAGAGTTACTCCAGCTCCAGGGAGTGATTCTGCGTTAGATTTCTGCGGTAGAGGCGAGGCGGCAACGGTGGCCAGATCTCCCACAATGCAAAAGGAGTGAGAAAGTGACCGGTGCCGACCAGTTGCCGTGGCAATGCACATGTGCAGGGCGGCCGATGATGTGCTGGCCGTGGTTGTGCGAATGTGCAGGGGGAGGATGTGCAGGCCGTGGCAGTGCGCATGTTCAAGGCGGCCGGAGAGCGGAGACCCGGCGGCCCGGACACGGATGGTGGGCAGAGACAGAGTGACAGAGAGATAGCAAGGGGGGCCCGCTCAGAGTTGAACAGTAGGTGTCCCGGGTGCTTGACAAGCCGGGTAAAATGACACGGCTTTTAGGTTGCCCGGTGGGACTTTAGGTGGCCATTGGCAACTGGGCAACTGTTAATTTCAAGCCCTGTATCAGATATGCAGAAGTGTCCTAATTGGGATGGCTACAGCCATTTTCTTTGATCTACTATTCTAATATTCTGCCTCCAGTTTCATCCCACTCTCTGATATTGTCTAGGATGTTCAGCATGATATTCTTTTGTATGTGACTGAGCTGAAGCCCTGGTTTGATATTCATCTCATTCACAAACTGTTGCCAATACCTTCTACCAGTGGAAGACTCCTCTGCTGTTGAAATTTCACCTATGATTTATTTTTAGAGATACAGCATGGAAACAGGCCCTTCGGCCTAGCGAATACGCACCGACTAACGATCACCCGTACACGTTTCTATGTTATCCCAGTTATGCATCCTGTACACTAGGAACAATTTACAGAAGCCGATTAACATAAAACCTACAAGTCTTTGTAATGGGCAAGGAAACCAAAGCACCTGGAGTAAACCCACGTGATCACAGGAGGAACATACAAACTCCGCACAGAGAGCACCCGTGGTCAGGATTTAACCCGGGTCTCTGGCGCTGTGAGGCAGCAGCTCTACAGCTGCACCACTGTGCCACTCACAAAGGACACGTTGTTACTTTCAAGCTCAACTATTCCCATGCTCTCATCTTCAACACTATATATGGTATTATCTTGAGCTCATCCATAACCATTTGCCATATATTAACTTTGCTTGAGAGTGTATTGACAATGGCTTAAGTTACAAATTATGATCCGTGTTTACAAATCCCTCAAAATCTTCACCCCATCAATTTCCATTGCTTTCTTCAGCCTTACAACTCTCCCAAACCTAACCGTTCATTAAATTTTGGCCATTTGTGCATCCTGAATTTCAATAGTTGGATCATTGACTACTTTGCCCTAAGCTCTAGCAATCTCTTCATCTCTCTAACTCTTATCTTGTCTGATATTCCATAAAGCCTATAGTACTGCTTAAACCAAGATATTCTAAAATCTATTATGTATCTCTACGCCTTTTTAAAAAAAATAATGCTTGTAAGAAATGTCAAACTTTTGATAATACGCTATCTAAATACAAATTATTTTACTGAATTTCTTCAGAATTTCCTCTTGAACACTAAGATTTTGTTCGCTGGTCATTTTGTACGTAAAACCAGTAGTGCCAGCTTCTTTCCTCAGGGCAGAATCACTGTTCTAAACATATTTAATTTAACACCAATCTCTTGTTAGACAACCAGTTTCCCACTTGTTTGAGGAGGCTATCTCCAATTCAACAGCTTTAATTTTAGCTGGCTATCATTTCTGAAATTGATTGTGATTATGAAATTGCTTCTGAATAGCAATGTGTGACATTTAGTGATGCTAAATTACTCTAAAAAAACTGTCAGCGTAGGTTAACAAGTTCACTTAAAGTGGGGAGTTAGGTGGATCATCCACCAGACAGTTAGCAGTAGGTTCTGATGTATCATCAACCAGACCTTTGCTGGATGTTGTACATGAAGAATGTATAGGTGTGATGTCTGTCTGTCTGTCTGTCTGTCTGTCTGTCTGTCTGTCTGTCTGTCTGTCTGTCTGTCTGTCTGTCTGTCTGTCTGTCTGTCTGTCTGTCTGTCTGTCTGTCTGTCTGTCTGTCTGTCTGTCCCGAAGCATTACTTATTCCTTTTCCCCAGAAATGCTGCTTGACCCGTTGAGTTACTCCAGCTTTTTGTGTCTGTCTTTGGTTTAACCAGCATCTGCAAATCCTCCTTACACCATCTATCTAGTTGTGGTGTGTGTACGTGTACGTGTGTGTGGGTGCGTGTGTGTACCCATGCACATGGGCCCAAGCACAATGCAATCCAATGATTCCAAAACACCAATTGTTTATCCTCCAGCAGCTTTGCATGGTACTTTGTGTTTCCCTATATACGCTACAATATCCAAGTTGAAATAAGGAAACCAAGCCCAGGCACATCCATAACAAATTGGCGATGAGGTAAAAAGACCAATAAAAGAAAAGGAAATAATAGGGTAATAGAAAATAAAAGCATAGGCTCTGACTGCTTGAGAAGCTTGACTGAACAACTTGTAGAGTGAGTCTGGATTCTTTAGGTCTTTATTCTTTGGAGCGCAGAAGGTTAAGGGGGGACTTGATTGAGGTCTTTAAAATGATGAAAGGGATAGACAGAGTTGACGTGGATAAGCTTTTCCCATTGAGGGTAGGGAAGATTCAAACAAGAGGGCATGACATGAGAATTAAGGGACAGAAGTTTAGGGGTAACGTGAGGGGGAACTTCTTTACTCAGAGGGTGGTGGCTGTGTGGAATGAGCTTCCAGCAGAAGTGGTGGAGGCAGGATCGATTTTAACATTTAAAAGTAAAGTGGATAGGTATATGGACGTGAAGGGAATGGAGGGGTATGGTCTGAGTGCAGGTAGATGGGACTAGGGGAAAACAAATGGTCGGCACGGACTGGAAGGGCCGAGAGGGCCTGTTTCCGTGCTGTAATTGTTATATGGTTATTATATGTTATATGGTTATATGGAAGCCTGTGACCAATTGCTTTAACTCCAACTTTATAGTTACATTGCAGAACTTGGAGCACATGAGCAGCATGTGAGCTTTTCAGTTCAAACAAAGAACTCATGAAATGTTTTCCTGTAAAAAAACATTGGAATCAATTGGGACAGTGAATCGGTGTCTGCACAAATTGATGCTACACAGGAGCGGGATGGTGGCACAGCATATGGTGTTCATGCCCCTGGCCTCCAGCCTCATCTCCAGTGCAGTCTATGTGAAGTTGCTTATTCTCTTTGCTAATTTGTGGGATTTCCCTGGGTCCTTTGGTTTCATCTTCCTTCTCAAAGACATACCAGGCTCTAGGAATGTCAGGATGGAATCAACAGCATTAAGAGAAAACAGGTTACAGGGAAGAAAGGGGAATACAACTGATGAGATTGTTCTGAGGGTTGCCTGGATACAATGGGACAAATGACCTCCTTCTACAATGTAAGAAAACATGAGATATGAAAACATGAGATATGAAAAACATGAGATACATGGGAAATTAACTTAACTGGGTTCTGAAAACATAATTTCCATTGGCAAAGCTTTTCACACCATAGAAAGTTAAATATTCTGTTCAAAGGTATCGAAGGTTTTATTGTCACATCTACCAATTAAGGTACAGTGATATGTGAATTACCATACAGCCATACGGAAAGCAAGATACAATAATACATAAAAGTTAACAAAAAACATCCACCACAGCAGATTCCCCACATTCCGCAATGTGATGGAGGGCAAAAAAGTCCATCTTCTTCCTCTTTATTTATCCCGCAGTGGGGCAGTCGAACCATCGTCGGGGTGATCAAAGCTCCCGCAGCTGGCGGTCGAAGTCCCCGCGTCGGGGCGATCAAAACTCCTGCATCGGGGCGATCGAAATGCCCACATTGGGCGTTCGAAACTCCAGCGGCTTGGAGCTCCCGATGTCAGTCTCTGACCAGAAACCGCGGGCTCCATGATGTTAAAGTCCGCAATCAACCACGGTTGGAGGTCCGAGGTTGATCCCTGGCAAGGGATCAGTAGCTCCGCGATGTTAAAGTTCCGTAGGCACCCATAGTGGAGCTCTCAAAAGTCAGTCTCCAGCAAAGGTCCGCCAACTCCTCGATGTTGGAGATACGACACGGAAAAATAAATTGCATCTTCGTCGAGGTAAGAGATTAGAATAAGTTTCCATAAACCCGCCCCCCACATTAAACAAGCTAAAGAACACTAAAAACACCATTAGAAGGTATTTCTGGGGATAATACAGAAGGTGTTGGATCCGTTCATTCCAAAGAAGAAGAAAGATTCCAAGGGGAGTAAGAGGCGACTGTGGCTGACACGGGAAATCAGGGACAGTATAAAATAAAAGAGAAGAAGTATAATGTAGCAAAGATGAGCATGAAGCCAGAGCATTGGGTAACTTTTAAAGAGCAACAGAAGATAACTAAAAAGGCAATTCGGGGAGAAAAGATGAAGTACGATGGTAAGCTAGCCAAGAATATAAAGGGTATATAGTAACAGCTTCCTTAGGTATGTGAAGAGGAAAACATTAGTTAAGGTCAAAGTTGGACCCTTGAAGACTGAAAAAGGTGAATTTACTACGGGGAACAACGAAATGGCAGATGAGTTGAACATGTAGTTTGCATCCGTCTTCACTAAGGACACACATAACAATCTCCCTGATGTACTAGTGCACAGAGGATCTGGGGTGACGGAGGAACTGAAGGAAATGCACATTAGGTCAGGAAATGGTGTTTGGTAGACTGATGGGACTGAAAGCTGATAAATCATAGAAAATATGTGCAGGAGTAGGGCATTTGGCCCTTCGAGCCTGCACTGCCATTCAATATGATCAAGGCTGATCATCCAACTCAGTATCCTGTACCTGCCTTCTCGCCATACCACATGATCCCTTTAGCCACAAGGTCAACATCTAACTCCCTCTTAAAAATAGCTAATGAACTGGCCTCAACTTCCTTCTGTGGCAGAGAATTCCACAGACTCACCACTCTCTGAGTGAAAAATGATCTTCTCATCTCGGTCCTAAAAGACTTCCCCCTTATCCTTAAACTGTGACCCCTTGTTCTGGAGTTCCCCAACATCGGGAACAATCTTCCTGCATCTAGCCCGTCCAACCCCTTAAGAATTTTGAAAGTCTCTATAAGATCCCCCCTCAATCTCCTAAATTCCAGCGAGTACAAGCCGAGTCAATCCAGTCTTTCTTAATATGGAAGTCCTGCCATCCCAGGAATCAGTCTGGTGAACCTTCTCAGTACTCCCTCTATGGCAAGAATGTCTTTCCTCAGATTAGGATACCAAAACTTTACGCAACACTCCAGGTGTGGCCTCACCAAGACCCTGTAAAACTGCAGTAGAACCTTCCTGCTCTTGTACTCAAATCCTTTTGCTATGAATGCCAATATACCATTCGCTTTCTTCACAGCCTGCTGCACCTGCATGCCTACTTTCAATGACTGGAATACCATGACACCCAGGTCTCGTTGCATCTCCCCTTTTCCTAATTTGCCACCATTCAGATCATAGTCTACCCTCCTGTTTTTGCCGCCAAAGTGGATAACCTCACATTTATCCACATTATACTGCATCTGCCATGCATTTGCCCACTCACCCAACCTATCCAAGTCACCTTGCAGCCTCCTAGCATCCTCCTCACAGCTAACACTGCCCCCCAGCTTCGTGTCGTCCGCAAACTTGGAGATGTTGCATTCAATTCCCTCATCCAGATCATTAATATATATTGTAAATAGCTGGGGTCCCAGCACTGAGCCTTGCGGTACCCCACTAGTCACTGCCTGCCATTCTGAAAATGACCCGTTTACTGCTACTCTTTGCTTCCTGTCTGCCAGCCAGTTCTCTATCCACATCAACACTGAACCGCCAATACTGTGTGCTTTAAGTTTGAATGCTAATCTCTTATGTGGGACCTTGTCGAAAGCCTTCTGAAAGTCCAGATATAACGCATCCACAGGTTATCCCTTATCCACTCTACGTTACATCCTCGAAAAATTCTATAAGATTCGTCAGACATGATTTACCTTTCATAAATCCATGTTGACTTTGTCCAATGATTTCACCACTTTCCAAATGTGCTGCTATCCCATCTTTAATAACTGACTCTAGAATTTTCCCCACTACTGATGTTAGACTAGCTGGTCTGTAATTCCCTGTTTTCTCTCTCCCTCCCTTTTTAAAAAGTGGGGTTACATTAGCTACCCTCCAATCCTCAGGAACTGCTCCAGAATCTAAAAAGTTTTGAAATATTATCACTAATGCATCCACTATTTCTGGGGCTACTTCCTTAAGTACTCTGAGATGCAGACTATCTGGCCCTGGGGATATATCGGCCTTTAATCCCTTCAATTTACCTAACACCACTTCGCGGCTAACCTGGATTTCACTCAGTTCCTCCATCTCATTTGACCCCCGGACTCCTGCTATTTCCGGCAGTTTATTTACGTCTTCCTTAGAAGACAGAACCAAAGTCGTTATTCAATTGATCTGCCATGTCCTTGTTCCCCATGATCAACTCACCAGTTTCTGACTGCAAGGGACCTACATTTGTTTTAACTAACCTTTTTCTCTTCACATATCTATAAAAACATTTGCAGTCCGTTTTTATGTTCCCTGCCAGTTTTCTTTCATAATCTATTTTCCCTTTCCTAATTAAGCACTTTGTCCTCCTCTGCTGGACTGAATTTCTCCCAGTCCTCTCGTAGGCTGCTTTTTCTGCCTAATTTGTATGCTTCATCTTTAGTTTTGATACTATCCCTGATTTCCCTTGTTATCCACGGATGCACTCCTTCCCTAATTTATTCTTTTTGCCAAACTGGGATGAACAATTGTTGTAGTTCATCCATGCAGTCTTTAAATGCCTTCCATTGCACATCCACCGTCAACCCTTTAAGAATCACTTGCCAGTCTATCTTGGCCAATTCACGTCTCATACCCTCAAAGTTACCTTTCTTTAAGTTCAGAACCCTTGTTTCTGAATTAACAATGTCACTCTCCATCCTAATGAAGAACTCAACCATATTATGGTCACTCTTGCCCAAGGGGCCCCGCACAACAAGACTGCTAACTAACCCTTCCTCATTACTCAGTACCCAGTCTAGAATAGCCTGCTCTCTCGTTGGTTCCTCTACATGTTGGTTTAGAAAATTATACTGCATACATTCCAAGAAATCCTCTTCCTCAGCACCCCTGCCAATTTGATTCACCCAATCTATATGTAGATTGAAGTCACCCATTATAAATGTTTACCCTTGTTGCACGCATTTCTAATTTCATGTTTGATGCCATCCCCAACTCCACTACTACTGTTAGGTGGCCTGTACACAACTCCCATTAGCGTTTTCTGCCCCTTAGTGTTTCGCAGCTCTACCCATATCGATTCCACATCCTTAAAGCTAATGTCAGTCCTTTCTATTGCGTTAATCTCCTCTCTAATCAGCAACGCTACTCCACCTCCTTTTCCTTTATGTCCGTCCCTCAGGGGCTGATGGTCTGCATATCAGGGTACTTAAGGAGGTGGCTCTGGAAATCGTGGACCCATTGTTGATCATTTTCTATAGATTCAGGATCAGTTCCTGCGTATTGGAGGGTAGCTAATGTTATCCCATTTTTTAAGAAAGGCGGTTGAGAGAAAACAGGGAATTATAGACCAGTTAGCCTGACATCAGTGGTGGGGAAGATGCTGCAGTCAATTATAAAAGATGAAATAGCGGCACATTTGGATAGCAGAAGCAGTATCGGTTCGAGTCAGCATGGATTTACGAAGGGGAAATGTAATGAGTGAATGTAAAAGTGTAATGTCTAGCAAAATGGAACATTTCTCAGGGTTTGAAAGTGTGGTTTTGGTGAACCATGAAATCAAAGGGCAAATCTGACATACACACACATACACACACACACATACACACACACACACACACACACACACACACACACACACACACAGTATAGATAAGTTTCTTCATTCACACACAAAATTAACTGAAGGTGCAAAATACTCACTTATGATCGTTCAAGCTGTCACAGACAAGTACTACACGATATAGATTACTGTCTATGCAATCAAGATGATGCACCATTAGCGAGAAGTGCCAAATGAGATAATTATCATGTATGTGAAGTATTCAATTTGACTACGCAAGCACAAAGGAAGCTCAAAACAACAAGTGTGCACTTATACAACAGAGATTGTTCATCTTGGGGTAAATGTAGATATCAATGGATTAAAACTAGTCCACAAAAATTGAAACCATTTACAAATGTAAGGAAATCTAGAACTGCTTCACATAGAAACATAGAAACTTCGACATTTGGCTCTTCGACATGTTCAATATGACCATGGCTGATCATTTAAAATCAGTACCCCGATCCTGCTTTTTCATTGAAACATAGAAACATAGAAAAATAGGTGCAGGAGTTGGCCATTCGGCCCTACGAGCCAGCACCTCCATTCAATATGATCATGGGTGATCATCTAAAATTGGTACCCCGTTCCTGCTTTTTCCCCCGTATATCTTGATTCCATTAGCCCTAAGAGCTAAATCTAACTCTCTTGAAAACCTCCAGTGAATTGGCCTCCACTGCCTTCTTTGGCTGAGAATTCCACAGATTCACAACTCTGGGTGAAGAAGTGTTTCATCATCTCAGTCCTAAATGGCCTACCCCTTATTCTGAAACTGTGACCCCTGGTTCTGGACTCCCCCAACATCGAGAACCCTTTTCCTGCATCTAGCCTGTCCAATTCTTGAAGAATTTTATATGTTTCTATAATATTCCCTCTCATCCTACTAAATTCCAGTGAATACAAGCCCTGTCGACCAATTATTTCATCATATGCCAGTCCCGCCATCCCGGGAATTAATCTGGTGAATGTACGCTGCACTCCCTCAATAGCAATAAGGTCCTTCCTCAAATTAGGAGACCAAAGTTGCACACGATCCTCCAGGAGCGGTCTCACCAGCAGTAGGACCTCCATTGCTCCTAAACTCAAATCCTCTCGCAATGAAGGCCAACATGCCATTAGCTTTCTTTACTGCCTGCTGTAACTTCATGCTTACTTTTGGTGACTTATGTACAAGCACACCTAGGTCTCGTTGCATCTACCATTTTCCTAATCTGACACCATTCAGATAAAAACTGCCTTCCTGTTCTTGCCACCAAAGTGGATAACCTCACACTTACAGTGGCTTCCAAAAGTTTTCATACCCCTTGAACTTTTCCACATTTTGTCACGTTACAACCACAAACGTAAATGTATTTTATTGGGATTTTATGTGATAGACCAACACAAAGTGGCGCATAATTGTGAAGTGGAAGGAAAATGATACATGGTTTTCAAATTTTTTTACAAATAAAAAACTGAAAAGTGTGGCGTGCAAAAGTATTCAGCCCCCTTTACTCTGATACCCCTAAATAAAATCCAGTGCAACCAATTGCCTTCAGAAGTCACCTAATTCGTAAATAGAGTCCACTTGTGTGTAATCTAATCTCAGTATAAATACAGCTGTTCTGTGAAGGCCTCAGAGGTTTGTTAGAGAACATTAATGAACAAACAGCATCATGAAGGCCAAGGAACACACCAGACAGGTCAGGGATAAAGTTGTGGAGAAGTTTAAAGCAGGGTTAGGTTATAAAAAAATATCCTAAGATTTGAACATCTCACGGAGCACTGTTCAATCCATCATCCGAAAATGGAAAGGGTATGGCACAACTGCAAACCTACCAAGACATGGCTGTCCACCTAATCTGACAGGCCGGGCAAGGAGAGCATTGATCAGAGAAGCAGCCAAGAGGTCCATGGTAACTCTGGAGGACCTGCAGAGATACACAGCTCAGGTGGGTGAATCTATCCACAGGACAACTATTAGTCGTGCACTCCACAAATCGGGCCTTTATGGAAGAGTGGCAAGAAGAAAGCCATTGTTGAAACAAAGCCATAAGAAGTCCCGTTTGCAGTTTGCCACAAGCCATGTGGGGGACACAGCAAACATGTGAGGAAGGTGCTCTGGTCTGATGAGAACAAAATTGAAGTTTTTGGCCTAAATGCAAAACGCTATGTGTGGCGGAAAACTAACACTGCACATCACCCTGAACACACCATCCCCACTGTGAAACATGGTGGTGGCAGCATCATGCTGTGGGGATGCTTTTCTTCAGCAGGGACAGGGAGGCTGGTCAGAGTTGATGGGAAGATGGATGGAGCCAAATACAGGGCAATCTTGGAAGAAAACCTGTTAGAATCTACAAAAGACTTGAGACTGGGGTGGAGGTTCACCTTCCAGCAGGACAACAACCCTAAACATACAGCCAAGAGCTACAATGGAATGGTTTAGATCAAAGCATATTCATGTGTTAAAATGGCCCAGTCAAAGTCCAGACCTAAATCCAATTGAGAATCTCTCGCAAGACTTGAAAATTGCTCTTCACAGATGCTCTCCATCCTATCTGACTGAGCTTGAGCTATTTTGCAAAGAAGAATGGGCAATAATTTCAGTCTCTAGATGTGCAAAGCTGGTAGACACATACCCCCAAAAGACTTGCAGCTGTAATTGCAGCGAAAGGTGGTTCTACAAAGTATTGACTCAGGGGGCTGAATACTTTTGCATGCCACAGTTTTCAGTTTTTTATTTGTAATAAAATTTGTAAATCATGTATCATTTTCCTTCCACTTCACAATTATGCACCACTTTGTGTTGGTCTATCACATAAAATCCCAAGTTCAAGGGGTATGAAAACTTTTGCAAGCCACTGTATCCACATTATACTGCATCTGCCATGCATCTGCCCACTCACCCAACCTATCTAAGTCACACTGCAACCTCATAGTATCCTCATTGCAGCTCACAATGCCACCCAACTTTGTGTCATTCGCAAGCTTGGAGATGTCACATTTAATTCCCTCATCTAATTTGTTTATCTATATAACTAATAGTCTCATCTTGACCACTTGACCGGTGTATATTGATTTTAGACAAAACACTAGCCTATATCGCTATAATTTTGGCCATCTTACTCACAGTCCTCCTCCACTGAGGTAGCCCCGAGGATTTTTTTCAATAGATGAAAAAAAAAGTTATGAGTGTTTAAAAAATCTTCAGATCAGTTGATTGGTCCTCCCGCCTGTCAATCACAATGATTAAGGTAACGCCCCTTCCGGGGGGGTGGGGGGAGGTCTATAATACCCCGGATGCCTGGATGTGAGTCAGTCACTCTGGAAGATCACGAGGGAGAGGCCACATTAGTGATTCTAAGCTGTGAATCAACTGAACTGTGAGTCTGCAATCTACTTGCAATAAATAATGCCCTGCCCGTGCTTGAAACTGCAATGCAAAATTGGAAATTAAATGTCAATGCCATGTGTCGTTTGGCCTGCTGTGCCAGTGCTTGAAACTGCAATGCAAAATTGGAAATGAAATGACAATGCCATGTGTTGTTTGGCCTGTTCTGCCCGTGCTTGAAAGTGCAATGCAAAATTGGAAATGAAATGACAATGCCATGAGTTGTTTGGCTTGCCCTGACCGTGCTTGAAACTGCAATGCAAAATTGGAAATGAAATGACAATGCCATGAGTTGTTTGGCTTGCCCTGCCCGTGCTTGAAACTGGGCAGGGCAAGCCAAACAACTTCTCTATTTTCCCTTCTCTATTTGAATAGAGATTTTTTTTAAGTGGAGATATACTGTACACAGTCAAGGTCACAAATCCATTCAGTCAGATCTTCAAGGAGAAAGGTGTTAGCACACAATACGACCAATGTTAGAGAGAACAGAAAGAGAAGACTGGAATTGAATTGTACTTTGTTCACTTGTGTTAAACCCACAATGTAGTAGCAACTATAATACTGTGCCTGGCCTACTACTTTGCATGCAGAGCATGAGTGGCTGAAAATGAATTTCTATCCCATTGAGTTTAAATTGAAGTCATTCCACTCATACTGAGAACTGTAGCAAATGCATTATTTTGTTTGATTATGTAAAGAGAAGTTGCACTGGTTGAAATAAGCCCTTTGCCAATATCCTACACTTGCAGAAAGTTCCATTATCACTTACATTCCCCCTTGGTTCCTCTATTTTCCACATATAGTTTTCAATTGCTTCACCTCCAAATTGCAACTCCAAAAAAACATGTTCTTCCAACTTCTGCCACAGAAGGCAGTGGAGGCCAATTCACTGGATGTTTTCAAGAGAGAGTCAGATTTAGCTCATAGCGCTAACGGAATCGCAGGGATATGGAGAAAAAGCAGGAACGGGGTACTGATTTTGGATGATCAGCCATGATCATATTGAATGGCGGTACTGGCTCGAAGGGCCGAATGGCCTACTCCTGCATCTATCTTCTATGTTCGAAATGTTAACTTTGCTTTTCTGCACATTCCTCATTCTTTTCACTCCCTCACTGGGAATTGCACCCTCAACGTCTATGTATTACACCGAACGTATTTGACTCATACACTTCCCTTCCCTTTAAATCCTAATTTTCCCTCTGAAGCCTTTTTCAAACCCATCTCATACTCCCTCTTCATATCATTTTGATCTTCATGACCATTTTTATTTCTTAGCATTGTAAAATGCACCAGCATATTTTTCAATATTCTTAACATATCATCAATATTAATTGTTATTTTACTATTATCTGTAAGAAGGTGTATGGTATGCTTGCCTTCATCGATGTACAGGAGTATGTTGGCAGTACAATGGCGCAGAGTTAAAGTTGCTGCCTTACAGTGCCAGAGACCTGGGTACAATCCTGACTATGGGAACTATCTGTATGAAGTTTGTACATTCTCCCCGTGACTGCGTGCGTCTTAAACGGGGGCTCCAGTTTTTCCCACGCTCCAAAGACCTACAGGTTTTAGGTTAAGCGGTTTTGTTGAAATTTGTAAATTGTCGCAAATGTGTAGGATGGCGTTTAGCGTACGGGGATCTCAGGACAGTACGGACTCAGTGGGCTGAAGGGCCTGTTTCCACGCTGTATTTCTAAACTAAACTAAGGAGTCATGCACAGTGCCCTCCATAATGTTTGACACATCATTTATTTATTTATTTGCCTCTGTACTCCACAATTTGAGATTTGTAATAGAAAAATCACATGTAGTTAAAGTGCACATTGTCAGATGTATTAAATTGTATTTTTATACATTTTGGTTTCACCATGTAGAAATTACAGCTGGGTTTATACATAGTCCCCGCATTTCAGGGCATCATAATGTTTGAGACACATGGCTTCACGGGCGTTTGTGATTGGCCAGGTGTGTTTAATTGCCTCCTTAATGCAAGTATTAGACAGCTCTCAGCACCTTGTCTTTCCTCCAGTCTTTCCATCACCTTTGGAAACTTTTATTGCTTGAGGAACAAAGTTGTGCCAATTAAAGTCAAGTAACCCATTATGAGACTGAGAAACAAGAATAAAACTGTTAAAGACATCAGCCAAACCTTAGGCTTACCAAAATCATCTGTTTGGAACATCATTAGGAAGGAAGAGAGCGCCAGCGATTTCACTAATCGCAAAGAGACTGGCAGGCTGAGGAAGACCTCCACAGCTGATGACAGAAGAATTCTCTCTATAATAAAGGAAAATGGTCAAACACCTGTCCGACAGATCAGAAACACTCTTCAGGAGTCAGGTGTGGATTTGTTAATGACTACTGTCCGCAGAAGACTTCATGAACTGAAATACAGAGGCTACACTGCAAGATGAAAACCACTGGTTAGCCGCAAAAATAAGATAGCCGGGTTACAGTTCGCTAAAAAGAGCGATCACAATTTTGGAAAAAAGTCTTGTTGACAGATGAGAAGAAGATTAACATATCAGAGTGATAGCAAGAGCAAAGTATGGAGGAGAGAAGGAACTGCCCAAAGCATACCACCTCATCTGTGAAAGACGGTGGTGGGGGTAATATGGCCTAGGCATGTATGGCTGCTGAAGGCACTGGCTCACTTATCTTCATTGATGATACAAATGCTGATGGTAGTGGCATAATGAATTCAGAAGTGTATAGACACACCCTAACTGCTCAAGTTCAAACAAATTCCTCAAAATTCATTGGCTGACAGTTCATTCTACAGCAAGACAATGATGCAAAACAAACTGCAAAAGCAATAAAGGAGTTTTTCAAAGCAAAAAAATAGTCAATTCTTGAGTGGCCGAGTCAATCACCCGATCTGAACACAATTGAGCATGCCTTTTATATGCTGAAAAGAAAACTGAAGGGGACTATCCCCCAAAACAAGCATAAGCTGCAATACAGGCCTGGCAGAGCATCACCAGAGAAGACACCCAACAACTGGTGATGTCCATGAATCGCAGAATTCAAGCAGTCATTGCATGCAAAGCATATGCAACAAAATACTTAACATGACTACTTCCATTTGCATGACATTGCTGTGTCCCAAACATTATGGTGCCCTGAAATGGGGGGGACTATGTATAAACGCTGCTGTAATTTCTACATGGTGAAACCAAAATATATTAAAATGGCCTTTATTAAAATCTGACAATGTGCACATTAACCACATGTGATATTTTTTTCTATTACAAATCTCAAATTGTGGAGTACAGAGGCAAATAAATCAATGATGGGTCTTTGTCCCAAACATTATGGAGGGTGCTGTAGTCATGGTGCAGCCCTATAAGACATTGGTTAGGCCATTCTTGGAGTATTGGGTGCAATTCTGATAACCGCATTACACTTGTGGAGGCTTTGGATGTGTAGAAGAGTTTTACCAGAATGCTGCCTGGAATAATGGGTAGCAGTTATAAGGAGACTTTGGATAAATGTGGATTGTTTTCTCTGGAATATCAGTAGTTGAGGCGAGAACTGCAAGATGCATGCAGTGTTGCCTGACTGGTGCCCAAGCTCGGGTCATCTCGTCTGACCCACAGAGGAACATGGAGGGGAAAGATCCAGTCGTGATGGTTGATGTGGTTGACGTAGCTTAGGACAAGGAAATAGGTTTTGCTAAGGGAATTTGAACAGCTAGGCACTGTTGAAAAGCAGAACCATAAAGAAAATAATCTTTGCAAATTGACACAGGGTTGAGAAGATTAACGAGTTGAATGTGTGGCTAAAAGATTGCTGTGGAAGAAGTGAATTTGAATTTGTGAGATGTTGGCACCGGTATTGGGGAAGGAGGGAGCTGTTCCGATCGGATGGACTCCATTTAAACCTAGCTGGGACAAAGGTCCTGTCAAAATGCATAACCTGAGCCGTAAATAGGGCTTTAAAATAAATAGTGAGGGGGGGGGGGGGGTCAACAAATTAGAAATGTATGAATAAAGTTAAAGGGAAGGAGAGTGCAGGAGTGGTTATGGAAGTCTCCAGAAGTAATAGGACAGGAAGTTTAAGAAGGGATAAGAGACTAAGGTCAGGTAAAGTCAGGACATATATGAGAAGCGGGTTGATGAATACTGAATTAAAGGTTTTATATTTGAATGCATGTGGTATATCGAACAAAGTGGCTGAGCTTATAGCGTGGTTAGAAATTGGTAAGTACGACATTGTGGGCATTTTGGAGATGAGGCTGAACTGGGAGCTGAATATCCAAGGTTACATGTCCTATCGAAAAGACGGGCAGGTGGGTAGAGGGATGAGGGAGATCTTCTGGTAAGGAATTAAATTGAGTCCTGAGCAAGGGATAACCTAGGATCAGAAGATGTAGAATCCTCTTGGGTAGATCCTAGAAACTGCAAGGGTAAAAAAACCCTGATGGGAGTTATTCACAGGCCTCCAAACAGTAACCAGGAAGTAGAGTGCAAATTAAATCAGGAGATACAATCGGCATGTAAAGGGCCTGCCCCACTAATGCGACTTTTCAGTGACTGTCTTCGACCTTCAAGCTCGAGGGCACTCGCCTGAAAAACCTCAAGCTGGATCGACCATCAGCGATGAAACCACGAGGTGAATCGATCGACCGCGTGTGTGTGCGCACACACACACACACACACACACACACACACACACACACACACACACACACACACACACACACACACACACAGCAAAGGCGGAGCCCAGGGAAAGCGGGGGAGCGCTGTCTGAAATTCACACCCGCGGTGAGCAGGAAGGTAAATGACGGCTGGCACAGTTACGGTAAGTCCTTTAGAGAGCGCGGAGGGGGTGGGTGTGAGGGGGGGGAGAGAAGTGGGGAGGAGGGAGGGGGGAAGAAGGAGTGGAGACACTTTTAAGAAGCCAGACAACTTATAATAAAGTTCAGCGGGCATCTAACATTACCGGTTGGTTTTCCTTGGTTCTGAAAACTAGAATGAGCCAATTAAAATGCCCGGTCAGTAAAGGAGATTGCCTGCGGCTACCCTCGACTGTCTATAACTACATAGCGACCCCACTCCACTGCACTACGAGTTAAAAATAACCATGCCGACCAATTTGTATGCTGAAAAATTTTCCTCGACCAAACTGAGGCACTGAGTATACGGGAACTTCCCTCGAGAAAGAAGGAGAGTTATGGTGACCTCCTAGGACCATGTGTCGACCATGCTGAGAGTTTGAGTCGAGCGCAAACTCGTCTAAACTCGCAAATTAAGTCGCCGCAGTGAGACTGGCCCTTAAGAAAGGCAATGTTACGGTGGTCCTGGAAGATTTCAATATGCAGGTATACTGGGAAAATCAGATTGGTACTGGATCCCAAGAGAGGGAATTTGTAGAGCCTATGAGATGGTTTCTTTGAGCAACTTGTATTTGAGCCTACCAGAGAAAAGGCAATTCTGGGTTTGGTATTGAGTTGATTAGGATTTGATTAGGGATTTGCAAGTTGAGAGTGAGAATAAGAAATTGGATATGTCCGTATTTCTGTTGAGCAAAGGTGACTTCAGAGGCCTGAGGGAGGAGCTAGCTAAAGTTGATTGGAAAAGTACCCTAGCAGAAATGACGGTGGAACAGCAATGGCAGGAATTTCTGGGAGCAATTCGGAAGACGCAGGAACTTTTTATTCCCTAGAGGAAGAAAGATTCTAATGGGAGAATGAGGCAACTGTAGTTGACAAGGGAAGTCAACAATAGTATAAAACTAAAACTAAAGACATATTACATTGCAAAGATTAGTGGGAAGCTGGACGATTGGGAAGCTTTAAAAAAACAACAGAAGGTAACTAAAAAGATGAAATACAAATGTAAGCTAGTCAACAAAATAAAGGAGGATGACAAAAATGTCTTCAGATATATAAAGAGTAAGAAAGAGGCAAGATTGAATGTTGGACTGCTGGAAAATGATGATGGAGAAGTGATAATGAGGAATAAATAAATGGCAGAAGAATTTAATACGTTTTTTGCATCAGTCTTCATAGTGGAAGACACCAGCAAAGTGCCGGAAATTCAAGAGAGTCAGGGGGTGGAAGTTAGTGGATTTTCTAAATGGGGAGGAATTCAGAAATCGGAGGGGCAAAGGGACTTGGGTGTGCTGGTGCTGGATTCCCAAAAAGTAAATTTGCCAAGTCGACTCAGTAGGAAGGAAGGCAAATGCAATGCTAGCATCTATTTTGATTGGGATGTAATGCTGAGGCTTTAAAATGCACTGGTCAGAATGCATTTGGAGTATTGTGAGCAGTTTTGGGCTCCATGTATGAGGAATGATGTGCTGGCATTGGAGAAAATCTAGAGGAGGTTTACAAGAATAATCCCAGGAATGATTGGGTTTAAACATGATAAGTGTTTGAAGGCACTGGGTCTGTACTTGCTGGAATTTACAAGGATGAGGTAAGCCTCATTGAAACTTACCGAATAGTGAGGAACCTGGATAGAGTTAAAGTGGAGAGGATGTTTCCAGTAGTGGGAGAGACTAGGACCAGGGGCCTCAGATTAAACAGATGCATCTTTAGAAAGAAGATGAGAAGGAATTGCTTTGGTCAGAGGGTGATGAATCTGTGGAATTCGCTGCCACAGATGGCTGTGGCGGTCAAATCAATTCAGATTCTTGATTAGTATGTGTGTCAGGGGTTATGGGGTGAAGGCAGGAGAATGGCATTGAGAGGGAAAGATAGATCCGCCATGATTGAATGGCAGAGTAGACGATAGACCGAATGGCCCAATTCTGCTCCTAGAACATGAAAATATGAAGTACGTTTAAGTTCACATTTATTGTCACATGCACCAATTGGTACAGTGATATTTGAGTTACCATACAGCAATACGAACAAAAAGAACACAATACACAATAGAATTTAACATAAACATCCACCACAGTGGAATCAACATTTCTCACTGTGATGGAAGGCAATACAGTTCAGTCAATCTTCCTCCTTTTGTTCATGTGTGGTTGAAGTACCCTCCGCAGTTAGCCGCTACGGACGGCCCAATGTACATGCCCTCTCGCTGGGATGATCAAAATGCCGACGTCAGGACGGATCGGAATAGACTACGGTTTGGAGTTCCCAAATCGGCCGCTTCTTACCAGACACAGCGGCTTCCGAAGTCCACAGGCCCCGCTGGATGGAGCTCCAACACTGGCGATCCTCGGCAAAAGATCCCAGGCTCCGCGATGTTAAAGACAACGCCACTCCCGGGGCTAGAAGCTCTGCAGACCACAGCTCCACGATGTTAAGGTCAGCAGGCCCCACGATCGGAGCTCCAACACTGGCGATCCTTGACAAGGTAACCAGGCTCCGCGATGGTAATTCCACGCTGCGCCTGCTGCTGAAGCTCTGGGCTGGTCTCCGGTTGGAAAGTCAGCGCCGATCCTGTTGGTAGGTTGTGAGGGAGGCGAAGATGCGACACAGAGAAAAGAGGTATCTCTGTCCAGGTAAGTTACTGAAAAACTGTTTCCCCCTATTCCCCCCCACCACCCCCCACATAACATAGAAACATAGAAATTAGGTGCAGGAGCAGGCCATTCGGCCCTTCGAGCCTGCACCGCCATTCAATATGATCATGGCTGATCACCCAACTTAATATCCTGTACCTGCCTTCTCTCCATACCCCCTGATCCCTTCAGCCACAAGGACCACATCCAACTCCCTCTTAAATATGGCCAACGAACTGGCCTCAACTACCTTCTGTGGCAGAGAATTCCACAGATTCACCACTCTCTGTGTGTAAAACGATTTTCTCATCTCGGTCCTAAAAGACTTCCCGCTTATTCTTAAACTGTGACCACTTGTCCTGGACTTCCCCAACATCGGGAACAATCTTCCTGCATCTAGCCTGTCCAACCCCTTAAGAATTTTGTAAGTCTCTAGGAGATCACCCCTCAATCTTCTAAATTCCAGTGAGTACAAGCCGAGTCTATCCAGTCTTTCTTCATATGGAAGTCCCATCCCAGGAATCAGTCTGGTGAACATCCCTCTGTCTTTCCTCAGATTAGGAGACCAAAACTGTACGCAATACTCCAGGTGTGGCCTCACCAAGACCCTGTACAACTGCAGTAGAACCTCCCTGCTCTTGTACTCAAATCCTTTTGCTATGAATGCCAACATACCATTCGCTTTCTTCACAACTGCTGCACCTGCATACCTACTTTCAATGACTGGTGTACCATGACACCCAGGTCTCGCTGCATCTCCCCTTTTCCTAATCGGCCCCCATTCAAATAATAATCTACCTTCCTGTTTTTGCCACCAAAGTGGATAACCTCACATTTATCCACATTATACTGCATCTGCCATGCATTTGCCCACTCACCCAGTCTATCCAAGTCATCCTGCAGCCTCCTAGCATCCTCCTTCACAGCTAACACTGCCCCCCAGCGTTGTGTCATCCGCAAACTTCAAGATGTTGCATTTAATTCCCTCGTCCAAATCATTAATGTATATTGTAAATAGCTGGGGTCCCAGTACTGAGCCTTGCGGCACCCCACTAGTCACTGTCTGCCATCCTGAAAAGGACCCGTTCACTCCTACTCTTTGCTTCCTGTCTGCCAGCCAGTTCTCTATCCACATCAATACTGAACCACCAATACCGTGTGCTTTAAGTTTGTATACCAATCTCTTGTGTGGGACCTTGTCGAAAGCCTTCTGAAAGTCCAGATATAACACATCCACTGCTTCTCCCTTATCCACTCTACTAGTTACATCCTCAAAAAATTCAATAAGATTCGTCAGACGTGATTTACCCTTCGTAAATCCATGGTGACTTTGTCCAATGATTTCACCACTTTCAAAATGCGCTGCTATCCCATCTTTCATAATTGACTCTAGCAGTTTCCCCACTACCGATGTTAGACTAACTGGTCTGTAATTCCCCGTCTTCTCTCTCCCTTCCCTTTTTAAAAAGTGGGGTAACATTAGCTACCCTCCAATCCTCAGGAACTACTCCAGAATTCCAAAGAGTTTTGAAAAATTATCACTAAGGCATCTGCTATTTCTGGGGCTACTTCCTTAAGTACCCTGGGATGCAGCCTATCTGGCCCTGGGGATTTATCGGCCTTTAATCCATTCAATTTACCTAACACCACTTTCCGGCTAACCTGGATTTCACTCATTTCCTCCATCTCATTTGACCCGCGATCCCCTGCTATTTCCGGCAAATTATTTATGTCTTCCTTAGCGAAGACAGAACCAAAGTAGTTATTCAATTGGTCTGCCATGTCCTTGTTCCCCATGATCAATTCACCTGTTTCTGACTGCAAGGGACCTACATTTGTTTTAACTAATCTTTTGCGCTTCACATATCGATTAAAAACTTGTGCAGTCAGTTTTTATGTTTCCTGCCAGTTTTCTTTCATACTCCATTTTCCCTTTCCTAATTAAGCCCTTTGTCCTCCTCTGTTGGTCTCTGAATTTCTCCCAGTCCTCTGGTAGGCTGCTTTTTCTGGCTAATTTGTACGCTTCATCTTTTTCTTTGATACTATCCCTGATTTCCCTCGTTATCCACGGATGCGCCACCTTCCCTGATTTATTCTTTTGCCATACTGGGATGAACAATTGTTGTAGTTCATCCATGCAGTCTTTAAATGCCTTCCATTGCATATCCACCGTCAACCCTTCAAGAATCAATTGCCAGTCCATCTTGGCCAATTCACGTCTCATACCCTCAAAGTTACCATTCTTTAAGTTCAGGACCCGGGTTTCTGAATTAACAATGTCACTCTCCATCCTAAAGAAGAACTCAACCATATTATGGTCACTCTTGCTCAAGGGGCCACGTACAACAAGGCTGCTAACTAACCCTTCCTCATTACTCAATATCCAGTCTAGAATAGCCTGCTCTCTCGTTGGTTCCTCCACATGTTGGTTTAGAAAACTGTTCCGCATACATTCCAAGAAATCCTCTTCCTCAGCACCCCTGCCAATTTGATTCACCCAATCTATATGTAGATTAAAGTCACCCATTATAACGGTTTTACCTTCGTTGCACGCATTTCTAATTTCCTGTTTGATGTCATCCCCAACTCCACTACTACTGTTAGGTGGCCTGCACACAACACCCTCTAGCGTTTTCTGCCCCTTAGTGTTTCGCAGCTCCACCCATATCGATTCCACATCCTCCAAGCTAATGTCATTCCTTTCTATTGTGTTAATCTCCGCTCTAACCAGCAACGCTACCCCACCTCCTTTTCCTCTCTGTCTATCCTTCCTGAATATTGAATATTCCTGGATGTTCAGCTCCCAGCCTTGGTCACCCTGGAGCCATGTCTCCGTGCTCCCAACTATATCATAATTATTAATAGCTATCTGCACATTCAACTCAGCCACCTTATTACGAATGCTCCTCGCATTGAGACACAAAGCCTTCAGGCTTGTGTCAGACATAAGATATACTGAGAAACATATAAAATAATGTACATAAAATAATGAGAGGCACAGATAGGATAGAGAGTCAGAACCTTTTTCCCCAGGATGGAAGTCAAAAACTAAAGGGCCTAGTTTTTAGATGAGGGGGTGCAAAGATTAAAAGAGTTGTGTGGGGCAAGTTTTTTTTACATGGAGAGTGATGGTTGCCTGGAATGCATTGCGAGGATTGGTCGTGGAAGCAGATACATTAGTAGCATTTAAGAGGTGTTAGGATAGACCTGTGGATAGGCGGGGAATGGAGATGCATGACTCACATGCAGGCTGAGGATATTAGTTGACCTGGCATCATATTCAGCATGGATGTTGTTGACAGAAGGCCCTGTTCCTGTGCTACACTGTTTTATGTGTAGGAAAGAACTGCAGGTGCTGTTTTAAATCAAAGGTAGACACAAAATGCAGGAATAACTCAGCGGGACATGCAACATCTCTGGAGATAAGGAATGGGTGAAGTTTCGGGTCGAGACCCTTCTTCAGTCTGACCCGAAACGTCATCCATTCATTCTTTCCAGAGATGCTGCCGGAGTTATTCCAGCATTTTGTCTACCTACACTGTTCTATGTTCAATGTAATGCCGATTTTCAATTACAGTGTGTACTTAACATGTAACGCAGTTCATAACACTTAGCTGAAAGTGTATTAGGAAATTGCTGCTATATATTCATATACTCAGCAAATGATAGTCCATTTCCTGTCTAATCCCATTGTTGTCGATTCCCTTGTAATGCAAAAATTACTGTCCATTCAAATAGGAAATTTCAAAGATTCACAACTCTGAGAAAATACATTACTCTGGTTTAACTTGTTAACCCTTTATCCCAAGACTTTGCTCATACATCCACTCTGTCAGTCTTATACTTTCAATCATATCATCTTTCATTCTTCATAATGTTGGATTGTATGGACCTCATAGCCAACAGTCAAGAAAATGTAAAATTAGTCCCAGCATCAGTTAGGATGCATTGTGTGATATATGAATAGGGCAGTGGCTAGGAATTTTAGTTTAATTAGGCCTCTGGTGGTAACTTTACAATTAACCACAATCTTACAGAGATTAAAAAGAATGTCATGGCCAGTGATATAAAAATGAGGATGAGGATGAGGGTTTTAGTAGCAGAATAAATGAGGCTGGAATGACATTTGGCCAACATGGCAAAAGGCAGTCTTTGTCACAGCGCAGAATATAGAAACATAGAAACATAGAAATTAGGTGCAGTTCAGCCCTTCGAGCCTGCACCGCCATTCAATATGATCATATCATCCAACTCAGTATCCCGTACCTGCCTTCTCTCCATACCCTCTGATCCCCTTAGCCACAAGGGCCACATCCAACTCACCGCCAATGAACTGGCCTCAACTACCCTCTGTGGCAGAGAGTTCCAGAGACTCACCACTCTCTGTGTGAAAAAGCAAACAATCTTCCTGCATCTAGCCTGTCCAACCCCTTAAGAATTTTGTAAGTTTCTATAAGATCCCCTCTCAATCTCCTAAATTCCAGAGAGTATAAACCGAGTCTATACAGTCTTTCTTCATAAGACAGTGCTGACATCCCAGGAATCAGTCTGGTGAACCTACTCCCTCTATGGCAATAATGTCCTTCCTCAGATTTGGAGACCAAAACTGTATACTCCAGGTGTGTGGTGCAAAGCTAATTTCCTATCAAGTAAGATGTTGAAGATATGACAATCCAGTGGAACCTGGTGTAGGTTAATGGTATTTTGATCAGATTGAAGTTGAAATTAACACATTATTGAATTTCTTTGAAATTCAAATTGTCAGTCCTGGGATTGTCAATATAGCCAAATTAATCACTCAATATTCATGCATTAGATAATAGCAAATATCTTCAAAGCAACAGATATCGACTCTAATAAGAATTCATTTAAATTTATTCATATTTATTCATATATTTTGTTGCATGCAATTCCATCAGGTTTCAACCATATGTCAAATGGAAATTAATTTTTCATCCCATAATTGTACTTGGTGTTTTGTTTGAGTTGGGTGCTGTGGTGATATTAACAAAACACACCTTCATACTCACATTACCTATAGCCAAATGTATTATTGAAATGAAACTGCCACTCAGCATTTTACTGAAATAATTTTGGAATAATGCAAATCAGAAACAGTTATACATGAATTACATGTAGATTACTGCTCCATTTTAAAGAAAAAAAAGAGTTACACAAAAACTGCTGTCTCACATGAAACACCAATGTAATTGTGGTCTGTCTGAAGAAGGGTATCGACCCAAAATATCACCCATTCCTTCTCTCCAGAAATGCTGCCTGTCCCCCTGAGTTACTCCAGCATTTTATGTCTACCTTCGATGTAAACCAGAATCTGCAGTTCTTTCCTACACATTGTGGTTTGAAACCTTATTTGAACTATTCCTATAAAAGTATTAATTGCAATCACTCCTGGATATCTATGAGTTTCAAGATGTTTCCTAATTATCAGTTTTGGCCAGTTTCACCTCACACTGGAGATTCCCACAAACAGATACGGATTACCCTTGCTCTTCTGGCATGAATTCTGTATTAGGGAGAGAGTCATAAAGTTATAAAGCACAGAAGCAGGCAATTCGGCCCACATGTCCATGCTGACCAAGATGCCCCATCTAAGATCATCTAATTTGCAGAAGTGTAGTTCAAATTGAATTTAGCAGAACATCCAGATTTGTCGGCAGTGCCTGATCTAGTTGAGCTGTACCTTGATTCAGTATAACAAATCTTTTGAGGAGAACATGCAAATGCTTTTGGTTGTAATGTGTAACATTTTAAAAATTACTTGCTTTCTTTTGCCCGTATGGTTAATGTTGGCAGTATTATTACAAGCTAAAAAAGTGAAAACACTACCCCAATTTCGAGTGAACGGGTGATGGATGTTCAGTGAAGACTCAGTGGGCCGGAGGGCCTGTTTCCATGCTGTACCTTTCAATTCAATTACATTTTATCTTCCCCAATGGTTTATGTGGTGATGTTGAAAAAAATATTTATGGTTCTTCAGTATCAGATTTCATTTTGCTTCGGCAATAATGTGAATAATTGTTCATAAAGTCTCTGTGAAATTTGGTGTTCCTCTCCAAAATTGTGTGAGGTAGCACTGGAATTAATTGTGACCAACACGTTATTTATGAAAATAAGTTAACAAACACGTTTCTCCCTTGCTCTTTTGCACTAATCGCCAGATCACACAATAGCAATCAAACAGCTTGGAGATGAACAGCTCTTACAGATGTCTGCAATTAACAAGGTGGATCTACTCATATACCCACCCACCCCCTCAAAATAATTTGACAGCTGCATTAGTAGATATTACTCATAATTATGATAAATAGATATCTTTATACAGCTGTACATAAATGCTTTATGTCCGCTGGGTTTTAATAAAATCATCTCTCATCAGATCAATGAGCCTGAATCAACAATTGGCAAAGTAAGCACTTTTATAAACTGAGAGTGTTGTTGTAAATGGCAGCATGTGACACTAATAGAATCAAAACAAGCTATAACTAACTAAATGATAAATTAGCCACAGGTTCATTAACCATCATGGTGCTGAGGCAAATTAACTTTAGTTTTTAAAACAGTTGTTAAGTAGAAAGCAAGGTTTTCAAATGGAAAAGACACAACAGCTGCCATAATAATTTGTCAGGAAATAGAGTCAATAAAATTGTTAAACAGCTCCAGTCAAATATAGCAGGAGGGACGAAGGAAACCTTCCAGCATCAACCAATCTCTACCATCCACAAACCCATCATTCCTCCCAATTTCCTTGTTAGTAAGCAGGCCTTCGTTTTGGAAAAGGTACTGTAGAAATTACCAGAACAAAATAGAGGTCTCAGCAATGATTTTGTGTGGAACACCTCTGATCATGGACCTCCAGTCAAAGAATTGCCATCTCCCCCACTGCTCTCTGCCTTCTACAGCCGTTTTGAATCCATACTATCAAGTCTCTGTGGATCTTATGCATCTAAATCAGATTTTATCTTCCCAAATGGTTTATAAGTGGTGACGCAGCGTAGATTCACAAGGTTAATTCCCAGGATGGCAGGACTCTCATATGATGAAAGAATGAAGTGACTGGGCTTGTATTCACTAATATTTAGGATGAGAGGGGATCTTATAGAACCATATAAAATGATTAAGGGATTGGAAACGCTAGATGCAAAAAAGATGAAGCGTACAAATTAGCCAGAAAAAGCAGCCTACCAGGGGACTGGGAGAAATTCAGAGACCAACAGAGGAGGACAAAGGGCTTAATTAGGAAAGGGAAAATGGAGTATGAAAGAAAACTGGCAGGAAACATAAAAACTGACTGCAAAAGTTTTTATCGATATGTGAAGCGCAAAAGATTAGTTAAAACAAATGTAGGTCCCTTGCCGTCAGAAACAGGTGAATTGATCATGGGGAACAAGGACATGGCAGACCAATTGAATAACTACTTTGGTTCTGTCTTCACTAAGGAAGACATAACTAATTTGCCGGAAATAGCAGGGGATCGCGGGTCAAATGAGATGGAGGAAATGAGTGAAATCCAGGTTAGCCGGAAAGTAGTGTTAGGTAAATTGAATGGATTAAAGGCCGATAAATCCCCAGGGCCAGATAGGCTGCATTCCAGGGTACTTAAGGAAGTAGCCCTAGAAATAGCAGATGCCTTAGTGATAATTTTTCAAAACTCTTTAGATTTTGGAGTAGTTCCAGAGGATTGGAGGGTAGCTAATGTAACCCCACTTTTTAAAAAGGGAGGGAGAGAGAAAACGGGAAATTACAGACCAGTTAGTCTAACATCGGTAGTGGGGAAACTGCTAGAGTCAATTATTAAAGATGGGATAGCAGCGCATTTTGAAAGTGGTGAAATCATTGGACAAAGTCAGCATGGATTTACGAAGGGTAAATCATGTCTGACGAATCTTATTGAATTTTTTGAGGATGTAACTAGTAGAGTGGATAAGGGAGAAGCAGTGGATGTGTTGTATCTGGACTTTCAGAAGGCTTTCGACAAGGTTCCACACAAGAGATTGGTATACAAACTTAAAGCACACAGTATTGGTAGTTCAGTATTGATGTGGATAGAGAACTGGCTGGCAGACAGGAAGCAAAGAGTAGGAGTGAACGGGTCCTTTTCAGGATGGCAGACAGTGACTAATGGGGTGCCGCAAGGCTCAGTGCTGGGACCCCAGCTATTTACAATATACATTAATGATTTGGATGAGGGAATTAAATGCAACATCTCAAAGTTTGCGGATGACACGAAGCTGGGGGGCAGTGTTAGCTGTGAGGAGGATGCTAGGAGGCTGCAGGATGACTTGGATAGACTGGGTGAGTGGGCAAATGCATGGCAGATGCAGTATAATGTGGATAAATGTGAGGTTATCCACTTTGGTGGCATAAACAGGAAGGTAGACTATTATTTGAATGGGGACCGATTAGGAAAAGGGGAGATGCAGCGAGACCTGGTACACCATGGTACACCAGTCATTGAAAGTAGGCATGCAGGCATGAAGAAAGCGAATGGTATGTTGGCATTCATAGCAAAAGGATTTGAGTACAAGAGCAGGGAGGTTCTACTGCAGTTGTACAGCGTCTTGGTGAGGCCACACCTGGAGTATTGCGTACAGCTTTGGTCTCCTAATCTGAGGAAAGACATTCTTGCCATAGAGGGAATACAGAGAAGGTTCACCAGACTGATTCCTGGGATGGCACGACTTCCATATGAAGAAAGACTGGATAGACTTGGCTTGTACTCGCTGGAATTTAGAAGATTGAGGGGTGATCTCATAGAGACTTACAAAATTCTTAAGGGGTTGGACAGGCTAGATGCAGGAAGATTGTTCCCGATGTTGGGGAAGTTCAGGACAAGGGATCACAGTTTAAGGATAAGGGGGAAGTCTTTTTGGACCGAGATGAGAAAATCGTTTTTCACACAGTGAGTGATGAATCTGTGGAATTCTCTGCCACAGAAGGTAGTTGAGGCCAGTTCGTTGGCCATATATAAGAGGTAGTTGGATGTGGCCCTTGTGGCTGAAGGAATCGGGGGTATGGACAGAAGGCAGGTACAGGATACTGAGTTGGATGATCAGCCATGATCATATTGAATGGCGGTGCAGGCTCGAAGGGCCGAATGGCCTGCTCCTGCACCTAATTTCTATGTTTCTATGCAGGAAACATGTTCCCGATGTTGGGGGAGTCCAGAACCAGGGGGAATTCTTATTTAAGAATAAGGGGTAGGCCATTTGGAACAGAGATGAGGAAAAACGTTTGCACACAGAGAATTGTGAATTTATGGAATTCTCTGTCTCAGCAGGCAGAGGATGCTGATTCACTGGATGCATTAAAAACAGAGTTGGATAGAACTCTTAGGGCTTGCGGAATCAAGGGGTATGGGGAGAAGGCAGGATCGGGCTATTGATTGTGGATGATCAGCCATGATCATATTGAATGGCAGTGCTGGCTTGAAGGGCCGAATGGCCTTCTCCTGCACCTATTGTCCATCTCTCTATGTATCTATGTTGAAAAAAAAATTATGTTCTCCAGTATCAGATTTCATTTTGCTTTGGCAATAATCTGAACATCTCTGCATTTTTGTAAAGTCACTGTGAAACTCGGTGTTATTCTCCAACTTTGTGTGAGGAAGCACTGGAATTCATTGTGACCAGTACCTGTTATTTATAGAAATAAGTCAACAATCATGTTTCTCCCTTGCTATTTTGCTCTAATCTCCAGATCGCTCAATGACATCTGAAGCTGGAGATGGGGCCATTTTTCTGTGCCTGTCCCCTGATTAGGCAGAAGAAAATCATAGTCTATTTGATTGTTTTCTAAAACCTCTTACTGTTTTTGAAGATATATGGATGCGTTTGCGCTCGATTGTGATATTGCTTGTTGCAATATTGCATGTGTAGAATAATAATCCAGTTCTGTTCCACTTGTATTATCAATGGATATCACAGCAGATCCTTACAATTTTGAGATTCAGTTTAGTTGCTGAATGATGGGACAAATTTTTTTTTTTTCTCAAGCTAAAGCAAGCACATATATTCCTTCATTCAGGCAGCAGTGAATGCTCAATACAAGCTGGAAGTGAGCTGCTCTTCATACTTTAGACTTTAGAGATACAGCGAGGAAACAGTCCCTTCGGCCCACCGAGTACACGCCGACCAGCGATCACCCCGTACACTAACACTATCCTACATACTAGGGACAATTTTACAACTTACTGAAGCCAATTAACATACAAACATGTGTAAGAAGGAACTGCAGATGCTGGTTTAAACCGAAGATGGAAAAGAAAACTGGAGTAGGGTCTCGACCCGAAACGTCACCCATTCCTTCTCTCTAGAGACGCTGCCTGTCCCGCTGAGTTACTGCAGCTTTTTGTGTTAACCTACAAACACGTACGTCTTTGGAATGTGGGAGGAAACCGAAGCCCTGGAGAGAAATAATGCGGTCAAAGGAAGAGTGGACAAACTCTGTACAGACAGCACCTGTAGTCAGGATTGAACCTGGGTCTCATGCGCTGTAAGCCAGCAACTCTACCACTGCACCACTGTGCTGTCCTGGTTTTGCCTAACACTTATGCAAAAGGAAATATCTGGGACAAGAGAAGAAATTAGACAGAAGAAATTGAAATTAATTCAACCTATGCAAACCTGTGTAAAGCTGTACTTTGCCATTCAGGCAAACTAATTCCATGTGCATCCAAACTAATGGATGTCTAATGTGCAAAATTAATAAATGATGAGGCCACACTTGACATAACAGTGGGCAGTTTTGATCTTCATATTGGTACAGAGAGGCAAAGGTTGCTGACACGATTTACAAGACTAATTCATGAATTGAGAGGATGTGCTTATCAAGAAAGTCTTTACAGGCTACGTCTTTTCAACACCAAAAGGAAGACTGAGGGGTAACCTTTATGAACTTAGTAATTGGTTTTATGAGTCTGCACATGTGTAAATCTTTCCACTTGTCAGAATATTAAGTTACATAATAATATAATATTTAAGCAATTATAATTGTCACCAACAAATGTAGAAATGACAATATATCCATTAGTTGGTTAATTTAGTTTATCTCTGACAGCATGAAAGCAGCACGAAAGCATTAGTTTTTCCAGCTATAAAAAATGCAGATTCAACTTGAACTTTGGATAATTACACATTGACAGACAGAAATCTCCAAGGAAACTGAACTACCTTGTTGATTTCTTTCTGTAACCAAACAAGGATATGGAAAACAGAACTTAAATAAAAAGCTTTACTTTCCTTGTTAATTATATATGTGTGTCGACTTCAATGGAACCAGATTTCAGAAGCAGTCTGATCTGCATGCAGCATTATCCCACCTTATACCGCATAATAGGAGGTACTATTTCACTTCAGAGACTTCCTTTTCAACCAGCATAGAAAAACACCGATAATCCACTCTCTTGATTATTTGGAACTCCCGATGGTACAGTATCTTTCACTCACCGGGTGATGTTTCCTGTGCTCCCTTTAAACTAACTAGGACCCCTTTTTCACCACTGCTTTTAAGCTAGTTAATTTGAAAATGTTATACTATCATGTAACATCTAAAACAGTGAATTCAAAATGGGTATTAATGGCTAGGACAGGTATTAATCAAGAATATCTGCCATATTAGCTCCGTCCCAAAGGTGCCAGATCAATAGTTCTACAGTAGATTTTCCCTCCTTCAGTGACATACACAATCAATACTTCCTGCAACTGAGGTGAAATCTCATTTTGATGGAAAATGGAGTGGAATATTCAACACTGCATTCCACCAGATCTATTATGTGAGTAGTATATGTTTAGCCTGTGTGTTCTACATAACTGGGACGTTATGTTACAGTTGTTCAAGATGTTGGTGAGGCCGCATTTGGAAAATTGTGTTTAGTTTTGGTCACCCTGCTATACAAATAGAATCTTTCCTTACATTTTTTCATTCACATCAGAGGTTCAGGGTTATTGCAGTCTCAGCCCTCAGGCTTATTCAAAGCATCAGTGGTTTCATGGTATGTTGCCTATAGTTTTACCTTCTGGTACGTAATATTATCACTTTCGTACATCTCACTGCAACCTTTCCTGAAGCACACTGCCAATTTTCAATGGAAATATTAAATTCACTGGTGTAGTGTTAGGAGGTCATTCAATTATTGTCCACCCTTTGGACAATTTTCAAGCAACAACGATATTCTATTTAAAAAGTACATTTATTAATGAGTGTTTAAGAAAGAACTGCAGATGTGGGAGAGTTGGGAAGGGGAGGGGATGGAGGGAGAAAGCAAGGACTACCTGATATTGGAGAAGATAGTCCTTGCTTTCTCCCTCCATCCCCTCCCCTTCCCAACTCTCCCACAGCCTACTGTCCCACCTCTTTCTTTCTTCTTCCCGCCCCCCCCCCCCCCCCCCCCACCCCCTCATCAGTCTGAAGAAGGGTCTCGACCCAAAACTTCACCTATTCCTTTGCTTTATAGATGCTGCCTCACCCGCTGAGTTTCTCCACCATTTTTTGTCTACCTTTTATTAATGAGTGGATTCATTGGTGCTATTTATGGATAACTTCCAAAAACTATTAGCATAATGATGGGAATCATCACGTAGCCTGTAGAAAATATGAAAAGACATGAAATTAGCCATTCACTTACTAAGATGTGACATGGCTGTTGGGGCATGCAGTGCTCATGCCTAAAACTTCCCTGCCCCTTGCAAACAAATCTCCTCCAAACTACCCAACAGCACCACAACTTTAAAAACTCCTACCTCAATGGGCAGTTGAGGTAGAGGAACAGACAGCACCTGTAGTCAGAATCGAACCCAGGTCTCTGGCGCTGAAAGGCAGCAATTCTGCCACTGCGCCATCGTGTCGCCCTGTGCTGCAGGGTGCAAGCATCTTCTGTCAGGAGGAAACTGGGCATTTATGTGTGCCTTTTCTTCTGCCCCTCTCCACCCCTGACCCCCCACAGTCTCAGCCACAACAACTGGGGGGCTGGGTCGAGTCGAGCAGTGTTGGGAGCGCTATGCACAGTCATTCACTCACTCTCTGAGTCAGTGAGGCCGGCTGGTGGCTACTCTTCCCACGGCTGCTCGGTCTCCCATCACAACTGTTTCTGTGATCCTCTGCCAAAAACTGCCTTTGTTCATTTCTTACATGAACAGTTGGGGGTCACAAACATATCTGGGGAACAGATCCTTGTCGTAACATGGGGACTGCCTGCAGTTTATTATTTGTGGCTTTGGTGTGCTCATTGAACTTTTCTGTGGATGCCAGGATTCGAGTTTCAAGGATGTATTATGCAATGCGAACATTACCTCCCGTTAAAAACATGAAATCATCTTTATAAAGTTGCAAACTCTAAAACCTGAGTACAAAGCAATCTGTCTTGAGTCTTGATCTTTATATCCTTGACAGTGAACTCATGTCAGTTACTTGTTAGCTTTTTAAAATCCTGACCCTTAATATTACTCAGACTGATGGCTTCCTTCAAGCCTTTTAAACAATAGCAGAGCTTCTATCCTGCAGCAGCATGTTTCGTTCTACAGCTACTATTTCTCCTATTTCATCTGCTAAAGATTTGAAGCTCCATTTGAAGCTCGAGGCTTGGCTTAAACAGATTGCATAACTGTCTGCATTGTAAATATATGTGTATCTTGCTTACAAATGTTAGAATGTGATTACTAAAACTATTCTTTGTCCCTCTAGTTATAGTAACAAAAGAATTGTGAACACATTTTGCAATTTTTGACTGGGAAGCATTTGGTCCTGGACAAAGGCTGAAAATTAGTCTTCGGACCTCATTGACATAAACAGGGCTTTTTTATTTTCACTCCTGGGCATGACAGGCATGTTCATTAATTTGTCCATGTGAAAGCAATAATGAAGAGCTTTCTTAAAATTTTCCAAAACCTATGACTAAGGGCCTTCCACAATGTTGATAGGTGCGAAATTGAAGTAATGACATTTTGAAGGGACGGTGGTCTTGGACTTGGGCAAATTTGTTGATAGTTTGGTTCCCAAGCATTTGTTGCACCTTTCCTTCTCTGTTAAAACGTTGCACTTTTGTCAGGTTCTGACATGGAAACCTTCGAAAGTAGGTGAACTGTACTTCATATGGTGGAAGGAGTGAATATTAAAGGAATGTTTCGGGATACCAGCCAATGGACGGTACATTCTACAGATTACACATACAAGATATGTAGGAGTCAATCCACGGATGAGAAATTTCAGCTGTACATTAGATGCTTGTTATTCTAGGGACAAAGAAGTGCGAGTGATTTGAGAGATGTGTATATAAATGTGACTGATTTATATAGGATAAGTGGAAGAAAGCCATCCACATTGGTACAGTAAAAGTTCAAGGACCAGAGAACTCGGATTTTAAATTTAATACCAAGATACCGAGAAGATATAAGGAAAAGTGGTTAGAATTTGGAACTTGTATGTAAGATTGGTGGAAATAAATTCCATGAGTGCCCACAAAAGGGATTTGGATAGATAAATGATAGAGAATAATTTTCAGGCTATTGCGGAAAAAGAGGGGTAGGCAGGGCCAGTAGGATTGCTCTACTAAAACCAGGCACAGACTCAATGTCCAATTTGTTTTTTTCAGTCCCGTAACATTTTTATGATTTTAGAAGAGCTGTCTTGTCCTGGATGATGTCAAATACCAGAACTTTGACCCAGTGACAGTAAAATTGCAATGACCTATTTGTAAGTCAGGATGTTGTATGACTTGGAGGGGTACTCCCATTAGGTTTTTTGCCTTGTTTATCCATGTGGAAGAGTTGGTGGGTTTAGCTGTATGGAATTATGTCAGTAAATTGGTGAGCTGTGACGTGTTGCATTTGGGAAGTCAAACCTGGGCAGGTCTTTCATTGTGAACGATAGACTCCTGGAGAGTGTTGTAGAGCATTGGGAACCCGGAGTATAACTACAAGATTACCTGCAAGTGACATTGCAGGTAGATAGGGTGGTGAAGAAGACTTATGTACATTGGCTTTCATCACTCAAGGGATTAAAAACAAAAGTTTGAACATCATGTAGCAGTTCTACAAGATGTTGGTGATTCTGCATTTGGAGTACTATCTTCATTTCTACTCACCCAGCTACAGGAAGGATGCCATGAAGCTGAAAAGTATGCAGAGAACAGAGAAGATGTTTCCAGGACTAGAGGGCATGAACTATTTGAAGAGATTGGGCAGAATATGATCTTATTTTTTACAGGGCAGGAAACTGAGGGCTGATCTTATAGAGGGGTGTGTAAAATCATGTGGGGGAGAATTAGGGTGAATATGCAGTTTATTTCTCAGGATAGGGGAATCAAGAGCTGGAGGGCATAGATTTTAGATGAGAGGGAAAGGATTTAATAGGAACACAAAGACAACCTTTTCACACATAGGGTGATGGGTATATGGAATGAGCTGCCAGTGAAGGTAGTTAAGGCAGGAACAATAACAACATTTAAAAGACACTTGGACAGGTACATGGATGGGAAATAGGGCCAAACGCAAGCAAATAGGACTTAGATGGGGCATCTCACTCAGCATTGACGAGTTTGGGCAAAGATCCTGATTCCGTACTGTATGACTCTATGTCTAACTATTTACTTGTCCCCAGTTTTCACTGTTTGCCTTATTGTTTAAAGGATGCCATAAAATATAAAGAATAAGTAACTTAGTCTTAGAATAAGCAATAAGTATTTTCTGTTCATTATTATCATGCTGGAATTTTACTTCCCTTTCAAAGTTGGTAAATGGTGTTGTTTGGTCAGTTCTGTGTATAATAACTGGGCACTTCCTATAGCTGCTGAGTTAGTCATTTGCAATGTATTTGCAGCCCTGAAGCAGACCATTCACCTCAACCTATCCAGCCCAATGACTATGGTCCACGTAAATTTCCTCCCCCCTTTCCTTGTCCAATCCATCAACATATCCTTTATCTAATTTCTTCTGCACGTGCTGATGATAGGACTATGGATATGTTTGAGGATCTTGTCTCTTTGTACCTCAAACACTCCAATTCCCTCTCTGACAGAACAGGAAAAAAAACAGATCAAATAAGGCTTGGTTATTTCCCTGATACGAATCTTCAGAAGATAACATAGTGCAATTGTTGTGGCGGGAATGTACGATGGTCCCATTTATCGAATTTTAATTAAAAAAAGATACATTTATCTGCTTACATGAAACATAGATCTAGATCCGAGCAGTACTTCTGCAGAATACCAAACGCTTGAGGTATACTGGTGTATTACGTATATGTTAAATAATGTGTTATTTGGACAAGCGCACATATATCCACATAATTTACATATATAAGCAATTCAGTTCTGTGTGCATTTTTTCTTGGATCTTAACGTGTCAGGCAGGAAAAAATATTGAATGTCTTTTTTCAGCCTTCCACATGACGTATCACAGGAGCAAGAGCATTAATTAAATTGAGAGCACCTCTGATTTTAGAAAAATATTTGTACTTAGGATGAGATACCAAACTTTTATGAGTACAGCAGGACATAGACTAGTTGCAGGAGATAAGCTGTGAAATGAGTACACACAGTGGGATTCAGCGAGGATAAAGCTGTTGGAGATAAAATTATAACAAAGGCAACCACTGAGTTAGAATCAAAGTGAAGAAGTTGTGTTGGACAGTAGGGAAGAAGTTACATAGGGAGAAGACACCAGCCATTTTGTGTTAAGCACAATAGTATTAGAGGAAGAGTAAATTTTAGTATGTGGTGTTCTAATTTGTCGTGATCTGAATTTTTGTGAATGTTTGATTTCATATTTTTATGGGAGAAATCGGAAGCATAATTCCTTTGGTGAACATTGCTTGAATTTGCTGATGCACCATGAATGAAAGGCTTGCATTTATATTGCACTTTCATGCTTTCAGAACATCCCAAAGTGCTTCAGAGTCAATGAAGCATTCATTGAAGTGTAGTCAGTCGCGATTGTAATGGGGGAAGCCAGGCAGCTAATTTGCAACAGCAAGCTCCACAAACAGCAACGTGAAAACGTGACTCAATATTTTTATTGATGGTGAGTTGTATGGTGTAATGCTGAGCTACAGCTCAGTTGCTTGGAATTAAGTCAGCCAACATCAACTCAGGCAGCAATCATTTTCCTCAGTTGGTTACAAAACCAGTTAAGGGCCTGTCCCACTTGGGCGACATTTGGGCGCCATTTAGGCGACAGCCTAAAAAGAGGTTGTCGCATCGTGGTTGGGTCATGACGTAGGCGTGACGCTTGGTGAGGTATGGTGACACATGCAGTGACGAGCGGTAATGCGCAGTGCTTCCCTGTCGCCCTAGGATTTTGGAATGGTCAAAATACTGGGGAGACATTTGGGTGTCTCATCATGTCGTGCACCCTGTCACATGTTGACATATACTGTCCTGTGGGTGACGCCCAGTTAGGGTTAGGGATAGGGTTAGGGACCACAGATGGGCTGTAAAATATTCTTCCTTCAATGCATGGATTTTAAACATTAATATTTTAAACATTAATACAATAAAATCAATTGTACAAATGAAAAGATGTCTGAGTCTTTCAGTTTTATTTATAGATGTATTGGTCCGCTTCCAGATCCAATCACCTCTCTATAGCTATAGGGATGGATTCAGTGAGAGTAGACTGAACTCCCCTCTCCTCTCATCCCCCTCCCACTCCCACCCTTCCTTCTCCACTCCTCCCTACCTTTCTCCCCTCCCCTCTCCTCTTCCTTCTTCCCTTTCCCCCCTCTTCCTCCATTCTCCCCGCTCCACTCTTCTTCCCTTTATCCACTACCCCCTCCCCTCACATCCCCATCTCCCCCTCTCCCTCCCTTCTCCCATTCTGCACAAAGGCCACATCATCTGTTTTACTAACATTGACTATGGGATAAATGCAGACTTTGGGAACAACAACCCCCACCTCTCCCCGCCTTGCTTCAAAATGGGTGGTGGGTAATTAGACTCAGTGCCCAGAGCGGGTGGGTGGCACTGGTACATTGACAACATTGCCTGTACCCAGTTGAAAAGCCCGCTGCCTCTGGGGGTTTGGAGATTTTATTGTTTTAATTTAAATAGATTAACTAGACTAAGTGGGACCCGTTGGGTCCCAGCTTCACACGGGAGGGCTGGTCCCCCAATGCAATATTCCACCTCTCCACCAATTCCAATATTGCTGGCCAGTGGGGGGTAGGGGGCTTTCTGGAGTGCTAGTATGTGTGTTGTGGGTTAAAGGGACTGGTTTCCAGAGGGCTAGTATGGACATTGTGGGCCGAATGGATTCTTTGGCTGGCAGCTCAGTCACAGGCCAGGCAACTCAGTCACTCTGGCCAGACAGCTCAGTCACCCTGGCCAGGCAGCTCAGTCACTCTGGCCAGGCAGCATTTTAGAACTAATAGAGACAATTTTTGCAAGCATTTTAGATCTAGAGACACTTTTTGCAAGTATTTTAGAACCAATAGACACATTCTGCAAGCATTTTAGAACCAATAGACACTTTCTGCAAGCATTTTAGAACCAATAGCCACTTTCTGCAAGCATTTTAGAAGCAATAGACACTTTTTGCAAGCATTTTAGAACCAATAGAGACAATTTTTGCAAGCATTTTAGAACCAATAGAGACACTTTTTGCAAGCATTTTAGAACCAATAGACACATTCTGCAAGCATTTTAGAACCAATAGACACTTTCTGCAAGCATTTTAGAACCAATAGCCACTTTCTGCAAGCAGTTTAGAACCAATAGACCCTTCTTGCAAGCATTTTAGAACCAATAGACAGTTTTTGCAAGTATTTTAGAACGGGATAGTTTTCTAAACCAACATGTGGAAGAACCAACGAGAGAGCAGGCTATTCTAGACTGGGTATTGAGTAATGAGGAAGGGTTAGTTAGCAGCCTTGTTGTACGTGGCCCCTTGGGCAAGAGTGACCATAATATGGTTGAGTTCTTCATTAGAATGGAGAGTGACATTGTTAATTCAGAAACACGGGTCCTGAACTTAAAGAAAGGTAACTTTGAGGGTATGAGACGTGAATTGGACAAGATGGACTGGCAATTGATTCTTGAAGGGTTGACGGTGGATATGCAATGGAAGGCATTTAAAGACTGCATGGATGAACTACAACAATTGTTCATCCCAGTATGGCAAAAGAATAAATCAGGGAAGGTGGCGCATCCGTGGATAACGAGGGAAATCAGGGATAGTATCAAAGAAAAAGATGAAGCGTACAAATTAGACAGAAAAAGCAGCCTACCAGGGGACTGGGAGAAATTCAGAGACCAACAGAGGAGGACAAAGGGCTTAATTAGGAAAGGGAAAATGGAGTATGAAAGAAAACTGGCAGGAAACTTAAAAACTGACTGCAAAAGTTTATATCGATATGTGAAGTGCAAAAAATTAGTTAAAACAAATGTAGGTCCCTTGCAGTCAGAAACGGGTGAATTGATCATGGGGAACAAGGACATGGCAGACCAATTGAATAACTACTTTGGTTCTGCCTTCACTAAGGAAGACATAACTAATTTGCCAGAAATAGCAGGGGATCGCGGGTCAAATGAGATGGAGGAAATGAGTGAAATCCAGGTTAGCCGGAAAGTGGTGTTAGGTAAATTGAATGGATTAAAGGCCGATAAATCCCCAGGGCCAGATAGGCTGTATCCCAGGGTACTTAAGGAAGTAGCCCCAGAAATAGCAGATGCCTTAGTGATAATTTTTCAAAACTCTTTGGATTCTGGAGTAGTTCCTGAGGATTGGAGGGTAGCTAATGTTACCCCACTTTTTAAAAAGGGAGGGAGAGAGAAGACGGGGAATTACAGACCAGTTAGTCTAACATCGGTAGTGGGGAAACTGCTAGAGTCAATTATTAAAGATTCGATAGCAGCGCATTTGGAAGTTGGTGAAATCATTGGACAAAGTCAGCATGGATTTACCAAGGGTAAATCATGTCTGACGAATCTTATTGAATTTTTTGAGGATGTAATTAGTAGAGTGGATAAGGGAGAAGCAGTGGATGTGTTGTATCTGGACTTTCAGAAGGCTTTCGACAAGGTCCCACACAAGAGATTGGTATACAAACTTAATGCACACGGTATTGGTGGTTCAGTATTGATGTGGATAGAGAACTGGCTGGCAGACAGGAAGCAAAGAGTAGGAGTGAACGGGTCCTTTTCAGGATGGCGGACAGTGGCTAGTGGGGTGCCGCAACGCTCAGTGCTGGGACCCCAGCTATTTACAATATACATTAATGATTTGGACGAGGGAATTAAATGCAATATCTTGAAGTTTGCAGATGATACGAAGCTGGGGGGCAGTGTTAGCTGTGAGGAGGATGCTAGGAGGCTGCAGGATGACTTGGATAGACTGGGTGAGTGGGCAAATACATGGCAGATGCAGTATAATGTGGATAAATGTGAGGTTATCCACTTTGGTGGCAAAAACAGGAAGGTGGACTATTAGTTGAATGGGGACTGATTAGGAAAAGGGGAGATGCAGCGAGACCTGGGTGTCATGGTACACCAGTCATTGAAAGTAGGCATGCAGGTGCAGCAGGCTGTGAAGAAAGCGAATGGTATGTTGGCATTCATAGCAAAAGGATTTGAGTACAAGAGCAGGGAGGTTCTACTGCAGTTGTACAGCGTCTTGGTGAGGCCACACCTGGAGTATTGCGTACAGTTTTGGTCTCCTAATCTGAGGAAAGACATTCTTGCCATAGAGGGAGTACAGAGAAGGTTCACCAGACTGATTCCTGGGATGGCACGACTTCCATATGAAGAAAGACTGGATAGACTTGGCTTGTACTCGCTGGAATTTAGAAGATTGAGGGGTGATCTCATAGAGACTTACAAAATTCTTAAGGGGTTGGACAGGCTAGATGCAGGAAGATTGTTCCCGATGTTGGGGAAGTCCAGGACAAGGGGTCACAGTTTAAAGATAAGGGGGAAGTCTTTTAGGACCGAGATGAGAAAATCGTTTTTCACACAGAGTGGTGAATCTGGGGAATTCTCTGCCACAGAAGGTAGTTGAGGCCAGTTCGTTGGCCATATATAAGAGGGATTTGGATGTGGCCCTTGTGGCTGAAGGGATCAGGGGGT
Source organism: Okamejei kenojei (assembly GCA_035221665.1). Classification (NCBI taxonomy): domain Eukaryota; kingdom Metazoa; phylum Chordata; class Chondrichthyes; order Rajiformes; family Rajidae; genus Okamejei; species Okamejei kenojei. The sequence continues at coordinate 102,553,552 of CM069134.1, read as the reverse complement.
ATGGAGAGAAGGCAGGTACAGGATACTGAGTTGGATGATCAGCCATGATCAGGCTCGAAGGGCCGAATGGCCTGCTCCTGCACCTAATTTCTATGTTTCTATGTTTTAATAGAGACACTTTTTGCAAGCATTTATAGAACCACATTGAGGGCACTCACAGTTGAGTAGACATGTGTTCAGTGCTATTCAGAGCTCAGATAGATATGACCCTCTGGCTTCCTCCATCTTGCAGAGATTGAGTGAGGCACACCACTTCCTGGTTTTATAGTTCCTCCCCCTCCCTCCAGCAGGGGCAGCAGAGAGAATGGCGATTTTTTTAAACACCTTTCATATCTCTCTGATTTTTCATTGATGGGAAAAATCCTCTGGCCCTGGAAGGCGGAGGGGGGCTTTGAGCGAGCTGGCCAAAAATGACGGCCTTAGGTGGCGGCGTTCTCTCAGAAATCACAGCACAGTGAGCCAAAAGCGGTCAAGATCAGACTTTTAGTAATATGGATGTTTAAAATCCATGCATTGAAGGAAGAATATACTTCAAACCGGGCATCACCCTGACAGCTTAGGTCAGCTTGTATGTCGTGCAACTTGACGGTTTTACAGACGTCAGTCACTGATGCTCCGCAGTCGCCCAAATGTCGCCCAAGTGGGACAGGCCCTTTAGGTTCCTAATCCTGCCAGTTTCCCGGTAAAAAATCCTGTACAATGTGTATATGTGTATGCTGGGCAAGGACAGATTTAGGTTGAATTCTAAAACATCTCAAGAAGAAAGACAGGTCTCTTGCATAATCTATTTGGAGGTTTTCTTTCTTTAGGCCGAAGAGGCTGAGGAGTAACCTTATTGGTGTACCGGGGTCAAGGAAAGAGTGTTCACATCGCGGCCTTGTTTCCACCCATATTTCCTTCACCACAAACAAGAAGCCCAAGAAGCGCAAGGCAGACACTATTGTTCAGATGCAGAGCACAATATAGTTAATTTTGACTATATTGTATTCTGGCTGAACAACTTTGAATCTTGTATGTGGACTCGATAAGAAGAAGATTGGTGTACCAAATTATGAGGGACATGGATAAAGCAAACATTCATTGTCTTTTCCAGGATGGAGTTTCTAAAAGTCGGGGGCATAGGCATGAAGTGAGAGGGGAGAATTTAAGTGAGACTTCAGGAGCTTCTTCAGAGGATTGTCCACATAAACATTAGTGTTTTTGGAAAAAGGCACTCTGTTTCCAGAATCAACTCCATCTAAAATAACTATAAATAGTGTCCCATGTCCTTTAATCAAGCCGTAGATTTCAAAATTAACTATATTGTACTCAGCATGATAAATATATGCTTATCAAATGCGGCCAGCCATATTATTTTTCAATAATAAACCATTCATGATCAGTTAAAAAGGATAATATGTTGCTACTATCAACCCTTCAGTATAAATGCCACCATTGAGTAAACAGATTGCTTTATCTGTTAACACCTTTCACGCAAGCCACTTTGTCATTATTTGTTCCTCTTTCCACAGATGCTGTTGAGTGTTCCCAGCATTTTCTGTTTTTATTCTGTTTCCCATCATCTACAGAATTGGTGTTTATTTTTATTCTCTTCCTCTCAAAACTTAATTAGAATGATGGACACAAACTTCAACTTCAGTCTACATAGCAAAAATTATAGATGTCACTAAGTAATTTTTAAGGATTTAATCTCAACTGAAACAAATGTAGGTGGTGGTTTAATAAACTCTGGCTGGGGAGATCATCAGAGCTCCTCACTGCGATTATTCCCATTTAATCATTTGCAGCTGTCAGTTGAATCATTTTACAAAGTAAAATATTTACTCTGTTTGACATGTCTCTTCTCCCTGATGAAATGTAGAGCATTAGTATTATCACACACACTGCAGTCTTATAGTAGCATTGTCCTTGAGGGACAAAGCTTCTGCATATTGTAACAAGTTGGGTGCTGGACCGATCATTCCCAATGTACCATGAAAACAGGAGCAAGCCAGCTTGAACTGCCTTGTGAAATAGACCTATGCAGAAGAGCATGAAAATGAATCAGGTTTAGTGTGCTGTCGTTTACAAATGTAGAATGAACCATAAAATGTTACAATTGGCCATTGCGGCAATTAAAAATAAAACAGTTTGATCCTACTTCGCTAATGTTCATAGATTATGATAAATTGCATCACGAGCTATTTCAAAGGGAAAAGGAATTCCGTTTGCAATCTCTATAATTTATGAGTGAAGGGATCACTCTGACCGGCCACAATATTTTACGGTTAATTTGTAAACCGCTTATTAGTGATCAATCACAAAACATGGAGCTGCTTATTTAAGTTACTGACACCTGGCAAGTTACACAACACTCTGAAGCTCAAGTAGCTTCATGTTGATTCAGATATGATTTATTAGGAGCATCAGTCTTAAAGTAAGATAAATATTTCATAGAAATGAATACATTCTGACCTTGCTGACAGAAGTGGATGCATAACTTTGCTTTAGGCAAGACCTGCGCAAGGATATTGGTAATGCATTAATGTTTAAGTGACCTTATCCAATTGAGAAGTCATTTGGGGAATTTCTGTCCCTTGTTGTGAAATCTAATGGTGTGAAAAATGTAGAATGTGTTATGAAGTAGTAAGAATAAGGACATTAAGATGGATCATCATGTCATAATCAATGCTAACAGCATAAACCTCATCAATCTTAGGACTGGTCTGGAGTTTGTTACATTTAGTGTCCCTGTCCTTCTCTATGTTATTCAAGTCAAGTTTTATTGTCATATGTCGTGGACGGGACAATGAAATTCTTACTTGCTGCAGCACAACAGAATATGTGACTATGTAAACATTGTACATAACGGGGAAAAAAAGAAAAAGTTCAATAAATAAAATATAGTGCAAATAACAATTATTAATATAGGCTTTTGTAGATCATAGCTCATAGCTTATTCGTTGTGTTTAATAGCCTGATGGCTGTGGGTAAGAAGTTGTTCATCGACCTGGACGTTACTGTTTTCAGGCTTCTGTACGTTCTTCCTGATGGCAGTGGTGAGATGAGTGTGTGGCCAGGATGGTGTGGCTCCTTGATGATTTTGGTTGCCTTTTTGAGGCAGCTACTGCGAGAGATCGCTTCGATGCTGGGGAGGTCAAAGCCGGGGATGGACTGGGCAGTGGTCACAACTTTTTGAAGTCTTTTTCGCTCCTGGACGTTCAAGTTGCCGAACCAGGCCACGATGCAACCGGTCAGAATGCTCTCTACCGTGAGCCGGTAGAAGTTTAGGAGAATCCTCTTCGACATGCCGGATCTCCGTAATCTTCTCAGGAAGTAGAGTCGCTGATGTGCCTTCTTTACAATTGCATCAGTGTGCTGGGTCCAGGAAAGATCTTCTGATATATGCACACCCAGGAATTTGAAGTTATTGACCCTCTCATCGTCCTGTTGGTATAAACAGGATTGTGGGTCCTCATCCTTCCCTACCAAAGTCCACAATCAATTCCTTGATCTTACTGATGTTGAGAGCCAGGTTGGTGTGCTGGCACCATTTGGTTAGACGGTCGATCTCACTTCTGTACTCTGACTCGTCCCCATCTGTGATTCGTCCAACCACAGTGGTGTCGTCGGTGAACTTGATGATGGAGCTCGCACTATGACCGGCTCCGCAGTCATGGGTATAGGGTGAGAGTGGGTGTAGAGTGGGTATATTCTAATGAGTTATGGACACATATTTGCCATCCAGGGGGGGCAAGGCTAACAGTTCGAACTGACTAGTTAGTTGACAGCGTTCGTCAGGTGGGCCCTGCATTTCCATGTGAGATATGCAGGCTGTTAAGAGTTGATCTTGGCATCATGTTCCACACAGGCTGAAAGGCCTGTTCCTGTGCTGTACTGTTCTATGTTCTATGAGAGGGTAAAAGTGTAGACCGCAGGAAACTGCTCATTTTTGTGGTGCTGAGAGAAGCATTACTGCTCCTTCGAGCTTCACAGTAAGATAAACGATAAAATACATCATCCTGCGATTTTGTTAATATCCTCCTGTGTTACCTTTTCAGGATTCCTAGTTAGACTGCAGAAATGACCACAGAATGTCATAGAGTCAAACCACATAGTCATAATGTCATAAAGTGATATAGTGTGGAAACAGGCCCTTCGGCCCAACTTGCCCACACCGGCCAACATGTCACAGTATCCCACCTGCGTGCGCTTGGTCCATTTCCCTCCAAACTTGTCCTATCCATGTACCTGTCTAACTGTTTCTTAAAGGCTGGGGTAGTCCCAGTCTCAACTACCTCCTCTGGCAGCTTGTTCCATACACCCACAGAATGGAGTCTTCGGTCCACCATGTTCACGCTGACTTTATGGCCATCTGCACTTATTTATCAATTATTTTTGCCAGCATTACTCCATATTTCTATGCCTTGCCTACTTAAGGGCCTATCTAATTGTCACCAAAGTATAGTGATTGCATTTACTCGAACACAAAGCATAACATCCATGCGTGTACTTCGCTCAGTTCAGCCAAACAAGTACTTTGGTTCTGAGTCGAAGGACTACAAGGAACATATTCAGGCATTTGAGAGGCATTTAAACAGATCTGTGATCAGATGTGCCATTGGTACCGTGTGGGGAGGATTCTGGCATGCTTTAGCTTTATATTGGAAAACAGGTTCAGTGTTTCAATTTTGCCCTCCCTCACCGCACAGAGAACAAAGCCTTTAACAAACCTTTGTACTTATATAAAAGGTGAACAGAATCTTAAATAAGTTCTACATTATTTCCCCTCTTGTTTTCTATTTGTGAATTCTCATCATGTTTGTATCAATAATTTAGCTTCAGAGTTTTGTCATTTGCCTACAGGAAAGTGAATAATAATGGAAAGGAACGGATTTCAATGTTACTGCAGAATGACAGTCTCCAGTTCTGCTTCAGCACGTCGCAGAGTGGAGATCCCACTACAATGACAATATGACTCACCACCAGCCTCACAAGGGCACCAGCATGACATTTCCATTTCACACACTATGCTTCTTTATGGCTCTCGGGCTCTCTCAGCAAAAAATCTCAATTTGGTAGCAGCTGTGCTAAATTAGAGTGTAATTTGCTGCTGTGAGCTCTTGCCCACTGGGAACTGGCCTATGACTGTTAGAAAACTGGCAGTGACACATCCAGTAGAGAGTGATGGAAGGAACGAGAAACCAGTTCACTGGCACTCCTGCTCACTAGTTATATGATCAAAATAGAGCCCCCAGTTACCTTCACTCACAGCACTGCAATAGCCACAGAGCCTTAAAACCTAAGCTGCTCAGAGCTAATTTGTGTCAGCAGGCATCAACTATGACTCTAGGTTTGGTGCATTACTAAAGCTGAGCGATTAGCACTGAAATCAGACTCCTGGGAAGAGAGCTATCATGGATACGACACTGATGCACCTCTGCATCACAAATCACATTAATACATTTTGGGTACATTTCCATTTTCATCTGAACGCATAAATTTCACATACATGAATAACTGCTCTGTCACCTCAACCCTGTATTTCTGAAGGTGTTATATCATGTTGCGGTGCTTCTCAGGTGCTATTTACCCTCTGCGGCCACATGCAACTCAAAGCCGTGAGTGTTGACAAGTTTTTCAACCGTTTTTTCTTGGCCTCAATTAAAGTCAATCCATACAGACTTTCCAGCAGAGATCCTTAAACAGCAATGAGGATAAACAGCCCAGGGCAATTTTATTCCTCCTTAGGTCTCCTATAGAATCTACCTAGAGTTTAGTTAGACAGTGCAACTGCAAGGAGCAGCTGAGGCAAATTGCATAAATGTGTTTATGGGAACTAGACAAATACAAACAAAAGAATAGAAGATACATTGATAGTGTTGGATAAAATGGTGGGAAGAGCATCAAGCAAAGTGTCAGACCAAACGGAACCAAACACTTGCTTCTTTGCTGTATATTCGACTATGTCATTTAATGTTACTGTGCTAAACATATATTTGAACCATGCAGTTTAGTTGACGATGCATTTGAATTCATTTGCAGGCTGTTTAAACAATGATAAGCATTTTGTGTGGGTGCGTGGGTGAGCACGCGCACTTCAGAACACAATTAATTTAAATCCCGATCCAATACTAAATGAGATTTCTTCTGCTATTGATGGAACTGCATGAAAAAGAATCAGACAAATTCACAGCTCTATTTTCAAAACTACAATCTACTTTAAAAAGGAAATAGGCAATGTTTCGGGTCGAAACCCTTATTCAGACCCGAAACGTTGCCTATCTCCTTCGCTCCATAGATGCTGCCTCACCCGCTGAGTTTCTCCAGCACTTTTGTTTACCTTCGATTTTCCAGCATCTGCAGTTCCTTCTTAAACCTACTTTAAAAAAGTCTGTTTTCAGAGATGTCAAATGTCAGAAACTGTGGGAGGAATTGAATATTTTACGAGATTTCTTTTCCCCCAGCATCTGGATAAATATATCTAAATCAGAGAAACCATTGGCTGGATGGAAAATGTATTCTGTATACAGTTTAGCTCGGGAATAAAATCAGAAAAGGGTCTTACTGGGCTAATGTGACATTTCCAAACATGTGACATTTACAAATTTAGCATGACAGACTCTAGTCACAATTTATTTTGCCTCATCTGTAGACCCATTGGAAACTAGGTTAAGTTTGTTTAGAACCATTGCATGTAGGCAATTGACAGAGCAGTTTCACCCAGTTAATCTGTACTGAATGTAAAGGCTTCATGGTCAGGGTGTTAATTCATATCATCATATGGTCCTACTCACATTATTGTATGTCTATATTCAATAAGGTGTGGTGTTTCTAACTTTGTATTATTGCACCTTGTCGGTTGTTGAGTTTCTACTCCATAATGGCCTTAATATGGTGTGTCAGTTTGGATCCATCTGTAGCACTGATACATTGAAGTTAAAGAGATGGTTCTCCACTGCTGATTTCTCACTACTATGGCAACAAGGCCTTGTTTATTGTAGAAGTGTTCCCACAGCAACTTAATTCAATTGAAAAAAAAGAAATTTGTATAAAAACATTAAAATATCCATATTGCTTTAACTTATTTAAATGAATGTTAACCAATATTTGGAGGAAGTAGTGCTGCAGCCACACCACCAGGAAACATGGTTCGTGGCCTAGCGGTTGTTGTGATGTATTCTTTGAAGATGCAAGCCAGCATTGGTGCTGTTCTTTATTTTCATGTCCACTTCCTGAGAACAAGATGGGTGGCTGATTAGAATGGCTACCGGGCACTTCATATTCCATTCACAATAGATTAGAGCCTGCCACTATTTTATCAGCTTCGATCTTGGTTTCTTGGTGGGAAGTTCCTGGTCAAATATTTCCTCTATGCTTTATGTTACAAGCTAAACGGCACAACGTTACTGGGAAAATTATTAATGTGATGTGAATATTGGGTAAGGCCAGTCGTTATGACATTTCAACAAAATACATGGAATAGCAAATTGGACACATGATTGAGACCAAGCGGAGGCTTGGCGATCGTTTCGCCGAACACCTCCGCTCGGTCCGCAATAACCAACCCGACCTCCGGCTCGGCCAGAGTGAGCAACACTGCAAATTGGAGGAACAGCACCTCATATTCCGCTTGGGGAGTCTGCATCCTCTTGGCTTGAACATTGAATTTGCTCAATTCTGTTAACCCTTGCTGTCTCCTCCCCTTCCCACCTCTCCCTCAGCCCCCGGGCTCCTCCTCCTTTTTTCCTTTCTTCTCCCCCCCCGCCCCCCCCCCCCCCCCCCCCACCTCCCATCAGTGTGAAGAAGGGTTTCGGCCCAAAACGTTGCCTATCTCCTTCGCTCCTTAGATGCTGCTGCACCCGCTGAGTTTCTCCAGCTTTTTGTGTACCCTGGACACATGATTGATGCAGCTGGTGATAATGAAGGGTTGCTTTTTAGATAGGAAGCCAGCAACTAAAGCTATGCCGCAGCGATTAGTGCTGGGTCTTTTATTATTCATCATATATGTTAATATGAAGAGAATGCAGGTAGCATAATTAACAAATTTTCAGATTACACTAAAATCGATGGTAGAGCGGACAGTAAAGAAGATTGTTGACGGTTAGAAGACATAGGTCAATGGGAAATTGGGCAATGGAATGGCTGATGAAATCTAACTAATACAAGGGGCGGCATGGTGGGGCAACGGAAGAGTGCTTCCGGTGCCAGAGAAACGGGTCCAATCCAAACTACGGGTGCTGTCTGTACGGAGTTTGGATGTTCTCCCTATGACCGCGTGGGGTTTTCTCTGAGATCTTCGGTTTCCTCCCACACTAAAGATGTACAGTTTTGTAGGTTAATTGGCTTGGTATAAAAAATATAAATTGTCCCTAGTGTGTGTAGGAAAGTGTTAATGTGCGGGGATCGCTGATTGGTGCAGACTTGGTGGGCAGAAGGGTCTGTTTCTGTGCTGTATCTCTAAACTATAAAAAGTAATGCATTTTGGAAAGTTAAACCAGGGCAAGACATACATCATGATAGGCAAGGCACTGGGGAGTGTTGGTGAACAAAGAGAACTTGGTGTACAAGCTCATAGTTCCCTGAAAGTGCCAACATAGATAGAGAGAGTGATGAATAAGGCATAGGGTATGCTTGCCTACGTTGGCTGAGGAGTTAAGTATCGGAGTTGAGATAATCATTGGTTCGGCTGCACTTGGAGTATTGTGTACTGTTCTGGTCGCCAAGCTGTAGCAAAGATATAAATAAGCTGCAGAGTGCAGAGAACCTTCGCAGAAATGTTCCCTGGACGGTAGGCTTGTGATATAAGGAGGCATTAGATAGACTGGGACTGTTTTTCGCTGCAACAAAGCTGTGGGGTGACCTTAGAGAGGTTTATAAAATTATGTTGCATAGATAAGGTGAATAGCTCTATCCCAGGGTGGGGGAGTCTAAAACTAGGAGGAAGGTTAAGCCGTGGGAAAAAAATTAAAGGCAGTAGTGGGCATCTTTCTTGAACCATTGCAGTTTGTATTTTGAAGATACCCACAATGTTGGAGAAGGGTTTCCAGGATTTTAATGCAGCAAATGTGAATAAATGACAATATATTTCCATGTCAAATTGATTGAGTGTAATTTGAAAGTGGTGCTGGTCTAAAATATCCTTATTCCCTTTACACTTCCTGGGAGAAGAGGTTATGGCTTTGTGAGTTGTTGGAGTAATCTTACTGAGTTGCTGTGGTATATCTTTTAAGTGGTATGTAAATGCAATATTGCCAGAGGGAGTGAAAGCTTATGGTGCATGGGATGCCAATCACATTGACAATTTTGTCATTGAAGTTCTTGAGTATAGTTGGAGCTCCAATCATGCAGGAATAGGAATATTCTAACACACACCTGGCATGCCTTTCAGTGGAAAATCTTTGAATCTTTGGAAATCCAGATGACACTCACTGCTGGATACCCAGCCTCTGAAATGCTCACACAGTCACAGTGTTTAACTGTGCCCAATTGTCTGCCCAATTCTCACCTCCGTATTTGGCAGGGGCGTCAAAAGTGAATGCGTCTTTGAATGGGAGGTGATCAGAATATATCTTCTTGGGGATGGTTGTTGCTTCGAACTTGTATGGTACACATCTTACACCTGCCACTTATTAGTCCTCTATCCTCTATTATTGACTGTTTTGTTTGCAGGCATGCAATGCATCATTTTTAGAGGAAATTGATTTGAACTATTATGCAGTAATGAGGATATATCCACATTTATGAAATAAGTGTGGAGATTGTTGATGAAACACTTGAAAATGGTTAAGCCTAGAATACTGTCTTGAGGAACTCTGATATGGTAGCCATCTCATCCTTACATGAATTTCTGACCAATCATTTCCATCAGGAGTATCACCAGAAGATTATTCCTTACTCCCTTTTATAAGTGCAACAGGAAAGCCGAGACACTTGTATCTAAAGGAATTCTCTAATGATTGGCCAAATTTCCACACTTTCTCAGCCAACTGTATTTGACAATAGTAAGATCTTTCTTGATGGTTAGGATCCTACCAAGGGTATATATCAAACCTAAAACCAAACAATGAAACAGCATGGAAACAGGCCCTTCGGGCCACTGATTCCACAACAACCATTAATCACCTATTCCCATTTTCTCATTCACCTCCTACACATTGGGGGAATTTTACAGACACTAATTGACTGACAAACATGCACATCTTTCAATAACATTGAGGATTAATTAAGTCACTGGTACTTTGATGCTCATACATTTTCCGTTTCTATGTTCCCATGGAGACATAAATCATTCTATTAGGGAGAGAACTGGATATTATATAAAATGGGGGATTTATAATGCCGTGAATTACTGTAATTCCTTGAATTATTAAAGTAGTGTTCTGGGTATTAGATTTGGTAGATTATGTCTCAAATCAAATAAAGAATGAAATAAAGGGAGGGAAACAAATATTGGATTGGGGAGCAAAGTCGAGACAGAGCAAAAGTTACAAAAAGGACAGTTTGACATATTTCATATCCAACAACAATTAACTGCCTTAAAAAAAGAGACAATTGTAATTGTTTGCTTTTGAACAAAAGCATTGAATTCCATTTATTCATTGTTGAATTTTGTGAAATGAGTATTCACCGTGTTACTTGCTACACAACCTTCTTTAGGGAGGTTACTGGGCAATTAATGTGCAAGTTAAAAGCAAGGGGAATGGAGGATGAAATGCCATTTTTGTGAAGCAGTCCAAAGGTCCTCTCTCACCACGTTGCTGATTGATCGGGCATTGGTAATGATATAATTCAGCTGCAGTTAATTTTTAAGCTCATTTTTTGGTCACAAATTTGACCCAATATTTTGCTTTCTGTCTATTTATTTGTTTATCAATGTATTCACCCAAGGCCTGTCTGTCTGTCCATCTGTCTCCCTGACTATCTCTCTCTCTCTGTATCTATCTATCTATCTATCTATCTATCTATCTATCTATCTATCTATCTATCTATCTATCTATCTATCTATCTATCTATCTATCTATCTATCTATCTATCTATCTATCTATCTATCTATCTATCTATCTATCTATCTATCTATCTATCTATCCCCCAATTTTTGGAACAAATTAGACAATGTTCCAATACAAATATTTCCTTCACAGTTTCTTTATTACCACGCAAAAACAGAAGAATGCTTTAGTTCCATGATCTCCACAACCAAGCTTTCTTGTTTGTTCTGAAAGTTCAAAATTATCACAGCATGATTCATCAGAAATCACATTTGCATCTTATTCTAATTTATATTATGCTGCTACAAAATGATGATCATACTATTTACCACTATTATGATGTTTGCAAAAAATATGAAACGTAATCTCTCCTGTTTATTGGATGGATTTTGTATATCAGGAAAGATACTGGTTCTGAAGAAGGAAGCTAGCATCAAATACATTATTATAGTGTATATTTATTCCTGCAGATAAAAATCAATTTTCAATGATGTAATCAAAACATCTATGGGTTGGTAAAAAGTCTCAAATTTTTGAATTGGTCAGAATTTCCCTTAAACTGATCAGGAACTAGAGTTTTAAAAAGATACTTAAGGGTCTGTCCCACTTAGGCTATTTTCGGGCGACTGCCATCAACTGTCATAGTCATAGTAGGTCGCCGAAAAACCGGCAACTGGACCCCCCTTCGACATAAAATATGAACTAGAATCATTAATTTAACAAAAAAAATAAAGTCAGCACCGGCGACAACCTACGTCACCTGGCGACAATCTACGTAAACCTGCTGACAACCTATGTTAACCTGGTGACAACTACGACAGCATCTACATCAGGAGAAGTCAAGCTACGCTCATTGCCGTCAAACCCACTGTTGTCGACTGTTTCCGATAAGTTTTCAACATGTTGAAAATCCAGTGGCGTCCAGAAAGACGATACGACTCTTTGGGTGACTGAGACTATTCACGACCATAGAGGCGACATCCCGGTCACCATGTGGTGATAGCCTAGTTGCTGGCAGTCGCCTAAAAAATCGCCTAAGTGGGACAGGCCCATTATGCAGCAACTAAGAGTTATGCAGTTGCATAGAAAATGTGATATCAGTTTCTTCCATCAAAATTTGATGTGAATTTTTGTTCTTATTCATGTAATATTCCTCTGAAAACAATTTTATTGGATGGTCAGTAGATAACCACAGAAAATAGTTAAATGCTACAAGTACAAATTAATGTATAAAGTAGCATTTCATGCTCTATCTGAAGAAAAACAAATGTAATACTTCAAATGTTCAAACATTTGGTCAAATGGCCTCAGCCATCTGCAGCTATTTCATGATGAATCTCCATCATCAGACAGAAGTGAGGAACGTTTGTAGTGTTCTTCCATCAATTACTCTGGTTAAGGTGCTTGGACCACTGTCCCCTGTAGGCTAATATTGCCAAGTAATATAAATGCCACATAGGTGCTGGTAAATGTAATCTCAAATAGGTCCCTTCAACAATCTATGACATTACCATACAAAACAATTCTCACCACTGACATCCATATGGAAAACACTTATCTGGACCGGTGGCCAGATATTCTGTGGCTAGCGGTGACCAAAGCCTTTCAATGCTTTTCCCTCACCAGGATGAGCATAGAGTTCCAGAAGCTGAGCAAACATGCCTTCTGCCAACTGTATAGCAATTACAAGAAGCACTGCAGCATTTTGCCTTCAAAAGCACCTCCCGAATACACCAACCGCTAACAACTAAAAGTCAAGGACACCAGACACATTGGCATCCAACATAAGCTATTTGCCTCCCATGTTACATACCACCCTGACAGAAATATGTTGCCATGCATTCAACATTGTTGACCCAAAATACCTATGACACTGTGGGAGTTCATTCACTGAAAGCATTGCGAGGACTACATCAGTTTCAAGCACAATACAAAAAAATGGCAAACATACAAACACCTTTCTGGTGATAACCAGAACCTATCAGAGTATGTGAAAACAGTGTGTGAAATGTTACGGAGGAAAAACCTAAAAGACCAATGCCAAGGGAAATACCACAAATGGGAAGCAAATCATAATCAGTTAAGAGAGGAGATAAATAGCTCCACAAGCAAAGCTCAACATTTAATTCACAAGTGGCTGTCGCCAATGGGTTAACGATATGCCCCAGGTAGAAATATTTATCATATTTTAAAGGCAGAATGGGTGTCTTTAAATTTAGATTACTTGTGGTGCAGCTGCAATTAAGAAATAGATAATGAACATGCTTTTAAAAAGTAACAACAAATTAGGTGGTTTTCATCACCACCATGATATTACATTGTAAATTTACTTGCATTCTTCATTTCACATTCATAATAAAATTGCTTGTAAGACTCAATATCCTTTGACCCTGTATGATTCGTTACTAGCCAAACTTCAGAATATCCAGAAATAATTCTATACCCTGTATGTCTAGAATTTGTTCTCCATCAATTAGCTCATCACTTTGAATGTAGGAAAACAAATGCTAATTCCCCCACACATTTTCAGGGAGATCCTTCAATCTTTTCTATTGGGAGGCTGCTCCCAGCAGCTGAAATTATAATTTGTGAGATGAGTGGTGTCTACAGCAGCCTCAATAAATGCAAGCATCAAATAACGAATCAAACATCTGGATCATAGAATGCTCAAGGTATAAATGAATAGTTTGGGTCCCAGCATTCAGAAACATCTTGCTTCAGGTGTTACCCGAGAGAGTTAAAATACTCCATTACGTGGCATTCTTAATATATATCCAATGCACCAACTGAAAGCTTAATAGATTTTCTATTTGCATTTCCACTACCTAGTAAGGTAAACATAAACTTGTCCTGCCATCTGTCAATTCATTGAAATTGAATTTTAGGTTTCTTAAGGAGTGCCATAACAATCCTCACATGTTAAATAGTTATAGCCATGGGAACTAAAAATTAAAATACTTTGTATGCTGAAGTTTCTTTTGTTGAAAGTTACTTGACAGAATATTTTATTGAAATGACGTCGTTTAGCAGTTTTTGTTTAGCTCTAGTTTTGTGGTCTATGCTTCAAACCGCCACCTGTCCCACACATAGTGAGAAAATGCAACTACATCATGTTCTTCCTGTAATGAAAGAATGCTCACACTGAGATGACTGTGATCAGTAACATAGAAACATAGAAAAATTGGTGCAGGAGTAGGCCATTCGGCCCTTTGAGCCAGCACTGCCATTCAATATGATCATGGCTAATCAGTACCCCGTTCCTGCCTTCTCCCCTTACCCCCGCTATTTTTAAGAGCCCTATCTAGCTCTCTCTTGAAAGCATCCAGAGAACCTGTCTCCACCGCCCTCTGAGGCAGAGAATTCCACAGACTCACCACTCTCTGTGAGAAAAAGTGTTTCCTTGTCTCTGTTCTAATGGCTTTCTCTTTATTCTTAAACTGTGGCCCCTGGTTCTGGACTCCCCCAACATGTTTCCTGCCTCTAGCATGTCCAAACCCTTAACAATCTTATATGTTTCAATGAGATTCCCTCTCATCCTTCCAAACTCCAGAGTGTACAAGCCCAGCTGCTCCATTCTCTCAGCATATAGCAGTCCCGCCATCCCAGGAATTAACCTTGTAAACCTACGCTGCACTCCATCAATAGCAAGAATGTCCTTCCTCAAATTAGGGGACCAAAACTGCACACAATACTCCAGGTGTGGTCTCACTAGGGCTTTGTACAACTGCAGAAGGACCTCTTTGCTCCTATATTCGATTCCTCTTGTTATAAAGGCCAACATGCCATTCGCTTTCTTCACTGCCTGCTGTACCTGCATGCTTACTACTGATGTACAAGGAACGCCAGATCCTGTTGTACTTCCCCTTTTCCTAACATGACGCCATTTAGATAGTAATCTGCCTTCCTGTTTTTGCTACCAAAGTGGATAACCTCACATTTATCCGCAATAAACTTCATCTGTCATGCATCTACCTACTCCCCCAACTTGTCCAAGTCACCCTGCATTCTCATAGCATCCTCCTCACAGTTCACACTGCCACCCAGCTTTGTGTCATATGCAAATTTGCTAATGTTACTTTGAATTCCTTCACCCAAATCATTGATGTATATTGTGAATAGCTGCGGTCCCAGCACCGAGCCTTGTGGTACCCCACTAGTCACTGCCTGCCATTCTGAAAGGGTTCCGTTAATCCCTACTCTTTGTTTCCTGTCTGCCAACCACTTCTCTATCCATGTCAGCACTCTACCCCCCCCCCCCCCCCCCCATACCATGTCCCCTAATTTTGCCCACTAATCTCCTATGTGGGGCCTTATCAAATGCTTTCTGAAAGTCCAGATACACTACATCCAATAGCTCTCCCTTGTCCATATTCCTAGTTACATCTAAAAAAAATTCCAGAAGATTAGTCAAGCATGATTTCCCCTTCAAAAATCCATGCTGACTCGGACCGATCTTGTTACTGCTATCCAAATGTTCGGCTATCTCATCTTTTATAATTGATTCCAGCATCTTCCCCACCACCGATGCCAGGCTAACTGGTCTATAATTCCCTGTTTTCTCTCTCCCGCCTTTCATAAAAAGTGGGATAACATTAGCTACCCTGCAATCCACAGGAACTGATCCTGAGTCTATAGAACATTGGAAAATTATCACCAATGCATCCACGATTTCTAGAGCCACTTCCTTAAGTACCCTGGGATGCAGACCATCAGGCCCTGGGATTTATCAGCCTTCAGTCCCATCAGTCTATCCAACACCATTTCCTGCCTAATGTGGATTTCCTTCAGTTCCTCCATCACCCCAGATCCTCTGGCCGCTACTAGAAACATCGAGACATAGAAAATAGGTGCAGGAGGAGGCAATTCGGCCCTTCAAGCCAGCACCGACATTCATTGTGATCATGGCTGATCGTCCCCTATCAATAACCCGTGCCTGCCTTCTCCCCATATCCCTTGACTCCACTAGCCCCTAGAGCTCTATCTAACTCTCTCTTAAATCCATCCAGTGACTTGGCCTCCACTGCCCTCTGTGGCAGGGAATTCCATCAATTCACAACTCTCTGGGTGAAAATGTTTTTTCTCACCTCAGTCTTAAATGATCTCCCCTTTATTCTAAGAATGTGGCCCGTGGTTCTGGACTCGCCCAATATTGGGAACATTTTTCCTGCATCTAGCTTGTCCAGTTCTTTTATAATTTTACATGTTTCTATAAGATCCCCCCCATCCTTCTAAACTCCAGTGAATACAAGCCTAGTCTTTTCAATCTTTCCTCATATGACAGTCCCGCCATCCCAGGGATCAATCTCGTGAACTTACGCTGCACTGCCTCAATCAAGGATGTCCTTCCTCAAATTAGGAGACTAAAACTGTACTATATCAGGAAGATTGTTTGTGTCCTCCTTAGTGAAGACACATCCAAAGTACCTGTTCAACTCATCTGCCATTTGCTTGTTCCCCATAATAAATTCACCTTTTTCGGTCTTCAAGGGTCCAACTTTGGTCTTACCTATTATTTTCCTCTTCACATACCTAAATTAGCTTTTACTTATATTTTATATTCTTGGCTAGCTTACCTTCGTACCTCATCTTTTCTTCCGTATTGTCTTTTTTGTTATCTTCTGTTGTTCTTTAAACATTACCCAATCCTCTTGCTTCCTGCTCATCTTTGCTACGTTGTACTTCTTCACTTTAATTTTTATACTGTCCCTGACGTCCCTTGTCAGCCATGGTCGTCCCTTTCTCCCCTTGGAATATTTCTTCCTCCTAGAAATGAACTGATCCTGCACCTTCTGTATTATTCCTAGAAATACCTGTCATTAGCATTCTTCATTGCCTGCTGTACCTGCATTCTTACTTTCAGTGACTGATGTACAAGCACACCCAGGTCTCATTGCACCTCCCCTTTCCCTAATCTGACACGATTCAGATAATAATCTGCCTTCCTGTTCTTGCCACCAAAGTGGATAACCTCACATTTATCCACATTATACTGCATCTGCCATGCATTTGCCCACTCACCCAACCTATCCAACTCACCCTGCAGCCTCATAGAATCCTCATCGCAGCTCATACTCCCGCCCAGCTTTGTGTCAGCCGCAATCTTGGAGGTCACATTTAATTCCCTCATCTAAATCGTTAATATATATTGTAAATAACTAGGGTCCCAGCACCGAGCCTTGAGGCACCCCACTAGTCACCGCCTGCCATTCTGAAAACGATCCGTTAATTCCTACTCTTTGCTTCTTGTGTGCCAACCAGTTCTCGATCCATGTCAATACTCTTCCCCCAATACCATGCGCTCTAATTTAGCACACTAATCTCTTGTGTGGGACTTTGTCAAAGGCTTTTTGAAAGTCCAGATACACCACATCCACTGGCTCTCTCTTATCCATCCTACTTTTTACATCCTCAAACAATTCCAGAAGATTAGTCAAGCATGATTTCCCCTTCATAAATCCATGCTGACTGCGACCGATCCTGTCACTGCTTTTCAAATGTGCTGCTATAACATCTTTAATAGTCGACTCAAGCATCTTCCCATGACCGATGTAAAGCTAACTGGTCTATAATTCCCCGTTTTCTCTCTCCCTCCTTTCTTAAAAAGATGGGGTTACCCTCCAGTGCACACAAACTGATCCAGAGTCGAGAGAACATTGGAGAATTATCACCAATGCATCCACGATTTCTAGTGCCACCTCCTTGAGTACTCTGGGATGCAGACCATCAGGCCCTGGGGATGTATCTGCCTTCAGTCCCAACAGTTTACCTAGCATCATTTCCTGACTAACGTGGATTCCCTTCAGTTCCTCCTTCCCACTAGATCCTCAGTTTCCTATTATTTCTGGAAGATTATTTGTGTTCCTAAGTGAAGACAGAACCAAAGTACTTGTTTAACTTTTCAGCCATTTCCTTGTTTCCCATTATAATTTCACCTGTCTCTGATTGTAAGGGATCTACATTTGTCTTCTGGTATGTGATTTCTGGTACACATTTTAAATCACACAACAGAATACTTAAAATTACACATACTTGCTGAAAACGTATTGGTGATTGTACAGGGAATGTTAATTTCTTATTAAGCTTGAAACAGCTTCATCTGTACACAAAGACTGGATTGCACGCAAACAAAAGCTTTTCACTGTACCTCGGTACTCGTGACATAAGTAAACTAAACTATATAACTATATTATTTGCGTATCACTCTGTTAATAATGTAATCCAACAAGTTTTATTGATGAAAACAATTAATGTTATTGACAGTTATCTAATTTATGTCTTGTGGAAGTAATCGGTTTGATGATAATGAAGTCCTATAAACCAAAATACACTTTCCCTTCTCTCTTGGTGTCCTACCTTGTCTGCAAGTGATCAAACTGGACTTGAAGATTGTCATTCAGTTCTGTCTGTTCATCCAAGGAACGCTGCAGTTTCCTGATCTGGTTCAGTGACTCATCCAACTAAAATAACATAAATAAAAAGGATAATCATAATCAGCATTAAGTTCTTTGCATTATAAATTTCCCAGTCTTAAGGGCACATATATACTTGGAAATGAGGTACAGGCCATGGTTAATTGAATTGTGAATGTATGCATTGTAAAAAGTGGAGTTTATTATCTGCTGGAAATCCAAATTGGTATTCTCATCTTGACTCTAAATATGATCAAAATATGAACATAACACTTATAAAACACAGGCTTCAGCATTGGTTCCTGCAACTTATAATGCATCAGCATTAACTTTCATCAATGCTTAATGTAGCTGCACTAACCTCTCGTAACTTAGTGTAGTTTATGCAAAGGAACAAATTGTTGTCCATTTTTGAATGAGCAAACCATAATTTAACAATAAATAACAAAGTGCTAGAGAGTCTCAGCAGGTCAGGCAGCATCTGTGGAGGGAAATGAACAGACCCCGTTTTGGGTCAGGATCCTTCTTCAGACTGATGGAGTAAGGGGAGAATATGGTGAAGACAATGAATGGGAATAAAGGGGGCCTTTTCAGGTTGGCTGCCGGTGACCAGTGGTATCCCGCAGAAGTCGATGTTGGGTCTGCTACATTTCATCTTGTATGTTAATGACTTTGATGATGGAAATGATGGCTTTGTGGCCAAGTTTGTGGATGATTCGAAGAAAGGTATAGGGGCAGGTGGTGTTGTGGAAGCAGGGAGGCTGCAGAAGGACTTGGACAGGTTGAGAGAGTGGGCAAAGAGGTGGAAAATGAAACACAGTGACCATGGATACATGGACAAAATCATTCCACTGCCACTCTGTTCAAAGCAAGCATTAGCATTGAGCTAATTTGGGGGAAAGATGCATTGTTGCCAGCAATACTGCCCAACTTCACTTTGAAACCTGTTATAGCATGTAAGCCATGCCATAATCCGTGTGCACCTCCAGGGACTCTAGCTTAGTCTGGAATTCCCTCTTGGTTTCCTTGATAGCTTTGTGAAGGTCATAAAGAGATATCTTATATTACAGTGTAATTTACACATTAATTTGGGTGTGCGTACCATGCCCTCATTATCTTCATGCTTTGGGTCATTAACAATGCAAAATAAACATGAACTTATTTTATGCATAGTTCAGAGTAATATGATGAATAAGTTTCAATCATGTTCAATTCATGTTAGCTGGGTACCCGGACATGGCGCGGACGGACGAGAAGCTGAAGCAAAGAAGTGGAAGCCAAATAACCGAATGAAAATAAAGCCGAAACGCCAAATAACCGAATGGAAACAAAGCCGATATGCCATCTAACCAAAAGGGTGGAACGCCTAAATGCAAACTAACCGAAAGGGCGGGATGCCTAAAAGCCAACTAACCGAAAGGCTGCGTTGCCTAAAAGCAAACTCACCAAATGGCCACTCTGCCAAAACGCCACCTACCTGAAAGGCGGCGTTGCCTACAAGCCAACGGACCGAATGCCGCGCAACAGAAAAGTCAAATAACGGACATGACGTTGCTGAGGGGCGGGACTTGTCAGAGATTGGTCCAGTCAACCGCGTCCATCACATCACTGTGGAGGGATGAACATTATCCCACACCTCCGCTCCACCCAACCCATAGCCCGCGGGGGGTGGCTGTGGGGGAGTGGGGGCTGTCACGAGGGATGCGCACCTTCGGCCGCTTACAACTTGGTGCTTGGGTTGAGATTGCCCAGTCACCTATGGCTTGTGTGGGAAAATGACCCCAAGCTGCCATCTCCCCCTTCTCTCTCCCCTCTTCTCTCTCCCCCCTCTCTCTCTACCTCTTCTCTCTCTCCCCCTCCCCTCTCTCTCCCCTTCTCTCTCACCCCCTTCTCTCTCCCTCCTCTCCCCCCCCCCCCCCCCTCCCTTCTCTCTCTCTCTCCTCTCTTTCTCTTGTTTGTTGATTGGCCAAAGTGTTAAGCCCTGGCAGGGTTGTTTTGAATTCCAGGGTGAATGTTGCATTATTCAAGTTAAGTTAGCTTCCTCTAGAAGCTTCTCCTGAAACAATGTATGGGGAGGGGGGGATTCTGTTATTGGTCTGGGTAACTGTCAATAATGTATTGTTGTAATTAATATGTTTGATTGGATTGTAAAGAGACCACCCCTATGTAGTTCTACCTCTCAAGGTTTGGGGGCCTATAAAAGGCAGCCCCCACGAGGTCCTTTGTCGATCTTCTGAAATAGCGCTTGGGACTGCGTGAACTTTTGGAGTTTCTCGGCTTGCACGAGGCTGAAGGGCTTGGCCAGGCAGATACAATGATCGAACCCGCTGTGGTTAGGTATCGTATAGGGGAATTTGCTGTTCAATCTAAAAATAAAGTTTAGTTGTTCCAGTGCTTTAGTAACTGAACTGGGGGGAAGCTTAGAAGAGCATATTTACAAGATCAGAGGGTGAATGTAAATGTCGTGGTCGTTGGCTAGGCTGACTGCTCATTCCTAATCCTCCCCATTTCCTACTTCCTGTCTTGCAGCAATCTCTTCTGACTAAAATGCTGCTAGTCTTCCTTCCCAACCGCTTCCCTCTCCTCTCTCCATCACAACCTTACCACTGACTTTATTGCCAAAAGGGGGAAGAAGTCCAATCTGATTAGACTGTGATGAAACATGAAAAGGACAGTGATGATGATATCCTCTGACTTCCACATCCTTTACCGTCGTTTTCCGCTTCTCCTCTTTCTCTATGACTCTCTGACTCATCAGGCAGAAAATACAAAACTTTGAAAGTATATACCACCAGATTCATGAACAGCTTCTTCCCCACTTATCAGATTATGGAACGGTTCTCTCATAAGATAAGGTTATGGTTCCAATCTCCCAACCTACCTCATTGCGGCTGTACACTTTTTTAATCTGCACTTTTTCTGTAGCTGTAATGCTTTAACTTTGTAAAGTTATATTCTGCACTCTGGTATTTTTTTCTTTGTATTATCTGTTGTACATCCATTTATACCTCACATGGCCTTGGCAAGGCCAGCAGTTTAATGAAGAACGAGTCACACCCTGTCTCCCTCTTCTCCCCTCTCCCATCGGGTAAAATGTATAGAAGTATAAATGTATGTGAAAATGCCTTTTGGATTCAGGGACAGTTTCTTCCCAGCAGTGAACAGGCAATGAACCATCCTGCTACAGAGGGATAACTTTTTCATGCAAAGAGTGGTGGGTGTATGGAACGAGTTGCCGGAGGAGGCAGGCACTAGAGGATACTAGAGGATCTAATGATACTAGAGGATACTAGAGGATCTAGTATCTTTGGGCACTATTGCAGCATTTAAGAAACATTTGGACAGTTACATGGATAGGATAGGTTTAAAGAATATGAGTCAAATGCTGGCAGGTGGGACTAGTGTAGATGGGACATGTTGGGCCAAAGAGTCTGTTTCCACACTGTAAGACTCTATGACTCTATATGGCATGGAAAAAGGCCCTTTGGCCCACTAAATCTACACTGACCATCAATAGTCCATTCACACTAGTTCTATGTTATCACACATAGGATTTTCATCCACTTACTACGCATTACAAGTAATTCTGCTTCTTACAGAGGCAAAATAATCTACAAACTCCTCACGTCTTTGGGATGAAGGAGGAAACCGGAACACCCTGAGAAAACCCACACGTAAGGATCATGTGCAAACTCCACATAGACAGCACCCGAGGTTAGGATCAAACCCAGGTCTCTAGTGCTGAGGCAGCAGCTCTACCAGCTGTGCCACTCTGCTGCCCCCATAGCAGGTGCAGCCTGGTCAGCCTTTGAAGTCACTCTACTAAACCACCGGCAGCTTCTGTCGGACAAGTTGCATCACTTCATGGGAACAGTTAGACACTGAGCAGCAGACGAGCAGGGAGTGCAAAAGGAGTTTTGAGTTTATGCTGCAGTCAATAAAAGTCATAAATTTGAATCAACCAATGAATGCACAAAATTGTACAGTTAAAGCAAATGCCTCAGAAAATCAATCAGCAACTAACCTGCAAATACCTTTAAACAACACTCGTGCGAAGATACTGTTTAAGGTGTGTTTATTTGCATCAAATTCGGGCTGTAACATGGTAATCAAAATGATACCAATTTAGCACTGAATACTGCTTCAAAAGTGTTTTTCTTGTACGATGGTGCTCCTTTAACCAATTAGAAATTTATGTAAGCCAATTAATTCCTCATTTGTAGTCCAAACTGGTTATGGGATTTGGGACTGCTTTTATATTTATATTCAGCTAAACTGAGTAAGAACTAGGTTAGTTCAATGCCACAAAGATTAAATGAAAATGCAAAAAACAACCATTGGTAGAATTTTAAAATTAAAGAGAAATCATTCAGATGACTTTCGTCAGAACTAAATTCGGGGGGGAATGTAATAGGAACCCAAGGGGTAATGTTTTTTACACAATGGATGGTGGGTGAATGGAGCAAGCTGCTGAAGGAGATAGTTGAGGCTGGTACCTTTATAACATTTAATAGACATTGGGACAGGTACATATATAGTTTATGTTTAGTGGGTTATGGGCTAAGCGCAGGCAGGTGGGATGAGTGTGGATGGGCATGTTGGTCGGCATGGGCAAGATGGGCCGAAAGACCTGTTTCTACGCTCTATGACTGACCAAATTGCAGAGAAGGGAGGAGCCGAGGAAATGTCTGCAAGAGGTGAAAATTGGAAGGGAATAAATGAGACAAAATGGTGGTGGTGCCAACTGAGTGAGGTGGTGAAGGCTTGTTAATCACAGCTGCTCCATTTGGTGGATATGGAATCTCCCTCTGAGATGAACAAGAACAGAGCTGAAAGGTAAAATATATTGCTGGAACTGTAAAATACAAACACTGTATTTGCTGGGAATCTGTAATTATCAACAAGGAAGGCAATGTGGGCATTGTGAACCTAACAAAATAAGATGGAAACCATACATGTTGTCTTAATAAAAGCCAAACCCAATGAGATTGCAAACCAGTTAGTAAAAGACAGTACAGGCAACAGTATTCATTCCTTCCTATCAAAGTGAATAACCTTACATTTCCCCAATTCTTATGCTGATACTTTTTGTCCTTTTCGCAATTTACTTTCCAACCTAGATTTATATTATCTGAGGACTTGTTATATACTATTCAGTTGTTTTGTCATTTGTAAATATAGAGTTAAATAGCAAATCACTTCTTACAGATCATTATGCCATTCGCATAGAAATAACATGCTAACTTGGTAAAGAACATGTTATTCCTACTTTCTCTTTTACGTTCACTAACTAAACCTATCCTTTTTACTGTTTTGGGTTGCAATATTTCAGGTGCCATTTTATTGAATCTGAGATATCTGCCTCATTTCATTCCATTTACTCTGTTTAACACATTCTTGAAAACCTCTATTGAATTGCCAATGATTTTCCTTTCATAAAATTATGTTGACTGTGCTTATTCCTATTTTGTTACATTATGTGTGCTGTTACTATCATTTTAACAATGGGTGGTATTGTAGATAGTGATGATGATTGTCAGAAATTGCAGCAGGATCTTGATAGGTTGGGCAGGTGGGCTGATGAATGGTTGATGGAATTTAATACAGAGAGATGTGAGGTGTTGCATATTGGGAAGACTAAAATGGGAAGACTAACATCGGAAAGAGCCTGGACCTGATGGCATGCCTGGTCGTGTTCTAGAAACCTGTGCGGACCAACTGGCTGGAGTTTTTACGGACATTTTCAACCTCCCACTTCTGACGTCTGAGGTTCCCACCTGCTTTAAAAGGGCATCAATAATACCAGTGCCCAAGAAGAGCAAGGTGACGTGCCTCAATGATTATCGACCAGTGCCACTAACGTCTGTGATGAAGAAGTGCTTTGAGAGGTTGATCATGGCGCATATCAACTCCTACCTCGAACAAGAACCTCGACCCACTGCAGTTCGCTTACCGCCATAACAGATACGATCTCACTGGCTCTCCACTCCGCTCTGGACCACTTGGACAACAAAAAATCATATGTCAAGCTGTTATTCATTGACTAAAGCTCGGCATTTAATACAATCAACCCCTCCGAGCTGGTTACCAAGCTGTCAGATCCGGGTTTCTGCACATCCCTCTGCAATTGGAACCTCGACTTCCTCATCCACAGACCACAGTCTGTCCGTATTGGTGGAAATATGTCATCCTCGATAACAATGAACACGGAAGCACCTCAAGGCTGCGTGATCAGCCCTCTGCTTTACTCACTGTATACTCATGACTCCAGAGCCGGACATAGTGCAAACTCCATCATCAAGTTCGCCGACGACACAATTGTTGTGGGACGAATCACTGATGGGGACGAGTCAGAGTATAGAAGTGAGATCGACCGATTGACCAATGGTGCCAACACAATGACCTGGGTCTCAACACCAGCAAAACCAAGGAAATGATTACATAGAAACATAGAAAATAGGTGCAGGAGGCGGCCATTCGGCCCTTTGAGCCAGCACCGCCATTCATTGTGATCATGGCTGATCGTCCCCAAT
Source organism: Okamejei kenojei (assembly GCA_035221665.1). Lineage (NCBI taxonomy): Eukaryota > Metazoa > Chordata > Chondrichthyes > Rajiformes > Rajidae > Okamejei > Okamejei kenojei. The sequence continues at coordinate 102,528,640 of CM069134.1, read as the reverse complement.
CAATAACCTGTGCCTGCCTTCTCCCCATATCCCTTGATTCCACTAGCCTCTAGAACTCTATCTAACTCTCTCTTAAATCCATCCAGTGATTTGGCCTCCACTGCCCTCTGTGGCAGGGAATTCCACAAATTCGCAACTCTCTGGGTGAAAATGTTTTTTCTCACCTCAGTCTTAAATGGCCTCCCATTTATTCTATGACTGTGGCCCCCGGTTCTAGATTCGCCCAACATTGGGACCATTTTTGCTGCATCTAGCTAGTCCAGTCCTTTTATAAGTTTCTATAAGATTCCCCCTCATCCTTCTAAATTCCAGTGAATACAAGCCTAGTCTTTCCAATCTTTCCTCATACGACAGTCCCGCCATCCCAGGGATCAATCTCGTGAACCTACGCTGCACAGCCTCAATCACAAGGATGTCCTTCCTCAAATTAGGAGACCACAACTGTACACAATACTCCAGATGTAGTCTTACCAGAGCCCTATACAACTGCAGAAGAACCTCTTTAATCCTCTTGTTATGAAAGCCAACATTCCATTGGCTTTCTTCACTGCCTGCTGTACCTGCATGCCAACTTTCAGCGACTGGTGTACAAGGACACCCAGATCTCGCTGCACCGCCCCCTTACCTAACCTAACCCCGTTGAGATAATAATCTGCCCCATTGTTTTTGCGGCCAAAGTGTATAACCTCACATTTATCTATATTATACTGCATCTGCCACGCATTTGCCCATTCACTCAACCTGTCCAGGTCACCCTGCAACCTCCTAACATCCTCTTCACAGTTAACACTGCCACCCAGCTTTGTGTCATCCACAAACTTGCCAGTGCTCCTAATTCCCTCTTCCAAATCATTAATATATATGGTAAACAGTTGCGACCCCAACACCGAGCCTTGCTGCACTCCACTCGCCACTGATTGTGGACTTTGGAAGGAGTAGGATAGGGACCCACAATCCCGTTTACATCAACGGATGGTGGAAAAGGTCAAGAACTTCAAATTCTTGGGCGTACACATTTCCAAAGATCTTTCCTGGTCCCAGTACACTGATGCAATTATAAAGAAAGCACATCAACGCCTATACTTTCTGTTGTGCTGCAGCAAGCAAGAATTCCATTGTCCTATCTGGGACACATGACAATAAACTCTCTTGACTTGACATGACTTGACTTGGGCCAGACCTATATAGTGAATGGCAGGGCTCTGGGGAGGGTTGTAGAGCAGAGGGATCTTGAAGTGCAGGTACATAGTTCGTTGAAAGTGACATCACAAGTAGAGAGGGTAGTCAAAACTGGTTTGGGCACATTGAGTATTGACGTTGGGAGGTCATGTTGCAGTTACATAAGACGTTGGTGAGGCCGCATTTGGAGTATTGTTTTCAGATCTAGCCACCATGTTATAGGAAAGATGTTGTCAACTGGAAAGGGTGCAGAAAAGATTTACGAGGATGTATCAAGGACTCAGGGGCCTGAGCTGTAGGGAGAGGTTGGGCAGGCTAGGATTACTCCTTGGAGCACAGGAGGATGATGGGTTATCTTATGGAGGTGTACAAAATCATGAGAGGAATAAATCGGGTCTTTTGCCCAGAGTAGAAGAATCAAGAACTAGGTGAGGGGGGAAAGATTTAATAGGAACCTGAGGAGTAACTTTTTCACACAAAGGATGGTGGGTGTATGGTACAAACAGTTGGAGGAGGTAGTTGAGGCAGGTACTAATGTAAATTTTAAGAAACATTTAGGCGGGTACATCAATAGGACAGGTTTAGAGCGATATGAGCCTAATGCAGGCAGGTGCGACTATGGCAGATGGGACATGTTGGTCAGAGTGGGCAAGTTGAGCCGAAGGGCCAACTCTATGTCAGGCTGTATGACTCTATAATTCCTGATGAGATTGTCAGGCTAATCATTCTGAAGTTTTCTACTTACTTCCTCTTACTTTCAGTTTTGCATCTTATGTTAAAAGCAACAATTCAACTATGCCAATTTTAACCATAGCTCTTTCCCAATAGATCAAACTAAAAGAATGTTCATACAGGTATAGCGCAGTGTAAACTGGAGTGTAAGCCAGAAGACTAATTATTCCAGATTCTTGTTCAATTGTCTCTTAAACAAATGCAAGGTCTAAAGTATCAAGGTCTAAAGTATCATTTTGATTGCTGATCACCTTCGCTACAAACAAACTCTTTCCCACGCTTGCTCTAAAATGGCTCTTGAAAACACTGAAATTCAACTACCACTCTCTTCCATCCTGATAACATTTTGTAAGCCTCCGTAGGTTCTCTCCGAAGATATTGATTTGTACAGGTTCTAGTCTATTAATGCATTTTGTCCCAGAGCTGGGGATTCACCTCTGCACTTTCTGCCTGTTGTAAACACCAACAAATGTTGGGATAAGCACATACCACTTCAGTTTCTTAATGCCGTTCAAATTAGCCCTTAGTAAAACCAGTATCCGCATTTCCTAATTTCTCCAAATTAGTCCTTATATAGGCTAAGAACAGAAAAATTGACCAATAGCAAACGAAACAGAAAATGCAGTTAATGTTTTGTTGTGTATTGTGTGTTCTTTTTAATTGTACTGCTGCTGGCAAGTTCATTTCACTGCACTTTATTGTTTATGTGATGAATAAATCTGATTGATTGTTCAGCAAGTCAAGCAGCATCTATGGAGAGAGAAAAGGCATTTCACATCTTTTATCAGAAATTTAGGAAACTAGAAAAAGAGTACATTTTAAATTGCAGAGGAGTGGCCAATGTCTCTGATAGGGTGGTTTCATGATAATGTCTCCTGACAAAGTGGATGGCACAGATGGTGTTGGTTCCAGCTGAAAAAGCGTGATGGAGGCTTGCCAACTGATTTTTCTGGTGAAGGCCATCTGATGATTTTTCTGGTGAAGGAGAGAGAGATGACAGAGAACAGAGATATTTTTTAAATGCAAGGTCTGTGAAATCTTGAACACAGCACTAGCTGTAAATCAGAAATCAATGAGCATGCTGGAAATGCCCATCAGATGAAGTAGCATCTGTGGAGTGAGAATGACTAGGTTTACATTCCAGATTTATATTTCTTTAGAACAGATTTGCCACTAACATAAAAAGCTGATTATCAAATATTGGATGAATTTAAAATGAAGGTTTAAGGTTTACCAAATATTGGTTGAATTTAAAATGGAGGTTTAAGAAGCAGCATCTCACTTTCCATCTGCAGCATATCCAGATGGAAAGTGAGATGCTGCTTCTCTCTCAAACATTGGATTGTAAAGCACAGATTGCAATGCCAAAGGGAGGTCAGAGTCAGAATGCGATGAAGAATTAAAGTGACAGGCAAATGGAAGTCCAGGGTATATCTTGCAGACTAAATTGAGGTGCTCTGCATAGCAATCACGCTATCAACATTTGGTCTTTTTCAGTGTAAAGGTAATGCAACATATTAAATTGGAAGAAGTGCAAGTAAATTGCTGCCTCATCCGGAAGGAATGTATGAATAATCTGAGAAGCACTGGCGTGGATATTATTGTCATCAGAAATATGTAGTGACAGAGAAACTGAGGGAATAGAATAAGCTTTAATTTTAGTTTTAGATTTGGAAATACAGTGTGAAATAGGCCATTCAGCCCACCGTGTCCGTGCAGACAAGCAATGCCCGCATATTAACACTATCTTACACACACTAGGGACAATTTTTACAACTACCAAGCCAATTTACTTACATACCTGTACGTCTTTGGAGTGTGGAAGGAAACTGAAGATCTTGGAGAAAACCCAAGCAGGTCACAGGGAGAACGTAAAGACCGACTCCGTACAGACAACACCCGTAGTCGGGAACGAACATGGGTCTCCGACGCTGCAAGCGCTGTAAGGCGGCAACTCCACCACTGATCCACCGTGCCACACACAGGAAACAGTGTGGGAGCCTCTGGGTTTTTTTTTTAAATAAATTGTTTGCGAACCTATTCCCTGAGATGTAGAAACAGCAGTCAAGAAAAGGAAAGGCAGATTTTGAGATGATCATGTGAAAGTGACACCAAAGTGAATATTGACGAGAGGAATACTCACGGAAAGAATATCCAGCTGATCAATATTTTGTTTATAGGAAATGGTTGCAATTGCAAGATACTGTGAGGTCTATCCAATGTTTCCACTATAGGTTTTAATGGTATTGTTGCAGTGGTGATGGATCAGTAAATTTAAAACAAAGTGCCAATAGAACTCACCATAACCTGCTAATGAGAATCGGGCCTATCAATCCAGATCAAGTAATGCTGTCCATACTCCGATCTTGAATGCCAATGTAGTTCACCAATAATCAAAAGAAACATTCCAGATGGCAGGAATTAACCCTCATGTCCTCCTTTGGAGGACCACCTACATTGGTTGTCACACATCCACGAACAAAGTCCTGAAACATTGATGGAGATGGCTCTCCACAACTACTTTCAATAGTGGGTAGAGAGGACATGAAATTTGTTTCTCCATTTCTCAAATATGTGAGGATTCTCACGTCTAGATGGAGGACTCAAAGGCACTTCCTGCCAGACTCTTCATAGTGACCCTGCAATGTAAGCTAACCCCTCCCTGGCACAGTAGCCTCTCTTCTAGCATTTATCTCATCGATGAAAGCATCAGGTCTCTCCGTTCAAATCTAAGGAATCCCTCGCTTACCACTGCAGCCTCACTCTCCTCCATGGCAGCTACAATGCACATAACTGATACCTGGTTGCCTAGAGGAGTGTGTCTTTAAAAGCAAATGCCGTTCCCAGATTGGAACATGTGCAAAATTGTGTCCCATCAGAGCTTCTGTTTCAGTGCATGATTCCAGATATACACCATTACAGTACTGTTCCTCCATACTTTTGACCAATTTTACTGTTCTGATGAAATTTGCATATTTGAAGGGAAAATACCACAGGCAAGGAAAACAAATAAATTTAATGGGCACTGTATCTGTGTTTCATGAAAAAAAGACATAAAAGGATAATTCAGCATTCAAGTTATTAATGGGATTCCTTTATCACATCTTGACTTTCCAAAGAATGTGATTCTCATCTAAATATTTGAAACTCTTGGTTATGAATGTGATGATTTATTTTCCTGTAGAAATGTTATTCCATTCATTGTTAGTTAGTTAGTAGGTGCAGCAAGCAGTTGGGAAAGCAAAAGGCATGTTGGCCTTGACTGCAACGAGGATGGAGTTTAGAAATGTAGAAGTTTTATTAAAAAAACACACAAAGTGCTGGAGTAACTCAGTGGGACAGGCCGCATCTCTGGAGAACATGGATAAGTTACTTTTCAGATCAGGACTTTTCTTCAGACTGATTGTGGTGGGGAAAGAAAGCTGGAAGAGAGGTGGGGGGCAGGACCATGTCTGGCAAGTAATAGGTATATACAAGTGAGGGGGGAATTTGATTAACAGATTTAGACTAATACTTTAGAGATACAACGTGGAAACAGACCCTTTGGCCCACGGAGTCCGTGTCAACCAGTGATCACCTCATGCACTACACACACTAGGAACAATTTTACAACTTACCAAAGCAAGTTAACCTACAAACATGTATGTCTTTAGAGAGTGAAAGGAAACCGAAACACTGGAGAAAACCCACGCAGTCACAGAGAGAAGTACAAGCTCTGTACAGACAGCACCCGCAGTCAGGATCGAACCCGGGTCTCTGGCGCTGTAAGGCAGCAACTCTACCGTTGTGCCATTGTACCTCCCTGGCAAATGATTGGCAAAGATCAGAGAAGAAAAGACAAAAAGTGTGAGATTATGGAGATAAGGATAGAAGATGTACAAATTGTGAAGCCAGAGGAAGGAATATAGGTGGAAGAGGACAAGGGGAGGGGGAAGGGGAGAAATGGGTGTGAATCTAGGCGGGCCACAGGAAAGACTGAAGAGAAAAAAAGGGAAAACGGAACAGGTTCTTAGTAGGTTAGTAGCCTAAAATTGGAAACCACAAGTTTCATATCATAAGCTACCCAAGTGGAACATGAGGTGCTGTTCTCCAGCTTGCATGCGGTCTCACTTTGACAATTGAGGAGATCCAGAATAGAAAGGTCAGTATGAGAGTGCCTTGGCAGACTGAGGCAGGTATTCAGCGAAATGATAGCCAAGTTTACGCTTGGTCATGCCAATAAAAAGGAGGTCACGTCAGCATCACCAAATGCAGTAGAAGAGGTTAGAGGAGATGCATGTAAACCTCTTTCCTATCTGGAAGGATTGCTCTTATCACTGGATGGTTGTAAGGGATGTGGTATAGTAGGTTGCAGGGAAAAGTACCTGGGGAGGTGGTGGTTTGGCTGGAAAGGGATGAGTGAATCAAGCAGTTGCAGAGGGGGCACTCTTTGCAGAACGCGGAAAGGGTTGGGGATGGGAAGATGTGACAAGGAATGGCAGGTTGGGTCTGGATTCTTTGAAGTTTAGCAGAAAGATGGACAATTTTATGAAACACATAAGATCCTTAGGGAATATGACTGTAGATGTTCACATGTTCTCCTAATTGGAGGGACTTAAATGAGGGGAATGGTAGAGTTTATAAATAACAGGAAAAGGTCATCAACTTGAGAAGTTCCATGTCAACGGATGCTACCAAGCCTGCTAAATATTCTGCTTTTATTTTAATTCAAGCTAATGTTATCGTTTGATCTTTTATGAGCAATTCTTCAGGATTGGGCTCTAGGCCTAGTACATTTGTCTTGTGATACTGCAAGAATTTAGAGTTTTTGAAGTCAAAGGGAGTTTTATAAATCTCATATTCTTTTTATAAATTGTAAATCTTATATACTATCCTATCTAAAATGTGATTTTTTTATCAACGTTAAAAACATTACTTTTAAATAATTTTAGATAATCACTTATTTTACAAGAGATGAACATGTATTTTGGCCTCAGCATGTATCCAGGTACTTGGTAGCAACCTAAACCTCCGGAAAATTATGATCAGATATTTTTCTTTTTTGGATCAATCCTGTCTCAAGTATTGTGTTGTAAATGCAGAATATGTTGACGGTGGATGATTAAATTGTGATTATGCTGATGAAGAGACGTGGGGGAAATAGTTAGACTTTCTCCAAATGGAAATAAAATAAGTGCATGGCATGAATATGTGCCATTCATCAGGCCAAGAAAAAACGCCACTTAGTTGTGCTTCACCTGGACACAGACTGCTGCAATCGTCTTAAGTGAACTGGTAGGATGACTAACCAAGCCCTTACAATATGTCCAGGAATTGCCTCACATATTTCCCCCTGAACTTGAGCATTCTCCTACTTCCTCATACTCCTCCTTTTCCTTCTCCATTCCTCCCAGTGACACCTTTGCCAACATCATGGCCACATAATAACAGATGCCGCAGCATACAAGAAACGCAAAGTGAATGATTCTCTCTTGAGAGTACACTGCAGTACACTTTCTGATCCGTCAAGATATCAGGATCTTTGCTTTAATCCCAGAGCATTGGAAGCACTCTGCAGAACTCACTGTTGGAGCACTGGAGTCAGGAACACGGTGCATTTCCAGAGTTTCTAGTGTCTGACCTTATGTCCAAGTAATGCAGATTGCCTGAGAATCAATGATTCACAGAGCCTCCTATGGATATTGTGTTCACTTTCATTGGTTCGCACTAGAAGTTGCGGACTAATTCAGCATTCAGGACGTGAACATTCCCGTTGTTTCTGTACAGTCAGAGTTCACATGCAGCTCTGAAAATAGCACACGTTTGCAGTCAACCATGCCCTGGACCATGAGGAAGCCTGCTATGTAGTAACTGAATGAGCAGTGCATGTGATCTGTTTCTCTCTACATTAGGTGAGGTTCATTTCCCCTCCTTGTATTCAGAGCCTTGCTCGCCTGGAAAATCTAACTTATATCTGCCATAGCTCCCCAAAATAAGCCAGAGGAAAAAAATATTGAACGGCACTGTGGCCTATGACTGTATAAATTCATAAATATAAGACTCATGTATTGGCACATGCAAAGTGGTCCAGACACAGCCTGTGACTGGAGCTCAGCCCACACCTTGTGGACAAAACCTAGTGGCTAATTCCCTGTAGATGTCATTCTTCCCTCAGCGCCCCCTGACGAATATCCTAGACAGGACCATATTCCCTCTGCTCTTCCTGTCTCTGCTGGTAATGTTTAAAATGTTTTCAAGCCCACTCCCCCTGACCACAACTAAATTCCAATTCTTTGAAATAAATACTATCCTTGCGTGAAATAATTCTTATATTTATGCAAATACACAGCAAAAAATGATTATACCAATCATACGGATCTGCTAATCAAATGCAATAAACAGCATTATTTGAAGATATCTTCGCCTAATGCTGGTGGGAGGGAGACATTCCACCTGTTGCTAAAGAGCAGATTTCTGTAGTTCATACAGTGAATTAGTTTGATTCACGAGACCCAAGTGGCAAGAGAACTGTCAAATCAGCATTGCTAGAAGACCAATGTTTTCAACTGCCAAAGCTGCACATACGCAACATAAAACAAATACACAGTGCCGTGGGCCCTATTTCTCAGCACAGTTTATAAACTGCTTCAAACCCCACATCCCAAAGACATGTGGATATGCAGGTTAATAGGCCTTTGTAAATTTCCCACAAAAGATAGGGGATCGATGTAAAAGTCAGAATACATAGAACCAAGCGTTCTGGTTTCCTAGCACTTCAGAAGAAGTATGGATTGATAGCTTAATTGGTCTCTGTAAATTGGTCTATTGTGGTAAAATCAGGTAGGAGTTACTGGGAACGCAGGGAGAACAAATTGCTTCCGTATAGAATAAATACAAATGGGTACTTCATGCTCTGAGCAAAGACAAAAGGCCAAAAGGCCTGCTCTGAGCTGGATGACTCCATAACTCAAAATCTGGTACACCAGTCAAATCTGGTACACCAGTCATTTTCCCACTCAAACATCCACATTTTTCTCAAATTCCCATCTGAAGATAAATTTCCGTCCTCGCAAGTGCAGCAAAGCCCCAGGTATTGCAGAAAAAAACTGGTGCTTTCCAGATATTTAACTCATAAATTAGAGTTAAATGATGTGACTGTGCTATTTGTGTCCATCTCCTATTAATTGTTCACCCACTGGCAACACGAGCTAAATGGAAGCAGGTGCTTGAATTTTTTAAATTGCAAAATGTAGAGAATAAGCCTTGTACCAGAAGCATTTAAACTGGTGGTCTAAATATATCTGAAACCAACAGGGGTAAATTTATAAAGAAAGGTGAGTGGGTCTGTCATTTATTATTTTAAAAATACAATCTCTCACATTGGAACACAGCATATTTAATGATTGAACCAAACTGCATTAGACCAGTTCAATTTGACTGCTGGTTTTCGTACCGGGAAACACTGACTATTCAATGAATGCAGAGTACTAACAAAGTTGAATGATATAGAAATGGTGAATAAATTGACAATGAAAAACTTGAGAACATATCTGGTTGGACAGAACTTCCATTTTGAACCTCAACATTCATGAGCGATTACGTGAAGAACCCAGCCAGTCGGCACGCGCGTCAATCTTCAAAGCAGCGGTGTGAAATCACAGAAGAACAATTGAAGTATTATAGTAAGAGTTGGGAGCGGTGGGCACGTAATCGCTCATCGCAACGCCTCATAAAATAAAGATCAAACTTCAAACTGGTAGGTTCTCATTTAATCTTACTATTTTACTTTGGAGTCAAGTGAGTGATTCCGTGAAGATTTTAAAGGTCTATGATTTCACGCCGATCCAAATCCAGGCGCCTCACACTGCAAGCAGTTGACTCAGGTGGAGTGAATTAGTAACAACATTGAATCATGATATTGATTAACATGTTAATGCTTTAATTCACAAATAACAAAAAATAATACAATAGCGACTCCTCTCTCCCAGGGAGAAGCTATGAAGCAAAATTTAACACCGAGTGGGCGAACACCCCGGATTCAACAAGCGGCTTGTTGTAGAACTTCTGAAAAGTCGATTCATTTGACCATCCTGTGGCCGTGAGGATATGGTCTAGAGGGACGTCCATTGCCCTCGCCGCTGACGTTGATGCCACCCTGGTGGAGTGAGATTTAACATTTTCAGTATTAACTTCTGCACACCCCAGGACTTGCTTCAGCCATCGTGAGATGGTCTGAGATGACACTTGCATACGTGACTTTTCGTGGCTTATAAATAGTGTTACCTCGGAGCCTCTGAGGCTCTTCGTGATGTCAATATAACGCTTCAAGTGTGCCACTACACGCAGCCGTGAATCTGTGGGATAAGTTGACAATACAAGCTTGTATCCGGATACCCCTGGTCTGCTCTGTTTGAGTAAGTCAAAGATGTGAAATATAACATCATTCTGTGATGACACCATCCTGTCCAGATGCAGTTTGTGGAGAGTCTGAACCCTTTGCGCTGATGTAAGCACCATGAGCATAACCAACTTGAGGGTGATCTTTGGTAAGGACAAGGATGTGGCTGTTCCCATTGACAGAGCACTGTGAGTACCATGCTCACATCCCAGATTTCAGAGTACCTAGTCCTAGGAGGATTAGAATTAAACACACCCTTCATGAATCTTGAGATTAACGGGTGAGATCCTAACGGCTGGAGTCCTGACCGGCATAGGTTCGATGACCGGGCACTCCTGGCACTGTTGATGGCACTATAACCCAACCCTGCATTGAAATGTAAGTGGGATAGAAATTCTACCACATCTGGGATGGAGGCTGTGTGGTAAGTAATGTTCCCATGCAAGCAAAATCCTCCAATTTCCTGATATGGGAGATGTACTGCCTTTTTGTACTATCCCTCCAGGATGACGTGATGATGAAATACATATAAAAACATTCCGCCCCAGTGCAGTGGGGACGCATTCACCGCCACTGCCCCAGGGTCTGGTTCCCATGAAACATACTTCAGAACCTGGTGATTAAGTCTGGATGCAAACAAATCGATATCTGGCATCCCATACCGAAGGCCAATTTCATCAAATACATCCTGATTGAACATCCACTCGGTGTTGTCATTGAATTTACATGACCTGGTGTCTGCCACCATATTGAGTCTGCCTGGCAAGTTGACAGCTGACATTCTAGTATTCTTTTTAATGCACCAGTGCCAAATAATTTTGGCCAATCCGTCACAAGATTTCGACTTGATTCCACCCATGTGATTGAAATATGCCGTGGTGTTGTCAATCTGCAGCTGAACATGTAAGTGATGCTTAGTGGTACAATAAGCTTTGAGCTGATAAAATGCTCCTAAAAGTTCTAAATAATTTATTCCATGTGATTGGAGAATCAGTGCCTCATGCATATCCCATCTGCCTCCACAGTTAGACCTGGTATCAGTAGCACCCCAACCTAGGGCACTAACATCAGTCTGTAAAATAAGTGAAGGTGCTTCAGTCAAAATTGTGCCATAACAATTTAAAATGTTTCTAATCCACCACTGTACTTCTGCAATGGCTTCAGATGGTAAGCGCATGGGCCGATTGTAATGACTTGCATGTATTCTCAGTGCCTGTACCTTTGCCCTCTGTAAATGTTGGTAATGCAAAGGTCCATATGGGCTGCTGGAAAAGCAGCTTCCAATTTACCAATTAAGCTGGCGACCTGTTTAATTGAGGGTGATTGCTCCCTCAAGAGCTTGATACAGCCTTCAATTAAATCTACTCTCTTGCCCTGGGGAAGAGTCACAGACATGTGATTGGAATTAACTGTGAATCCCAGATAGTCAATTAGATTAACCGACACCGATTTTGATTTAACTGGGTGGACAATGAATCCTAGCCTCTGCACCATGAGTTGAACAGCTGAAACTGATAACTCGGCTGCGTCAAAGGTGTTTCCAATGATTAAAATGTCATCCAAACAGGCCATGACAATATGGCCTTGTGACTGTAATAACTCAAGTACTGGTTTTAGCAGCTTTGTAAATAAGTGAGGGGCTGAGGTTAATCCATTAGGTAGAGCTCGAAATTGCCACAATATTCCCATCCAGCTAAATTTCAAATATCTGCGATAGTCTTTATGAACAGGCACTGAATAATACGCATCATGGAGATCTATACATGCCATATAACACCCCCTGGAAAGCAATTGCTTGGCAGTAGCAAACGTTTCCATTTTAAACTGCTGATATTGCACAAACGGATTAAGTCCTGTTATGTCTAAAATAATCCGACACCCACCATCCTTCTTTGGTTTAGGAAACACATTAGACACGAATTGATGAGTTTGATAAAGTGTCTTCTCAATTATTCCCTTGAGGCATATTTTTGCCATTTCAGCTTGGATCATCAACTTCTCTGTTTGTGAGAAGATGAATGCCCATTTTGGCTTGTGCTGGGTGGGTGGACACAGGTTGTTGGGAATAAATTCAATTTTAAACCCTTGAATACTCTGCAGAATAAACACATTTGATGTTATTTTATACCATTCTTCCAGAAACCTGTGTAACCTCCCCCCAACTGGTAGGTAATTCTCTCTCAATATGTTTCGACAAGAGCCAGACCCACCTACCTCCATGGTTACCTGTAGAGCTCTTTGTCTGGTTCTGGGTGGTAGAGGCATATTGCCCCTTGCTCCTGCTGGAGTGCGCCAGCTGCACACATTAAACGGTCGGCTTGGTCCTTGCCCAGCCCCGGTTTCAGCAAACCGCTTATAGGGATACTGCCGTCGAAGGGTTCTGCTGGTCACTGACGCCTTGATGAGCCCGACGGTTTTGGCCTTGTCGTCCAGCTCCTTCACTCTTTTAGCCAGGTCTTCCCCAAACAATAGGTTCGGCGGCTGGCTGTTGCCAGGCAGCAAACCTGGGGTTAATGGTGGGGCGGATGGCGCTCTTTCTAAGGCAGTTAATCTCAAAGTGCACATTGCAAATGAGAGCCAGGGCATCCTGCTGAACTTCAGTCAGTGTTCCACCATCCACCGACCTACCAAAAGATGTTATTTTGGATGCCAGCAGCTTCAGCACCCGTTGCAGTTTAATCTCCTGCATAATCGGATGCCTACCCCCATATGGCCCCAAATGGCATGGTTGACTGTCGGCACTTTCAGCAGGATACAGTTCTCTGGGGTATCATGTTTTTTGGCTGTTGTGTCCATGGCCAGCTCCTGAAACTGGTGCGAGGCCAGGTAATTTATGCTGGCAGCCAGCTCTTCACCAAGCGGCTCGTCAGAGTCGGTAGGGACGGCAAATATGGCTGCCAGGAATGGGACCTCTGGCGCTTGTCCCTCGTCCCATGGGGCAGCCTTCAACACTAAGCCCTCTGAATTGGCGTCAGATTCACTCTGACCCAGTATACGCTCCTCGTGCAGGAGGGAGATACTAGGCAGCCCCGTTGGTGTCGCTGGCGCGGGCTCTTGGTGAGGCCGGCGCTCTTGATGGATCCTCTCCAATAGGAGTTCCATCCTGGATATCCATTCTTAAGGGCAAACCTTCTCGACCGGACTCGTCCGAGTCTATCGGCCGGTCAGACTTTCGGGTGTCCTTACGCCCCTCCGGCGTAGGCACAGTGTCCTCAGACACTAAGTCTGTGGTCATTGGTTTCACAACTGGCGACTCTGTGGATGAACTAGGCGGCTGACGGCTACCCGCACTCCCGCGGGCTTGAAATATTCTTGGCATGGCTCGCCTTGCTGCTCCTGACTTCTTCATGTTTCTGCTTGCCCTCCTGCAACAAGAATTACCAAACGCAGAGACCTCCAACAAGTTTAACACTTATCTGAGGCTTTTTAAACTTACCGCTGGAGAAGCGCTGCTCTTCCCAGCCGATCGCTGCGCCATGCGTCAGACATAATGACGCGCATGCCGACTGGCGGGGTTCTTCATGGAATCACTCACAAGACTCCGAAGTAAAATACTGGTGATACCCATAAAATCTGCCTTCTCCAGACCACTAAGGTTGTTTTGCTTTAAAACATTTTCCTTGATACATGTAAGAGTCTTGACTTGGCAGGGTTTGATTAATCAAGGTGAAAATAGGTATATAAAAGTAAAATTTGAATCAATTTATTTCACAACTTGCAAGTGTCTGATTTTCCACTTGAAATCCGTGTAGGGTTTATCCATTCTCCGTGACAGCTTGGATTTCCTGCAGGTGCTCCTTTTTCGTTAACATGCCAAATGCGTGGATTGTTAGGTTAACTAGCCACTATAAATTAAGTTTGATGCATGGGTGAGTGGTACATAATGTGGGAATTGATGGAAACGTGGGAACCATATGTTGGGATTTGTGTAGAAATGGAGTAACTGAACACATGATGGACAGAGTGGCCTTTTTGTGCTGAAGGACCCTGTTTTAATTCTCTACAAAAAAAACATTTCCTGAGTATATTGCTGAACAATGGTCAGCTCCTTAAGGCCCTGTCCCACGATGCGAGTTTAGCCAAAAGCTCTCCCGAGTTTAAAATAAAATCAAACTCGTGGTATGTACGTAGTACGTACGTAGCAGGTACGTCGGAGCTCGTGGATGTCTCGTAGCGGCTCGTAATGCTAATGGCAGGTACTCGGGAAACGCGGAAACTCGTGAAGTTTTTTCAACAGTGTGAAAAATTTCCAAGAGTAAAAAAATACTCGTGATGAAGTACCACGAGTTTGATTTTTTTTTAAAACTCGGTAGAGCTCTTGGGTAAACTCGCATCGTGGGACAGGGGCTTTAGTATTTTAGTTTATGAACAAACATCACTACAAAAGCTTTTAAAGGATGTCTTAATTTTATGATCTTCCTTGGGACTGCAAACAAGCACAATCAAATGAAGGCCACAATTTATTTTACAGAAATTTTAGTGCAACACTTTTAAAAGTAGAATTGAACATCCCATCTATTCAAATGGCAAAAAATGCAACATAGGCTGAAAGTTTTACTATCTATAAGGCTAGATTTTAAGTTCAGGTGAATTACAAAGTAAAATCAAAACAACCAAGATATATTTCCAGGCTCATACTTATAACATTTCCAGAATCATAAATGGATGTGTAGGAAAGAACTGCAGATGCTGGTTTAAATTGAAGATAGACACAAAATGCTGGAGTAACTCAACGGGACAGGCGACATCTCTGGAGAGAAGGAATGGGTTACGTTTCGGGTCGAGACCCTTCTGCAGACTGATGTCAGGGGAGTGGGCGTAACAGAGATAAAATGTAGTGGGAGACAGTAAGACTGGTAGGGGAACTGGGAAGGGGGAGTGGATGGAGAGAGAGGTAAGGAAAACAGATTAATTGGATCCGAGTCGCTCCTGAAC
The DNA here is from genome assembly GCA_035221665.1 of Okamejei kenojei. NCBI lineage: Eukaryota > Metazoa > Chordata > Chondrichthyes > Rajiformes > Rajidae > Okamejei > Okamejei kenojei. The sequence continues at coordinate 102,513,417 of CM069134.1, read as the reverse complement.
AAGCACACTAACTTGTCAAATGTTCCTAAATAGCATTATTGATTTGTGAAGAGTACTATGCTGATTCTCAATAAGCATGAAAATGCATTAATACAGAAGTAATTCTGCAACAGCGTAATATTTGCATAGGTCACGGGCATTAAAATGTAATTCATAAATGGTTCCAGAAGATAAAGTGCAGCACGGGTTAACAGGCAGCTAAATTGTAAAAATGTACTGTACCTTTGGTGATCTGTGAAAGTATTCACAGTACAAATATAGTGCCTTTATTATGTACAAATATAATCTTGGAGTTTGACCGATTTACCATTTAAATGTGTCTTAGCTTAGGGAGGCATACAAATCTACCACCCACAACCAGTCAAAGCAGAGTAACCAACCTCACTAAAGTGGCAGTGAAGAAAAATCAATGAGCAGAAAGCCCCATTATCCCCATTAGCTCTCATTGTCATGTATATAATTCCACCACTCAAGGAAACCAGTGCATCAAAAATTTAGTAAACAAATGATTAGTCTGAAGACTATATGAACATTACAAAATATTAATCAGAGGATAATTCACTACACACATTTGGGAGAAGTCGCCTTGCAGCAATTCTTGCTCAAGGCCGGAATCTGAATAGACAATCAAATATAAAGCAGTCTATCATGTTTGTGGAAGCACATTTTGCTCTCAAATAAATAATATTGATGTTTATTATTGACTAAAGCACCATCTTTTCCAAATGCATCAGAACCTTGAAAGAGCATTCAAGCAAATAAAATGTATTTCTCCACTAGGAAGAAACAGTTAGAGGTAATTGGTTAAAGATTATTCTCTCACTGGGAAAAGCTCAGGAGAAAGCTTTCTCTCCTGCAGGTCCAACAGTTCATTCTATATATGAATCTCATATCCAAACATGTGAAAAATTAATAGCATTAAAAACCAAGAAATGGGATTTATGCCTGTAATTGATACTGCTAACATTGGTGAATGGGATAAAATATATTTATATCGGCCATTTAAAGACACCTTTAAATCTGTCTGTTTTGTCAAACTACTTTGAAAACCTTGACAATATTTAAAAGTAATAAGGAAAGTAATAAAATATAATTTAGTTACTGAGCAAGTACTAAAGGGCCTGTTCCACTTACGTGTCCTTCGCACGCAAATTACGTGACCTCGTGGTCGCCATGAGCCGCGACGGTCTCGCGAAGGTCGCACGCGACTTCATTCGACCGCACAGCCGTCTAGAGTGCATGACGCCATTTGAAGACAAACACAAAATGCTGGAGTAACGCAGAGGGACCGGCAGCATCTCTGGAGGGAAGGAATGGGTGACGTTTCGTGTCGAGACTCTTCTTCAGTCTGAAACAAGGGTCTCGACCGGAAACGTCACCCATTGCTTCTCTTCAGAGATGCTGCCGGTCCCGCTGAGTTACTCCTGCATTTTGTGTCCAACTTCAATTTTCTAGGCCCCGCTCTGGGAGTAGAAGTGGGGGTGGATCCGGACCGTAACGGCCGTGAGCCCCAGACTGAGTTCAGCGCTCGTTTGCCTGCTTCTGCTGCTGTTGCAGGTGAGACGTTGCGTCATGCCAAGGTCTTGGGCCTGTTCCACTTTGGCTGTCAATTACGCGACAGGCCGTTGGCATGCAAAGATTTTGTTCGCTAAAAAATTTTGGAGCCCTGCGCAGCCATACGATTCCCATGTGCCTCAATGCGACCACGAGGTTGCGTCATTTGCTTGCCAAGGACATGTAAGAGGGACAGGCCCTTAAGTCAATAGACAATAGACAATAGGTGCAGGAGTAGGCCCTTCGAGCCAGCACCGCCATTCAATGTGACCATAGCTGATCATCCACAATCCACGACAATGATCGTGTGTATTCAAATCAAATCAAATGGCCTGAAATTTCCAGAAAGCTTCTTGATATCTACAATCACTAAACCCACTGTTACTTGGAGTGGATGAGATCTCCAACTTAATTGGTGAGATCCCGGGCAGTGTTCAAAACTTTGAAAGCTGGTTGAACTGACTGTCACAGAGCTGAATGCTTGGGAATTGGTTTAATATTAACAATGATGCACAAACACTGAAGATCCGTAGATCCAAGATTTCTGGGACTCAGTCGTCTTAGAGTCATGCAGTTATACAATGCATCAATGTGTCCATGGTGGCCATTATGTACCCATCTACAGTAAATCAATTTTACAGGCTTATATGCAATGGTACTTTGAGTGCTTAGCTAAAGATTTTATAAATGTTGTGAAAATGCCTGCACATTCCAGACTTCAACAACCCTTTGAGTGAAAAGAAAATCATCCTCAAATTCCTTCAAAACCCACTACCCCTTACTTCAATTTGAGCTCTTTGATTATTTAACAGTGTCTTTAACGTGACAATAAACAAAAAGACAAATGTTTCTTGCTACCAAAATTATCTGTTCCTCTCATAATTTGGTATACCGCAGGCTGCTCCTCCCTCAGCCTCCTTCACTCAAAGGAAAGCAAACCTTGTCTGTCCAGTCATAGCTGAAACACTCCATTGCAGGCAATATCCTGGTGAATCTCCTCTGCACTCACTCCAGCGCAGTCATGATATTCCTAAGGTGTGACAATAAAAACTGCACAAAGCGTTCAGCTGCAGTCTAACTAATGTTGCATGTAGTTGCACTATTATCTCCCTGCTCTTATCTTCTGTGCCCTGAATAATGAAGGTGAGTATTCTGCATGCCTTCTTACTCACTGTACCCACCCGTGCTGGTGCCTTCAGAGATCTTTGAAAGTGTAAATTATGCTGCATTAGTTCCTCTGCACCTCCTCTTACCATTTATTGTGTGTTTCTCACCCACATGAGTCCTCCCACAATTTCTTATCATTGAATACTATTTGCATTTCTCTGCCATCTTACCACCTCATCAATAGTTTTCTGCAGCCAGACATAATCCACTTTCAAAACTCCATCAATTTTTATGTCGTCTGGAAGTGTACTAATCATACCTTTATATTCATATCTAGATTATTAATATATGTAACAAACAGTAAAGGTCCCAGCACTGATCCCTGCAGTCACAGGCCTTGAAATGCAAAATTGACCCTCAACTCTCACCCTCAGCAGGCCAAATTCGGATTCAATTTGGTAAATTGCCGAGGACAATTCATTCAAACCTCAATCTAGCCAGCCAAATGTAATTAGGCTCTCAAGAAAAGGGAAATGGTCCATGTCACACTCAGTAGCAGTGAACCAAGAGTTATAATCTGAGTGCAATTACACGTGCAAGGTGGAGGTTTAACACTTTAACTGTAATTGTGCGATCTCTTAAGCCAAATTGGTTATTCAAAGATATGATAGTTTTTGACTAACACTAGGCATTACCACATACCTCATCTTCTGTTTGTGCTAGTTCCTTCTTCAGTTCCTCCACACGCATTCTCAACTTCTTCACCTCAGATTCATGCTGTTCAACTCTTCTATTGGAATGAGTAAGCTCAGCCATCTTATCTTGGTATTGCTTCTTCAGTTTATTAAGGGCATGTCGAAGGTCAGACAGTTCCTAGAGTTACAAAAAAAAATTAATCTATTGACATATGTTGATCTATTGTCAATCTGTTGACTAATTATCTTTAAGTTTAGAAATCTAAGCAAAGGCCAAGAACCCTGGCTTAGATGCCGCCAAGGTTTCCAAGAGAACGACAGGATAAGTTTTACAAGCTTTTCACACAGAGGGTGGTGAGTATATGAATTAACCTGCCTGAGAAATTACTGCAGGCAGGTACAATTATACAACATTGAAAAGACATTTAGACAGGTGCATGAACAGGAAAAGTGTAAAGAGATATGGGCCAAACACAGGAAAAGGGAACTAGCTCAAGTAGGAACCTTGGCTGCATTGACCACAACCATGCCAAAGGGACTGTTTCTGTGCTGTGCAATATGATTCTAAATAATGATCAAAGCTCTGTATCCAGACCATTCAGTTTCAGATTGAATTCTTCTACTTCATTGATCAGGAATCCATTGTTTCCTTTTATTGAATTCATTTGAGTTTGGCTCTGTTGTTAGCAGTAATACCAATGTGAGGTCCATGTTCAACTTCCAGATGGTTACATAATCTAAATCACAGTTCCGTGCTATACTAATGAAGTGCTGCATTGAGGAATAGTCTTTGGAATAACATCTATAAGCCTGTCTCTTTCCTCAAGTGGCACATTGTTATCTAAACTGGCCACAAAGTTTGGCTCTATAGCATCCTCCATTTGAACGGCATACTCATTCCACAGTATCAGCCAATGTGCCCGTGCATTCGGTAGAAGAGTTGGAGAAATCATTATATAGGGTGGGTGATGAATCTTGCAATACCATTGCCCATCAAAAGTAAGTAGAACAGAAATATCAGGATGTCAATCGGTATGCAACATTGAATTAATGTTTTTATCACATTAACCTAACTCAGAATTAGAACATGCATGGAAACTGATGATGTCAGGAATAACAATTTCCTAGTATCCTCTCGTTGCATCCTTTAATCTCTGTGGGGCATATTCAAAGAGAATTGCAACCAGGTCTAATTCTTTGTTACATGATGATATATATGACTTACAGCAAGAAATACTTTACCAAAATAAATTAAAATAAAATATGTTAGTTGCAATAAAATGTAACAATATTAGGAACTTCAATACTTCAAGTCTCTAGTGATGAAAAGGAGAATGCTGCATGCTCATGTTCAGTACTCAGTGCAAAATTAGTGCAGTTGATATTGATTCACAGGCAATAAACTGCATTCGGCATTCTCTGTTGCTTCTTATTCTGGTGAACGGATTTTGAATTAACCACATAGATGGTAGTTCCTGCATCTGCATTGGAATTAATAATTTTCATTTGGTAAAGGCGAAGAGCGAGAAATTTGTGTTCGTAATTCAAAATAAAAATAGTACTATGCTGGTGAAAATTGACTGCACTCAAAGTACATAAATTTTGCTCACATTTCTTAGTACCAGGAAAAAATGTAATCAATATGTTTCAGCGGGAATTGCATTCTGCTTGGTCTTTTTAATTCTGGTGCAAGGTTGCACAAAGCTACTTCAACATAGTGAAACATGCCAAAGTAAAACTGCCACGAGATTTTCAAACCTACTGGTCTGGATCATTTATTTGCAGAACAGACAGATCGTACAACCCTGTATTACTTGAATCCATGCTACATAAAGACCAAATTCTCACATCTCTATCATTGCAGTCAAAGAGCCCGTGAGCTCCCACAACCTGAAATGGAATCTTAGGACCAATCTAGGCATGCTGACTGCTGCCACGTGTCAGTGTTTGCTGCTCACTGCTGCTCTCTGTAGGTCATCGCAAGGAGAGACCGTTTTGTCGATGTTTCCTTCAGGCCATTGGAGCAGGCAGAGTAAGCACTTGCATTTACCTACTTTACAGGCTTCCCCAAGCTACAGTTATAACCTTGCAGTGATCTCACTGTTAACTTCCTCCCCCCACAAGCCTTTGGGAACGATGGTGTCCTGGAGAGTCTCCATCGTTCCCCTGGACTGGGTAGTATTATTCACCAGTCTATCAAGGTGCTATTGTCCCCCAGGAATACTCTCCCACTCACTCTCCTGCCTTTGAAGCATGCATTCATTCAGTCGCAAACATTCATGCCAGTTTAAGCACGGTGTTGCACTGGGAAATCCAAATCACATGTGAAATCACACTCCTTGTGTAACTTTCACAAACATAGTGAGAGTGATCCCCAGAAAAATTGTCATGGAAAAGGTTCTTGGTAAAAACTTTCAACTGGAGATCCAATTTCATTGATGTTTGCAATCTTTTCACGGACAGAAATAAGTACTGGATACTATGTGTGATCACAAAACAACGTATTCAATCTGGTTAGTGATTCAATTGATACTGGTTTGAAATTGGGGTCTTTTCAATACATGTGAAAGTTTACAGTTATTTTATTTTAATAGTCTGTATTAAATATGATCAAAATAAATGCAACCTTCCAACGGCAAATTACTATATAAACTGACACAATGCTGGAATCACTCAGCGGGTCAAGCAGCATCACTGGAGAACATGGATAGGCGACGTTTTGGGTCAGGACCTTTCTTTAAGACTATTGTGTAAACAGTTAAAAATATATATAGTTAGATAGCTTTTCTAATCCAATAAAATCTATAGTAAAATAATATTTGGTAAGTGTGGTTAACCCCTGTCAGACATTGTACTGCTGAGTATATTTTCATTTCAGCAGAAAAAGTATTAAAATTTTGATCTAAAAGTTGTCATGGCTACATGCATCGTGCATTCACAAAACTGTTCACCTGGAATCGATTTAGGTTATCTTGTCGAGAGACAGTTGTCGAATTTGACGATTACACTGCAGCTCTTTCAGGCAGATATTAAGACTCAATTCGGTGGTGGTTAATGTTCAGCCTCGGGCATTGTTTGGCAATAAACACAAATCTTGGCATTCACATCTCTCCGCACAACAGAATAATGGGTTGGAGCTCGTGAACAAAAGGAATGTCACATGCTTTGTGCTCTAATATAATTTCAAGTATCACACAGATCTCTGTTTTGATATATATGACCCAAAAATCAGCTCCACTCTTTATTGAATTGAAGCATTTGTTTCTTCAATGTTTGTAACACTGGGAATAAACAATAGACTACTGTTGAGGCTAATATTTTAAACAGATGTGTTGTAACATAGACTTTTGTGTACATAGTATTTTTCAAAACCAGTTCATTATATACAATTATTGTTCTGCTCTGCTAAATATTTGTCTGAGTGGAGCCGGTGCAGATCTGATTAATCTTCCTTGTGCCTCAACAGGATGCCTATTTGCTTTGACCTTCAACTCCCAGCCAGACAAAGCCAGAGGAAGCAAAACTGACAAGTGGAAATGGATCTGACAGTACAAACATTTCTCAGCCATGCGTTGTTATACCAGAGCTTGAAAAGTCAGTTTTGCAGCTTCACAACCAAACAGCCATCTCCCATTTCCAAACCATCAATTATCGATGACCTCGGTACTGTTCAAAACACGGCACCATTCAAATACAATAATGCTGAACTCCCATAAATGAAGAGTTACAATTAGACGCCAGTCATCAGCCATTGAATGGATCAGTTTTAGCAGCAAACATTACATACCCAAGATGATTAATATGACCTCATTTCAACTGTTTTAAATCACTATGATTAATTATGGTTGCTGTTTTTTTTGTGAATAAGAACCAAACTGATTCTTCACATATTAGAAGAGAAAAACAGTAAATTTGGAGAGACAAGAAACTGTAGATGCTGATATCTTTTTAGTAAGATCAGACAACATCTGAGGGATATTTCGGGTTGGGACCATTCTTCAGGCTGATGGAGTGGGGGAAAAAAGCTGGAAAAGAGAGATGGAGGTAGAACAATTTTTGACAAGTTATATGTTGATACAGGTGTGAGGAGGGTTGTCAGATGGATGGAGTAAGTGACATAGGCTAGAGGTAAAAAGATCAGATAACAAAAGAGGAGGAGAAATGAAATGCAATGGGGAAGGAGGAATATTAGTGAAATTGGACAGGGGGAATGGGATAAAAGGGAAATATGGGACTGGGATGGACAATGAGCATATGAAAGAGGGGAATGAAGCAGGGTGACTTGGGTGGTGTAAATTGGGGGAGCAATGAGTAGGCACTGGGATTGGGGACAAAGAGAAGAGAGGTGAGTAGGGAGATATTACAAAATTCAATGTTCATACTGTTGGGTTGTAAGCTAACCAAGCAGGATTACATTGCATTACATTTGGAGTGCACTTCTTTTCATAAAATGCTGAAAGTAATAAAAAGTTGAAAAGTTAATTCCCTGCTGAGATAACTCAAGATATATTTTTATTACATTTATTAAGGAGAAGGTTATTGGATGTCAAATTTCATATTACTGCTGATGACCCCTCTAGATGTAGGTAACTTGGGCCAAACACAGAACTTTCAAAACTACAGACAACAGTCTGACTTTGTGAAACTTATCCACATAAAATCATGTCCCCAATTATTTTAACTGTTTTCTTTTCCTCCCAAAATTAATATTTTCATAATTTCAGAATGTTCATATTTTCAGAAGGCCTTTGATAACGTGCAGCATGTGAGGCTGCTGAAGTGACGAGAGCCCATTGTGTCCAAGGGAAGATACTAGCATAGATAGAAGGTTGGCTGGATGGCAGAAAGGAAAGATTGGCAATAAAGGAGGCTTTTTCTGGTTGGCTGCCAGTGACTAGTGGTGTTCTGCAGGGGTCAGTGCTGGGGTGTACAGCAATGATTTGGATGAGGCAATTGAAGGCTATGCAGATAATATGAAGATAGGTGAAGGGGCAGGTAGTGCAGAGAAAACAGGGACTCTGCAGAAGGTCTTGGACAGCATTGGAGAGTGGGCTGAGTAGTGGCAGATGGAATAGCGTAGCAAAGTGTGGAGCCTCTGGTTGTAGGAATAAAGGCGTAGACAACTTTCTAAATGGGGAGAGGATTCATAAATCGGGGGTGCAAAGGGATTTGGAAGTGCAGGTGCATGATTCCGAAAATAGATTTCCATCATCTACCGTTTTCTTGAACTTCAAAACCAACTCCGTCTTTGTTGCTTCTTTAACAGGAGGTTGTACATAAATAGTTGTTATTGTGAGGGACAGTAACTGTAGAATAATCACACTTGGCATAACCTGGAAGTTGTGTCTTTCATTTCTTCCCTGTGATGTGGGTGTCATTGGTAAAGCTGGACGTATGGTCAATCCCAGTTGCTCCAAGATCTTCTCCATGATAGTAAGATATAACTACATCGTTTGCTGCCCTTATGATGAATACATCAAGAATCAACTAACACAACCTGAATGTGAATCAGAATGAACTAAAGAACAAAATTAAGTGAGATAACAAGGAAAGTAATTTCTAAAATTTCAGACAAATGATAAGGGAGTCATTGAATTCAACATTAGAAAGAAATACATCAAAACCCCCAAATAATATGTAAAAAGAGCGTGAAAGGTATAGCAGCAGATAAACATAAAAGTTGAGAATGCTATAACAGTAAGAGATTAAGTAAAACCCATAAAAATGCAAATGGCATCAAAAATGATAAAAATGCAGAATATAGTCAATATTCTGAATGATTTCTTCCTCAAAGTTGTTAACAAAAGTTGATTTGCCCTCCAGAAACAAAGATAACCAAAGTCAAAAGAATAATTTTGTTGCAAATGATCTGGAAGTCATAGATAAGCTAAATGAGCTCAAAAATGAATAAAGCCTTAGGGATAGATGGCACTTGTCCCGGATTTCAAAAAGAGACGAGGTTGGAGACTTGTAAAGGACCCACATCACTTCTGAGAGAATTATTGGACCCTTGTGAGATATCAAACTTCACTCCTCATTTGTTACAACATTCAATTATGCGTAAATTATTAAAGTGTTCTTACATTTATTGACCTTTTCGGAAAACCAGATCCGTTCATCAATCTCCTTTGGAACAATAATTTATTGATGTGGCACTAACAACCTGGTTCCTTTCCTGAACAGGGTTTTATAGTATTCTTCTAATATGTTAAAACTGATATTCTAGCCTCAACTATTCTGATCGTGAGTTACGATTATCTCAGATTGATAGACTAAATTGCTATTTAAGGCAGAAAGTGACTCAAGAAACCGCAGATGCTGGAAAATCATGAACAAAAAGACAAGTGATGACAAAGAGATGGAGGGGTCTAAATTAACATCACAATCCTTAATGGTTCAATTTATATTATTTTAGGGTATGGTGGGATTAATTCAATTTAGAAGATATGTTTCCCAACTTTCTCTTATTTGTTCAAGCTTTCAGCAGTTTCTGCATTTTCTTGTACCGTTTTTAGTCCAGAGGCTTAAAGTAGTGTGGGCATGGAAAATCAACCTCATTGTTCTTCTCAGTAATATCTTTAGCTTATCTCTTATTGGTTTATTTGTTTAAAATCCAACTGAGCACACCGCCAGCCTTCAGCAACATATTCTGGTTCAGCACAATCTTTGCTTTGTTCCTTTGTAGTTAGAATGAAACGGATTTGTGTCCTCCTACTGGCTCCCCCACCCTGATTTTGGAAGAGGAAGGATGGGGCCCCACAAACCTGTCTATATCGACGGGACATTGGCGGTGAGAGTCAAAAGCTTCTAATTCCTGGGCATGTATATTTCTGAATATCTTTCCTGGACCCAGCACACTGATGTAATTATGAATAAAGTACATCGACCCCTCTATTTCTTGAGATGATTGCGAAGATTCAGTATGCCAGAGAGGACTCTCTTGAACTTCTACAGATGTACAGTAGGGATCATATTCACTGGTTGCATCAAGGCCTGGTTTGACAACTTGAATGCCAACGAAAGAAAAAGACTGCAAAAAGTGGTGAACACTGCCCAGTCCATCACGGGTTCTGACCTCCCCACCATCGAAAGGATTTATAGTAGCTACTGCCACAAAAAGGCAGCCAGTATCATCAGAGACCCATCCCACTCTAGCCACACACTCTTTTCACTCCTGCCATCAGGAAGAAGATATAGAAGCCTAACAATTGTAACATCCAGGATCAGGAACAGCTTCTTCCCGATAGCCATCAGGCAATTAAACACTACAACCTCCAAATAAACTCTGAACTACAAAGACTTGAGCTATTGGTTTTGGCTTTTTGCACTATTATTGTTTGTGTTTATGTGTTTGTACATGAGTGCGTATATATACTGGATTTTTTTTTTTATTATATTGTTTGCCAAGTACTATGTTTGCATTGAAGGTAGACACAAAATGCTGGAGTAAGTCAGCGGGTCAGACAGCATCTCTGGAGTGAAGGAATGGGTGACGCTTCGAGTCAAGACCCTTATTCTATGTTTACATATTATGCTGTGCTGAAGCAAGTAAAAATATAATTGTTCTGTCTGGGACAGACAACAATAAAACCATCTTGACTCTTCACTACTTTTCTTGAACGGTAAGGCTCCGGCCTGCATTTCACACAAAACACTGCTGAAACTGAAGAAACTCATAAGGAGGCAGACAAAAGTGCTGGAGAAACTCAACGGGTGTGGCAGCATCTATGGAGCAAAGGAGAACTATTATTTTTTTAGAATCTCAGACAGAACAATTATATTTTTACTACCTCATAAGGAGGCTGCCTTCTGTCTGCTCTGCCAAGTAGGAAATACAATGTGCCACTTTAACAGCACAGGAAGTCAAATATGGGCCCAGCGGGATAAATCTGATTACTTGCTGTTCAGGCTCCCTCATATCCCCCAAACCCAAAACTGTAAATGGACAGCAACAAGACTATCCAATTAGTTACAGCATTTTGTCATCTCCTACCAGCTAGCTGCTTCTTCACTCACAGTGCCACCAGGAGTTAAAATTATCCCACAAATTACCCCACCGTTCAAATGATTAATTAGTTTAGTTTAGAGATACAACATGGAAACAGGTGCTTCGGCCCATCGAGTCCATACTGACTATTGATCACCTGCTCACACTAGTTTTTATGTTATCCTATTTTCTCTTCCAGTCGCTACACTCTAGGGACAAATTACAAAGGCCAATTGAACAACAAACGCACATATCTTTAGGATGTGGAAGGAAACCAGAGTACCTTGGTTAACCTGGGTCACGGAAGAACGTGCAAACTCCACATAAACAGCACCAGAGGTCAGGATCTAACCAGGGTCTCTGACGCTGTGATGCAGTAGCTCTGCCAACTGTGACACTGTGCTGACCTGGTCTTACTGATCACATCTGATCACATCACATCTGATCTATGATGTTACAATGTGCACAGACTTGGCCCATTCGACCCATCTGTGCTTGAATGTTTCTTCCACACAGATAGTAGATTATAATTATGCTGTAGCACCAATGGTTCTTGACTATTGAGATTCTCCTTTCCTCTTTGCTTTCTCCATTCTAGTTATGAAAGAGTACCATGCTTTTTGCGGGTTAGCCCAGTGAGATGTTCCAATGCTCATTGTTCCCAGTAGTGTGTGTCAAAGTTAAAATTAATCAGGGGTGTTCGAAGACAGTCTTTGAAACTCTTTCTCTATTCACCATGTATTTGTTAGCCCTCAAACAGCTGCTTTGGTGTTCTGTCATGCATGGAAACATAGAAACATAGAAATTAGGTGCAGGAGTAGGCCATTCGGCCCTTCGAGCCTGCACCGCCATTCAATATGATCATGGCTGATCATCCAACTCGGTATCCTGTACCTGCCTTCTCTCCATACCCCCTGATCCCTTCAGCCACAAAGGCCACATCCAACTCGCTCTTAAATATGGCCAACGAACTGGCCTCAACTACCTTCTGTGGCAAAGAATTCCACAGATTCATCACTCTCTGTGTGAAAAACGATGTTCTCATCTTGGTCCTAAAAGACTTCCCCCTTATCCTTAAACTGTGACCCCTTGTCCTGGACTTCCCCAACATCGGGAACAATCTTCCTGCATCTAGCCTGTCCAACCCCTTAAGAATTTTGTAAGTCTCTATGAGATCACCCCTCAATCTTCTAAATTCCAGCGAGTACAAGCCAAGTCTATCCAGTCTTTCTTCATATCGAAGTCGTGCCATCCCAGGAAGGACACCGCAAAAGGCACAGTGCGCATACTTGAGTCTAGTTTAATTGGGGACCACAGAGTCCAACTGATTCAAGCCCGCTGGACCCTAAAATAATATAAATTGATAGAATAAGGATGTTGAAGTTGATTGAGATCTCCTCCATCTCTTTATGATCAGATGATGAATGGCTTCATTGCAATTGGCATGACATGGTAGAAGAAGCAAACGTCCCAATGTTTTTTTCCCCAGCAGAGCCATATACCAGAGAAATAAAACCTATCTTTGCTAAATTTCTCCTGTAATTATTCAGTGAAAGAGTACAATATATTTCCTTCGCCTGCTTGGTATTATTTTTCGAAAGAAACATTTAGAATAATTAAAACAGTGGTTGTACCATGATCATGGGTTTTAAACAGAATTTCACTTCACCGAGTAATGCCTCATTGAAAAATATCCACTTTAAATTTGACATAAGTAAACTGCAATAGAAAGTTGTATTTATTACGCACTTGACAATAAAATGCAAAGAACAGCTGGTCAGCGTAGTAATTCGATTATGAAATACTCATGACTCAGTTATTGCTGGACAATTTATTATGGTATTTTGGAAAATGTAATTAATTCCATGGCAATAGTTATAAAGCCATTATAATTGCACAGCATGTTCATCACAATGACTTCTCAAAGTCATTTTAATTTTAATGTTTTACTTGCAATGATGATTTTAATTATTGCAAATAACCTGGTTCAAGTTAACATTTTCTATTCAGGGTAATCCACAAAGATAAAGATTTGTTTTGCAATACATTCACAAAATTACATAAAGAAGTCAAAAAGGAGAAAATATGACAATTCTTTACTAATGCATTAAGAACCTAGCTGCACCTTATGAACATAAAACCAAGGCTTGCAAAGAGCAAATTGGTGTGAAAAGCCTGTCATAAACAGCTGAGGGGGGAAAAAACATGAGGCATTACAATGAGGAGTTTACAGTGCCCCCCATAATGTTTGGAACAAATTTGAGATTTGTAATAGAAAAAAAATCACATGTGGTTAAAGCGCACTTTGTCAGATTTTAACTGAAAAATGTACTGAATTGGAAGGTCGCCAGAGAAAACAGAACCTAAGAATTGCGGGTATTCCAGAAGGGAAGGAGGCGGATCAAGATCCCCGAGAATTCACTGCAAATCTACTGCAAAACGTTTTATCTCTGGATCAAAAGCCTTTACTTGCTTGAGCACACAGAGTGATGAGATGTCAGACAAGACATGGCGCTCCCCCAAGACAAATGATAATAAAAGTCCTGTATGACCATGTCCTGGAGGAGATAATGCAAAAAATTGCAAGAAACAGAAATCTTACATTTGAAGGAGACGGGATCAGTATCTATCGAGACTACCCAGCAGAGGTCGCCAGGAAACGAAAAGCGTTTAATGTGACCAAAAGAATCTTGAGGGAAGTGAAGAACTTGAGGTATGGTCTGAGGTATCCATCTACCCTAATAGTCACCTACAATCAGAATGAACACTTTTTCACCAACCCTGTGGAGGTACTGAGCTTTGCCCAGAAGACTAAGGATCGAGAGTGTAGGGAAGGGACACAGACACCTTAAGGTCTTCACTACTTTATTAATCATGCATCATATATAGCCGTAGCTGTACATGGTCTGTCACGATGAAGAGAGAGAGAGCTAGGGGCGTGTGGGTTACAATTATACTAACTGGTGGGGGGATGGTTAGCATGGACATCGTCACTATAAATTAAAGGTGTATACACATATCATCTACATCCTTCCTCTACCAAAACAAACAGTGAGTGACAGGGCAACCACGTCTCATGCGCTAGGGTAAATGCAAAAAGTAAAGCACGGGAATACAGAATCATACGTAATCGCCGTAATGGACAGGCGGCCTGACCAGGCGACCAGACCGGGTCCGCACCTCGCCATCACCTCCTTCCCCGACGTGAACAAGCGTGGACGCCGGGGCATGATGGGGGCTACGGACAGGAGAACCCCTTGGCGATGAAGGCATCGGGGGGGGGGGGGACGGCGAAGAGAAGGGCGAGGAAGCCGGAGAAAGCGGGACCGCAGCCGGGAGGCGGACAGGAGGAGGATGAGGGGAGGTTGGCCCCAGAGGAACGGGCAAAGCACTGGGCCGCGACAGTGGCAGCGGGGGGGGGGGGGGGGGGGGGGGGATACGGAGCCGCCGGGGGAGGGAGAGGCTCGTTCACGAGCTGGAGATGCTGGCGGGACCGGCGGTACACCCTTCCATCGTGGTTGACAAGGTACGAACGAGGGGAACTGGCAGAACCGACGACCACGGCCAGCTTGGAACGGCCAGAAGTGGACCTCATATGGACGACCTGGCCGGGAAGAAGAGCGCGGAGGACATGGCAGGACCTGTCGTGGGAACGCTTCTGTATACTGTGTTTTTGGGCAATGTGTTTCCGGACCAAGGCAGGTTTAAAGACGGAGGGGGACAGGGACTGCTGAGACACCGGGACCGTGGGCCTCGTGACTCGGGACATGAGTCTCTGAGCCGGGGAGCCCAGGGCATGGTCGCGGGAGATGTTGCGGAGGTTCAGCGGGGCCAGGTAGATGTTGGAGCGGGATAGGCGGCAACGTTCCAAAAATCCTTTAGCACTGCGGACCGCGTGTTCGGCCAGTCCGTTGCTTTGCGGGTATTCCGGGCTGCTGGTGGAATGACGAAGGTTCCATCGTTCGGCAAAAGCGCAGAATTCGGCACTGGTGAACTGGCTGGCGTTGTCCGACTGCAGGCTGGCCGGTGACCCGAAGGTGGCAAAGTGGCAGCGCAACTTCTCGATGACCGCGGAGGAAGAGAGGGAGTGGAGCTGGTCAACTTCAAACCAGCCGGAGTAAGAGTCGACAAGCACCAGGAAGTGCTTTCCGTGCCACTCGAAGATGTCGGTTGCTAGCGCAGACCATGGCAGGTCAGCAGCTGGCTGCTGCAGGAGCGGCTGCCGCTGTTGCTGTGGAGCGAGGCTGTTGCAGGTAGGGCACGTGGAGACCATATCCCGGAAGTAGTGAGGCATGTCAGGCCAGAAAAAGTGGCTCTGAGCGATGGAAAGGGTCGCTTCGGCCCCGGGATGGCCACGATGAGCGGTTTCGAAGTATTGTTCTCGTAGTGCTTCGGGCACCACCACCTTGTGCCCCTTCACAATCACACCATCACGCAGCACCAACTCGTCACGAACCAAGAAGTAAGGCACCGCTGCGGCCGGCAGGGAAGAACGGCGGTCTGGCCAACCCTGCCTGATGATCGCGGCCAGCTGCTGTAGCGAAGCGTCTGCTGCCGTGTGCTTGGCCAGGGACTTCAACTGACTGGAGGGCACAAAGTTAATGTTTAGGACTATCAGATCGGACGTCTCGTACGGATGTCGGGTTGTGGATGAGAGAGGCGCCCGAGACAGCGTGTCAGCAACAAACATGTCCTTGCCCTTGCGATAAACCACTGAGAAAGTGAAGCATTGTAGCTGGAGCATCATGCGCTGGAGCCGGGAGGAGGCCATGTGTATCGGCTTGTTGAGGATGGTGACCAGAGGCTGGTGGTCCGTCTCAACAGTGAAGCAGTTGCCCAGGATATAGTCTTTGAATTTGGAGCAGGCAAAGACAACAGCCAGCAGCTCTTTCTCAATCTGGGCATAGTGTTGTTCAGCGGTCGTCATTGTGCGGGATGCGTAGGATACAGGCAGTTGCACCCCGTCATGGATCTGCAGGCAGGCGGCCCCGCGGTCAAACAGATGCATCACATGTGAGGACGATGGGGCGCTGGAGGTCAAAGTACTTCAGCGTTGGCATGCTGATCAGCTTAGATTTGAGGGTGTCAAATGCTTTCTGGTGTTGCGGGAACCAGGCCCAGGCAGTGTCCTTTCTCACCAGATTCCGCAGAGGGGCACTCAGTTCGCTCAGGTCGGGGATGAACTTTCCCAGGTAGTTGACTATGCCCAAGAAGCGCTGTAGGCCAGGCACGTCATCAGGTGCAGGCATCTCGGATATTGCGGTCGTCTTCTGCGGGTCGGGCTTCAGCCCCGATGCAGTGAAGACATGCCCCACGTAGGTGACCTCAGGGACCCGGAATCGGCACTTCTTCGGGTTGAGCTTCAGGTTGACCTCCCGGGCCCGCTGCAGCACCTGGCGAAGGTGGTGGTCGTGCTCAGCGACATTCTTCCCATAAACCAGGGTGTCGTCAACAATGATGGCACACGGAAGTCCAGCAAACAGCTGTTCCATGGTCCTTTGGAACACCTCGCTGGCAGAGTTGATCCCAAACGGCATGCGGAGGAAGCGATACCTGCCGAAGGGCGCGCTGAAGGTCGTCAGGTGCGAGGATCGCTCGTCTAGAGGTATCTGCCAGAACAAACTCTTGGCTTCAAGAACCGAGAACACGGTGGCAGGGCCGACCTGTGCAGCAACATCCTCCACCATCCGCATGGGATAGTGCGGGCGCCTGATGGCCAAGTTCAAGTCCTTAGGGTTGATGCAGATCCGTATTTCGCTCTTGTCTTTCTTCGCAGCGACAACCATAGTAGAAACCCACCGGGTGGAGTCCGTTACTGGCTTCAGGATGCCCGTGGCCACCATCTCGCGAAGAGCAGACTCGACCTTGCCCCTCATGGCAAAGGACACACAGTGCGGGGGACGGATGACCGGCGTCATGTCGGGATTGAGGGCAATCCTGTAGCTGCAGGGCAACTTCCCCAGCTTCGAGTCAAACCGGTCTGGGAATTCGGCCAGCGGGTTCAGGGGTGCCTCTACCAGGTGGACATCACTGTGGAAGGTCACTAATCCACGTCGAGCAGGGGGTCACATTTACCAAATAGCAGGAAGAAAGAGAGGGGCCGAGAGGTCTTCAGCACCTTGCAGTGGAGAGTGGCCCTCCCCACAGGAACAAGTACGCCACCCCCATAGGCACACAAAACAGCACTGTCTGTGGAAACGGGCTCATTATTTCTTATCTTCCTGAACAGGCTTTTAACATAGCATTAGAAGCAGCCCCCGTATCCACCTTAGCAGAGAAGGCCATGCCATTCACCGTGACTCGGACGGTCGGGTCCGTTATCAGAGCAGTTGCACCTCGCAAGGAAAACACATTCAGCTCGCTCTGAGAAGAGTCAGGGTCAGACGGGGGGAGATCATCGTGCTGGAGATGGGAACCAGACGTTGTATCATCACGTGTCAGGTAGCGAGACGGTTTCTGCTGTGGCTGTACAGGGTTCCCACGGGAATGGCATGCTGCCGAGA
The DNA here is from genome assembly GCA_035221665.1 of Okamejei kenojei. Classification (NCBI taxonomy): domain Eukaryota; kingdom Metazoa; phylum Chordata; class Chondrichthyes; order Rajiformes; family Rajidae; genus Okamejei; species Okamejei kenojei. The sequence goes on along the minus strand of CM069134.1, from coordinate 102,495,571 downwards.
AGAGGTTGGGCATGTTGCAGAAATTACAGGTTTTCCCCAACGCCGGGCACACATTAGAACGGTGTGAAACAAAGTTACAATTTGGACATCGTTGAGGCGGTCTGAAGCCCTGCAGTGGTCTTGCCCTCTGTCGCCGGGGAGCATTGTACTGGTGACCAGCGAGACTGGCTGCGTGGACCACAGGGTCAGGTACAGCAGAGGAGACAGCCTCAGCTAAACGAGAGGCATGCAACGCCTCATCGAATGTCAGATCAGGCTTACGCAACAGCTCAGAGTGCAGCTTATCATCCCGTAGACCAAAGAACAAGATGTCACGGGTCAAAGTATCAGGGGTCAGAACATGCAGATCACATTGGCGAGCCAGTTGGCGCAGCGCGGCCACGAAATTGTCAATAGATTCCCCAGGGTTTTGGCATCTGGAGAACAGTTTGAAACGCTCTAAGATGCGGTTAGTGGGAAGGTCACACATCGTCGTAAATTTAGCAAGCAGACATACCGGGTCCTGGATACTCTCACCCTGGCCATAGATGAACGACTCCGAACGCTCAAGCGCTTCGGGACCAGCTAGATTAAGCAGCAGGGAAGCCTTGACAGCGGGGGCCACAGCAGGGTGGGCGATGGTAACATAATGCTCAAAGTCACGTCGGAACACACTCCAGCGATGAGTGATGTCCGCATTAAAGACTAGGATGTCAGGTTTACGACAGGCAGAAGCCATCACGGCACAGGGAGGGGGTACTGGGACTAAGAAAATAAAATGCGATAGACTGGAGACGCAGTAAGAAGCACTTTTGACGCCATGGAGGGAAGGTACACAGACACCTTAAGGTCTTCACTACTTTATTAATCATACATCATATATAGCCCTAGCTGTACGTGGTCTGTCACGATCACTAGAGAGAGAGCTAGGGACACAATTATACTAACTGGTGGGGGGGGTGGGGTGGTTAGCATGGACATCGTCACTATCAATTAAAGGTGTATACCCATATCATCTACAGAGAAGAAGCTTGAATAATATTTTTAGAACTGAACTTCATCTGAAGAAGGGTCTCGACCCGAAACGTCGCCTATCTCCTTCACTCCTTAGATGCTGCTGCACCCGCTGAGTTTCTCCAGCTTTTTGTGTAACCTTCATCATTGAATAAACTGACTTTGCAGGACTGGATGGAACTAAAGACATGTCTAAGGAAGCTGGAGAAAGATGTGGATCAGAAACTCTCCCATGGATACTAATAATTAGAATAACTGCACTACTAATACAAATAACTAATAAATACTAAAACTATAGTGTAGTATCATTACTAATTAGAGTTAATAATTATCACTAATGACTAATACTTACTCATAACTGAATATTTAGAATCAGATAACTAGTAATTATAATTGCGTCAAATATAGAGTTTGATTTCATTTGCCCTCCTTGGAAACCTTTTTTTTTTAATTAATTTTTATTTTTATTTTCTTTCTTCCTTTATTTTCGTTTTTTACTATATTCTTAAATATGTATTAAATACATGTATCCTCACATTCACGACTATTGGAACCAGAATATTTTAAAATCCAATATCCCCGGTAAAATACTGTTATGGAATAATAATTCCAAGAAACCAGGGAGCTGGTTAAGTTGGTAACATCAACTACGGAAGTTGGTAGATGGTTAGCCATGCTAGTATGGCTAGCATTAACTACATTAATACTAGATGTCGTTTTTTCCTTCTTTGTGCACATTACTAATTTCTTAATCTATCCTCTTTTCTCTTATATTATAATCTGTCATTATTTTCAGTTTGAATGGAGTTATAAATTGGATCAAAGGAGATATATACGTGAGAGACATTCAAGGGTCTTGAAATTCGTCTATTCGGAGTTCGGGTGTAAGGTCGGGTCTGTCGAACTGAACCTTTGGCTCTATTATAGACCTCCATAGACAAAAGATGCAAGATATAAAAATGAATACGGGGAATGAAGGAATAACATTTTGTAGCTGGAACGTTAAAGGTATTAATGAACCAATTAAGAGAGGTAAAGTACTAGCACATTTAAAAGCACTTAATGCTGATGTAATTTTCATCCAAGAAACACACTTAAAAAAAGATGCCGAGCATAGGCTGAAAGCTAAATGGATAGATAAAACGTATCATTCTTCTTTTACACACAAATCCAGAGGCGTAGCAATATTATTTCGTAAAGGCACTTTATTTAAACACACATCAACTATAACTGACAGTGATGGTAGATACATTATTGTAATAGGAGAATTAAATGCACAAAAAATGATTTTTGTTAATGTTTATGTACCAAACTTTGATAGTCCACTGTTCTTTTAAGAAAATATTTAATACCATCCCGGAAATAACACAACATAAACTTAATAATTGGAGGAGATTAAAATTGTACACTAGACTCCTATTTAGATAGATCCACAAGACAAAGGAAAATCAAATCCCATTCCAGTGACTTATTAAATGCATACATGGATACTAGTAATATTAAAGCTGTTTGGAGAGTAGAAAACCCAACTGGACGAGAATATTCATTTCATTCACATTTCATAAAATGTATTCAAGAATAGATTATTTTTTGGTAGACTCTAAACTTATCTCACTTACTTACAATTCAAAATACCATAATATTACAATCTCAGATCACGCACCTTTAACATTTATGATTAAAATAAATGGTAAAACATTAAAACAGGGACAATGGAGATTTAACCCACAAATTTTAAAAGACAAAGTAACTCAGGAATACATTATAGAACAGATCAAGATTTTCTTTGAAATAAATGATAAACCGGAAATATCTTCTTCGCTATTATGGGAAGCTTTTAAAGCATATGCCCGTGGAATTATGATTTCTTCTCAAGCATTTTATAATAAAGAGAATCGGAGGGAAAACAGTAATTGAAAAGGAGATTAAACAATTAGACACAGAGAATGCTGCTAATCCATCCATGACAAAACATAACAAAATTGCTGCACTGAAATATAAACTAAATAAAATATACTCGGATCAAGTTGTAAAACTCTATAAATATACTAAACAATTATAATTTGAATTCGGACATAAACCCCCAAAAATTATTGTCTCGTCAATATCGGAAAATGGAGGAGAAAAGATAATCCATAGGATTAAATCATAAAATAGCGAACCATTAGTACAACCCAAAGATATTAATGAGAGATTTTTGCAATATTATAAAAATTTATATTCAGCCAAAACGACAGAAAACCGGATAGGAATAGAAGCATTTTAAAAAAAAATGTAATCTAAAAGGGTTGGATTCAGTAAATAGAGAATCACTAAATGCTGAAATATCAGTAAAAGAAATCGAAGAATCTATCAGATCATTAAAAAATGGTAAAACTCCGGGATCAGATGGTATTGGTTCGGAATTTTATAAAACATTTTATGATCTGATTGCACCACATCTGAAGATACTCTATGAATACATCTATACCCACCAGAAACTACCAGAAACGTTAAATTAATCTATTATAACACTTATACCTAAAATCGACAAAGATCTGGATGACCCAGGATCATATAGAGCTATAGCTCTTTTAAACACTGATCAAAAAATACTAACCAAAATATTAGCACATAGACTAAGCACAGTTATCAATAAATTAATTCACCCGAATACCAAATCGATATTCCTCATATAATGAGACGATTATTCAATATTATATATCCGAAAAGAGGTATTAATAAAGACCTAGTAATTATATCGTTAGATGCGGAGAAAGCCTTTGACCAGGTGGCATGGTCTTACTTGTTTTCGGTCATGGAAACTTTTAAGTTGGGAGAGAAGTTTATTACATGGGTTAAATTATTATACACTAATCCAACAGCCAGAATACTAACAAATCAAATGCTATCAACTAAATTTAATTTATTCCGAGGCTGTAGACAAGGTTGTCCCTTATCCCCGCTATTGTTTGCACTTGCAATTGAACCATTAGCTCAACGCGTGAGATTACATCCTGAAATATATAGGTATGAAACCAGAGATACTGAAAATAAAATCTCCTTATATGCGGATGATGTATTACTTTTTATTACAAAGCCGGAAATTAGTATTCCAAATTTATTAAATTTAATAACTGAATTTGGCTTATTTTCAGGATATAGTATTAATTGGAATAAAAGTGAACATGTCAATAATGGTAAATAACTTACATAATTACAACTTTCCTTTTAAGATAGCAAACGAAAAAATCAAATATCTTGGAATTTATGTAACAAAAAGATTTGATACTTTATTGAAATCTAATTTTCCACTCTTACTGAATAAATTAAATAACAATATTTTATATTGGAAAACATTACCTATTTCAATGCTAGGTAGAATTAATGCAATAAAATTATTTTTCTCCCGCAATTACTATATCTCTTCCAATTGATTCTGATATATCTTCCTATAAATTTTTTTTAGAAGGTTGATTCTATAGTCACCAACTTTATCTGGGATTATAAGAGCCATAGAATAAATAAAAAAACATTTATGTAAATCAGAAATAAATGGAGGTCAAGCACTGCCAAACTTTATGTTTTATTACTGGGCAGTTAATATTAAAAATATGAATTTTTGGTTAGAAGATAAACAACCAATCTGGTTAACAATTGAAAAAGAAGATTGTTCGCCTTTTGAAATTAGCTCGATTGTATTCACCAATATTAAACTAGGTAAGAAAACCTATAGAGAAAACCCTATAATAGAAAGTGGGATACGTATCTGGAAACAAATAAAGAAAACATCAAAATTGGAATGTATACCACATTATTTACCATAGTAAATAATGTTACATTTAAACCCTCAATGATGGACAAAGGTTTTTTACAATGGAAAAACTATGGAATTAATAAGATGGACGATCTCTACAGGGAAAATTCCTTCCTTTCATTTCAAGAATTACAACAAATTTATGGATTACATTCAAAAGATTACTTTAGATATTTACAAATTAGAGACTATGTAAAAGCAAACACACAGGAAATTAGAAATAGAGAGACAAACATTTTAGATGTCTAAATAAATACCCGAACACAGAAAAATTGATATCATATATTTATAATATTTTATTGGAAAATGATGTCCCAATGACAGAAATATATAGGCAATCATGGGAAAACGAATTAGGTCAAATAATCAGACCAGAAGTATGGGATGAAAGTTTACAACATATACACCACTGCTCGTTAAATGCTAGACACTCTCTTATACAATTTAAAATATTACATAATTACATTATTCAAAATCCAAATTACATAGTATTTTTTCAAATGTATCTGCGATATGTGATAAATGTCAGCACTTAGAAGCTAACTTAACGCACTCATTTACAAATTGTATAAAAATTACTAAATTTTGGACAGAAATATTTAAGATAATTTCTAACGTTGTTAATACTAATCTGCTTCCTGACTCAAAATTAATAATATTGGGAATATTAGAAACAGATCAATTAGTAACAACGAATCAAATAATTTTTATTGATTACAGTTTAATAATTGGGAAAAAATTAATATTGAAATTCTGGAAAGGTCCTACATCCCCCATAACCAAAATGTGGATTACAGGAATGTCGGAGACACTTCATCTGGAAAGATTAAGGCTTTGAATCTTTTCAGAGGGATATGGTCTGCATTTATTGAATATTTAAAGGGTCAAAATGGCTCGGTGCGAGAGCCTGACTGAAGCCTGAATGAAAGAATAGATGAAGAATCATACATAACAAACCATGGATATATCTCCAACGATGGATAACCTGTTTAACACTCCATATTTTTGATTTACTATTTTTACTTTATTTCTCTCTATTTTTTTCCTATCTGCGTTAAAAACCAAAAGATGCATAGAAGTACAAACTAGACATAATTGTTAATATTAATAATATTAAGAATGTATGTGACAAGTATATTCTTCTTTTAATATGTACTTACTTCTAATAAAAATATTTAACAAAAACAAAAGAAAGATAAAGTTTATGTTTTTGGAACAGTATGGAGGGGAAAGTAGATGGAAAGACTCATTTGGGGGGGATTTCGAAGACAACATCATTGGGAATAGTTATGGGCTGTCCCACTTACGCGACTTTTTCGGTGACTGCCGGCACCTGTCATAGGTCATTGCAAGCCGCCAAAAATTTTCAACGTGGAAAATATAGCGGCGACCAGAAAGACGCTATGACTCTTTGGGTGACTGAGGAGACTACTCACGAACATAAAGGCAACAGCCCAGCGACATGTCGCGGGGTGAAGCCTGTTTGGTCGTGAGTAGTCGCCCAAAGAGTCGTACCTTGTTCGGGTCGCCACTGGATTTTCAACATGTTGAACATTTTCAAAGACCTGCAACGACCCATGACGGGTGCTGGCAATCGCCGAAAAGTTGTGTAAGTGGGACAGGCCCATAAGGAAGATTATGTGAATCCCCCTTCTTGTATAACTTAAAATGATGCAAATTCAACATTAGGATTAGCTATTAAGATGCCAATATTTTGAGTCTCAATTGAACTATTAAAAGATAATATGGAAGAGCTGGTATTCCGTAATAGGCAACGGGGGCAAATAAGTTGAATGCATCATCCCAAGGAGTTTTGTAATTAAAACAGGAAAAATCACTTAAGTGATGGAACTGGACCAAATGGAAGGCTAGGATGGTGGGGTAGGCGTGGGGATGTTAGCAAATAAAATTCAGTGGTGGTGGGGGCAGTGAACTATATAGTATACTTCAATCTCGTTTGCCACATTTGCGCTCTGCTCCACAACACTGCAGGTTGTCTGTTCATTCTCAAATCTGCAATTCACCACTGAAGCTTCTGCTAAATTCAACTGCCATTTAAGTACTTGTAGATTCTATTCAGTCAGATGAGAATTAGCAAAAGGATTTGCGTGTAGGAGCAGGGAGGTTCTACTGCGGTTGTACAGGGTTTAGATGAGACCACACCTCAGGGTATTGCATACAGTTTTGGTCTCCAAATCTGAGGAAAGACATTCTTTCCATAGAGGGGGTACAGAGAAGGTTCTCCAGACTGATTCCTGGGATGTCAGGACTTTCATATGAGGAAAGACTGGATAGACTTGGCTTGTACTCGCTAGAATTTAGAAGACTGAGGGGGGATCTTATAGAAACTTACAAAATTCTTAAGGGGTTGGATAGGCTAGATGCAGGAAGATTGTTCCCGATGTTGGGGTTGCAGTCTAAGTATAAGGGAATTCCTTTAGGACCGAGATGAGGAAAACATTTTTCACACAGAGAGTGGTGAGTCTCTGGAATTTTCTGCCACAGAAGGTAGTTGAGGCCAGTTCATTGGCTATATTTAAGAGGGAGTTAGATGTGGCCCTTGTGGCTGAAGGGATCAGGGGGTATGGAGAGAAGGCAGGTACAGGATACTGAGTTGGATGATCAGCCATGATCATATTGAATGGTGGTGCAGGCTCGAAGGGCCGAATGGCCTACTCCTGCAGCTATTTTCTGTTTCTATATGTCTATCTTACTCACAGCTCTCCTCCGCTGATCCAGCCCCGAGGGTTTTTCCCATCAATGAAAAATAAAAAAAGTTCTGAGTGTTAAAAACCTTGAGCTCAGCTGATTGGTCCTCTCGCCTGTCAATCACCGCGATGAAGGTAATACCCCACCTGGAGAGAAGGTTCACCAGACTTTCCTGGGATGACAGGGCTTTCATATGAGGAAAGACTGGATACACTTGGCTTGTACTCGCTAGAATTTAGAAGATTGAGGGGGGATTTTATAGAAACTTACAAAATTCTTAAGGGGTTGGACAGGCTAGATGCAGGAAGATTGTTCCCGATGTTGGGGATGTCTAGAACAAGGGGTCACAGTCTTAGGATAAGGGGGAATTCCTTTAGGACCGAGATGAGGAAAACATTTTTCACACAGAGAGTGGCGAGTGTCTGGAATTCTCTGCCACAGAAGGTAGTTGAGGCCAGTTCATTGGCTATATTTAAGAGGGAGTTAGATGTGGCCCTTGTGGCTAAAGGGATCAGGGGGTATGGAGAGAAGGCTGGTACAGGATACTAAGTTGGATGATCAGCCTATTTTCTATGTTTCTATGAATGTTGGTAGCATGGTGAGTTGAGTTTTCTGATGACACCCAAAATTGGTCGTATGATATGAAAAAATGACACATTTTGGAAACTAAAACCAGGGCAAGTCCCTACAAAGAGGCCGTGGGTAGTGTTGTAGAACAGGGAGACCTAGAGGTCCAAGTACATAGTTACCTGCAAGTAGCAATATGGGGAGACAAGACGTTGAAGAATGCATATAGCTGGCTTGCATTTATCAGACAGAGCACTGAGGACAAGATTCAGGATGTTTAAGAAGGAACTGCAGATTCTGGAAAATCGTAGGTAAACAAAAATGCTTGAGAAACTCAGCGGGTGAGGCAGCATCTATGGAGCGAAGGAAATTGGTGACGTTTCGGGTCGAGACCCTTCTTCTGAAGAGTCAGGATGGCATGTTGGTGAGTCTGCAGCTGAAATATCTTGTGCAGTTCTGGTGCCCATTATGTAAACCACAACTAAGGTAGAGAGGGTACGGAAAAGATTCACAAGGATGATGCCAAGACTGGATGGTTTGAGTTATATAGAGAGAGTGAATAGGCTGGGGCTGCTTTCTCCAGACTGAAGAACGCCAAGGGATGATCTTATAGAAGTCTATAAAATCACGAGGTGCATTGATAAGTGGATAATACCGTTTTTTTTTTCCTCCAGGGTTGGGGAATCAAAAACTATGGGCAGAGGTTTACAGTGAGAGGGCAAAGATTTAAAGGGGACATGGTGCGCAACATTTTCACGCAGACGGTAGGATTTTGTAAATCAAACTAACAGAGGAAGTGGTAGAGGCGGGTACAATTTTACATTTAAAATACATTTTGACATGTCCATGGAAAGGTAAGGTTTGGAGGGATATGGGCGAAATGTGGGCAAATGGAACTAGCTCAGGAAGTCACTTTGGTCGGTATGAAGGAATTGGGCTGAAAAGCTTGCTTCTCATGGTGTACAAAATGTATGACTCTCTCTGACTCTGCACTTGTTTCATGCTCCAATGAATATAGCTTGGAACACAAAGGTTTGAAACTGGATCGCAAGCATGAATCTGTCTTGACCACTACCACAAATGTCTTCACACTAACATTACGCTGCCAATGCATGAAGAAATTAATCTTTTCCAATGTGCCATCTTTGACTTACAATCACGGTGCCAAGCATATAGTGACAAACCCAAACTTATTACGAATATACATACTTAATACGACGCTATACCACCACAAAGATCAGTCTGAAAAAGTATTCAGACCTGAAATGGCATCTATCAAATTCCTCCACAAATGTTTCCCACTTAGTTCCTCCAGCAGTTGTTGTTTGCACATGGTTCCCCCTCTAATGGCTGCATGAAATTTCAGGAAAACATTCATAACAGTCTGAGCACTGCATACCTGTTGCATTTAACATCACCCTATAAACAAGGTCCTTATGATAATCAGTATTTTTCTATTAATTTTTATCAACTTGAAAGCCCAGTTATCATTCTCAACAGCTTTGCAGAGTGAGTAACGCTAGAAAAATATCAGTGGTGTGATGTGATGTAATGGTACACTCAGTTCTCCGGTAAATTAACTGCCACACTGAAGCATAAAGGGCAAACACTGATCTTTTCAATTTCCAAAATGCTTAACCTCAATAACGAAGTTTATGTGCAAGGTTCTAAAACTTATTGAAATATCGACCTTACTATTCCAACGAGATTTGCATCTTTGCACTTGACAGGCAGTCATAGAAATAGTGTGCTCCAGGGCAGGCAACAAAAATGAGTTCAGGATCTGGTGTTCATTAAAAGGCTGCATTTCAAGGTGTGAATTGGGCTGTCAATATTGACAACTGAGTACCTGGCTGCACACAAAGGAGGATGATCCTATGGCGGAACAATGTTGAATGTGAAGACATTGTGGTGGCTCATGGTGATGGATTTTGAGAGTTTGATTTATGTAACCATACTGTTCCAATAGTACCATTGGACAGGAGGAACAGAAGCCTGGAGTTGTTAGCTTCAGGACAGCTATCTTCCTACAACCGTCAGGTTCCTGAACTGTTGCAAACTTAATTCTCAATAACAACAGAACACAAAGCACCACCTTTTGAATTACCATGGACCCCTTTTTTTTTTTTCAATTCTGCTTGGACTTATGTCTTCCTTTTCTTTTTGCTGTCTTGCAGAATTTACATGTAATATATGTTTAATTTATGTTTTTGTGTGGTGTGCCTGTGATGCTGCTGTAAGCAAGTTTTGGGGTGGGAGATTGCAACCTTTACGTGGTCCGCCCTGTTTCAACTAATGCAATCAACCTGGCGTGCACAATCAAATAAGATCAAATAGAACAAGTTGTCCTACAACTTTAGGTTGTGCATGCCATACGCACGAAGAAGAAGCAAGTTTTCATTGTGCTGTACTTCACCATCCTTGTGCATTGAAAATATACTCGACTTGACTTTGTAAGAAAAATCATGTCATGGATTCACTCTCAACGAGTAGTAGCCCAAGACCTGCCTTCTATTGATAGTGGTGGTTAAAATAATGAAGAGCTAATAATAAGCTAATACAGCTGAATGCACACCGCCCCTCCTAGTCATGTGCCCGAGGAACATGTAAATGCTCAAAGTACCCACTTTAATGACATGACTGACCCCAAATCTGAGAAGCTTGTTGGGTTCAAGGGTGCTAGGCAGAAGAGTGCAGGTTCTCTCCGTAGCACAACAGTAAAGAAGGAATTTAAACCTAAGCAACAAGCATTGCAAATATTTTCTTATTGGCAGACATTAGAATGTTTGCATTTTATTCACTGTACTATCAAGTATGTTTATCAGTTTTAGAAATTAGAATTATAATCAAAATATTTTGAAAATAAAATTCAAATGCACTTGCTTCAACTTTCCGCTTGGAATTTGTTAGACCCATAAGTAGAAATTTGGTTAAAACACAAAGTGCTGGAGGTACTCAATGGGTCAGGCAGCCTCCAAAGAGGGAATGGTCACATGTGTTTCAGATTTGGATCCTACTACAGCAGTCCAAAGAAGGGCCCGACCTGAAATGTCATCAGTCTATTCCCTCACAGATCTGTCCACTCTTATAATGTCTGTAATAACTCTTATTTTATATCCCTCTTGCAAAACCCAAAAATGTTAATCCAGCTACAAATACTAGGATATTGTAGCAAATTTTACTTTGGAGTCACGTGAGTGACTTCATGAAGACCCCACCAGCACGCATGCGCGGCATATCGTCGCGCGCATTTGCATCGGCAGGCTGGGGGGGGGGGGAGTGCGCTCTCTCCTCGGGCTCCTTCATAAAAGACCGGTAGGTAAGTACTTACCTTTACTCCACAGGATGGACAAGGGCAAGAGGAAGGCGACGCTGTCGAGGAGCCGAGCTTCGACCAGCCAAGGGCCTTTGTCCCCGGAGCTGCAAGCAACACCGGCAGCTTCGAGGCATGTGGGGGCAGGAATGCGGAAGTCGGGCGCTCCCGCTGCTTTAGGGGCCGACTCACCCGAGTGGTTTACCACTCCGGAGCTGGATACGGATCCAGACTTCGAGCCCCCTTCCCCCAAGAAAAGAGGGGGGGAAACAGGTACGTGGCAAGGGGCCTCGCTTTTCACAAGCGACCTCTCCCCGAGTTCCAGAAGACCCGAAGGGGCTGGGCCGGGGGACAGCTGCACGACAGGGGAGCCCTGCAAAAGTGCAATACGTACCACAGCCAGGGAGATCTGCCGTAGTGCAGTCTGGCAATACCACTGCTGCGTCGTGTAGGCCTGCTGGAGCAGATACCGCCGACAAAACACCCCGTCAGGCTGCGGTCAAGGGCGGAGGTGGCAGCAGTAGGCGGTCAGTCAGCTCAGCTCTGGGAGCGGCCGACCATGCGCCTCCACGCCAAAAGATGGGCAAGTGTGGAGGTAAGCCTGCACGGACTCCGGGAAGCCAGGTTCCGGGGGCCGGCGCCGATTCAACTCACCTGCCTTCTTATCAGACAGGTGGGCCGCCACAGTCTGGGAGAAGACAGACTAGCGGAGAGTCCGTGCGGGAGTCGTATGATCCTACTTGGGCTGTAGGTCACGACAACCTGCCATTGGACCCTAGACAGCACCTTACGGAGGTGTGGTCCGATGGTGGAAGCCCCAGTGAATTCGCAGGGCCTGGGGAAGTCGGCTTGTCCGCTGCACATAGCAGGGACGGTCGCATAGAGCGGTTGGAGCTCTTAGTGGAGCAACTCCTCCAGCGGGACCGGGAACGAGAAGAGCGGGACTCGCAGGCATCCACTAGCCGTGCGAGGACCCCACTCAGCATCTCATCGTCTCCAGCCAGAAGCGTGAGTGATTGCCCAGCTGCTGTGTTTGAAGACGACCCGGGACAGCCAGTGACCGCTGAGCCAGAGCATGAGGAGGATATGCTGGATGTGGTGGGTAAGTTTGCCGCTACCACCCAGACAGGTAAACCTCTGCACCAGAAATTGGCAGGCACCATTGATTACCTGACTATGCACCAACTTCAGAGTCAGGTTCTCTTGGAGAAAAATGATACCTTGGAGAAAATAAAACCGCCCGAGAACTGCATCAACCTCAGTGTGCCCTTGGTTAATGCCCAGATCTGGGGACACTTGAGTACGGCCACCAGGATGCAGGATGTCCGCCTCCAGCGTACCTTAAAGGTTTCTCTCCACGGGCATAACGGCGTTTGCTAGGACCCTGGACGGGGATAATGTGTCCAGTGAACAGCAAGATGCACTGGCACTCCTATGCAACGCCCAGTATGAGATAAACTGCCTGCGTAAGAGCTCCATAAAGCCCACACTCAACCCCAAATTCGCGGGGTTGTGCCGACCATCAACCGCTCCACCGCCGCATCAGTTGTTTGGAGACCTGTCCAAACAGGTCTCCAGACCAGGGGCGCATGGGCTGCAGTTGGAATTTCGGGCGTACCCTGTAGATGCCACTCTCTGCATAGTCACCCATCTCCACCACTACATCCGAGTTACAGGAGTTATCAGGATGAAGTAACAGGGGCTCCTCATCAGTCACAAACCTCCGCATCAGTGGGTGACTGTACAGACTATCGCCAGGTGGCTCAGGGTGGTGCTGGATGCAGCAGGAGTTGCTACTGACATTTTTAAGTCTCATTCCACCAGGGCTGCATCCACATCAGCGGCGAGGGCCATGGAGGTGCCCGTGGACCACATTCTCGCCATCGCAGGCTGGGCCAGTGAAGAAACCTTTCAACGGTTTCTACAACAAGCCACTGGTCACCCCTGTGACATTCGCAGAAGCTATCCTGGTAACCGCTCAATGAATGTCTGTCCCTGAATTAGGGGTTATTTGTTGTTTATTTGATTAATAAATTGTGTTGATTTTTCAGCCAGTTTCGACTGAACTCCATTAACAGCCTTCCTCCATCAGACTGGCGGCAGTGTGATAAGCATGGACGTTGTCCAGGGCATGAAATCACAGAGCTTTGAAATCTTCATGAAGTCACTCACGTGACTCCGAAGTAAAATAGTAAGATTAAACGAGAACTTACCAAGTTTGAAGGTTGATCTGTATTTTACGAGGAGTCACGGTGAGGGATTTCGTGCCCACCGCTCCCACCCTCTATCATAAGGTCAACTAGGAAGTTCTACGTTTTTTCATCTTACTATTTTTAGTCATGATTTGTTCTGTGATTCCACACCGCTGCTTTGAAGGATGCCGCGATTGCGTGCTGGCGGGGTCTTCACGAAATCCCTCATCGCGACTCCTAAAATACAGATCAACCTTCAAACTTGGTAAGTTCTCGTTTAATCTTACTATTAAACAGTATAACAACTCACTGCAGAGATGCAGATATATTAGGTGGTGAAAGAATCTAAATCTTTATACCAGCCTGTAAGCTACCATCCATGGCAACAAGTCTTTATACTGTGTACTTTTGCTATATAATGGTATTTGCTGATAAAAGCAGGTCAAACAAACAGACTGGCAAAGGTGCCAGTGAATGCATTATCCCATGGCCTGTCAAAAGGAAATTCAATATGGTGCAAGTCCTACACAGTTGTACAATGTACAAAGGAAATAAAGATTGGGGGCCACAGGAGGAAGGGCCCGAGGATAGCGTAAGGGGAGGTTTGGGGACCATTAGAAAGAAAGTGTGAGAGTTTCAGGATGAGAATTGGAATGTGGGTCACTACACTGGTCAGCTATGGTAGATCAGTAGAGTTGGGGACAGGTTTATTGTTGGAAAAGAGGTGTCGGTTGGCATTGCAATCAGTTATCAGGTTTTTATGGGAGATGGAGGAGCTGCGTTTGTGGGTATTGTATTTTACTTCAGTAAATTTACCCGAGGGAAGCTCACAGTATCAAACTCCACAAGCTGGAGCCTGCTCAGCCAAATTCAATTTACATAGTCCAATAACAAGCTACAAAAGCACTGACAACACTGCATGCCTGGGGCATTCGCACATCAAGTGCACAATGGACTGGGAAAAAAAAAATAGACATTTGCAATTCACACTGAGCCCCAATTCCCCATTATATTTTATTTTGAATTGAAGCTGTATCACATCATAACAAAAACCTGGTGCCATTGTTAATATTGGCTAAATTAGAGGTATTATAAAGGAGGACCTTTGCATTTGCAGGGCCTGCTTGGCCTCTTTCTGTGAAAGTTGCAAAATGGAGTCACGGCCCCATGAAAGTTGATGATAAGGAGAGGTCCAGAAGTCCTAACTTTGTTAATATGTATTAAAGTTGAAGGGAAGGGAGGGATTGTTCTAACTTCTATTGAATTGTTATACCTTCTATGGAAGTACATAGAAAATAAGTGCAGGAGGAGGCCATTTGGCCCTTCGAGCCAACACCGCCATTCATTGTGATCATGGCTGATCGTCCCCGATCAATAACCCGTGCCTGTCTTCTCCCCATATCCCTTGACTCCACTAGCCCCTAGAGCTCTATCTAACTCTCTCTTAAATTCATCCAGTGATTTGGCCTCCACTGCCCTCTGTGGCAGGGAATTCCATAAATTCACAACTCTCTGGGTGAAAACGTTTTCTTCTCACCTCAGTCTTAAATGACCTCCCCTTTATTCTAAGACTGTGGCCCCTGGTTCTGGACTCGCTCAACATTGGGAACATTTTTCCTGCATCTAGCTTGCCCAGTCCTTTTATAATTTTAGAGTCTGAAGAAGGGTTTTGGTCCGAAACGTTGCCTATCTCCTTCGCTCCTTAGATGCTGCTGCACCCGCTGAGTTTCTCCAGCCTTTTGTGTAACCCTTTGTTAATATGTATGAAGGTTTGTAGAGGGCGATAAGGTCTGCAAATGCATCGTGGAAATTGGTTATAAAAGGGGTTGTGAAGGGGTATTGTAAATAATGTTGCAGAGTGTTGTGCTGCTGTTGGATGATTCGCTGAAGTGTGAAACCTTGTTTGAATTGTTTATATAACCTGGGAAAATGTTGCATTACCTTACTTAACTGACTTCCTTCCAAAAGCTTCTGTAAAAAACATTGTAATGGGGTACTTTGAAATTGGGTTGGGGAACTGTCAATTACTGCATAATGTGATCGATATGTGTGATTGGCTTGTAGGGGTTGCCTCCCCCATGTAGTTTTTGCACAACAGGGTCCTATAAAAGATTGAACCCCATGAGGATCGAAGTCGATCTTCTGGAAGGGCACTTGGGACTGCGTAGCCTTTTGCCGGTGTCTGCTTGCACAAGACTGAAGGGCTTGAATGAGCAGAGACAGGATCGGACCTGCGGTGGTTAGGTATTGTATAGGGAGTTTGTTATTGTTTCAAAAAATAAAGCTTAGTGGTCCAGTGCTTGACTCTGTGTTTTAACTGAACTAGACTATGGGGCGGTCAGCTCTGGGAGTATAATTATACCATGTGATCTAATTTCCATACTACTATGTTGTAAACAGGGTTAGATACTTTTCCTTTGCCACTTCTGAAACATAATTTCATGATGATTGCATAGACATATATAAGTTACATAAATTTGGTTTATCATAATAAAAATAAAAACAATATCCATGGAAAATATGGTTTGATTACACAATAAACATGGGACTTGAATGTAAAAAAAAAACATTTCTCTCTTTGTCCCTCCCATCTTTTTCCAGTCTTCCTATTTTGGTCCCCTTTTCCACATCATCTTCCTCATCCAACAATCTTCCATCACCCCTTTTCATTCCCCTCCCCCTCCTGTTTCAATCCACCCACTTGTTTCACCACTCTCTTCCTCCATCAGGTCCTGCTTCCATCTGCCCTTCACCTCTCCCCTAATGGTCCCCATTATAATTTTCTTTTCTTACTAGATTCCAGCATTGGTAGCCTTTATGTTCCTGTTAATCACCCTCCAGTGCCTTTCCCCACTCCACCCCACCCCTTCACCTGCTTCATCTGCCCATCATCCTTTTTCCCGCCTTAGTCCATAAATCACCTATTGGCCCCTGTCTCACGATTCCCCTCTCCTCTTTAAACTGGCTATCTTCTCTCTCCACTCTTAGTCCTGATGCAGAACCTGAGACATTGACAATTCTTCTTCCTCCCCCTTTCCACGCAACTCAACCCACTGAGTTCCTCCAGCGGCTGCACTTCCTGAGGGTCCTCAGGAAGCACAACCTGGACTCCAACCTGCTGCTGACCTTCTACCGCTCGTCCATTGAGAGCCTGTTGACATACTGCATTACAGCATGGTACGGCAGCTGCATCATGGCAGACAGGGAGAGGCTTCAGAGAGTAGTTAGGGCAGCACAAAAGATCATTGGCTGCCCTCTCCCTTCTCTGATGGACATTTACACCTCCCGCTGCCTCAGCAGGGCGAAAAACATTATCAAGGACAGCTCCCATCCTGCATTTGGCCTGTTCAACCTGCTGCCCTCAGGGAGGCGCTATAGGTGCATCAGCATAAGGACAAATAGACTCAAGAACAGTTTCTTTCCAAAATCCATTATCTCCCTGAACTCACACATGCACTGACTTCACAGCCTAACCCCCGGACCTTCATCTATCCACCTACTGTAATTTGTACTGTAACTGTAATTCTATTTATCCATTGTCTTTTATAGATATGTACATAGCATCGCAGACACTGTGCAACTTATCCCCCTCCCCCTTTTTGTTTTTACACTGAGTAGGAGCAGCTTTTAATCTCATTGTACATGTGTATAGTGACAATAAAAAGGCATTCATTCATTCATTCATTCATTGTTTATTGTTAGAGAAGGATATGATTACATTGGGGAAAAGATTTATGAGAATGCTGCTTGGACTGGAAATGTTCTGTTAAGAAGAAAAAGTGTGTAAGCTAAAGTCATTTTCTTTGGAAAGGGGGAGGAAAAGTAGGAGACTATGGTTTATTGCATTATGATGGGCCTAGATAGAGAACAAAGGAAGGATCATTCTTCTCCTAGCAGAAGCTTCTAAAATCAGAGGACAGAGACATAAAGTAATTGAAAAAAGGTTTAGTGGGGAGATGAAGAAATACCATTTCACCTAAATCGTTAAACATCTGGATGTCCCTGCACACAAGGATGGTGGACGCCAAAACCCTTTGCCGTTAAACAGAACGGGTGGCAGTGGCACAGCAGTAAAGCTGCTGCCTTACAGCGCTTGCAGCACCAGAGACCCGGGTTGGATCCCAACTACGGGTGCTATCTGTGCAGAGTTTGTACGTTCTCCCCGTGGCTGTCGTTATCAATTTAATACAGAGAAATGAGAGGTGTTGCATTTTGGTAAGTCGAACATGAGCTGGACCAACACAGTGATTAGGAATGCTCTGGGGAGGGTTGGTAGAGCAGAAGGATCTGGGAGTGCAGCTACATAATTCTTTGAAAGTGGCATCACAGAGAGATGGGGAGTTCAAAAAGGCTTTTGGCACTTTGGCCTTCATCAGTCAAGTATTGAGTAAAGATTTTGAGAGGTCATGTTGCAGCTATATAAGACTTTGGTGGGGCCACATTTACAGTATTGTGTTTAAACGTAGGACACCAGGTTATGTGAAAGATATTTTCAAGCTGGAAAGGGTGCAGAGAAGATTTACGAGGATGTTGTCAGGTCTCGAGGGCCTGAGCTATGGGGAGATGTTGAGAAGGCTCGGACTTTATTCCTTTGAGTGCAGGAGAGTGAGGAGTGATCTTACAGAGGTCTACAAAATCATGAGAGGAATAGGAAGGGTAAACGCAAAGAGTATCTTGCCCAGAGTGGAGGAATCGAGAAATAGAGGACATTGTTTTAAGTTGAGGCGGAACCTGAGGGGTAACGTTTTTACACAAAGGGTTGTGGGTGCATAAAATGAGCTGCTGGAAGAGGTAGTTGAGGCAGGTACTATCTTAATGTTTAAGAAACATTTAGACAGGTACATGGATAGCATAGGTTTAGAGGGATATTGGCCAAACGCAGGCAGGTGGAACTGGTCTAGATGGGACATGTTGGCCGGTGTGGGCAAATTGGGTTGAAGGGCTTGTCTCCACACTGTATGAATCTATGATTCCAGGACACTCTATACTTCTTAATCTTCTCACTGTGAGTATAAAAGAATTACCTCAATTTTCATCTTATATATGGAAATTAATTTATTGCTTAGTTCTATTACCTTTCGTACAAACTGATTACAGCACTCATGCTTTGAGACTTTTGATTTCTGTTGATGGAGAATGAAAAATATAACTGAACAACATGCTGGGAGGTTTTCAAACATTTTATTCCTCGTGTACCTTGAGTGCTGCACAATTGATTGAACTGTTGAATGCAATTCTTCTGAGAGTTTCAGTTATTACTAACTGGAGAGATGTATTTAGAGTCACATACAGTCTCTGATACATTGAACATGTGTAATAAAGTTGGATACACAGGATGAGAAATAATGTAATTGCCCTATTATTCAGCAGGTGTGCCATTACCTTGCCTGATTATTTTAATTTCTCCCAGCATCAACTGCCATGTCTTTCTGAAAGCACATCAACAATACTTTAAGAGGCCTTTACAAATCACAGTTCAGTTACCAATCTCATTTGCTGTGTAGCAGAAAGCATAACCTCGCAGAAAGGGCTGCAAAATGACTGCAGTTCATTTCCCACATTTCACTTCCATTTCTCTGCCCCTAACATCAACGGATCATTGATTAAACTGTTTTTTTTTTCATCAGGTCATAAAAAACAATGGGAATAAGATGAAATCACTATTTTAGGTGGATGATTTTATCAAGGTTATTCTGAATATACCAATAGACAGTTTTATCAGTATAGTTGAGCCATGTCTGATAAACATTGTAATTATCCCTGCCCCGACAGTTAACTCTGCCAGCTTGTTCCATGCCTACCATCCTCCATGTGAAAAAGGTTGCTGCTCAAATTCCTTTAAAATCTTTCCCCCCTCACCTTAATCTACTCCTACCTTGGGAAAAAGACCATTGCCTTATCTATGCCCCTCTTGGGCTTCCTCTGCCTCTTGGACCTGCTCTCACCCCATCCCCCTCCAGACAGAATAGAGATAGAGAGCGAGTTCCTCTAGTCCTCACCTTTCATGCCATTTGACTCACATCCAGCTCCCAATCATTGACCCAGGAGACTTCCTGGCCAATAGCCCATAATCATTCAATATAGGTGACAAAACATCATCCACTACAACTCTCAATATTGGCCAGCGAGACTGTGTTCTGAGCTCCTTACTATACTCCCTACACACTTATGACAGTGTTTAGTAAATACTGCTCTAACTCCATTTACAAATAGCCCATCAACACCTCGACTTCTTGGAAAAATCGGGGAGATTCAGTATGTCGACGAATACTCTCATGAACCTCTACAAATTGGATCATAGCCTAGTCCGGCAACTCGAATGCCCAGGGATAAAGTCAATCACAAAATGTTGTGGCTATTGCCCACTCCATCAAGGCTACTGACCTCCCTACCATTGAAAGGATCTATAGGAAGCGCTGCCAGTATCATCTAGGCAACCAGCATTATCAAAGACCCACACCAACCTGGCCACGCTCTCATTTCACTCCTATCATCGGAAAGAAGTTATAGGAGTCTGAAAGCTGTGTTGTCCAGGTTCAGAAAAAGCTTCTTCCCAGCAACCATCAGGTTATTGAACACAATGGACACCAACTAAACTTCGAACTATCTTGGTTGCACCAGGGACCAGGTTTGTTTTATTATGCACTATATAGGGTTTTCTATTTAATTGAACTAATTTTTGTTTATTTATTCTGTTATCTATTGAGTACTGTGTTTACAAACCAACTGTGCTTCTGCATGTTAAAAAAAATGTTCTGTTTCAGTACATATCTATGGAATTAAAAGTGTCATCTTGAATACTTCCTGTCTGCGCTGTACATTGATTTTAGAAAAAAATACTACCCTGTATCGCTGTGATTTTTGGCCATCTTACAGTAAGTAGTAGTGGAGTTAGGGATGACATCAAACAGGAAATTAGATATGCATGCAACAAGGGTAAAAGAGTTATAATGGGTGACTTCAATCTACATATAGATTGGGTGAATCAAATGGGCAGGGGCGCTAAGGAAGAGAATTTCTTGGAATGTATGCGGGATAGTTTTCTAAACCAACATGTAGAGGAACCAACGAGAGAGCAGGCTATTCTAGACTGGGTATTGAGGAAGGGTTAGTTAGCAGTCTTGTTGTGCGTGGCCCCTTGGGCAAGAGTGACCATAATATGATTGAGTTCTTCATTAGGATGGAGAGTGACATAATTAAGTCAGAAACAAGGGTTCTGAACTTAAAGAAAGGTAACTTTGAAGGTATGAGACGTGTGTTGGCAAAGATAGACTGGCAAGTGATTCTTAAAGGGTTGACAGTGGATGTGCAATGGAAGGTAATTAAAGACTGCATGGATGAACTACAACAATTGTTCATTCCAGTTTGGCAAAAGAATAAATCAGGGATGGTAATGCATCCATGGATAACAAGGTAAATCAGGGATAGTATAATAACAAAAGATGAAGCATACAAATTAGCCCGAAAAAGCAGCCTACCAGAGGACTGGGAGAAATTTAGAGTCCACCAGAGGAGGACAAAGGGCTTAATTAGGAAAGGGAAAATAGATTATGAAAGAAAACTGGCAGGGAACATAAAAACTGACTGCAAAAGTTTTTATAGATATGTGAAGGGAAAGAGATTAGCTAAATAAAAAGGAAGGTCCCTTGCAGTCAGAAATAGATGAATTGATCATGGGGAACAAGGACATGGCAGACCAATTGAATAACTACTTTGGTTCTGTCTTCACTAAGGAAGACATAAATAATCTGCCGGAAATAGCAGGGGACAGGGGGTCAAATAAGATGGAGGAATTGAGTGAAATCCAGGTTAGCCGGGAAGAGGTGTTGGGTAAATTGAACGGATTAAAGGCCGATAAATCCCCAGGGCCAGAAGGTCTGCAACCCAGAGTACTCAAGGAAGTAGCCCCAGAAATAGTGGATGCATTAGTGATAATTTTTCAAAACTCCTTAGATTCTGGAGTAGTTCCTGAGGATTGGAGGGTACGAAAGGTAAATCATGTCTGACAAATCTTATAGAATTTTTTGAGGATGTAACTAGTAGAGTGGATAAGGGAGAACCAGAGGATGTGTTATTTCTAGACTTTCAGAAGGCTTTCGACAAAGTCCCACATAACAGATTAGTATACAAACTTAAAGCACACGGTATTGGGGGTTCAGTATCGATGTGGATAGAGAACTGGCTGGCAGACAGGAAGCAAAGGGTATGAGTAAACGGGTCCTCGTCAGAATGACAGGCAGTGACTAGTGGGGTACCACAAGGATCAGTGCTGGGACCCCAGTTATTTACAATATATAGTAGTGATTTGGACGAGGGAATTGAATGCAACATCTGCAAGTTTGGATGTAACTAAGCTGGAAGATAGTGTTAGGTGTGAGGAGGATGCTAGGAGGCTGCAAGGTGACTTGGATAGGCTGGGTGAGTGGGCAAATGCATGGCCGATGCAGTATAATGTGGATAAATGTGAGGTTATCCACTTTGGTGTCAAAAACAGGAGGGTAGACTATTAGGCATTAATCGTGGCAGATTAGGAAAAGGGGAGATGCAACGAGACCTGGGTGTCATGGTACACCAGTCATTGAAAGTAGGCATGCAGGTGCAGCAGGCAGTGAAGAAGGCAAATGGTATGTTAGCATTCATAGCGAAAGGATTTGAGTATAGGAGCAGGGAGGTTCTACTGCAGTTGTACAGGGTTTTTGGTGAGACCACACCTGGAGTATTGCATACAGTTTTGGTCTCCAAATCTGAGGAAAGACATTCTTGCCATAGAGGGGGTACAGAGAAGGTTCACCAGACTTTCCTGGGATGTCAGGGCTTTCATATGAGGAAAGACTGGATACACTCGGCTTGTACTCGCTAGAATTTAGAAGACTGAGGGGGGATTTTATAGAAACTTACAAAATTCTTAAGGGTTGGACAGGCTAGATGCAGGAAGATTGTTCCCGATGTTGGGGATGTCTAGAACAAGGGGTCACAGTCTTAGGATAAGGGGGAATTCCTTTAGGACCGAGATGAGGAAAACATTTTTCACACAGAGAGTGGCGAGTCTCTGGAATTCTCTGCCACAGAAGGTAGTTGAGGCCAGTTTCATTGGCTATATTTAAGAGGGATTTAGATGTGGCCCTTGTGGCTAAAGGGATCAGGGGGTATGGAGAGAAGGCAGGTACAGGATACTGAGTTGGATGATCAGCCATGATCATATTGAATGGTGGTGCAGGCTCGAAGGGCCGAATGGCCTACTCCTGCAGCTATTTTCTGTTTCTATATTTCTATCTTACTCACAGCTGTCCTCCGCTGATCCAGCCCCGAGGGTTTTTCCCATCAATGAAAAATAAAAAAGTTCTGAGTGTTAAAAACCTTGAGCTCAGCTGATTGGTCCTCTCGCCTGTCAATCACCGCGATGAACGTAACACCCCACCTGGGGAGGGGGTGGGGGCACGACTATAAAACCCCGGATGCCTGGACGTGAGTGAGTCACTCTGCAACATCACGAGGGAGAGGCCACGACTGTCATTGAACTGTGAGTCTGCCATGTACTTGCAATAAATGATTTGTTAGCCCTTAATGACAATGCCATGAGTTGTTTGGCCTGCTGCCCTGCATGTGCTGTAAACTGCAATGCTTAATTAGAAATGAAATGGCAATGCCATGAGTTGTTTGGCCTGCTGCCCTGCATGTGCTTGAAAGTGCAATGCTTAATTGGAAATGAAATGACAATGCCATGAGTTGTTTGGCCTGCTGCCCTGCCTGTGCTTGAAACTGAAATGTTTTATGAGGTTCGACTGTGTTTGGAAGAAATAAATGCTTTATTAGGTCCGACTGTGTTTGGAAGGAATAAATGTTTTATTAGGTCCGACTGTGTTTGGAAGGAATATATGCTTTATTAGGTTCGACTGTGTTTAGTCCAAAAGTCCCGCTCATTTCGTGACCTCCGCTTGTGTGTGTGTGTGTGTGTGTGTGTGTGTGTGTGTGTGTGTGGTGTGTGTGTGTGTGTGTGTGTGTGTGTGTGTGTGTGTGTGTGTGTGTGTGTGTGTGTGTGTGTGTGTGTGTGTGTGTGTGTGTGATCCACTTCTTCCCCATTAATTTATTGTCATCCCCCTCCATCTCCAGTTTCCATCTACCTACCACACATATTTCACCCACTAGTTTTCCCCACAACCCCTCACATGGATTCTGGATCCATCTGCCATTTACCTTTCCCCTTAGAACAGTATGGCACAGTAAAGGACTATGTGGCCCAGATTGTTCATGCCAAAGATGATGCCAAAGCCACTATCATTTCTGCCTCCACCACCAACCTTGGCAGCACGATCTAGACCCCCAATTATCAGGGTGCTGAGCCTTATTTATTGGATTTGGGCATTGGCAGTTTTTGTGTTTCTGCTCATCTGCCTTTTATTTGTCTCTTCATTTTCAATGTTTCCCCTCTTTTCTTCTCTGTCTGCCTTCATCCATTATTTACCTACCTATGCCTGCCAACATCATCACTTCCCCTCCCCTCTATGGCTCCATATGCCTGTCTTCCTTCACCTTTTGCTGGTCCACCAATCATCTTCTTCTTGTATCTCACCATTCCCCCCCTCTCTTTATACTGGCTACCTTCCCTCTCAGTTCAGTTTAGTCTTTTGTCACATGAACCGAAGTACAGTGAAAAGCTCTTGTTGCATGCTGTCCAGTCCACCCTCAGTCTCAGTCCTGATGTAGGGTTCCATCCTAAAACATCAACCATGCTTTTCCTTCCACAGATGCTGCTTAACCCACTGAGTTGGCCAGTAGATTGTGTGCGGTTACATTATAAGTAAGCATTATAATAACAGAGGTGGTCTAGAAGCGTCCTGACCTGAAACGTCACCTCAATGGTTCAGTGATTCAGTTCTCCATTTGAAATTAGCTCTATAATATTTGCTAACACTAACGTAGCTAAGAAAATTTATAGTGAAAATCCGATAATAGAAAACGGAATCCGCATCTGGAAACAAATAAAGAAAACATTAAAATTAAAATTTATACCATTAGGTCTTACCATCGCCAATAATCTTACGTTCAAACCTTCAATGATGGATAAGGCTTTTTTACAATGGAGAAATAAAGGAATTTCCTAAGATGGGTGATCTTTATAAGGAAAACTCTTTTTCTCTCATTTCAAGAGTTACAACAAACTTATGACTACACAATAAAGAATATTTTAGATATTTACAAATCAGAAATTATGTTTCTGCAAATACACAAGAACTTAGAAATAGAAAGACAGAAATTTTAGATGAATGCTTGAATAAACACCCAAATACTGAAAAAAGATATCATATATATACAATAATTTATTGGAAAGTGATGTCCCATCAACAGAAATACATAGACAGTCTTGGGAAAATGAATTAGGCCAAATTATAAGACCAGAAATATGGGATGAAAGTTTTACAACATATACATCATTGTTCGTTAAATGCTAAACATTCCCTTATACAGTTTAAAATACTACATAGATTACATTATTCCAAATCTAAATTACATAATATTTTCCCAAAAATATCCTCTATATGTGATAAATGTCAAATCTCAGAAGCAAATTTGTCACACTCATTCACTAACTGTATAAAAATTGTAAAATACTGGAATGAAATATTTAAGATAATTTCGAATGTTGTCAATATAACTTTGACTCCTGATCCAAAGTTAATAATACTTGGAATACTTGAAACTGACCAACTAATAACAATGAACCAAAGAACTTTTATCGACTATTGTTTAATAATTGGGAAAAAATAATATTAAAATTTTGGAAAGGCCCTACATCCCCAACAATCAAAATGTGGAACATAGAAATGTCGGAGACACTTCATCTGGAGAGATTGAGGCTTGTCCTAATGGACAGGTTAGATCTCTTCAGAGGGATTTGGTCTCCATATATTAAATATTTACAGGGTCATAATGGTTCGGCGCGAGGACTTGACTGAGACCTGAATATTTGAATAGATGAAGAAATATATATAATAAATCATGAATATATCTCCAAGGACGGATTAATGAGTAATATTCCATTCTCCATCAAACTTTTCACACTCTTTCTCTCTATCTTTTTCATACTTATATAAAAAATTAGAAAAAAGTATAGAAACACATAATCTTAAATTTTTTATATCAGTACGAATATAAATATCACTAACTTTATGAAAGTATTATTAGTATCATGTATTTTCAATTATATAAAATATATAATTTTAAATTAAAAATCAATGATAATACAAATATTATTAACAGTATGAAAATATAATGAATATCATAAAAGTTTTACTAGTATTACGTATTTTTAATTACATAAAATTTGGTCCTATATTTCAAAATCAGAGACAATACAAATATTATCAACAGTATGAGTATATTACTAATATTATGAATGTATTACTAGTACCATGTATTCTCAATTATATAAAATATATAATCTTAAAATTTATAATCAATAATAATACAAATAATATTAATAGTACGAATATATCATTAATATCATGTATTTTCATCATTGTAAAATAATGTACTTTGTTATTATTTTGTTTCTATAATAAAAATATATATTTTTTAAATTTAAAAAAAAAAGGTTCAGTGATACTCTACTGACACATGTACGTTGGCACAGCAAATGCTTTGCTTTGCATACAACCTAGTAAAATCATGTTGCTGACCTCACCAAGGTAGGCATCCATGCCTTCAAGAAATGCTACCTGACCCACAGAGTTACTCTAGCAACATTGTGTTATGCTAAAGATTCCAGCATCTGCAGTCCTTGTGTCTCCTTTCCAAAAGCATTGTTTGCTGTCCCATTACTTAACAACTTCATTCTATATGATGCACAGCAGGAAACTCGATTTGTGGAGATGTTGGTGGGAGGAGTTGGCCAGAAATTGTAAACCGGAGTTCCTCTTTTCTGCAAGTATCCACAGCAGACTTTTCTGTGTTTCTGCAGCTGCGCCGTGGCTACCATGAGGAGAGGTTTTCTGAGGCTCTTAGTCAACTCCCGTGCCTCACAAGATGTGACAGCTGGCTTCAAGAACTGTGCAGCTAACATTCGGAGGATGAAAATCTCCCTTGTGGCGGCACCCGGAGTTGAGGCTACTTGCTGTGCGAACCCTCGGCATTCAGGGTTAGGGTCACATGACTGGGCAATGGTGGGGAGGAGTTGTCACGGGGTATAGGGGGGTGTGTCCTAAGATATCAAACAAACCTAAGATATATACCGAGCGGGTCAACCTTCCCGCTCTCTTCCTCTTCTCTCTTCGCATGAGTGTCCTGCCACCTCAGCAAGAGCTCAGCTCGAGCCCACGAGGCAACAGCCTCACAGCAGCAAAAATGACTTTTGTGTTAGAAGAACAAAGTCATTGTCATTGTGCCACTTGGGCGATTTTTCAGCGGACTGACGGCGACTGTCAAGTTTGCGGCACTTGCCTGAAAAACTGGGAACTGGAATGGCGACTGGCGGAGTGGAACACACACACACATCGCAAAGGCGGGGCCAGGGAAAGCAGGGGAACACTGTCTGAAATTCACACGGTGCAAAGCCAAGGTGGTACAGACACACACCGCAATGAACAGGAAGGTTAAGATGGCTAGCACAGTGTACGGTAAGTCCTTTTTAAAGGGGGGGTGGAGGGGAGAAGGGGGGAGAAGGGGGAGAATGAGTAGAGACACTTTTAAGAAGGCAGACAACTATTAATGAGTCAGAGATACACAGCTGTGAGGTTTAGCGGCATTTAACATTACCGGTCGGTTATCCTTGGTTCTGAAAACTCATGCTTACGTTTTTTTTTTCCCCAATGAGCCAATGAAAATGCCCGGTCAGCAAAGGCGATTAACTAAAAACTACCTACGACTACCTCGACTACCCATAACTACATGGCGACCCGACTACAACTGCACTTACGGCTACCGGATTATTGATTTTCTCCATGGCTAGTAATTTTTGGTTGCAGAAAAAATTTCAACATATTGAAAAACCACCCAGAATTCAGGAACTCTTCGCGACCATGAAGGAGACTCACCAGAGACCTCCAGCGAACATGAGGCGACCATGTGGCGATCATGAAGCGAGCGCAGAGTCCCCTGCACTCGCCTAAAAATTTGTCTAAGTGGGACAGGCCCTGAAACGTGCATGTATATCTTACCTATAAAGCGTGAATAAAGAAACCGTTTATTCACGACGTTTGGTATCTCTACACCCCAACGATTTTTAAGCTTTTTTTTGCCAATTTCATGACACCTTTTTTGAGGGTCATGCAATTAATGCAGCATTAGTTTAGCACATTAAAAACGATGAGTTCCATTTTCTAGATATGTAACTGTTACATCTGCATTTAATTTTTTCAATTGCCCTGCTGTGTTGTCTGCTCATGTCTGCATCTAGCCACAGGGGGTTCCCATTCTAAAGTTCCCCAAGTATATTCTGAAGTACATGTATGCACCTTCTGCATTTTGACATGCCAAGGATTATGATGTGAGACACAACTGTGTATTGTATGACTGAGTACAAAGCTAGTTTACCTTTCCAAATAAACATTGGTGAAGCAATTAGGATCTGTGATAATTCTGCAGCTTTTCAATTATCCCAAACTTCTTGTAAGATGCTGACTGAAATTGATGGAATAATATTTGACTTCACAAATCGATAAACAACAGTTGTCTGGATTTCTGTGGAAAATACTTTGGAGGTTGCCTTCAAGATACAGCAAGATTACTGATCAAACCAAACCGCTGATCGTGGATTATAAGTAGCATTACAGGAGATCTGCTACTACATACAAAAAAAATCCCTGAAAAGTAATACACAAATTTCTCATTTTTCAAACTAGCTTTGTCCCCAGGACAACAATTTTGAAGATGAAGATGAGTGTCATATTACAGGAAAGTAAAATTGGACTAAAGCCCAATGAAACTGCAGAACCAATTTCATGAAACCCATTTGTATTATTGGGTCACGATCAGATCATTGTTTCTTCAGCTGCCATAAAAACCTTTACTTCTTAAATGTAGCCATTGCCGCACTTGAGCCCGTAAAGGTTAATTATATCTAATCCATTAACTTACAAATAGCAGGACTGCCTACTTGTTCTCTCTCTCTCTCTCTCTCTCTCTCTCTCTCTCTCTCTCTCTCTCTCTCTCTCTCTCTCTCTCTCTCTCTCTCTCTCTCTCTCTCTCTCTCTCTCTCTCTCTCTCTCTCTCTCTCTCTCTCTCTTATTTTTATTCAACAATTTCATATTACAGTGTACCAAAAGTACATAAATGTTCAATGGTCACAATACATCAAGCAGTCATTATAATCCAACTCGACTAAGTGGAACCCGTTGGGTCCCACTGTCACACGGGAGGCCTGGTCCTCCAA
This sequence comes from Okamejei kenojei, assembly GCA_035221665.1. NCBI lineage: Eukaryota > Metazoa > Chordata > Chondrichthyes > Rajiformes > Rajidae > Okamejei > Okamejei kenojei. Next base: position 102,466,634 of record CM069134.1, on the reverse strand, counting down.
CACAACTCAATCCCCAATGCAATATTAGACCACTCACCCGTTCCCCCAACGCAACCCGTTTCCCCAATGCAATATTCCACCACTCATCCATAGCCCCCATGGGAGGCCTGGTCCCCAAAAGCAACCCGCAAGACTAGTGAGTGTAGGGTGAAGAAAGAAATGTGAGAAAGTAAAGCAGAAAAGAGATTCTCCCATGCAACCAGTCGATGTTTTTTTTAAATATTCTTAATCAATTTTCAGTCAAACCCAGAACTTTTAATTTTATGATGATATTACACCGCATGATTCCACAAGGTCAATAAATGGAGACCAACTCGTTAAGAATTGGTCTTTTTTTTCTATTAGGAGGAGTCTCATTTCTTCCAAATGTGCCGTTTCCAACATATTACCATTCCACATTTGTTGTTGGTACAGTAGCCTTTTTCCAAAATTAAGTATGAGTTTTTTCACTATTATTAAACCATAATCAAAAAATGAGATTTGGGATATATTTAATTTATTTACGTCTCCAAAGATAATCATTTCCATGCTAGGTTCCATTTTTATCTTAAATAAACTAGTGAATATATCAAATGTATCACACCAAAAACTTTGAAGTTTTATGCAAGAAACAAAAGAGTAAGATTGGCATTTTGAGAAAGACATTTATCACAAATTGGTGAGATATTTGAATAACATTTATTCAACCTAACTTTTGAATAATATAGTCTGTGAAATATTTTAAATTGAATTAAATTGTCTAGAGTTAATCGAACATTTATGTATATATATCAAATACCTCTACCATGTTTCTTTAGACATTTTTATCATTAAATCTTTTTTCCCAGTCTTCTCTAATTGCCTCTGCTGAAGGCAATTCTCTATTAAGAATACTGTTATATAGATATGATATTATTTTTTTGTGAGTCCGCCTTAATATTCATTGCTTTCTCCAGTGGGTCAATCGTTATATTCTGTAATCTTGGTATATATTTTTTTATAAAGTCACATATATGTAAATATTTAAAGTATTGGTTATTATTCAAATTAAATTTTGATTTTAATTGTTGAAATGATAATAAATTTCCCATTTCATACATGTCACCCAACTTTTTAATTCCCAGTCTTTCCCATTGTCTATATGTTTTATCCATAATAGATGGTGTAAATACCGAGTTATTCACTATTGGTGTTAATGAAGATAAGTTTCTTAATTTTAAAATTAATTTTATTTGTTTCCAAATTCGAATTATATTGTGCATAATTGGATTCTTCTTATATAATATATTATTCAATTTTATCAGGGAGAAGAGGATCGCTCCTAAATCATAAGGGAAACAATTCTCTTTTTCCATTCTTATCCATTCCATCTGTTGAGTAGGACAATCCAACCAATAAATAATATTCTTAATATGCACTGCCCAATAATAATATAAAAAATTAGGCAGTGCAAGTCCCCCTACATCTTTAGGTTTACACAAATGATTTCTTTTAATTCTATGTGCATTGTAGTCCCACATAAAATTCGTAATATTAGACTCTAGTTTAAAAAATATATATTTTGGTATATATATTGGTATGGATTGAAATGAATCTAATATTTGTGGTAGCACTATCATTTTTATAGCATTTATTCTGCCAATTAATGATAGTGGGAGCATTTTCCAAAATGTAATCAAAGCGTCAAATTTATTTAACAGAGGACTAAAATTAGCGTTAAATAATGATTTATATCTTCTGGTAACTTGAATACCTAAATACTTAAATTTTACCGTTGCAATTTTAAATGGAAATATTAATAGATGATTCGCTTTCTGAGGATGTAATGACATAATTTCACTTTTATTCCAATTTATTCTATATCCAGAAAAGGAACCAAATTCCTCTATTACATTTAATATGTTCGGAATACTCGTTTCTGAATTTCTAATATATAAAAGTATATAATCCGCGTATAATGAAATTTTATTATTAGAGTCCTTAGAATTATATGCCTGAATATTCGGATGAGTTCCTTTCAGCCAGTGGCTCTATCATAAGGGCAAATAGCAGGGGTGATAAAACACATCCCTGCCTATTGCCCCGTGATAGTTGGAATTTTTTGAGACAACGTATATTAGTTAATATTCTTGCTGTTGGTTTATCGTAAAATAATTTTAGCCATCTAATAAAATTATCTCCCATATTAAATTTTTGGAGTACTATGTATAAATACTGCCACTCTACCTGATCAAATACTTTTTCTGCGTCCAAAGATATAACTGATAAGTCTTTCCTTTTCCCCCTTTATGTGAATACATTATATTATAAAGTCGTCTCAAATTGTTAAATGATTGTCTTTTGGGTATAAACCCCGTTTGGTCCTGTTTTTTCAATTTATTAATATATTTGCTCAATCTTCTTGCTAAAATCTTTGCTAAAATTTTTTGGTCTGTAATTAAAAGTGATATAGCTCTATACGAGCCCGGATCTTCTAGATCTTTATCTATTTTTGGTATAAGCGTAATTTGTAGATTCTGCTAAAGTTTCTGGTAATTTCTTATCGGTAAAAGCATACCTGTATAATTTAAGTAATCGTGGGACCATTAACTTCTGAAATCTTTTATAAAATTCATTATTAAAACCATCAGGCCCTGGAGTCTTCCCATTTATCAATTCTTCTATTGTTTCTCTTATTTCTTCACTTGTAATCTGGGCTCCTAATTCCTCTTGTTCTAAGATATCCAATTTTGGCAAGTTACACATCTAAAAAATTAATAATTTTAATGTCTTCAATGTTAGTTTTAGATGTATATAAATGTTGATAAAATTGAGCAAACCTTTTGTTACTGTCCTTAGGTAAAGTTAATAGTTCACCGTTCTCTGATTTTTTTACTAATTGTTTTTTCCTTTTCTTGTTTCTTCAATTGTCGTGCTAGAGGTTTATGTGGTTTATCCCCAAATTCAAATTGTACTTGTTTTGTGATCTGAAATAATCTTATTACTCTTGCCGATAATATTCGATTAAGTTTAAATTTCAGTAATGTTATCTTATTATGTTTATCTATGGTTGGGTCTTTTGCGTTTCCTAATTCTAATAATTTAATTTCCTTTTCTAACGTCCCTTGTTCTGTCTTGTTTTTAATTATTAGAAAACAAAATTATAACTCCACGAATGAATGCCTTAAAAGATTCCCATAATAAAGATGGTGAAATCCCTGGAGTTTCATTCATTTAAAAAAATAATAATAATTGTTGTTTTAAATACTCGCAACCTTGTGAGTCGTTAGCTATTTGTGTGTTAAATCTCCAAAAAACATTTGTACCTGGCATTCCCTCAAGTTTTAAAGTAAAAGTCAGCGGGGAGTGATCAGAAATAATACTGTTGTGGTGTTTAGGATTAATTGTATATGGTATTAGTTTTGAGTCCACTAAAACATAATCAATTCTTGAATATGTTTTGTGTACTGATGAGTAAAACGAATATTCCCTTCCAGTTGGGTTAGTTATTCTCCATAAATCTATTATATTAGTGTTTTTTATATGTGTTTAAGAATAGCACTACCCTTCCTAAATTTTGTTGAAATAAATGAAACTCCAGGGATTCTAAGTATGGATCTATAACACAATTAAGTCCCCACCTAGTATTAGATTTTGAAAATTGTACTCATCTATTTGATCCATAATTTTCTTAAAAAATTGGGGATTATCAAAGTTTGGAGCATAAATATTTATCAGAGTCAGTGGAGTGGAATAAATTTATCCCGCCACGATCGTGTATCTTCCTTCCTTATCAGATATTGTATTCTTTAATATAAACGGTATACCTTTCTGAATAATAATAGCCGTTCCTCTGGCTTTAGCAGTAAATGACAAATGATACATTTGGCCTATCCAGTTTTCCCTAAATCTCATCTATGTTTGTAGTTTCGTATGCGTTTCTCGCAGAAACGCTATATCCACCTTCAAAGATTTTAAATGGGCCATAATCTTGCCCCTTTTAATTGGATCATTCGCACCCCTAATATTCCAACTACAAAATGTGACTCATCCATTCTTATTTTCCTTATTGTCCTGCATTATAAATAGGTTTTAGTAATTTTACTTCATGTGGTGTAATTAGGTACCTCAGACTTTTGGGTATGTGGGTATCATCCCACACTTCTGACGTTATTTTACCTCTCCTCCTTATATTGAACCTCCATAATAAAAAGAGAAAGGTGTGTTGAAAAATAGTGATGAAAAAAAGAAAAATAGTTAAATGAGCCACATAAGAGTAAATGCAACAACAACAAAAAAAAACATGTGATTTTAAGGTATCAAAAAGGTGATACCCCAAATACAAGAAGCCATCTATGATGGCTAAAAATTGATTGACCTCCGTAGATGGAACTATACATTGAGTTCAGCCACCTAAATACATTGGGATTTATAACTACATGCTCTTTCATCTAAATATATAACCATATAACCATATAACAATTACAGCACGGAAACAGGCCCTCTCGGCCCTTCCAGTCCGTGCTGACCATTTGTTTTCCCCTAGTCCCATCTACCTGCACTCAGACCATACCCCTCCATTTCCTTCACGTCCATATACCTATCCACTTTACTTTTAAATGTTAAAATCGATCCTGCCTCCACCACTTCTGCTGGAAGCTCATTCCATACAGCCACCACCCTCTGAGTAAAGAAGTTCCCCCTCATGTCACCCCTAAACTTCTGAATCTCCCTACCCTCAATGGGAAAAGCTTGTCCACGTCAACTCTGTCTATCCCTGTCATCATTTTAAAGACCTCAATCAAGTCCCCCCTTAACCTTCTGTGCGCTCCAAAGAATAAAGACCTAACTTGTTCAACCTTTCTCTGTAACATAGTTGCTGGAACACTGGCAACATTCTAGTAAATCTCCTCTGTACTCTCTCTATTTTGTTGACATCCTTCCTATAATTAGGCGACCAAAATTGTACACCCATACTCCAGAATTGGTCTTACCAATGCCTTGTACAATTTTAACATTACTTCCCTACTCCTATATTCAATGCTCTGATTTATTAAGGCCAGCACACCAAAGGCTTTCTTTACCACCCTATCTACATGTGATTCTGCCTTCAGGGAACTATGCACAGTTATTCCTAGATCCCTCTGTTCCACAGCATTCCCTCAAATTCCCTACCATTTACCATGTACATCCTATTTTGATTGTCCTGCCAAGATGTAGCACTTCACACTTAACAGCATTAAACTCCATCTGCCATCTTTCAGCCCACTTTTCCAAATAGCCCAAATCTCTCTGTAGACTTTTGAGAATCTACTTCATTATCCACAACACCACCGATCTTAGTATCATCTGCATACTTATTATCCAATTTTCCACCCCCTCATCCAGATCATTGATGTACATGACAAACAACAGTGGACCCAACACAGATCCCTGAGGCACCCCACTGGTCACCGGCTTCCAACCTGACAAACAGCCATCCACCATTACTCTCTGACATCTCCCATTCAGCCACTGTTGAATCCATCTTGCTACTCCACCATTAACACCCAAAGGAATTGTGATCGTTTGACACAATTTGGGATTTCAGCTTGGAAGGAATCAAGTGATGAGGAGTGTGGGGCATTGCAAGGAGGGTGCCGGTTGAGGAGGGGGAGTGTCGTGAATTGTGCTTTAGGGAGAAATGCAAATGCACACATCTGTTTCATTCTAATGTTATCTTAATATGTCTTAATATATCTAAGGAAAAAAAAATCATCCTTAATGTTTCAAATATTCTCTTTTCTACCCCGATTTTAAACCTTCTATGTTACTTGCTCGGTATCCCCGAGTCCTAGAATTAAAAAACATGAGAACACCTGCCCTGTCCCTGTCCGAATATACAGTATTCATCAGTACCTTATTACCAGCCTGTTTCAAAGGTTGCATTTCTTATCTTAAATACAACCATCTTCCAGCCCAAACCTCTGGAACTTTTCCAGATCATTAACGCCTCTTTCTTCCCACAAGTTTATAATGTTTTAATATTCTTATACCCCTTTTCATTAATTATAATGTGTTAGCGTACATCCTAAATTGTATTTCATTTCTTTTCAACCAAATTAACCTTGTAAATCTATTAATAATAATCATCTCTATATGCCCCTTATCCCCTAAATCCATTAGGTTAATACCTTGGTTCCTCATATTAGTATAACATTACTATAATTGCATAACCATTAATTAGTGATATTAAGTTTATATAGTTAATTAATTCTTTACATTACATATATACTGTATTACAAAACATTTCTTAAGTCCATAATGTCCTTTAATTTTCTTTCGAATCTGATTGCATTGTTTCAAAATGTTCTTTCAGTTATTTCTCTCTCCTTATCTGTCAAGGTTGAAACCAGGGCCTGTTCATTGCATACACATTCCTGACAGATAAGCCTGTCTGATTAATGTCTAGAGCAGTTCCATTCGTCTTAATTACAGCACAGATTCCCAATAGACATTTACTCATCCGCTTTTACGTCAGTTTTTTTCTATTTTCTTTACTATTTCTTGTGCATAAATTAAATGCCAAATCCGGGTCCGTGAAGCGCGTTGAATAGAGTTATAATTAATTTTCATTTTCGCAGGAAACACTACTCCGTATTTCACCTCTGATTTACCTTGCAGAATGCTGCTTCCTCTTTTTAAATGTTATTTATTTTTTCCAGTATTTCGTGTGGGTTGTCTCTGTAGAATCTGAACAATTTCTCCATCAAATGTAAGCCTCTCCCCATGTTCGTATCATCTTCATAAGTTTATCCAAACTTGAAATGTCTAAAAATTTTCACAATAATCTGTCTTGGGGGCGCATTTATTTCTCTTCTGAAGCGACCTACCTGATGTGCCACATCAATCCTCGGATTTTCCTTCAACTTAAAGACATCTTTGAGTATTTTAGTAACAAGTTCAGTCATTAAAATTCCTCGCTCTTGCCCTTCCTTTACTCCTACAATCCTCAAGTTCTGTCTCCTTTGATCTAGCTTCAAAGTGTTGGATATTATTCTGTCAATTTATTCAATTGCTCCCAATTAAACCCCTTTGTTCTTCTTTCAGGGTCGATATTTCCGAGACATCTCACGTATTTCATTCTTCATATCTTCTATCGACTTATCAACTCCTTCATTCACATCAAATTTCTTATTATAAATCATTATCCATTCTCGCAAATTCCTGAGTTGTCCTCTGCTCCAAATCTGACACTGTTGCTCCAAAATTCAAACTGTTCCTTTGATTCAGCAGGCGCAGCCTCTGTTTTTCTTGGAGAGATTAACATCCATTTTAGATAATTTGCCCTCCAGTATCTTGTTCATTTTAGTGAGCATTTTGGAGAATTCCTTAGTAAGATTACGGTAAGATCTTTTAGTAAGATTAGCTCTTACCGTTTCTTCCCACTGCTTCATTTCTTTCTCCTTTTCTGTCCTTTTCGTCTCTCCTTTTGTAGCCATTTCAGATACTGCTTGTTGAGAATCAAATTATTTGTCTGAAGTTTCAGTTGCTGTTTGGAGGGCTGCCAAATCTTCTTCCGGAAATCCACTGATTTCTTAGGTCCCCTTTGATGTTTTACCTTTTCCATCTAATGGTCCTATTAAAGCTCAAATTTCTCGACATTATCTGCTGATATCACTCCCACGACACCAAGCTGCCGCCGGTGGATGTTTTTAAATCGGTCCCGACTTTAGAAACAGCTTTTTACACGATTTTAGCAGGGGCTGAGTTCAATGCTGCACCTTCACCACTGCATGGTGCCACCGGAAGTCTTCATCCTCCCTCTTAACATAGAAACATAGAAAATAGGTGCAGGAATAGGCAATTTGGCCCTTCAAGCCTGCACCGCCATCCAATATGATCATGGTTGATCATCCAACTCGGTATCCTGTACCTGCCTTCTCTCTATACCCCCGATACTTTAGCCACCAAGGGCTCATCCCTTTAGCCACAAGGGCCTCACACCTCTAACTCCCTCTTAAAAATATTGCTATCTCGGGTCCTAAAACTGGCCTCAACCACCTTCTGTGGCAGAGAATTCCAGGAGACTCACCACTCTCTGTGCGAAAATGATTTTCTCATCTCGGTCCTAAAAAGAACTTCCCACTTATAAGTCCTTAAACTGTAACCCCTTGTTCTGGACCGTCCCCAACATCGGGGAACAATCTTCCTGCATCTAGCCTGTCACAAACCCCATTAAAATTTTGTAAGTTTCTATAAGATCCACTCTCAATCTTCTAATTCCACGAGTACAAGCCGAGTCTATCCAATCTTTCTCATATGGAAGTCCTGCCATCCCCGGAATCAGTCCTGGAAAAAATGATTACCTTCTCTGTTACTCCCTCTATGGCAAAAATGTCTTTCCTCAGATTAGGAGACCAAAACTGTACGCAATACTCCAGGTGTGGCCTCACCAAGACCCTGTACAACTGCAGTAGAACCTCCCTGCTCTTGCACTAAAAATCCTTTTGCTACGAATGCCAACATACCATTTTCGCTTTCTTCACTGCCTGCTGCATCTGCATGCCTACTTTCAATGACTGGTGTACCATGGCACCCAGGTCTCGTTGCATCTCCCCCTTTCCTAATCGGCCACCATTCAGATAATAGTCTACTTCCTGTTTTTGCCACCAAAGTGGATAACCACACATTACCCACATTATACTGCATTCTTGCCATGCATTTCCCACTCACCCAACCTATCCAAGTCACCTTGCAGCCTCAGCATCCTCCTCACACCTAATACTGCCCCAGCTTCATGTCATCCGCAAACTTGGAGATGTTGGCATTCATTCCCTCATCCAGATCATTAATGTATATATTGTAAATAGCTGGGGTCCCACGCACTGGAGCCTTGCGTTACCCCACTAAAACACTACCTGGTATTCTGAAAATGACCAATTTACTCCTACTCTTTGCTTTCTGTCTGCCAGCCAGTTCTCAATTCACATCAATACTGAACCCCCAAATACCATGTGCTTTAAGTTTGTATACTAATCTCTTACGTGGGACCTTGTCGAAAGCCTTCTGAAAGTCCAGATATAACACATCCACAGCTTCTCCCCCCCCCTTATCCACTCTACTAGTTACATCCTCGAAAAAATCTATAAGGTTTGTCAGACAATGATTTACCTTTCGTAAATCCATGCTGACTTTGTGCAATGATTTCATCACTTTCCAAATGTGCTGCTATCCCATCTTAATAATGGAGCATTTAATCTAGCATTTTTCCCACTTATGTTAGACTAACTTTGTCTGTAATTCCCCGTTTTCTCTCTCCCTCAAGGGGGCTTTTTAAAAAGTGGGAGGGAGAGAAACCCTACCCTACCATCCCTCAGGAACTACTCCAGAATCTCTAAAGAGTTTTGAAAAATGATCACTAATGCCTCCACTATTTCCGGGGCTACTTCCTTAAGGTACTCTGAATGCTGCCTATCTGCCCTGGGGATTTATTGCCTTTAATCCATTCAATTTACCGAACACCACTTTCCCGGCAAACCTGAATTCACTCTGTTCCTCCATCTCATTTGAACACCCGGTCCCCTGCTATTTCCGGCAGATTATGTATACTTCCTTAGTGAAGCAGAACCAAATAGTTAATTCAATGGTCGCCATGTCCTTGTTCCCCATCATCAATTCACCAGTTTTTCTGAACTGCAAGGACCTACGTTTTGTTTTATACTAACCTTTTTCTCTTCACATAACTATAAAAAACTTTTGCAGACAGTTTGTATGTTCCCGGCCAGTTTTTCCTTTTTCATAAAACTATTTTCCCTTTCCTAATTAAGCCCTTTGTCCTCCTCTGCTGACTCTGAATTTCTCCCAGTCCCTCCTGGTAAGGCTGCTTTTTTCTGGCTAATTTGGTATGCCTCAAACTTTAGTTTTGGATATTATCCCTGATTTCCCTTGCAATCCACGGGAAGCATTGCCTATTCTTTTGCCAAACTGGGAATGAACAATTATTGCAGTTCATCCATGCAGTCTTTAAAATTGCTTCCATTGCATATCCACCGTCAACCCTTGAATACTATCACTCTAT